>CM029598.1:95762466-96412466 GCA_017311375.1 Mytilus coruscus
TTTCCGTTCTCTTACTTAAGTTTGCATCAACCAAATGTTATGAAACTTATACACAATGCTTATTACCACAAAACTCAGATCAAGAACGAATTTGGGTAGCGTCACTTTTACCTTTCTTGAGTTATGTTCCTTTATAACATTGAATGCAAGTGGGGGCATCATCCGTGTCCCATGGACACATTCCCTATTTATTTTCTCTCACCTTGGACCAATGTTGCAAAATACAAGAAATAAGGATGCTATTACAACTAGCAACACCAGAAAAATCTTTTTGTAAAAAGTTTTGTATTTACATTAAAACACTATATATTCCATATCTTTTATCTAGTTACTGTATGCTCTGAACATGCTGAAGTTTCTGTCTGTCATATATTCATTTGTTGTCGACCTTAATTTTTCATGGGTCAATAACTCCCATACTAGATTTTTATAGCTCACCTGGCCCAAAATTTACCACAATCACCCTTGGATATCTATTTAAAAATATTTCCTGTGATCTTGCCTGCCAAACAAACATTGCCACTAAGGTTGAAAATAGAACACACAATCATGTAGGGTTAAAATACAGGTATTGTCTATTATCTTGTAAACTGTTGATAGAACAAAATCTGAGAGGATAGGGCTGAAATGTGTGAAATGTAAAAATATACCTAATGTCTATTTTGATTTAAACTGTCAGAGAACTTCTTTTATGAGTTATTGCCTTTAAACGACGATTTTTTTTTACAATTTTTTTTTGAATTTGGCTATTTATTTAGTTATCTTGAAAACTACATGTATAATAGAAAAAAAGAAACTGTAAAGGCAAAAATGATCAGATTTACAAGATCTCAAATTAAGTCAAGATGGCCAAAATTGTCAGTCATCTCATAATAGGAGTTATCTAGGTTTTGTGCATTTTTTTTTTTTTGTGGGGGGAACTTTTAGAGAGAGTCAAATTGTTTTAAAAAAGACTGATCAACAAAATGAGATCTCCTTCTTGTAAAAAAAAAGTCATGATTGACTGGTATAGACCTAACTAACTAAAGTACAGTCTCTTTGTAAATGAAAGTTATTTGCTCTACCAGTACACACAAAACCTCTCACTTAAAGTAGCAGTGATTGTATAATTTTTATACTGACATTTTGAACACAATTTTCTGGCAAGTCTTCAGTTATCTTTCTGTAGTATTGAGAAGTCTATCAGAGCATGGCTGCTGTACATGTCTATCAAGGAACACTATTCCTGAGTAAATGATATGTAAAGGACAAATAAAACTTTTGATTTTTTATGAAAGAAATGTCAGGTACCCCCACCCCTAAGCAACCACTAGATAACTTAAATAGAATTTTGAATACACGTTCAGAAGTATAATTATCTTTTTTGAAATTAAAAAATAAAGATTCAATTATTGCAGTTTATATATGAATATCTTATTATTGCTATGAAGGAAGACATTCCCAGCTGACATATATAAAACAGTATGTGATGTTATTGAGACTTTTATTTATACCATCTTATTATAAAAATTTTTGGGTTCGTTTAATGCTATGATGTCGTCGTCGTCGTCCGAAGACACATTTGGTTTCCGGACAATAACTTAAGTTTAAGCGAACGGTCTCTATGAAATTTTACAAGAAGGTTCAATACCACAAAAGAAAGGTTGGGATTGATTTTGGGGGTTATGGTACCAACAGTTTAGGAATTAGGGGCCAAAAACAAGCATTTTTGTAGTTTCCAGACAATAACTTGTGTGTACGAGTATGGATCTCTGACATTGTACCACAAGGTTTCATATCACAAAGGGAAGGCTGGGATTGAGTTTGGGGGTAATTGCTGCAAACATGCAGGAATTAGGGGCAAAAAAGGGGCCAAAACAAGCATTTTTCTAGTTTCAAGACAATAACTTGTGTTTAAGTGTATGGATCTCTCTAAAATTGTACTACAAGGTTCCATACTACAAAGGGAAGGTTTGGATTGAGTGTGGGGGTAATTGCTCCAATGGGGGATTTTTTCCAATTTTTTTAAGGGGTTTATATTTTTTTTTTCAAAATTTTTCAAATTTCAAATTTTTGAAAAGTTTCAAGAAGAAATCTTCCATTGCACAGTATTGCGCATTAGATTTTTAAGATCTTTGAGCACATTTATTTTGTGTAAGAAACCTATATAATTATTTCAAAAATTTGATCACAATCCAAATTCAAACAGTGTCAAGCTTGAATATTTTGTCCAAATTTGCCCCAACTGTTCAGGGTTCGACCTCTGGTCGTATCAGGCTGCGCTCAGCGAAGCATTTTATTTTTAAATTTAATGAGCGTTTATTTTTCACAAGCATTAACACAGATATATTAATCCTATTTTGCCTAATTAGCATAGACCCATATTAGTTTTCATGTAAACCAATTTCTAGGTTAATATCTTCCTGAACGTTTTATATTTGCTGTATTTATATATAAGTCAAAGAGTGGAAAGACATCTGCCTTTGTCTACCAGGTAGAAACATGTGTCTGAATGATTTCCCGGGCCATCTGAGATCACACCCGGATTGTGTTGGGGTTCGTATTGCTCAGTCTTTAGTTTTCTATGTGTTTTGCCTACTGTTGTTTGTCGTTTGGTCTTTTTTCGTCAATTTTTGCCATGGCGCTGTCAGTTTATTTTTGACTTATGAGTTTGAATATCCCTTTTGGTATCTTTCGCCTCTCTTTTGTCCTATTCGTGTATAAGAAGTCAGAAATATGAACTTTGACTTAAGCTTTAACCCCTGTGACTTTTTCTGTTCCACCTGAGTATTTCAAAATACCTAGTCCCTGTGATCTTTTGTCCACTTTATTAATTCACAGATCATATTGGCCATTTTGGATTCATTATTTTTAGCTCCTCTGACTTTATCGATTTGATAGCATCAGTAAAGTTTTCATGTAACCCCAACTTTTCTGTTTATAATTTCGTTGTAAACAACTATAGACCTCTCAGGTAAAACACTTGGTGTTTTTGAAAATATTTTGAGTGGGAAGACATGTTCTATGTGGCAACACTCCAGCAGCGCCTGCATATGGAGTTTATATCTCCCAGTGTTGCATGGTACGATATTCCAGAGCTTGCATTTCCTATCATGATTTTCTTGATAGAGGATTGCTGCTTACAAGGAAGCTATTAAACCAAGCGTTCCAAGTGGTGAAGTTGAAATCATCTCTTCGTAAATTTTACGGACGCTATCACGAGTTGGTTTACTGTTATGGAACATCTATTTCCCAAATGACAACGGATATGTTTCAAGTGTCGTAACCACAGTCCCGTCCTCTTTTCCTCGAATGTGACCTACGAAATTCGACTTATCACCGACCAGGTTTGTACTTAAAGTTAAATGAGCTACATGACAGGTGCCACATGTGGAGCAAGATTTACTTGTAACTGTTTTTGGATGGATTCGTGTTGCTCATCATGAGTTTTCTTTGTTGTGAATTGTGTACTGTTGTTTGTCTTTTGGTCGTTTTTCATTTTTAGCCATGAAATTGTCAGGTTGTTTTCGACTTATGAGTTTGAATATCCCATTGGTATTTTGCCTCACTTTGACGGTGAAAACGTCTCTATACAAAACACATGTTTTAAATGCATGTATGTACAAAGCTAGGCTATCTGGACCATGTATTGTTCGTTGTTTTTTCGGCCGAAGAGAGTCGGAGTATTGGTGGTTGATATGGTATGCTGTATTGTATAACTCTAAAAAACGAAAAATGTAGGTCCACTGGACACCATGCCATATTCTAGGTCATACCCTGATTTGGCATTTATAATTAAGAAAATTCACATCATAATGAACATGTGCACACAGTTCTAAGTTGATGTGACAATGAAGGTGCTCAAATTTCAAAGAGTCTATTTAAGATCATGATCTCGCGCTGGAGTGGTAAAGCATGTGGTAATAAGCAACGTGTATTATAAAGTTTCAAAATATTTGTTGAATGTTCGAGGCAAAGTAAAGTTAGAGTGCAGAAACGGCAAACTCGCCAATTTTGCCATTTATAAAGGGACATAACTCTTCAATAGTGAAAATGACGCCGCCCAAATTTGAACTTGATGATCTGTGTTTAGTGGTAAAACCAATGTGTAGAAGTTTCATAAATTTTGGTCGAGGCGAAGTAAAGTTAGAGTGCAAGTTCGGCAAACTCCACATTTTTTCTTTATAAAGGGATACAACGCTTGAACGGTGAAAGTGACGGCATCCAAATTTGAAATTATCTGTGATTGGTAATGACAAGCATTGTATATTAGTTTTATAACATTTGGTTTAAGCAAACTTAAATTAAAGAACGGAAGCCAATTTCCAGACGTACGTACGTTTGACGGTCGGTTGGACGTACAGACGGACAAGGGTAAGCCTTAATCCTTACGATACAGTTACAGGGGAGGTAATGACGTTGCTAACGTAAAATGTTATTTTCGCGACGTCAAAATGCGACATACCGGGTAAAAGATGCATTTTTCGACTGATTTTTATCATTCAGACTGACTTAACTTGAAAGCGAGTTCATGGACCCCTCTTTTTTAAAATGACATTAGGTTTGATTACGTATGAAGATTATTTGTACCAATCTTCATGAAAAAGTCAATAATGGAATTTTTTTAAATATACAGCAGAAAATGCCGTTTTTTTTCCTAAACCCATGGAACTTTGATAAAAATAAATTATTTCCAAAGAATTTTTATCCAAAATTAGAGCATACTTATGTAAAGAAGATTTTCTAGATGTTTACAAAAATCCGCTTGTGTTTATCTTTTGAAACAAAAGAGTAAGGCATGTCTCTCCAAAGGATAAAAAAATTTAAAAAAAAAATGTTTTGGTAAATGTCTAAAATTTTGACCCCCTTTATCTCCGAAATTAGCACATGAAGGTATATTTTTTATTCATATTTGAATTGACTGGGTGAAAAATAGCTTGTAAGCAAATTTTCGTAATAAAATCAATATGGGATCAAAACTGTATCGTATGCCCTTAATGCCCCCTTCGCCTAACGCCGGGGACATACAAAATAATTGTAGCGACATCAACTGAAGTGGTTACTTAGTGAGTCTGTATCTTTACTTCGAATATACATTTGTAGATGTTTCTTTTATAAGAACACAAACTTAAGAGCCCAAATCCAACGTTTTTCATAATACACATATTTATTACAGATAAGCTCATCTCATTGATATTGTATTAATTCATTTTGAAACGTCATAAAGAAATGCGCCATTCCGTTGGTTCGCAACAAGTAACTTGTTATTTTTTCGATCGAAGCACAGAGGCTGTGGGTTTTGAAGACCATCTTCCTCTGACAACAATATTCGATGTTTTTTTCCATCTTGAGAAATTACGATCACATTGTTAGATGTATAGCCCGATACGTAAACACGTCCGTAATTGTCCACTGTAATACCACGGGGATCTCTAAGAAATGCTTGAAGTCCTAATTTCCAGTAAACTCCTCCTTGAAGATCACAATATGATACTGACTTATCTATGTTTATGAAATAAAGTTGATCGGACCACACTGCAATGCTGCTATACATTAACAAGGGAACGTTAACCAACTGCTTTATAGAGTAGTCATCTAAATTTACAACATATAATCCATGACTACCTCCATTATAGAACAATTTCCCATCTTTGTGATCAATTCCATAATTCTCTGATCCAACATTAATAGATTTCTCAGTTTTTCTGTTTTTCATATCAATAATCTGAATGAATGTGTTGTAACTCCCAGTTGTTACGACAAGTTTTTGGCTTTCTTCGATAAAGTGGATGTGAGATGTATACATTCCTGTCTGTACTGTAAAATCTAAAGTCCCGTCGGTTTTGATTACGCTAATTTGGTCACTTGTGTAGCTGGAAAAAATCATTCTGCCATCAGGAAGTAAGCAGCTACCAGTGATATCGTTTCTGGGTCCTTTCACGGTCTGTCTTAAAGTGAGTTTGATATCATCAATAGTAGGAACAGGTGTAATAGGCACCATTATCTGTGCTTGTTTGTTCTTCCTCTTTGTTAATGTTGTATTACCTGACCTGATATCCAAGATAATGGTTCCCATCTTCTTCATCGTAGTCTGCAGAATATCCACATGTTGTTCGTTTTTCCAAGACATAGATACATGGTTCATTTTCTCTCCCTTTATTATAGATTCAAGAAATTGTTCGTTGTTCGTGACATCTCGTTGTATATGTTTCAAAGCTAAGAATGTCTGGAGGTCTGAGGCATAGTGTTTTATTTTATCTAAATTAGTTTGGCTTTCTGAAATCTTTCTTTCATTTTCTTGTATGGATGATATTGTGTGTTTTATTTTTGTGCTTTCCTTTTCCTCAGCGGCGTACAACTCTTTTATCAGACTTTCCTGCAGCGTATCCAGATGATTGTCAATCAACTTTCGTGTCTGCTGAACTTCTTTTCTATTATTGCCCTATTCTCCATCAGACTTTTTATGTTTTCTTGTCGATCTTTTCTTATTCTTTGCAAATTTCCCGAAAGTTCTGCCAAAATCTGCTCCATCTCTAAAAATGCATTTGATGATTTTACATTCTGGATGACGTCATCTATTACATCTATCTCTTTGCAATCGTTATGGGTTTCAGTAACGCATCGTCTACAACATGGAGTATCATGCTTCTTACAAAATATTTGGTATTTTTCACTGTGTTTAAGACATGTTTGAGTAATTTCCAATATACCGGAAGGTAGTTTCTGGTACTCGGAGACTGGAACAATACTATGGTTCCTTGACCCTTTTGAAGCTGCATGATGCTCTTTACAGCCCTCACAAAGTCCTCCGTCGCATTCCGAACACCAGACCACTGATGGTTTGCTTATGTTGCGGTATTCACATACTCCACACACAGTCAATTTACTCGACATACTACAAAAAAGAAAATTAAAAGTTGCTTTAAATCACAATCCTTAATTATGTTTTTTTCATTTGAAAAAAACGCGGATGATTAGATACATCCATTTCTTTTGTCTGTAACAGGACTGAATGACATATATGTTCTAAATTCATGCAAATCTATGAGAATTGAAATATTGGTGCATGCCATACATATGCTTGATACAAAAGGGGAAACTAAAAGATTTTCGGAGTATGTTGATACATGTAGTCCCTAGCTGTTAGACTTTCAATACATCTTTCCGGGAAATGCGTACTAGAAATTTCTAGGATGGGCCAAAACTTATCATTTTCGAAAAACGCCTTCTATTTCTGAGACAGAAAATCATGATTCATTCATTTGTGACAGTACTTCAAATAAAAGCAGATAAATCACAAGCACTTGTCTCTGAAACTCCCCCCCCCCCCTATATACCATAATATTGTCATATTAAGGTATATATAGGCGGGATTCAAAGACAAGTGCCTGTGAGGTAAATATGAAAATAGAAGCAAAAAAGCTATCTTGACTTGATAACCCTAAACATTAATATCACAAAAACTGTACTTTTTTCTATAGTGCTATGCTTCAAATACTAATACTTGTGATACAAGGATGCATTACTCCGTATTAGCACGAAATAGAACAGATGACTGGTCAAAGATCAGCACACATACATGTACCGTTAAAACCAGAGTAAGAGTGAAATAGATAAAAACAAGGTCAAAGGGCATAGCCTTAATCATGATATGGTTGACTTGGGTATGGAAATATGGTCATTTTCTGGACGTCTTGTCAAAAAGTAAAATATCCTTGCTAATGTCAGAAGTCCTCTTGGCTGTGCGGGATGTATAAATACCCAGCAACGTTCGTCCAGAGTGTCACGTTCTCTCCACGTTAAAAAAAACCCTTGCAATAACTCTCTGAAGGGTCTGTAGGTGGCCTTGCTGCAGGCAAAAATCCTCTTTTTCAAGTGCCTGCCCTTCATCGCGGTCAGCCGACCTTGCAGCACCTACTGGCTAGCTAGTATATATTGTTAATTTATTTGTACCTGGAATCGACGTTACAAATTCATTTTTGTAAAAACAGATAGAAGTTACCAAGAGTTTAGTCATGCAGTTTAATACAATGTGTAATATACCTGACTTAGGTCTGGGGGACTAAAGACAAGTATAATATAAATAAAACGAAGAGCTTTCAAATTATGAGACTTTTACTTTGGATTCAAACGCCAAAAGAGGCTGACACATGTAATAACCACACCAATCATGGATAAGGCAATACAACAGTTCCGGAATGTACGGATTCAACATACAGATATACAACATCCCCGCCCAAAAATGAAAAATTCCCATATTTTTCGAAAATGTTGAATTCGTACCCCAAAAAAATCAAGTTTTCATTTATATATGACAATACAACATACAAAATACCAGGCACCTTTAAGCTTCATCATCTTTTACTATTACTAGTTTTATATTTATCATGTTCGCAGACATGTAAATAACTTCAACATACGTATGACCAAATGCTGGTTACTCTTTAACTTCAACATAAATATGATGTAGCGAAATCTTATAAAGTATAGCATATCATCATTTTACTGAATTTTAGTGT
This sequence comes from Mytilus coruscus, assembly GCA_017311375.1. Lineage (NCBI taxonomy): Eukaryota > Metazoa > Mollusca > Bivalvia > Mytilida > Mytilidae > Mytilus > Mytilus coruscus. The sequence goes on from CM029598.1 coordinate 95,770,965, forward strand.
GCTTGTTAAAAAGTGGTAGATATACAGTACGAGATTAGATTCAGTGCAGTCCCTGCTCCTGGCTTATGGTTAGATACACCTTATAATGAACAAAATTTATAGATTACACTATGCGAAAAAAATCTACTATTGCGCCGACTTTCAAAGTATACCATCCGTATCATACACATTCGCTCGAGTAAATAAAACAATAAAGTGAAACAAATAAATTTCAGCAGAACAAGACCTAAAAATGCATTTGATGATTTTACATTCTGGATGACGTCATCTATTACATCTATCTCTTTGCAATCGTTATGGGTTTCAGTAACGCATCGTCTACAACATGGAGTATCATGCTTCTTACAAAATATTTGGTATTTTTCACTGTGTTTAAGACATGTTTGAGCAATTTCCAATATACCGGAAGGTAGTTTCTGGTACTCGGAGACTGGAACAATACTATGGTTCCTTGACCCTTTTGAAGCTGCATGATGCTCTTTACAGCCCTCACAAAGTCCTTCGTCGCATTCCGAACACCAGACCACTGATGGTTTGCTTATGTTGCGGTATTCACATACTCCACACACAGTCAATTTACTCGACATACTACAAAAAGAAAATTAAAAAGTTGCTTTAAATCACAATCCTTAATTATGTTTTTTTTTTTCATTTGAAAAAAAAAACGCGGATGATTAGATACATCCATTTCTTTTGTCTGTAACAGGACTGAATGACATATATGTTCTAAATTCATGCAAATCTATGAGAATTGAAATATTGGTGCATGCCATACATATGCTTGATACAAAAGGGGAAACTAAAAAGATTTTCGGAGTATGTTGATACATGTAGTCCCTAGCTGTTAGACTTTCAATACATCTTTCCGGGAAATGCGTACTAGAAATTTCTAGGGATGGGCCAAAATTTATCATTTTCGAAAAAAACGCCTTCTATTTCTGAGACAGAAAATCATGATTCATTCATTTGTGACAGTACTTCAAATAAAAAGCAGATAAATCACAAGCACTTGTCTCTGAAACTCCCCTATATACCATAATATTGTCATATTAAGGTATATAAAGGCGAGATTCAAAGACAAGTGCCTGTGAGGTAAATATGAAAATAGAAGCAAAAAGCTATCTTGACTTGATAACCCTAAACATTAATATCACAAAAACTGTACTTTTTTCTATAGTGCTATGCTTCAAATACTAATACTTGTGATACAAGGATGCATTACTCCGTATTAGCACGAAATAGAACAGATGACTGGTCAAAGATCAGCACACATACATGTACCGTTAAAACCAGAGTAAGAGTGAAATAGATAAAAACAAGGTCAAAGGGCATAGCCTTAATCATGATATGGTTGACTTGGGTATGGAAATATGGTCATTTTCTGGACGTCTTGTCAAAAAGTAAAATATCCTTGCTAATGTCAGAAGTCCTCTTGGCTGTGCGGGATGTATAAATACCCAGCAACGTTCGTCCAGAGTGTCACGTTCTCTCCACGTTAAAAAAAACCCTTGCAATAACTCTCTGAAGGGTCTGTAGGTGGCCTTGCTGCAGGCAAAAATCCTCTTTTTCAAGTGCCTGCCCTTCATCGCGGTCAGCCGACCTTGCAGCACCTACTGGCTAGCTAGTATATATTGTTAATTTATTTGTACCTGGAATCGACGTTACAAATTCATTTTTGTAAAAACAGATAGAAGATACCAAGAGTTTAGTCATGCAGTTTAATACAATGTGTAATATACCTGACTTAGGTCTGGGGACTAAAGACAAGTATAATATAAATAAAACGAAGAGCTTTCAAATTATGAGACTTTTACTTTGGATTCAAACGCCAAAGAGGCTGACACATGTAATAACCACACCAATCATGGATAAGGCAATACAACAGTTCCGGAATGTACGGATTCAACATACAGATATACAACATCCCCGCCAAAAATGAAAAATTCCCATATTTTTCGAAAATGTTAATTCGTACCCCAAAAAAATCAAGTTTTCATTTATATATGACAATACAACATAAAAATACCAGGCACCTTTAAGCTTCATCATCTTTTACTATTACTAGTTTTATATTTATCATGTTCGCAGACATGTAAATAACTTCAACATACGTATGACCAAATGCTGGTTATTCTTTAACTTCAACATAAATATGATGTAGCGAAATCTTATAAAGTATAGCATATCATCATTTTACTGAATTTTAGTGTGCTTGTTAAAAAGTGGTAGATATACAGTACGAGATTAGATTCAGTGCAGTCCCTGCTCCTGGCTTATGGTTAGATACACCTTATAATGAACAAAATTTATAGATTACACTATGCGAAAAAAAAATCTACTATTGCGCCGACTTTCAAAGTATACCATCCCTATCATACACACATTCGCTCGAGTAAATAAAACAATAAAGTGAAACAAATAAATTTCAGCAGAACAAGACTATCAACCAGGTTTATTTCTGAGTCATCTCTTGCACCACTAACACACAAATCAGATTTCTTTTCTTACTGTACACAGACAGATTGAAAAATTTAATGCTCAGATTTCCATCCAATCAGTCATACATAACGTTCGTTATCATACCAAAACAAATCTTCATTAATCTTTACTAACAAGTAAATTTAAGTATCTCCGTACTTCATTTCAAAACTTTAACTTCTACCTCTATGATTTTTCAAAATATTTCACATGTTGAGGTTTACAAAAAAAACTAACCATTAGAAACTCAACTACTTAAAAATACAACAAGAAATCCTATAAGATAGCTGTCCTATCTAGTCTAATCAACATATGTACATGTGGACCAACAAAAAATCATTAACATAATGAACTTTGACGGTATTTTCGCACTCAGTGTATTTCAGAAAAAAATTAACTGATCCGTTTAAATCTTTTAACAATTAAACAAATTAACTGTCTTAATGAGCCGAAACAGAAAGTCTTATAAAAATTGTAAAAGGGAAGTTCTTAAAATGAAAATACTTTTCTCAAAACTTTATATATCGTAATATTCAAATTAGAAGAAAAAAAAATAACAGTTCTGTGACAAAAAAAAAACATCTTTGAACATATGTTTGCAATAAATGGTATATACTAATCATAAAATTGTTAACACATAAATAAAATGTATCTATTAAATGTATCTTCAAAACAGTTCAGGTAAATTTCTAACAGTAATCAAATAGTAAATCGTGTTTTGTAACTTTCGATATGTCCGATATGTGTGAGATAAATCTCACAGCAAAATATTTCATATACAGCCTTCTTATTGCGATGTCATGAGATAAATCTTACAGACATAAATCTATGGTATAATTGGAGATGGTCTTGACTTTAATAAGGCACGCGCCTTCGGTCCTAACTGATTTTCATCGATCCAGATAGCGTTCTGTGCCGGTTCCCCAATTAAATGTGCAAGGTAACGAATATTTCCATCGTGATTTTTCTTTGCTAAAAATCTTTTCACTTTCAATAATGTCCCGTCTGACGCAGAACTTGTATCGGTGCCTGATAAAGTAACGAAACTGTCATCTCTAAAGCGAACAGGTTTTTGTCTCTGTCTTGTTGATCGCCGTAGATTTGGCACTTCTGGAGCTTCGTCGGTGCTTGTGCTAGATTTGTCACTTGTTGAATTATCACGACTTGTTGACGCAATATCCACGGTGTCTTGTTTGCTTATGACACGATCCATAAAATATTCACATGGATTTGGTACACGAATATAAGCTGGCTTTAAACGGTTAATGTGAACTGGGTGTGGAATAAATTTTGTTTTGGGTTCTATTAACGAATAAAGATGAGGACTGTCTATGCGATGAATAATATACGGCCCTGCTTGTTTAAGCTTGACCAGCCCCTCTGGGGTCTTTTCCTAAATACACATAATCCCCTTTTTCTAGAGACATATTATGAACTGTCTGATTAGCACGTTCAATCATTGATATTTTAGATTTTTCTGAATTTTCACGCACTTGATTTCGAATAAATTCAAGTTTGTCAGCAAACTCTCGAATATAATTGTGATAATCTTTTGAAATTTCTGAAAATGCGGTTTTTGTTACACACGATAAGGGAAATGATGGCCTTTGTCTATAGATAATCTCAAATGGTGAATATTTTGTTCCTTCATTCACGGAGTTGTTCATAGAAAAGACGATACTTGGAATAAAATCCTCCCAATTTGTATTGTTCAACAAATACGGTGTAATTCGCTCTGCTAAGGTTCTGTGTGAGCGTTCGCAAGTTCCCAAACAGTGATGTGTAAAACTTGGTGTGAATTGTTGTTTGATATCTAAAAGTCTACATATTTCTTTTGTGCATTTTCCTATCATCTCGGATCCATGATCGCTAATAAGAGTATCAAAAACACCAAACTGAGTGATTATTTTATAAAGTGCATGCGAAACAGTAATTGGGTCAGAATTTGGTATAGGCTCTGTAAAAATAAACTTGCTAAACATATCGACTGCAATACACACGTAACTGTTACCTGACTTAGACACTGGAACAGGATCAAAAAGGTCAATTTCCCAAACTTGAAAAGGACGAATTGGAGTCTGAAAAGCAACAATGCCGGCTTTAGTCTTTCTGGTAGTCATTTTACGACACTGGCAAGCATGACACGATTTTATGAAGTCGGACACTTTTCCTGCTAAATTTGAAAAATAATAATGTTCTCTTATCAAATCTACTGTATGCTGAATCCCGCAATGGCCTCCAAGTGGTGAATCGTGGTAAAGCGAAATAATTGTTTTTACGGCTATTTCAGGTAATGGAAGCTGATACTGACAAAATTGTTGTGTTCGCTTAGATCTTGCGACTCTAGTGTGAAAAAGCAAGCCATCGAATAAAGAAAAATCTCCTGATTCAAGCAGAACTTTACAAGCTAGTTTTTGTGATTGTGGTAAATCACCTTTTTCTAAATATCGGAAAATATTGCCAAATTGCGGGTCATTAATTTGTAACTGTTTTATACTTTTCGGACTGAAATCACAATTTCTGAAAATTTGCAGCGATTCTATTTTCTGTTGGACAGTTTGCTCATCCGAAATAAAATTAACATCTGACAAATCGTCTACAGTTGCCGAAACTAGGCTATCACTATCGGGTATATTTGTTGAGCTTAATGCAGATTGACTCTCCTCGACGGTATTTGTAATAAATTGATCATTACAAGGACTTGTTTCGCCTGAAGTGTTCATCATCAGGTTCTCATCACTAGTCTGAGAAAATCTTATTTCCTCATTGGAAGATTGTATAGAATTTTCTTTTTCGGAAACTTTAACAGTTGAGTCGGACATGTCAGACGCCACCGGTTTCTCGGCTATCGATAAGGGTTGATTCGTACGAACTCGTTTCTTTGTAAATATGCGAGAAACACAATCATCGTTTTCCTCTGTATCGCCATCATATTCAAAGTCAGTTTGTTTGAAAGATTCACTGACTGGCCTACTAAACAAATTTTGCAAAATATCAATATTATTAAGCTGTAGCTTGTCGGTGTCACTTGATTTGTCACTACACAATAAGTTTGTAAAACACAATGTAAAAGGCATTCCATTCGGTGTAATAATATTTCCGACATTTTCGGTGTGATAGGGGAAATATGGATCAAGCTGGTCCGGACTTTCAAATCCTGTTGTTGACGATTTGTTAGGCGCACGTGACAGAGCGTCGGCGACTTGCATATCTTTACCCGGTTTATATCTCAATTCAAAATTAAACTGCTGTAATATGGCGATCCATCTTTCATAGATTGCTCCTTTTAACTGTTTTTGAAAAAAGGGGCTTAAGTGCTTGGTGATCGCATTCAGCTACGAATTTTTGTCCCCTTAAATACATTGAACAGTCTAATATTGCTGTTACCATACCAAGAAGCTCTAATTTCGTGGGACCGTAAGACCTCTGCCATTTACTTAGAGACTTTGAACCAAAACGAATAACGCGTAATTCTTCGCTAGTATCTTCCGTTGGGTGGTGTTGATATAACATATATCCTATTCCTTTACACGATGTGTCAACTGCAAGGTAAAACGGCAGGTCGTACTTCGGGAACGCAAGAACTGGAGAGTTCACTAGTAATGATTTAACTTTCTTAAAAGCCTGTTCCTGTTCGATTCCCCATTTAAATTTTACAGATTTTTTCAGTAACTTGGTCATTGGGTCAACTTCCGCACTAAAATTTTGAATGTACTTTCGAAACCAGTTGAAAAGTCCAATGGCTCGTCGTAAATCCTTAACTGATGTTGGCGATGGCATATCAAGTACTGCACTAACACGATCGGCGGGAGGTTGAATTCCGTCTTTTGATATCAAATGTCCAAGAAAAACACAAGAACTTTGTGCGAATGAACATTTCTTCGGTCCGAGCTTTAATCCGACAGTGGCAAGACGATTGAAAACTTCATTTAAATCACCAATATGATCTTCAAATGTTTCAGAAACTATCAGTATATCGTCCAAGTAACATAAACAAGATCGAAATGTTAAGCCCTTCAAAACTTTGTCCATCAATAGCTGCATGGATGCTGGAGCGGAACTTAAACCCATTGGTAAACAGAGAAATGTATATGATCCAAAACAAGTGTTAAATGCAGTATATCTTTGACTTTCCTTTGAAATATGTAATTGGAAAAATCCAGAGCTTAAATCTATAGATGTAAGAAAAACGGGTTTTCGGTCAGAAAAAGATTCGGTTAAGTCTTGTAAATCAGGAATTGAATACCGGAAGTCTTGACATTGACTATTTAAGTACCTGAAGTCACAACAAAATCTAAACTGTGACAAACTTGTTGATTTATTTATTGAATTGTTTTTGGATTGAGGTCTCGTTCGTTTAGATACAAGAACTATCGGACTAGTAATCGGTATATCTTCCGTTTCTTGAACCGGTGAAATAATACCCTGTTTTAGTAATTCATCCAAGTGATCACGTAGTACATTTTTCTTGTCCGGCGACAATCTATAAGGTTGCTGATGTTTGGGTTTAAATTCCGGTTTTAAGCAAATGTTATGTTTAACAAGTTCTGTATATCCTAACCTTGGATTTTCATCGGTTACAAACAAATCTTTATATTGTATTAAAAATTGTGATATTTGCCGCTGTTCATCGGTTGATAAATGTTTCGACAATTCAAAAGTTGACAAAAACTTGGACTCAGTTCCTTCACCTGTAGTATGACTTTTATTATCTAATTGTACATTTTGAACAAAGTGTTTGTCCTTTTCATCTGCATTAATTAACATGTAATCTTCCGTGAACGGTTCAAAATTAGCAATAACGTCTCCACGAGAGATACGAATTTGGTCATTAGTAGGATTTAATAACTTGATCGGAACAGTTTTATGGCTATTTACAGTAACTACGGCTTTCGAAATTAGAAGTCCGCTTTTCAACAAGTGAGAACTATTCTGACACATTCCTGTTTGTCCCTGTAGAATATAGTTTGACACTTTACCCCATATCAAAAGTTCAGAATTTGGATCTACAGTAACATGCTTTTGTAATTTAACTTTTGCTGTTTTATTTGAGACAGATAAACTACTAAAATCTAATACTATTTTCTTTGAAATTAAGTAACTCGTACCAAGAATCAATGGATGTGAAGATTGAGTTAGAATATACGTATGTATCCAATGTTTGCCCTGCGGCACTTGTATTTTGACGGTACATTTGCCAACAATATTAACTGACTGGTTATTCGCCAAAACTATTTTCTCTGATACTGAACATATTGACGTTTTACAAGTGTCCGGCAAAGAATCATAAAAACTTTTAGAAATAATGTGTATTGAGCTTCCAGAGTCTACAAGTGCTGCGACAGATATGTGATTAACCTTGACGGGCATATGAATAAATTGAGATTTGAAACTAGTTAAATTTTCATCAGTAAATTCGCAGTCTTCAGTATCAGTGCAATAATTAGCATAGTTTATTTCTTCACGTTGACGACTTTGAGGCGGACTCCTTTTTCTGGCACCTATGGATGAACGCCCGAGGGGCGTGCCCTATGACCCCCGGGTTCGACTGGTTTCTCGGATTACTATGATGGTGACACCGAAAAGCACCATGTCCAAATTGCTGACAAAGTTGACACTGCAGAGTTGGACTTATTTCACCGTGACCATTCCAGTTGCAATTTGCTCGAAAATGACCAGGAGCCTGACAATTAAAGCACGTTTTTGGTCGGTTATTTCCTGCCTGACTTGAAAAGTTATTGTTGTAACGAGGGTTGTTGTAACGAGGGTTTTGATATTTTGGAGGCATTCCTGGTTTGATATCGTTACTTTGTGATTTTAATTCTGATAATGCTTTTGTGAGCTCTTTAACTTGGTTTTGTAACTCTTGAACCGGATTATTATCATTAACAACCATTGGCTTAGCAGCTGCAACACAAACTACATAGTCCTTCCTATACCCATAGGCTTCGCCCATTTTAGCTGCGGACAATGCACTAGCACTGTCTTTATGTGTACCAGCCCTAACAAAAAACGCAAGCTGTTCCGGTAAACCCTTGATAAACTGAGAGTTAATTTCATGGTCCTTCTTTTTCAAAATCTGAGCTTTTTCAACTATCTGTCCATAAAAATCTTCCAACATTTGACCTCTACTTAATTTCATATTTTGAAAATTTTCGCTCTCAAGGAACACGGTCGGACTTTGCCAATTTAACTATATATACTTTTTATCAAAAATTGCAAGAAATTGTCTCCATGTGCGTTTGCTTCCCGCATCTAGTGAATTAAACCATGTTAATGCAGGGCCTGTTAAGTTAAGATGAAAAGCGGCAATCATTCTTTGATCATCGGCATGGTCAATTTTGTGAAGAGTTGCAAATGAAGTAAATTCTTTCATAAACACCGACGCATTTTCGTGGGGATAACCCCCAAATTTGCGATAAGCAGCCAATTTTTCCATTATTGTATCTGAATCTCGAATGAAAATACCTGGTTGATTTGCCAATGGCACAGAATTTTTGGGAGTGTTTATTGTAGGAACTAAAGAAAGTAACTCGTTAAATTCGGCATCCTCAGATTCGTAATTTCGTGGCATGTAAGTGTCATGAAAAAGAGCTAGATTGTCGTCACTATCATATCGGTTCATGAGTAACACTCGATCTTCTTGTCATAGAAAGTTCAAATGTGATGAGATAAATCTCACATACATAAAACAGTTTTATTCAAATATACAGCCATTTTCTGCCCTCACGTAACGTTGTGAGTCAAACCACGTTTTTTGCACTGTTGACAATTATTTCAAGGCTTCATTTTAATGTTTCATATGTTCATTTTGTATATATCAGGTACCAATTGTTTCGATTTTAGGGTTCTCCACCATGTAATATACGTGACTAAGCTTTGGGGGACTAAAGACAAGTATAATATAAATAAAACGAAGAGCTTTCAAATTATGAGACTTTTACTTTGGATTCAAACGCCAAAAGAGGCTGATAGATATAAGAAGATGTGGTATGAGTGCCAATGAGACAACTCTCCATCCAAGTCAAAATTTATAAATGTAAACCATTATAGGTCAAAGTACGGTCTTCAACACGGAGCCTAGGCTCACACCGAACAGTAAGCTATAAAGGGCCCCAAAAATTACTAGTGTAAAACCATTCAAACGGGAAAACCAACGGTCTAATCTATATAAAAACGAGAAACGAGAAACACTTATGAACCACATCAACAAACGACAACTACTGAACATCAGATTCCTGACTTAGGACAGGTGCAAACAAATGCAGCGGGTTTAAACGTTTTAATGGTACCAAACCTTCACCCTTTTTCGATACATGTAATAATCACACCAATCATGGATAAGGCAATACAACAGTTCCGGAATGTACGGATTCAACATATAGATATACAACAAATGTATTTATAAAATATTCATTATAGATTGCATATGAATCTCTTAAGACTTAAATATTTTCTAGGTGCAAAGATTTGTCTGAACTCAGTAAAAAATTGTAGTGTAAATATGGCCATATTTGTCAATTATTAATGATGAACATTATATATACGTACACTTATACATATGCAAAACGAAAACGAAAGTAGAATGATTTGATTTATTGATTTGTTCTCGCATATAAATTTTTTTTTAAAATCATAATTTGATTCAATATGTTAGAAACGAATCAATAAGGTGTCAAAAATGTCATTGCAACTATCTCAAACCTAGGTATACCTGAGATCAAGGAAATGTCGATCCGCTCAGACAAGGCAGGTATTTGTTCACATGACCAATACGTACTTCCTATAATATCGCGGTAAAATATAAAATTATAAGCTTAAGCTTATCAGTGATAATGTTCTCTGTTCAGGTACAAGTTAAAACTAATGTTTCGCTAATTTCATTGGCACTTAGGCCTGAACCTCTCTTTTCGATGTTTTTTTTTATTATTATCATTTAAATTTCGATAATATTTCAACGCATTTCCCGATAAGCTCTTATGCTGATAATAGTATATTTATATAATAGTAGATCCAATTGTAAGGGGGTCGTACTTCAAATGCTATAGAGAATACAATAAATCTCGTAAACGAAAAAAGAGAGAATTTAAACAAAAAATATTGGACAGTCTTGATGGGTTAAGGGAAGATAATCCAAAAGAATACTGGAATTTAATCAAGTCACTAAAAGATGATAAAAGAGGGTCCAGAAAAATGGATGTGAAGTTAGCAGCCGGTTCGTTATTTGATATTCGATATTCAATATCCAACCGGCTGCTAGCAGTCAGTTCGATATTCAAATTTAGTTGAAAATCATAAAAATATAATATTTGATAACATTAAAAGCATGATTTTATAGTTGAAAGGTGAAAAGATACGTAGGAAATCTTTTATGACCCCTTCAACTTGTCTTAAACTCTCGTTGTCCTCAAATATAAACCCTTATCAATGCTTATGTAATTTGCATATTTGTCTTTATGTAATATAGATTTTTATCAATAAAACGACATCAAAACTGTAATTTTATATCTAATATTTCTTAAAACAAAAACAAAAACCGATCACTCTAGAAAAAATTTTGAAATATAAATAGAAATATATATGGAAAGCCCCAAAAAAAGAAATACATAGTGAAAACCTACCTGAGACCGCTTCAATGACGGTGAGACCCCCTGTTCTTTCAATGTCCATAAAATTCATAGACTCTGTATAAATAAAGATTGTATCAAAAGGATTTCCCAGAATAATGTCATCTTCGATATCTACGGAGGGCTTAGATTGTCACTTTTCAGCTAAAAATTGTCAAAATTTCAGGACAAAGGGCACAGGGCAATGGTGAAAGCCCGTGATCTCTCAATCTGCCTAATATTATGCAGACAGTTAGTTAATATGTAGATACAAACGTGACTAAAAGAAATTTGGGTACACTTCCTATCTTCTATGTTTACGGAGGGCCCAAAGTGCCAGTTGGATATTCAAAATATATAGCGAAAACCTGCCTTAGACCGCTTAAATGTCGTTGAGACCCCCTGTTCTTTCAATGTCCATCAAATTCAACGAATTCATAGACTCTGTATAAATAAAGATTGTATCAAAAGTTTCCCAGAATAATGCCATCTTCGATATCTACGGAGGCTTAGATTGTCACTTTTCAGCTAAAATTGTCAAAATTTCAGGACAAAGGGCACAGGGCAATGGTGAAAGCCCGTGATCTCTCAATCTGCCTAATATTAAGCAGACAGTTAGTTAATAGGTATATACAAACGTGACTAAAAGGAATTTGGGTACACTTCTTGTCTTTTCTCTGTTTACGGAGGGCCCAAAGTGCCAGTTGGATATTCAAAATATATAGCGAAAACCTACCTTAGACCGCTTAAATGACGGTGAGACCTCCCTGTTCTTTCAATGTCCATAAAATTCGACGAATTCATAGACTCTGTATAAATAAAGATTGTATCAAAAGGATTTCTCAGAAAAATGTCATCTTCGATATCTACGGAGGCTTAGATTGTCCTTTTCAGCTAAAATTGTCAAAATTTCAGGACAAAGGGCACAGGGCAATGGTCAGAGCCTCCTGATCTCTCAATCTGCCTAATATTATGCAGACATTTAGTTAATAGGTAGATACAAACGTGACTAAAAGAAATTTGGGTACACTTCCTATCTTCTATGTTTACGGAGGGCCCAAAGTGCCAGTTGGATATTCAAAATATATAGCGAAAACCTACCTTAGACCGCTTAAATGTCGTTGAGACCCCCCTGTTCTTTCAATGTCCATCAAATTCAACGAATTCATAGACTCTGTATAAATAAAGATTGTATCAAAAGGATTTCCCAGAATAATGTCATCTTCGATATCTACGGAGGGCTTAGATTGTCACTTTTCAGCTAAAAATTGTCAAAATTTCAGGACAAAGGGCACAGGGCAATGGTGAAAGCCCCGTGATCTCTCAATCTGCCTAATATTAAGCAGACAGTTAGTTAATAGGTATATACAAACGTGACTAAAAGGAATTTGGGTACACTTCTTGTCTTTTCTCTGTTTACGGAGGGCCCAAAGTGCCAGTTGGATATTCAAAATATATAGCGAAAACCTACCTTAGACCGCTTAAATGACAGTGAGACCTCCCTGTTCTTTCAATGTCCATAAAATTCGACGAATTCATAGACTCTGTATAAATAAAGATTGTATTAAAAGGATTTCTCAGAAAAATGTCATCTTCGATATCTACGGAGGGCTTAGATTGTCCCTTTTCAGCTAAAAATTGTCAAAATTTCTGGACAAAGGGCACAGGGCAATGGTCAGACCCTCCTGATCTCTCAATCTGCCTAATATTATGCAGACAGTTAGTTAATATGTAGATACAAACGTGACTAAAAGAAATTTGGGTACACTTCCTATCTTCTATGTTTACGGAGGGCCCAAAGTGCCAGTTGGATATTCAAAATATATAGCGAAAACCTACCTTAGACCGCTTAAATGTCGTTGAGACCCCCTGTTCTTTCAATGTCCATCAAATTCAACGAATTCATAGACTCTGTATAAATAAAGATTGTATCAAAAGTTCCCAGAATAATGTCATCTTCGATATCTACGGAGGGCTTAGATTGTCACTTTTCAGCTAAAATTGTCAAAATTTCAGGACAAAGGGCACAGGGCAATGGTGAAAGCCCGTGATCTCTCAATCTGCCTAATATTAAGCAGACAGTTAGTTAATAGGTATATACAAACGTGACTAAAAGGAATTTGGGTACACTTCTTGTCTTTTCTCTGTTTACGGAGGGCCCAAAGTGCCAGTTGGATATTCAAAATATATAGCGAAAACCTACCTTAGACCGCTTAAATGACGGTGAGACCTCCCTGTTCTTTCAATGTCCATAAAATTCGACGAATTCATAGACTCTGTATAAATAAAGATTGTATCAAAAGGATTTCTCAGAAAATGTCATCTTCGATATCTACGGAGGCTTAGATTGTCCTTTTCAGCTAAAATTGTCAAAATTTCAGGACAAAGGGCACAGGGCAATGGTCAGAGCCTCCTGATCTCTCAATCTGCCTAATATTATGCAGACAGTTAGTTAATATGTAGATACAAACGTGACTAAAAGAAATTTGGGTACACTTCCTATCTTCTATGTTTACGGAGGGCCCAAAGTGCCAGTTGGATATTCAAAATATAGCGAAAACCTACCTTAGACCGCTTAAATGTCGTTGAGACCCCCCTGTTCTTTCAATGTCCATCAAATTCAACGAATTCATAGACTCTGTATAAATAAAGATTGTATCAAAAGGATTTCCCAGAATAATGTCATCTTCGATATCTACGGAGGCTTAGATTGTCACTTTTCAGCTAAAATTGTCAAAATTTCAGGACAAAGGGCACAGGGCAATGGTGAAAGCCCGTGATCTCTCAATCTGCCTAATATTAAGCAGACAGTTAGTTAATAGGTATATACAAACGTGACTAAAAGGAATTTGGGTACACTTCTTGTCTTTTCTCTGTTTACGGAGGGCCCAAAGTGCCAGTTGGATATTCAAAATATATAGCGAAAACCTACCTTAGACCGCTTAAATGACGGTGAGACCTCCCTGTTCTTTCAATGTCCATAAAATTCGACGAATTCATAGACTCTGTATAAATAAAGATTGTATCAAAAGGATTTCTCAGAAAAATGTCATCTTCGATATCTACGGAGGGCTTAGATTGTCCCTTTTCAGCTAAAAATTGTCAAAATTTCTGGACAAAGGGCACAGGGCAATGGTCAGAGCCTCCTGATCTCTCAATCTGCCTAATATTATGCAGACAGTTAGTTAATATGTAGATACAAACGTGACTAAAAGAAATTTGGGTACACTTCCTATCTTCTATGTTTACGGAGGGCCCAAAGTGCCAGTTGGATATTCAAAATATATAGCGAAAACCTACCTTAGACCGCTTAAATGTCGTTGAGACCCCCTGTTCTTTCAATGTCCATCAAATTCAACGAATTCATAGACTCTGTATAAATAAAGATTGTATCAAAAGTTTCCCAGAATAATGTCATCTTCGATATCTACGGAGGCTTAGATTGTCACTTTTCAGCTAAAATTGTCAAAATTTCAGGACAAAGGGCACAGGGCAATGGTGAAAGCCCTGATCTCTCAATCTGCCTAATATTAAGCAGACAGTTAGTTAATAGGTATATACAAACGTGACTAAAAGGAATTTGGGTACACTTCTTGTCTTTCTCTGTTTACGGAGGGCCCAAAGTGCCAGTTGGATATTCAAAATATATAGCGAAAACCTACCTTAGACCGCTTAAATGACGGTGAGACCTCCCTGTTCTTTCAATGTCCATAAAATTCGACGAATTCATAGACTCTGTATAAATAAAGATTGTATCAAAAGGATTTCTCAGAAAAATGTCATCTTCGATATCTACGGAGGCTTAGATTGTCCTTTTCAGCTAAAATTGTCAAAATTTCAGGACAAAGGGCACAGGGCAATGGTCAGAGCCTCCTGATCTCTCAATCTGCCTAATATTATGCAGACAGTTAGTTAATATGTAGATACAAACGTGACTAAAAGAAATTTGGGTACACTTCCTATCTTCTATGTTTACGGAGGGCCCAAAGTGCCAGTTGGATATTCAAAATATATAGCGAAAACCTACCTTAGACCGCTTAAATGTCGTTGAGACCCCCTGTTCTTTCAATGTCCATCAAATTCAACGAATTCATAGACTCTGTATAAATAAAGATTGTATCAAAAGTTTCCCAGAATAATGTCATCTTCGATATCTACGGAGGCTTAGATTGTCACTTTTCAGCTAAAATTGTCAAAATTTCAGGACAAAGGGCACAGGGCAATGGTGAAAGCCCCTGATCTCTCAATCTGCCTAATATTAAGCAGACAGTTAGTTAATAGGTATATACAAACGTGACTAAAAGGAATTTGGGTACACTTCTTGTCTTTTCTCTGTTTACGGAGGGCCCAAAGTGCCAGTTGGATATTCAAAATATATAGCGAAAACCTACCTTAGACCGCTTAAATGACGGTGAGACCTCCCTGTTCTTTCAATGTCCATAAAATTCGACGAATTCATAGACTCTGTATAAATAAAGATTGTATCAAAGGATTTCTCAGAAAAATGTCATCTTCGATATCTACGGAGGCTTAGATTGTCCTTTTCAGCTAAAAATTGTCAAAATTTCAGGACAAAGGGCACAGGGCAATGGTGAGAGCCTCCTGATCTCTCAATCTGCCTAATATTATGCAGACAGTTAGTTAATATGTAGATACAAACGTGACTAAAAGAAATTTGGGTACACTTCCTGTCTTCTATGTTTACGGAGGGCCCAAAGTGCCAGTTGGATATTCAAAATATATAGCGAAAACCTACCTTAGACCGCTTAAATGTCGTTGAGACCCCCTGTTCTTTCAATGTCCATCAAATTCAACGAATTCATAGACTCTGTATAAATAAAGATTGTATCAAAAGTTTCCCAGAATAATGTCATCTTCGATATCTACGGAGGGCTTAGATTGTCACTTTTCAGCTAAAATTGTCAAAATTTCAGGACAAAGGGCACAGGGCAATGGTGAAAGCCCGTGATCTCTCAATCTGCCTAATATTAAGCAGACAGTTAGTTAATAGGTATATACAAACGTGACTAAAAGGAATTTGGGTACACTTCTTGTCTTTTCTCTGTTTACGGAGGGCCCAAAGTGCCAGTTGGATATTCAAAATATATAGCGAAAACCTACCTGAGACCGCTTAAATGACGGTGAGACCCCCCTGTTCTTTCAATGTCCATAAAATTCGACGAATTCATAGACTCTGTATAAATAAAGATTGTATCAAAAGTTTCTCAGAAAAATGTCATCTTCGATATCTACGGAGGGCTTAGATTGTCCTTTTCAGCTAAAATTGTCAAAATTTCAGGACAAAGGGCACAGGGCAATGGTCAGAGCCTCCTGATCTCTCAATCTGCCTAATATTATGCAGACAGTTAGTTAATATGTAGATACAAACGTGACTAAAAGAAATTTGGGTACACTTCCTATCTTCTATGTTTACGGAGGGCCCAAAGTGCCAGTTGGATATTCAAAATATATAGCGAAAACCTACCTTAGACCGCTTAAATGTCGTTGAGACCCCCTGTTCTTTCAATGTCCATCAAATTCAACGAATTCATAGACTCTGTATAAATAAAGATTGTATCAAAGGATTTCCCAGAATAATGTCATCTTCGATATCTACGGAGGCTTAGATTGTCACTTTTCAGCTAAAATTGTCAAAATTTCAGGACAAAGGGCACAGGGCAATGGTGAAAGCCCCTGATCTCTCAATCTGCCTAATATTAAGCAGACAGTTAGTTAATAGGTATATACAAACGTGACTAAAAGGAATTTGGGTACACTTCTTGTCTTTTCTCTGTTTACGGAGGGCCCAAAGTGCCAGTTGGATATTCAAAATATATAGCGAAAACCTACCTTAGACCGCTTAAATGACGGTGAGACCTCCTGTTCTTTCAATGTCCATAAAATTCGACGAATTCATAGACTCTGTATAAATAAAGATTGTATCAAAAGGATTTCTCAGAAAAATGTCATCTTCGATATCTACGGAGGCTTAGATTGTCCTTTTCAGCTAAAATTGTCAAAATTTCAGGACAAAGGGCACAGGGCAATGGTCAGAGCCTCCTGATCTCTCAATCTGCCTAATATTATGCAGACAGTTAGTTAATATGTAGATACAAACGTGACTAAAAGAAATTTGGGTACACTTCCTATCTTCTATGTTTACGGAGGGCCCAAAGTGCCAGTTGGATATTCAAAATATATAGCGAAAACCTACCTTAGACCGCTTAAATGTCGTTGAGACCCCCTGTTCTTTCAATGTCCATCAAATTCAACGAATTCATAGACTCTGTATAAATAAAGATTGTATCAAAGTTTCCCAGAATAATGTCATCTTCGATATCTACGGAGGCTTAGATTGTCACTTTTCAGCTAAAATTGTCAAAATTTCAGGACAAAGGGCACAGGGCAATGGTGAGAGCCCCCTGATCTCTCAATCTGCCTAATATTAAGCAGACAGTTAGTTAATAGGTAGATACAAACGTGACTAAAAGGAATTTGGGTACACTTCTTGTCTTCTATGTTTACGGAGGGCCCAAAGTGCCAGTTGGATATTCAAAATATATAGCGAAAACCTACCTTAGACCGCTTAAATGACGGTGAGACCCCCCTGTTCTTTCAATGTCCATAAAATTCGACGAATTCATAGACTCTGTATAAATAAAGATTGTATCAAAAGGATTTCTCAGAAAAATGTCATCTTCGATATCTACGGAGGGCTTAGATTGTCACTTTTCAGCTAAAAATTGTCAAAATTTCAGGACAAAGGGCACAGGGCAATGGTGAGAGCCTCCTGATCTCTCAATCTGCCTAATATTATGCAGACAGTTAGTTAATAGGTAGATACAAACGTGACTAAAAGAAATTTGGGTACACTTCCTGTCTTCTATGTTTACGGAGGGCCCAAAGTGCCAGTTGGATATTCAAAATATATAGCGAAAACCTACCTTAGACCGCTTAAATGACGGTGAGACCCCCTGTTCTTTCAATGTCCATAAAATTCAACGAATTCATAGACTCTGTATAAATAAAGATTGTATCAAAAGTTTCCCAGAATAATGTCATCTTCGATATCTACGGAGGCTTAGATTGTCACTTTTCAGCTAAAAATTGTCAAAATTTCAGGACAAAGGGCACAGGGCAATGGTGAGAGCCTCCTGATCTCTCAATCTGCCTAATATTAAACAGATAGTTAGTTAATAGGTAGATACAAACGTGACTAAAAGGAATTTGGGTACACTTCTTGTCTTCTATGTTTACGGAGGGCCCAAAGTGCCAGTTGGATATTCAAAATATATGGCGAAAACCTACCTTAGACCGCTTAAATGACGGTGAGACCCCCTGTTCTTTCAATGTCCATAAAATTCAACGAATTCATAGACTCTGTATAAATAAAGATTGTATCAAAAGGATTTCTCAGAAAAATGTCATCTTCGATATCTACGGAGGGCTTAGATTGTCACTTTTCAGCTAAAAATTGTCAAAATTTCAGGACAAAGGGCACAGGGCAATGGTGAGAGCCTCCTGATCTCTCAATCTGCCTAATATTATGCAGACAGTTAGTTAATAGGTAGATACAAACGTGACTAAAAGAAATTTGGGTACACTTCCTATCTTCTATGTTTACGGAGGGCCCAAAGTGCCAGTTGGATATTCAAAATATATAGCGAAAACCTACCTTAGACCGCTTAAATGACGGTGAGACCCCCTGTTCTTTCAATGTCCATAAAATTCAACGAATTCATAAATTTTATGGACATTGAAAGACCAGGGGTCTCACCCTCATTTAAGCGGTCTCAGGTAGGTTTCACTATATATTTTGAATATCCAACTGGCACTTTGGGTGCTCCGTAAACATAAAAGACAGGAAGTGTACCCAAATTCCTTTTAGTCACGTTTGTATCTACCTAATAACTAAATGTCTGCATAATATTAGAAAGATTGAGAGATCAGGGGGCTCTCGCCATTGCCCTGTGCCCTTTGTCCTAAAATTTTGACAATTTTTAGCTGAAAAGTGACAATCTAAGCCCTCCGTAGATATCGAAGATGACATTATTCTGAGAAATCCTTCTAATACAACCTTTACATATACAGAGTGTATGATTAAGTTGAATTTTATGGACATTGAAAGACCAGGGGGGTCTCACCCTCATTTAAGCGGTCTCAGGTAGGTTTTCACTATATATTTTGAATATCCAACTGGCACTTTGGGTGCTCCGTAAACATAAAAGACAGGAAGTGTACCCAAATTCCTTTTAGTCACGTTTGTATCTACCTATTAACTAAATGTCTGCATAATATTAGAAAGATTGAGAGATCAGGGGCTCTCGCCATTGCCCTGTGCCCTTTGTCCTAAAATTTTGACAATTTTAGCTGAAAAGTGACAATCTAAGCCCTCCGTAGATATCGAAGATGACATTATTCTGAAATCCTTCTAATACAACCTTTACATATACAGAGTCTATGATTAAGTTGAATTTTATGGACATTGAAAGACTAGGGGGGTCTCACCCTCATTTAAGCGGTCTCGGGTAGGTTTTCACTATATATTTTGAATATCCAACTGGCACTTTGGGTGCTCCGTAAACATAAAAGACAGGAAGTGTACCCAAATTCCTTTTAGTCACGTTTGTATCTACCTATTAACTAAATGTCTGCATAATATTAGAAAGATTGAGAGATCAGGGGGCTCTCGCCATTGCCCTGTGCCCTTTGTCCTAAAATTTTGACAATTTTTAGCTGAAAAGTGACAATCTAAGCCCTCCGTAGATATCGAAGATGACATTATTCTGAGAAATCCTTCTAATACAACCTTTACATATACAGAGTCTATGATTAAGTTGAATTTTATGGACATTGAAAGACCAGGGGGGTCTCACCCTCATTTAAGCGGTCTCAGGTAGGTTTTCACTATATATTTTGAATATCCAACTGGCACTTTGGGTGCTCCGTAAACATAAAAGACAGGAAGTGTACCCAAATTCCTTTTAGTCACGTTTGTATCTACCTATTAACTAAATGTCTGCATAATATTAGAAAGATTGAGAGATCAGGGGCTCTCGCCATTGCCCTGTGCCCTTTGTCCTAAAATTTTGACAATTTTAGCTGAAAAGTGACAATCTAAGCCCTCCGTAGATATCGAAGATGACATTATTCTGAAATCCTTCTAATACAACCTTTACATATACAGAGTCTATGATTAAGTTGAATTTTATGGACATTGAAAGACCAGGGGTCTCACCCTCATTTAAGCGGTCTCAGGTAGGTTTTCACTATATATTTTGAATATCCAACTGGCACTTTGGGTGCTCCGTAAACATAAAAGACAGGAAGTGTACCCAAATTCCTTTTAGTCACGTTTGTATCTACCTATTAACTAAATGTCTGCATAATATTAGAAAGATTGAGAGATCAGGGGCTCTCGCCATTGCCCTGTGCCCTTTGTCCTAAAATTTTGACAATTTTAGCTGAAAAGTGACAATCTAAGCCCTCCGTAGATATCGAAGATGACATTATTCTGAAATCCTTCTAATACAACCTTTACATATACAGAGTCTATGATTAAGTTGAATTTTATGGACATTGAAAGACCAGGGGTCTCACCCTCATTTAAGCGGTCTCAGGTAGGTTTCACTATATATTTTGAATATCCAACTGGCACTTTGGGTGCTCCGTAAACATAAAAGACAGGAAGTGTACCCAAATTCCTTTTAGTCACGTTTGTATCTACCTATTAACTAAATGTCTGCATAATATTAGAAAGATTGAGAGATCAGGGGCTCTCGCCATTGCCCTGTGCCCTTTGTCCTAAAATTTTGACAATTTTTAGCTGAAAAGTGACAATCTAAGCCCTCCGTAGATATCGAAGATGACATTATTCTGAAATCCTTCTAATACAACCTTTACATATACAGAGTCTATGATTAAGTTGAATTTTATGGACATTGAAAGACCAGGGGTCTCACCCTCATTTAAGCGGTCTCAGGTAGGTTTCACTATATATTTTGAATATCCAACTGGCACTTTGGGTGCTCCGTAAACATAAAAGACAGGAAGTGTACCCAAATTCCTTTTAGTCACGTTTGTATCTACCTATTAACTAAATGTCTGCATAATATTAGAAAGATTGAGAGATCAGGGGCTCTCGCCATTGCCCTGTGCCCTTTGTCCTAAAATTTTGACAATTTTAGCTGAAAAGTGACAATCTAAGCCCTCCGTAGATATCGAAGATGACATTATTCTGAAATCCTTCTAATACAACCTTTACATATACAGAGTCTATGATTAAGTTGAATTTTATGGACATTGAAAGACCAGGGGTCTCACCCTCATTTAAGCGGTCTCAGGTAGGTTTCACTATATATTTTGAATATCCAACTGGCACTTTGGGTGCTCCGTAAACATAAAAGACAGGAAGTGTACCCAAATTCCTTTTAGTCACGTTTGTATCTACCTATTAACTAAATGTCTGCATAATATTAGAAAGATTGAGAGATCAGGGGCTCTCGCCATTGCCCTGTGCCCTTTGTCCTAAAATTTTGACAATTTTAGCTGAAAAGTGACAATCTAAGCCCTCCGTAGATATCGAAGATGACATTATTCTGAAATCCTTCTAATACAACCTTTACATATACAGAGTCTATGATTAAGTTGAATTTTATGGACATTGAAAGACCAGGGGTCTCACCCTCATTTAAGCGGTCTCAGGTAGGTTTTCACTATATATTTTGAATATCCAACTGGCACTTTGGGTGCTCCGTAAACATAAAAGACAGGAAGTGTACCCAAATTCCTTTTAGTCACGTTTGTATCTACCTATTAACTAAATGTCTGCATAATATTAGAAAGATTGAGAGATCAGGGGCTCTCGCCATTGCCCTGTGCCCTTTGTCCTAAAATTTTGACAATTTTAGCTGAAAAGTGACAATCTAAGCCCTCCGTAGATATCGAAGATGACATTATTCTGAAATCCTTCTAATACAACCTTTACATATACAGAGTCTATGATTAAGTTGAATTTTATGGACATTGAAAGACCAGGGGTCTCACCCTCATTTAAGCGGTCTCAGGTAGGTTTCACTATATATTTTGAATATCCAACTGGCACTTTGGGTGCTCCGTAAACATAAAAGACAGGAAGTGTACCCAAATTCCTTTTAGTCACGTTTGTATCTACCTATTAACTAAATGTCTGCATAATATTAGAAAGATTGAGAGATCAGGGGCTCTCGCCATTGCCCTGTGCCCTTTGTCCTAAAATTTTGACAATTTTAGCTGAAAAGTGACAATCTAAGCCCTCCGTAGATATCGAAGATGACATTATTCTGAAATCCTTCTAATACAACCTTTACATATACAGAGTCTATGATTAAGTTGAATTTTATGGACATTGAAAGACCAGGGGTCTCACCCTCATTTAAGCGGTCTCAGGTAGGTTTCACTATATATTTTGAATATCCAACTGGCACTTTGGGTGCTCCGTAAACATAAAAGACAGGAAGTGTACCCAAATTCCTTTTAGTCACGTTTGTATCTACCTATTAACTAAATGTCTGCATAATATTAGAAAGATTGAGAGATCAGGGGCTCTCGCCATTGCCCTGTGCCCTTTGTCCTAAAATTTTGACAATTTTAGCTGAAAAGTGACAATCTAAGCCCTCCGTAGATATCGAAGATGACATTATTCTGAAATCCTTCTAATACAACCTTTACATATACAGAGTCTATGATTAAGTTGAATTTTATGGACATTGAAAGACCAGGGGTCTCACCCTCATTTAAGCGGTCTCAGGTAGGTTTCACTATATATTTTGAATATCCAACTGGCACTTTGGGTGCTCCGTAAACATAAAAGACAGGAAGTGTACCCAAATTCCTTTTAGTCACGTTTGTATCTACCTATTAACTAAATGTCTGCATAATATTAGAAAGATTGAGAGATCAGGGGCTCTCGCCATTGCCCTGTGCCCTTTGTCCTAAAATTTTGACAATTTTAGCTGAAAAGTGACAATCTAAGCCCTCCGTAGATATCGAAGATGACATTATTCTGAAATCCTTCTAATACAACCTTTACATATACAGAGTCTATGATTAAGTTGAATTTTATGGACATTGAAAGACCAGGGGGGTCTCACCCTCATTTAAGCGGTCTCAGGTAGGTTTTCACTATATATTTTGAATATCCAACTGGCACTTTGGGTGCTCCGTAAACATAAAAGACAGGAAGTGTACCCAAATTCCTTTTAGTCACGTTTGTATCTACCTATTAACTAAATGTCTGCATAATATTAGAAAGATTGAGAGATCAGGGGGCTCTCGCCATTGCCCTGTGCCCTTTGTCCTAAAATTTTGACAATTTTTAGCTGAAAAGTGACAATCTAAGCCCTCCGTAGATATCGAAGATGACATTATTCTGAAATCCTTCTAATACAACCTTTACATATACAGAGTCTATGATTAAGTTGAATTTTATGGACATTGAAAGACCAGGGGTCTCACCCTCATTTAAGCGGTCTCAGGTAGGTTTCACTATATATTTTGAATATCCAACTGGCACTTTGGGTGCTCCGTAAACATAAAAGACAGGAAGTGTACCCAAATTCCTTTTAGTCACGTTTGTATCTACCTATTAACTAAATGTCTGCATAATATTAGAAAGATTGAGAGATCAGGGGGCTCTCGCCATTGCCCTGTGCCCTTTGTCCTAAAATTTTGACAATTTTTAGCTGAAAAGTGACAATCTAAGCCCTCCGTAGATATCGAAGATGACATTATTCTGAGAAATCCTTCTAATACAACCTTTACATATACAGAGTCTATGATTAAGTTGAATTTTATGGACATTGAAAGACCAGGGGGGTCTCACCCTCATTTAAGCGGTCTCAGGTAGGTTTTCACTATATATTTTGAATATCCAACTGGCACTTTGGGTGCTCCGTAAACATAAAAGACAGGAAGTGTACCCAAATTCCTTTTAGTCACGTTTGTATCTACCTATTAACTAAATGTCTGCATAATATTAGAAAGATTGAGAGATCAGGGGCTCTCGCCATTGCCCTGTGCCCTTTGTCCTAAAATTTTGACAATTTTAGCTGAAAAGTGACAATCTAAGCCCTCCGTAGATATCGAAGATGACATTATTCTGAAATCCTTCTAATACAACCTTTACATATACAGAGTCTATGATTAAGTTGAATTTTATGGACATTGAAAGACCAGGGGTCTCACCCTCATTTAAGCGGTCTCAGGTAGGTTTCACTATATATTTTGAATATCCAACTGGCACTTTGGGTGCTCCGTAAACATAAAAGACAGGAAGTGTACCCAAATTCCTTTTAGTCACGTTTGTATCTACCTATTAACTAAATGTCTGCATAATATTAGAAAGATTGAGAGATCAGGGGGCTCTCGCCATTGCCCTGTGCCCTTTGTCCTAAAATTTTGACAATTTTTAGCTGAAAAGTGACAATCTAAGCCCTCCGTAGATATCGAAGATGACATTATTCTGAGAAATCCTTCTAATACAACCTTTACATATACAGAGTCTATGATTAAGTTGAATTTTATGGACATTGAAAGACCAGGGGGGTCTCACCCTCATTTAAGCGGTCTCAGGTAGGTTTTCACTATATATTTTGAATATCCAACTGGCACTTTGGGTGCTCCGTAAACATAAAAGACAGGAAGTGTACCCAAATTCCTTTTAGTCACGTTTGTATCTACCTATTAACTAAATGTCTGCATAATATTAGAAAGATTGAGAGATCAGGGGCTCTCGCCATTGCCCTGTGCCCTTTGTCCTAAAATTTTGACAATTTTAGCTGAAAAGTGACAATCTAAGCCCTCCGTAGATATCGAAGATGACATTATTCTGAAATCCTTCTAATACAACCTTTACATATACAGAGTCTATGATTAAGTTGAATTTTATGGACATTGAAAGACCAGGGGTCTCACCCTCATTTAAGCGGTCTCAGGTAGGTTTCACTATATATTTTGAATATCCAACTGGCACTTTGGGTGCTCCGTAAACATAAAAGACAGGAAGTGTACCCAAATTCCTTTTAGTCACGTTTGTATCTACCTATTAACTAAATGTCTGCATAATATTAGAAAGATTGAGAGATCAGGGGGCTCTCGCCATTGCCCTGTGCCCTTTGTCCTAAAATTTTGACAATTTTTAGCTGAAAAGTGACAATCTAAGCCCTCCGTAGATATCGAAGATGACATTATTCTGAAATCCTTCTAATACAACCTTTACATATACAGAGTCTATGATTAAGTTGAATTTTATGGACATTGAAAGACCAGGGGGGTCTCACCCTCATTTAAGCGGTCTCAGGTAGGTTTTCACTATATATTTTGAATATCCAACTGGCACTTTGGGTGCTCCGTAAACATAAAAGACAGGAAGTGTACCCAAATTCCTTTTAGTCACGTTTGTATCTACCTATTAACTAAATGTCTGCATAATATTAGAAAGATTGAGAGATCAGGGGCTCTCGCCATTGCCCTGTGCCCTTTGTCCTAAAATTTTGACAATTTTAGCTGAAAAGTGACAATCTAAGCCCTCCGTAGATATCGAAGATGACATTATTCTGAAATCCTTCTAATACAACCTTTACATATACAGAGTCTATGATTAAGTTGAATTTTATGGACATTGAAAGACCAGGGGTCTCACCCTCATTTAAGCGGTCTCAGGTAGGTTTCACTATATATTTTGAATATCCAACTGGCACTTTGGGTGCTCCGTAAACATAAAGACAGGAAGTGTACCCAAATTCCTTTTAGTCACGTTTGTATCTACCTATTAACTAAATGTCTGCATAATATTAGAAAGATTGAGAGATCAGGGGCTCTCGCCATTGCCCTGTGCCCTTTGTCCTAAAATTTTGACAATTTTAGCTGAAAAGTGACAATCTAAGCCCTCCGTAGATATCGAAGATGACATTATTCTGAAATCCTTCTAATACAACCTTTACATATACAGAGTCTATGATTAAGTTGAATTTTATGGACATTGAAAGACCAGGGGTCTCACCCTCATTTAAGCGGTCTCAGGTAGGTTTTCACTATATATTTTGAATATCCAACTGGCACTTTGGGTGCTCCGTAAACATAAAAGACAGGAAGTGTACCCAAATTCCTTTTAGTCACGTTTGTATCTACCTATTAACTAAATGTCTGCATAATATTAGAAAGATTGAGAGATCAGGGGCTCTCGCCATTGCCCTGTGCCCTTTGTCCTAAAATTTTGACAATTTTAGCTGAAAAGTGACAATCTAAGCCCTCCGTAGATATCGAAGATGACATTATTCTGAAATCCTTCTAATACAACCTTTACATATACAGAGTCTATGATTAAGTTGAATTTTATGGACATTGAAAGACCAGGGGTCTCACCCTCATTTAAGCGGTCTCAGGTAGGTTTCACTATATATTTTGAATATCCAACTGGCACTTTGGGTGCTCCGTAAACATAAAAGACAGGAAGTGTACCCAAATTCCTTTTAGTCACGTTTGTATCTACCTATTAACTAAATGTCTGCATAATATTAGAAAGATTGAGAGATCAGGGGGCTCTCGCCATTGCCCTGTGCCCTTTGTCCTAAAATTTTGACAATTTTTAGCTGAAAAGTGACAATCTAAGCCCTCCGTAGATATCGAAGATGACATTATTCTGAGAAATCCTTCTAATACAACCTTTACATATACAGAGTCTATGATTAAGTTGAATTTTATGGACATTGAAAGACCAGGGGGGTCTCACCCTCATTTAAGCGGTCTCAGGTAGGTTTTCACTATATATTTTGAATATCCAACTGGCACTTTGGGTGCTCCGTAAACATAAAAGACAGGAAGTGTACCCAAATTCCTTTTAGTCACGTTTGTATCTACCTATTAACTAAATGTCTGCATAATATTAGAAAGATTGAGAGATCAGGGGCTCTCGCCATTGCCCTGTGCCCTTTGTCCTAAAATTTTGACAATTTTAGCTGAAAAGTGACAATCTAAGCCCTCCGTAGATATCGAAGATGACATTATTCTGAAATCCTTCTAATACAACCTTTACATATACAGAGTCTATGATTAAGTTGAATTTTATGGACATTGAAAGACCAGGGGTCTCACCCTCATTTAAGCGGTCTCAGGTAGGTTTCACTATATATTTTGAATATCCAACTGGCACTTTGGGTGCTCCGTAAACATAAAAGACAGGAAGTGTACCCAAATTCCTTTTAGTCACGTTTGTATCTACCTATTAACTAAATGTCTGCATAATATTAGAAAGATTGAGAGATCAGGGGGCTCTCGCCATTGCCCTGTGCCCTTTGTCCTAAAATTTTGACAATTTTTAGCTGAAAAGTGACAATCTAAGCCCTCCGTAGATATCGAAGATGACATTATTCTGAAATCCTTCTAATACAACCTTTACATATACAGAGTCTATGATTAAGTTGAATTTTATGGACATTGAAAGACTAGGGGGGTCTCACCCTCATTTAAGCGGTCTCGGGTAGGTTTTCACTATATATTTTGAATATCCAACTGGCACTTTGGGTGCTCCGTAAACATAAAAGACAGGAAGTGTACCCAAATTCCTTTTAGTCACGTTTGTATCTACCTATTAACTAAATGTCTGCACAATATTAGAAAGATTGAGAGATCAGGGGGCTCTCGCCATTGCCCTGTGCCCTTTGTCCTAAAATTTTGACAATTTTTAGCTGAAAAGTGACAATCTAAGCCCTCCGTAGATATCGAAGATGACATTATTCTGAGAAATCCTTCTAATACAACCTTTACATATACAGAGTCTATGATTAAGTTGAATTTTATGGACATTGAAAGACCAGGGGTCTCACCCTCATTTAAGCGGTCTCAGGTAGGTTTCACTATATATTTTGAATATCCAACTGGCACTTTGGGTGCTCCGTAAACATAAAAGACAGGAAGTGTACCCAAATTCCTTTTAGTCACGTTTGTATCTACCTATTAACTAAATGTCTGCATAATATTAGAAAGATTGAGAGATCAGGGGCTCTCGCCATTGCCCTGTGCCCTTTGTCCTAAAATTTTGACAATTTTAGCTGAAAAGTGACAATCTAAGCCCTCCGTAGATATCGAAGATGACATTATTCTGAAATCCTTCTAATACAACCTTTACATATACAGAGTCTATGATTAAGTTGAATTTTATGGACATTGAAAGACCAGGGGTCTCACCCTCATTTAAGCGGTCTCAGGTAGGTTTCACTATATATTTTGAATATCCAACTGGCACTTTGGGTGCTCCGTAAACATAAAAGACAGGAAGTGTACCCAAATTCCTTTTAGTCACGTTTGTATCTACCTATTAACTAAATGTCTGCATAATATTAGAAAGATTGAGAGATCAGGGGCTCTCGCCATTGCCCTGTGCCCTTTGTCCTAAAATTTTGACAATTTTAGCTGAAAAGTGACAATCTAAGCCCTCCGTAGATATCGAAGATGACATTATTCTGAAATCCTTCTAATACAACCTTTACATATACAGAGTCTATGATTAAGTTGAATTTTATGGACATTGAAAGACCAGGGGGGTCTCACCCTCATTTAAGCGGTCTCGGGTAGGTTTTCACTATATATTTTGAATATCCAACTGGCACTTTGGGTGCTCCGTAAACATAAAAGACAGGAAGTGTACCCAAATTCCTTTTAGTCACGTTTGTATCTACCTATTAACTAAATGTCTGCATAATATTAGAAAGATTGAGAGATCAGGGGGCTCTCGCCATTGCCCTGTGCCCTTTGTCCTAAAATTTTGACAATTTTTAGCTGAAAAGTGACAATCTAAGCCCTCCGTAGATATCGAAGATGACATTATTCTGAGAAATCCTTCTAATACAACCTTTACATATACAGAGTCTATGATTAAGTTGAATTTTATGGACATTGAAAGACCAGGGGTCTCACCCTCATTTAAGCGGTCTCAGGTAGGTTTCACTATATATTTTGAATATCCAACTGGCACTTTGGGTGCTCCGTAAACATAAAAGACAGGAAGTGTACCCAAATTCCTTTTAGTCACGTTTGTATCTACCTATTAACTAAATGTCTGCATAATATTAGAAAGATTGAGAGATCAGGGGCTCTCGCCATTGCCCTGTGCCCTTTGTCCTAAAATTTTGACAATTTTAGCTGAAAAGTGACAATCTAAGCCCTCCGTAGATATCGAAGATGACATTATTCTGAAATCCTTCTAATACAACCTTTACATATACAGAGTCTATGATTAAGTTGAATTTTATGGACATTGAAAGACCAGGGGTCTCACCCTCATTTAAGCGGTCTCAGGTAGGTTTTCACTATATATTTTGAATATCCAACTGGCACTTTGGGTGCTCCGTAAACATAAAAGACAGGAAGTGTACCCAAATTCCTTTTAGTCACGTTTGTATCTACCTATTAACTAAATGTCTGCATAATATTAGAAAGATTGAGAGATCAGGGGCTCTCGCCATTGCCCTGTGCCCTTTGTCCTAAAATTTTGACAATTTTAGCTGAAAAGTGACAATCTAAGCCCTCCGTAGATATCGAAGATGACATTATTCTGAAATCCTTCTAATACAACCTTTACATATACAGAGTCTATGATTAAGTTGAATTTTATGGACATTGAAAGACCAGGGGTCTCACCCTCATTTAAGCGGTCTCAGGTAGGTTTCACTATATATTTTGAATATCCAACTGGCACTTTGGGTGCTCCGTAAACATAAAAGACAGGAAGTGTACCCAAATTCCTTTTAGTCACGTTTGTATCTACCTATTAACTAAATGTCTGCATAATATTAGAAAGATTGAGAGATCAGGGGCTCTCGCCATTGCCCTGTGCCCTTTGTCCTAAAATTTTGACAATTTTAGCTGAAAAGTGACAATCTAAGCCCTCCGTAGATATCGAAGATGACATTATTCTGAAATCCTTCTAATACAACCTTTACATATACAGAGTCTATGATTAAGTTGAATTTTATGGACATTGAAAGACCAGGGGTCTCACCCTCATTTAAGCGGTCTCAGGTAGGTTTTCACTATATATTTTGAATATCCAACTGGCACTTTGGGTGCTCCGTAAACATAAAAGACAGGAAGTGTACCCAAATTCCTTTTAGTCACGTTTGTATCTACCTATTAACTAAATGTCTGCATAATATTAGAAAGATTGAGAGATCAGGGGCTCTCGCCATTGCCCTGTGCCCTTTGTCCTAAAATTTTGACAATTTTAGCTGAAAAGTGACAATCTAAGCCCTCCGTAGATATCGAAGATGACATTATTCTGAAATCCTTCTAATACAACCTTTACATATACAGAGTCTATGATTAAGTTGAATTTTATGGACATTGAAAGACCAGGGGTCTCACCCTCATTTAAGCGGTCTCAGGTAGGTTTTCACTATATATTTTGAATATCCAACTGGCACTTTGGGTGCTCCGTAAACATAAAAGACAGGAAGTGTACCCAAATTCCTTTTAGTCACGTTTGTATCTACCTATTAACTAAATGTCTGCATAATATTAGAAAGATTGAGAGATCAGGGGCTCTCGCCATTGCCCTGTGCCCTTTGTCCTAAAATTTTGACAATTTTAGCTGAAAAGTGACAATCTAAGCCCTCCGTAGATA
Organism: Mytilus coruscus; assembly: GCA_017311375.1. NCBI lineage: Eukaryota > Metazoa > Mollusca > Bivalvia > Mytilida > Mytilidae > Mytilus > Mytilus coruscus. Next base: position 95,801,706 of record CM029598.1, read on the forward strand.
TCGAAGATGACATTATTCTGAAATCCTTCTAATACAACCTTTACATATACAGAGTCTATGATTAAGTTGAATTTTATGGACATTGAAAGACCAGGGGTCTCACCCTCATTTAAGCGGTCTCAGGTAGGTTTCACTATATATTTTGAATATCCAACTGGCACTTTGGGTGCTCCGTAAACATAAAAGACAGGAAGTGTACCCAAATTCCTTTTAGTCACGTTTGTATCTACCTATTAACTAAATGTCTGCATAATATTAGAAAGATTGAGAGATCAGGGGGCTCTCGCCATTGCCCTGTGCCCTTTGTCCTAAAATTTTGACAATTTTTAGCTGAAAAGTGACAATCTAAGCCCTCCGTAGATATCGAAGATGACATTATTCTGAGAAATCCTTCTAATACAACCTTTACATATACAGAGTCTATGATTAAGTTGAATTTTATGGACATTGAAAGACCAGGGGGGTCTCACCCTCATTTAAGCGGTCTCAGGTAGGTTTTCACTATATATTTTGAATATCCAACTGGCACTTTGGGTGCTCCGTAAACATAAAAGACAGGAAGTGTACCCAAATTCCTTTTAGTCACGTTTGTATCTACCTATTAACTAAATGTCTGCATAATATTAGAAAGATTGAGAGATCAGGGGCTCTCGCCATTGCCCTGTGCCCTTTGTCCTAAAATTTTGACAATTTTAGCTGAAAAGTGACAATCTAAGCCCTCCGTAGATATCGAAGATGACATTATTCTGAAATCCTTCTAATACAACCTTTACATATACAGAGTCTATGATTAAGTTGAATTTTATGGACATTGAAAGACCAGGGGTCTCACCCTCATTTAAGCGGTCTCAGGTAGGTTTCACTATATATTTTGAATATCCAACTGGCACTTTGGGTGCTCCGTAAACATAAAAGACAGGAAGTGTACCCAAATTCCTTTTAGTCACGTTTGTATCTACCTATTAACTAAATGTCTGCATAATATTAGAAAGATTGAGAGATCAGGGGGCTCTCGCCATTGCCCTGTGCCCTTTGTCCTAAAATTTTGACAATTTTTAGCTGAAAAGTGACAATCTAAGCCCTCCGTAGATATCGAAGATGACATTATTCTGAAATCCTTCTAATACAACCTTTACATATACAGAGTCTATGATTAAGTTGAATTTTATGGACATTGAAAGACCAGGGGTCTCACCCTCATTTAAGCGGTCTCAGGTAGGTTTCACTATATATTTTGAATATCCAACTGGCACTTTGGGTGCTCCGTAAACATAAAAGACAGGAAGTGTACCCAAATTCCTTTTAGTCACGTTTGTATCTACCTATTAACTAAATGTCTGCATAATATTAGAAAGATTGAGAGATCAGGGGCTCTCGCCATTGCCCTGTGCCCTTTGTCCTAAAATTTTGACAATTTTAGCTGAAAAGTGACAATCTAAGCCCTCCGTAGATATCGAAGATGACATTATTCTGAAATCCTTCTAATACAACCTTTACATATACAGAGTCTATGATTAAGTTGAATTTTATGGACATTGAAAGACCAGGGGTCTCACCCTCATTTAAGCGGTCTCAGGTAGGTTTCACTATATATTTTGAATATCCAACTGGCACTTTGGGTGCTCCGTAAACATAAAAGACAGGAAGTGTACCCAAATTCCTTTTAGTCACGTTTGTATCTACCTATTAACTAAATGTCTGCATAATATTAGAAAGATTGAGAGATCAGGGGCTCTCGCCATTGCCCTGTGCCCTTTGTCCTAAAATTTTGACAATTTTTAGCTGAAAAGTGACAATCTAAGCCCTCCGTAGATATCGAAGATGACATTATTCTGAAATCCTTCTAATACAACCTTTACATATACAGAGTCTATGATTAAGTTGAATTTTATGGACATTGAAAGACCAGGGGTCTCACCCTCATTTAAGCGGTCTCAGGTAGGTTTCACTATATATTTTGAATATCCAACTGGCACTTTGGGTGCTCCGTAAACATAAAAGACAGGAAGTGTACCCAAATTCCTTTTAGTCACGTTTGTATCTACCTATTAACTAAATGTCTGCATAATATTAGAAAGATTGAGAGATCAGGGGCTCTCGCCATTGCCCTGTGCCCTTTGTCCTAAAATTTTGACAATTTTAGCTGAAAAGTGACAATCTAAGCCCTCCGTAGATATCGAAGATGACATTATTCTGAAATCCTTCTAATACAACCTTTACATATACAGAGTCTATGATTAAGTTGAATTTTATGGACATTGAAAGACCAGGGGTCTCACCCTCATTTAAGCGGTCTCAGGTAGGTTTTCACTATATATTTTGAATATCCAACTGGCACTTTGGGTGCTCCGTAAACATAAAAGACAGGAAGTGTACCCAAATTCCTTTTAGTCACGTTTGTATCTACCTATTAACTAAATGTCTGCATAATATTAGAAAGATTGAGAGATCAGGGGCTCTCGCCATTGCCCTGTGCCCTTTGTCCTAAAATTTTGACAATTTTAGCTGAAAAGTGACAATCTAAGCCCTCCGTAGATATCGAAGATGACATTATTCTGAAATCCTTCTAATACAACCTTTACATATACAGAGTCTATGATTAAGTTGAATTTTATGGACATTGAAAGACCAGGGGGGTCTCACCCTCATTTAAGCGGTCTCAGGTAGGTTTTCACTATATATTTTGAATATCCAACTGGCACTTTGGGTGCTCCGTAAACATAAAAGACAGGAAGTGTACCCAAATTCCTTTTAGTCACGTTTGTATCTACCTATTAACTAAATGTCTGCATAATATTAGAAAGATTGAGAGATCAGGGGGCTCTCGCCATTGCCCTGTGCCCTTTGTCCTAAAATTTTGACAATTTTTAGCTGAAAAGTGACAATCTAAGCCCTCCGTAGATATCGAAGATGACATTATTCTGAGAAATCCTTCTAATACAACCTTTACATATACAGAGTCTATGATTAAGTTGAATTTTATGGACATTGAAAGACCAGGGGTCTCACCCTCATTTAAGCGGTCTCAGGTAGGTTTCACTATATATTTTGAATATCCAACTGGCACTTTGGGTGCTCCGTAAACATAAAAGACAGGAAGTGTACCCAAATTCCTTTTAGTCACGTTTGTATCTACCTATTAACTAAATGTCTGCATAATATTAGAAAGATTGAGAGATCAGGGGCTCTCGCCATTGCCCTGTGCCCTTTGTCCTAAAATTTTGACAATTTTAGCTGAAAAGTGACAATCTAAGCCCTCCGTAGATATCGAAGATGACATTATTCTGAAATCCTTCTAATACAACCTTTACATATACAGAGTCTATGATTAAGTTGAATTTTATGGACATTGAAAGACCAGGGGTCTCACCCTCATTTAAGCGGTCTCAGGTAGGTTTCACTATATATTTTGAATATCCAACTGGCACTTTGGGTGCTCCGTAAACATAAAAGACAGGAAGTGTACCCAAATTCCTTTTAGTCACGTTTGTATCTACCTATTAACTAAATGTCTGCATAATATTAGAAAGATTGAGAGATCAGGGGCTCTCGCCATTGCCCTGTGCCCTTTGTCCTAAAATTTTGACAATTTTAGCTGAAAAGTGACAATCTAAGCCCTCCGTAGATATCGAAGATGACATTATTCTGAAATCCTTCTAATACAACCTTTACATATACAGAGTCTATGATTAAGTTGAATTTTATGGACATTGAAAGACCAGGGGTCTCACCCTCATTTAAGCGGTCTCAGGTAGGTTTTCACTATATATTTTGAATATCCAACTGGCACTTTGGGTGCTCCGTAAACATAAAAGACAGGAAGTGTACCCAAATTCCTTTTAGTCACGTTTGTATCTACCTATTAACTAAATGTCTGCATAATATTAGAAAGATTGAGAGATCAGGGGCTCTCGCCATTGCCCTGTGCCCTTTGTCCTAAAATTTTGACAATTTTAGCTGAAAAGTGACAATCTAAGCCCTCCGTAGATATCGAAGATGACATTATTCTGAAATCCTTCTAATACAACCTTTACATATACAGAGTCTATGATTAAGTTGAATTTTATGGACATTGAAAGACCAGGGGGGTCTCACCCTCATTTAAGCGGTCTCAGGTAGGTTTTCACTATATATTTTGAATATCCAACTGGCACTTTGGGTGCTCCGTAAACATAAAAGACAGGAAGTGTACCCAAATTCCTTTTAGTCACGTTTGTATCTACCTATTAACTAAATGTCTGCATAATATTAGAAAGATTGAGAGATCAGGGGGCTCTCGCCATTGCCCTGTGCCCTTTGTCCTAAAATTTTGACAATTTTTAGCTGAAAAGTGACAATCTAAGCCCTCCGTAGATATCGAAGATGACATTATTCTGAGAAATCCTTCTAATACAACCTTTACATATACAGAGTCTATGATTAAGTTGAATTTTATGGACATTGAAAGACCAGGGGGGTCTCACCCTCATTTAAGCGGTCTCAGGTAGGTTTTCACTATATATTTTGAATATCCAACTGGCACTTTGGGTGCTCCGTAAACATAAAAGACAGGAAGTGTACCCAAATTCCTTTTAGTCACGTTTGTATCTACCTATTAACTAAATGTCTGCATAATATTAGAAAGATTGAGAGATCAGGGGGCTCTCGCCATTGCCCTGTGCCCTTTGTCCTAAAATTTTGACAATTTTTAGCTGAAAAGTGACAATCTAAGCCCTCCGTAGATATCGAAGATGACATTATTCTGAGAAATCCTTCTAATACAACCTTTACATATACAGAGTCTATGATTAAGTTGAATTTTATGGACATTGAAAGACCAGGGGGGTCTCACCCTCATTTAAGCGGTCTCGGGTAGGTTTTCACTATATATTTTGAATATCCAACTGGCACTTTGGGTGCTCCGTAAACATAAAAGACAGGAAGTGTACCCAAATTCCTTTTAGTCACGTTTGTATCTACCTATTAACTAAATGTCTGCACAATATTAGAAAGATTGAGAGATCAGGGGGCTCTCGCCATTGCCCTGTGCCCTTTGTCCTAAAATTTTGACAATTTTTAGCTGAAAAGTGACAATCTAAGCCCTCCGTAGATATCGAAGATGACATTATTCTGAAATCCTTCTAATACAACCTTTACATATACAGAGTCTATGATTAAGTTGAATTTTATGGACATTGAAAGACCAGGGGTCTCACCCTCATTTAAGCGGTCTCAGGTAGGTTTCACTATATATTTTGAATATCCAACTGGCACTTTGGGTGCTCCGTAAACATAAAAGACAGGAAGTGTACCCAAATTCCTTTTAGTCACGTTTGTATCTACCTATTAACTAAATGTCTGCATAATATTAGAAAGATTGAGAGATCAGGGGCTCTCGCCATTGCCCTGTGCCCTTTGTCCTAAAATTTTGACAATTTTAGCTGAAAAGTGACAATCTAAGCCCTCCGTAGATATCGAAGATGACATTATTCTGAAATCCTTCTAATACAACCTTTACATATACAGAGTCTATGATTAAGTTGAATTTTATGGACATTGAAAGACCAGGGGTCTCACCCTCATTTAAGCGGTCTCAGGTAGGTTTTCACTATATATTTTGAATATCCAACTGGCACTTTGGGTGCTCCGTAAACATAAAAGACAGGAAGTGTACCCAAATTCCTTTTAGTCACGTTTGTATCTACCTATTAACTAAATGTCTGCATAATATTAGAAAGATTGAGAGATCAGGGGCTCTCGCCATTGCCCTGTGCCCTTTGTCCTAAAATTTTGACAATTTTAGCTGAAAAGTGACAATCTAAGCCCTCCGTAGATATCGAAGATGACATTATTCTGAAATCCTTCTAATACAACCTTTACATATACAGAGTCTATGATTAAGTTGAATTTTATGGACATTGAAAGACCAGGGGTCTCACCCTCATTTAAGCGGTCTCAGGTAGGTTTTCACTATATATTTTGAATATCCAACTGGCACTTTGGGTGCTCCGTAAACATAAAAGACAGGAAGTGTACCCAAATTCCTTTTAGTCACGTTTGTATCTACCTATTAACTAAATGTCTGCATAATATTAGAAAGATTGAGAGATCAGGGGCTCTCGCCATTGCCCTGTGCCCTTTGTCCTAAAATTTTGACAATTTTAGCTGAAAAGTGACAATCTAAGCCCTCCGTAGATATCGAAGATGACATTATTCTGAAATCCTTCTAATACAACCTTTACATATACAGAGTCTATGATTAAGTTGAATTTTATGGACATTGAAAGACCAGGGGTCTCACCCTCATTTAAGCGGTCTCAGGTAGGTTTCACTATATATTTTGAATATCCAACTGGCACTTTGGGTGCTCCGTAAACATAAAAGACAGGAAGTGTACCCAAATTCCTTTTAGTCACGTTTGTATCTACCTATTAACTAAATGTCTGCATAATATTAGAAAGATTGAGAGATCAGGGGCTCTCGCCATTGCCCTGTGCCCTTTGTCCTAAAATTTTGACAATTTTAGCTGAAAAGTGACAATCTAAGCCCTCCGTAGATATCGAAGATGACATTATTCTGAAATCCTTCTAATACAACCTTTACATATACAGAGTCTATGATTAAGTTGAATTTTATGGACATTGAAAGACCAGGGGGGTCTCACCCTCATTTAAGCGGTCTCGGGTAGGTTTTCACTATATATTTTGAATATCCAACTGGCACTTTGGGTGCTCCGTAAACATAAAAGACAGGAAGTGTACCCAAATTCCTTTTAGTCACGTTTGTATCTACCTATTAACTAAATGTCTGCATAATATTAGAAAGATTGAGAGATCAGGGGGCTCTCGCCATTGCCCTGTGCCCTTTGTCCTAAAATTTTGACAATTTTTAGCTGAAAAGTGACAATCTAAGCCCTCCGTAGATATCGAAGATGACATTATTCTGAGAAATCCTTCTAATACAACCTTTACATATACAGAGTCTATGATTAAGTTGAATTTTATGGACATTGAAAGACCAGGGGTCTCACCCTCATTTAAGCGGTCTCAGGTAGGTTTCACTATATATTTTGAATATCCAACTGGCACTTTGGGTGCTCCGTAAACATAAAAGACAGGAAGTGTACCCAAATTCCTTTTAGTCACGTTTGTATCTACCTATTAACTAAATGTCTGCATAATATTAGAAAGATTGAGAGATCAGGGGGCTCTCGCCATTGCCCTGTGCCCTTTGTCCTAAAATTTTGACAATTTTTAGCTGAAAAGTGACAATCTAAGCCCTCCGTAGATATCGAAGATGACATTATTCTGAGAAATCCTTCTAATACAACCTTTACATATACAGAGTCTATGATTAAGTTGAATTTTATGGACATTGAAAGACCAGGGGGGTCTCACCCTCATTTAAGCGGTCTCAGGTAGGTTTTCACTATATATTTTGAATATCCAACTGGCACTTTGGGTGCTCCGTAAACATAAAAGACAGGAAGTGTACCCAAATTCCTTTTAGTCACGTTTGTATCTACCTATTAACTAAATGTCTGCATAATATTAGAAAGATTGAGAGATCAGGGGCTCTCGCCATTGCCCTGTGCCCTTTGTCCTAAAATTTTGACAATTTTAGCTGAAAAGTGACAATCTAAGCCCTCCGTAGATATCGAAGATGACATTATTCTGAAATCCTTCTAATACAACCTTTACATATACAGAGTCTATGATTAAGTTGAATTTTATGGACATTGAAAGACCAGGGGTCTCACCCTCATTTAAGCGGTCTCAGGTAGGTTTTCACTATATATTTTGAATATCCAACTGGCACTTTGGGTGCTCCGTAAACATAAAAGACAGGAAGTGTACCCAAATTCCTTTTAGTCACGTTTGTATCTACCTATTAACTAAATGTCTGCATAATATTAGAAAGATTGAGAGATCAGGGGCTCTCGCCATTGCCCTGTGCCCTTTGTCCTAAAATTTTGACAATTTTAGCTGAAAAGTGACAATCTAAGCCCTCCGTAGATATCGAAGATGACATTATTCTGAAATCCTTCTAATACAACCTTTACATATACAGAGTCTATGATTAAGTTGAATTTTATGGACATTGAAAGACCAGGGGTCTCACCCTCATTTAAGCGGTCTCAGGTAGGTTTCACTATATATTTTGAATATCCAACTGGCACTTTGGGTGCTCCGTAAACATAAAAGACAGGAAGTGTACCCAAATTCCTTTTAGTCACGTTTGTATCTACCTATTAACTAAATGTCTGCATAATATTAGAAAGATTGAGAGATCAGGGGCTCTCGCCATTGCCCTGTGCCCTTTGTCCTAAAATTTTGACAATTTTAGCTGAAAAGTGACAATCTAAGCCCTCCGTAGATATCGAAGATGACATTATTCTGAAATCCTTCTAATACAACCTTTACATATACAGAGTCTATGATTAAGTTGAATTTTATGGACATTGAAAGACCAGGGGTCTCACCCTCATTTAAGCGGTCTCAGGTAGGTTTTCACTATATATTTTGAATATCCAACTGGCACTTTGGGTGCTCCGTAAACATAAAAGACAGGAAGTGTACCCAAATTCCTTTTAGTCACGTTTGTATCTACCTATTAACTAAATGTCTGCATAATATTAGAAAGATTGAGAGATCAGGGGCTCTCGCCATTGCCCTGTGCCCTTTGTCCTAAAATTTTGACAATTTTAGCTGAAAAGTGACAATCTAAGCCCTCCGTAGATATCGAAGATGACATTATTCTGAAATCCTTCTAATACAACCTTTACATATACAGAGTCTATGATTAAGTTGAATTTTATGGACATTGAAAGACCAGGGGTCTCACCCTCATTTAAGCGGTCTCAGGTAGGTTTCACTATATATTTTGAATATCCAACTGGCACTTTGGGTGCTCCGTAAACATAAAAGACAGGAAGTGTACCCAAATTCCTTTTAGTCACGTTTGTATCTACCTATTAACTAAATGTCTGCATAATATTAGAAAGATTGAGAGATCAGGGGCTCTCGCCATTGCCCTGTGCCCTTTGTCCTAAAATTTTGACAATTTTAGCTGAAAAGTGACAATCTAAGCCCTCCGTAGATATCGAAGATGACATTATTCTGAAATCCTTCTAATACAACCTTTACATATACAGAGTCTATGATTAAGTTGAATTTTATGGACATTGAAAGACCAGGGGTCTCACCCTCATTTAAGCGGTCTCAGGTAGGTTTTCACTATATATTTTGAATATCCAACTGGCACTTTGGGTGCTCCGTAAACATAAAAGACAGGAAGTGTACCCAAATTCCTTTTAGTCACGTTTGTATCTACCTATTAACTAAATGTCTGCATAATATTAGAAAGATTGAGAGATCAGGGGCTCTCGCCATTGCCCTGTGCCCTTTGTCCTAAAATTTTGACAATTTTAGCTGAAAAGTGACAATCTAAGCCCTCCGTAGATATCGAAGATGACATTATTCTGAAATCCTTCTAATACAACCTTTACATATACAGAGTCTATGATTAAGTTGAATTTTATGGACATTGAAAGACCAGGGGTCTCACCCTCATTTAAGCGGTCTCAGGTAGGTTTTCACTATATATTTTGAATATCCAACTGGCACTTTGGGTGCTCCGTAAACATAAAAGACAGGAAGTGTACCCAAATTCCTTTTAGTCACGTTTGTATCTACCTATTAACTAAATGTCTGCATAATATTAGAAAGATTGAGAGATCAGGGGCTCTCGCCATTGCCCTGTGCCCTTTGTCCTAAAATTTTGACAATTTTAGCTGAAAAGTGACAATCTAAGCCCTCCGTAGATATCGAAGATGACATTATTCTGAAATCCTTCTAATACAACCTTTACATATACAGAGTCTATGATTAAGTTGAATTTTATGGACATTGAAAGACCAGGGGTCTCACCCTCATTTAAGCGGTCTCAGGTAGGTTTCACTATATATTTTGAATATCCAACTGGCACTTTGGGTGCTCCGTAAACATAAAAGACAGGAAGTGTACCCAAATTCCTTTTAGTCACGTTTGTATCTACCTATTAACTAAATGTCTGCATAATATTAGAAAGATTGAGAGATCAGGGGCTCTCGCCATTGCCCTGTGCCCTTTGTCCTAAAATTTTGACAATTTTTAGCTGAAAAGTGACAATCTAAGCCCTCCGTAGATATCGAAGATGACATTATTCTGAAATCCTTCTAATACAACCTTTACATATACAGAGTCTATGATTAAGTTGAATTTTATGGACATTGAAAGACCAGGGGTCTCACCCTCATTTAAGCGGTCTCAGGTAGGTTTCACTATATATTTTGAATATCCAACTGGCACTTTGGGTGCTCCGTAAACATAAAAGACAGGAAGTGTACCCAAATTCCTTTTAGTCACGTTTGTATCTACCTATTAACTAAATGTCTGCATAATATTAGAAAGATTGAGAGATCAGGGGCTCTCGCCATTGCCCTGTGCCCTTTGTCCTAAAATTTTGACAATTTTAGCTGAAAAGTGACAATCTAAGCCCTCCGTAGATATCGAAGATGACATTATTCTGAAATCCTTCTAATACAACCTTTACATATACAGAGTCTATGATTAAGTTGAATTTTATGGACATTGAAAGACCAGGGGTCTCACCCTCATTTAAGCGGTCTCAGGTAGGTTTTCACTATATATTTTGAATATCCAACTGGCACTTTGGGTGCTCCGTAAACATAAAGACAGGAAGTGTACCCAAATTCCTTTTAGTCACGTTTGTATCTACCTATTAACTAAATGTCTGCATAATATTAGAAAGATTGAGAGATCAGGGGGCTCTCGCCATTGCCCTGTGCCCTTTGTCCTAAAATTTTGACAATTTTTAGCTGAAAAGTGACAATCTAAGCCCTCCGTAGATATCGAAGATGACATTATTCTGAAATCCTTCTAATACAACCTTTACATATACAGAGTCTATGATTAAGTTGAATTTTATGGACATTGAAAGACCAGGGGTCTCACCCTCATTTAAGCGGTCTCAGGTAGGTTTCACTATATATTTTGAATATCCAACTGGCACTTTGGGTGCTCCGTAAACATAAAAGACAGGAAGTGTACCCAAATTCCTTTTAGTCACGTTTGTATCTACCTATTAACTAAATGTCTGCATAATATTAGAAAGATTGAGAGATCAGGGGGCTCTCGCCATTGCCCTGTGCCCTTTGTCCTAAAATTTTGACAATTTTTAGCTGAAAAGTGACAATCTAAGCCCTCCGTAGATATCGAAGATGACATTATTCTGAAATCCTTCTAATACAACCTTTACATATACAGAGTCTATGATTAAGTTGAATTTTATGGACATTGAAAGACCAGGGGTCTCACCCTCATTTAAGCGGTCTCAGGTAGGTTTCACTATATATTTTGAATATCCAACTGGCACTTTGGGTGCTCCGTAAACATAAAAGACAGGAAGTGTACCCAAATTCCTTTTAGTCACGTTTGTATCTACCTATTAACTAAATGTCTGCATAATATTAGAAAGATTGAGAGATCAGGGGCTCTCGCCATTGCCCTGTGCCCTTTGTCCTAAAATTTTGACAATTTTAGCTGAAAAGTGACAATCTAAGCCCTCCGTAGATATCGAAGATGACATTATTCTGAAATCCTTCTAATACAACCTTTACATATACAGAGTCTATGATTAAGTTGAATTTTATGGACATTGAAAGACCAGGGGGGTCTCACCCTCATTTAAGCGGTCTCGGGTAGGTTTTCACTATATATTTTGAATATCCAACTGGCACTTTGGGTGCTCCGTAAACATAAAAGACAGGAAGTGTACCCAAATTCCTTTTAGTCACGTTTGTATCTACCTATTAACTAAATGTCTGCATAATATTAGAAAGATTGAGAGATCAGGGGGCTCTCGCCATTGCCCTGTGCCCTTTGTCCTAAAATTTTGACAATTTTTAGCTGAAAAGTGACAATCTAAGCCCTCCGTAGATATCGAAGATGACATTATTCTGAGAAATCCTTCTAATACAACCTTTACATATACAGAGTCTATGATTAAGTTGAATTTTATGGACATTGAAAGACCAGGGGGGTCTCACCCTCATTTAAGCGGTCTCAGGTAGGTTTTCACTATATATTTTGAATATCCAACTGGCACTTTGGGTGCTCCGTAAACATAAAAGACAGGAAGTGTACCCAAATTCCTTTTAGTCACGTTTGTATCTACCTATTAACTAAATGTCTGCATAATATTAGAAAGATTGAGAGATCAGGGGCTCTCGCCATTGCCCTGTGCCCTTTGTCCTAAAATTTTGACAATTTTAGCTGAAAAGTGACAATCTAAGCCCTCCGTAGATATCGAAGATGACATTATTCTGAAATCCTTCTAATACAACCTTTACATATACAGAGTCTATGATTAAGTTGAATTTTATGGACATTGAAAGACCAGGGGTCTCACCCTCATTTAAGCGGTCTCAGGTAGGTTTTCACTATATATTTTGAATATCCAACTGGCACTTTGGGTGCTCCGTAAACATAAAAGACAGGAAGTGTACCCAAATTCCTTTTAGTCACGTTTGTATCTACCTATTAACTAAATGTCTGCATAATATTAGAAAGATTGAGAGATCAGGGGCTCTCGCCATTGCCCTGTGCCCTTTGTCCTAAAATTTTGACAATTTTAGCTGAAAAGTGACAATCTAAGCCCTCCGTAGATATCGAAGATGACATTATTCTGAAATCCTTCTAATACAACCTTTACATATACAGAGTCTATGATTAAGTTGAATTTTATGGACATTGAAAGACCAGGGGTCTCACCCTCATTTAAGCGGTCTCAGGTAGGTTTCACTATATATTTTGAATATCCAACTGGCACTTTGGGTGCTCCGTAAACATAAAAGACAGGAAGTGTACCCAAATTCCTTTTAGTCACGTTTGTATCTACCTATTAACTAAATGTCTGCATAATATTAGAAAGATTGAGAGATCAGGGGCTCTCGCCATTGCCCTGTGCCCTTTGTCCTAAAATTTTGACAATTTTAGCTGAAAAGTGACAATCTAAGCCCTCCGTAGATATCGAAGATGACATTATTCTGAAATCCTTCTAATACAACCTTTACATATACAGAGTCTATGATTAAGTTGAATTTTATGGACATTGAAAGACCAGGGGTCTCACCCTCATTTAAGCGGTCTCAGGTAGGTTTCACTATATATTTTGAATATCCAACTGGCACTTTGGGTGCTCCGTAAACATAAAAGACAGGAAGTGTACCCAAATTCCTTTTAGTCACGTTTGTATCTACCTATTAACTAAATGTCTGCATAATATTAGAAAGATTGAGAGATCAGGGGGCTCTCGCCATTGCCCTGTGCCCTTTGTCCTAAAATTTTGACAATTTTTAGCTGAAAAGTGACAATCTAAGCCCTCCGTAGATATCGAAGATGACATTATTCTGAAATCCTTCTAATACAACCTTTACATATACAGAGTCTATGATTAAGTTGAATTTTATGGACATTGAAAGACCAGGGGTCTCACCCTCATTTAAGCGGTCTCAGGTAGGTTTCACTATATATTTTGAATATCCAACTGGCACTTTGGGTGCTCCGTAAACATAAAAGACAGGAAGTGTACCCAAATTCCTTTTAGTCACGTTTGTATCTACCTATTAACTAAATGTCTGCATAATATTAGAAAGATTGAGAGATCAGGGGCTCTCGCCATTGCCCTGTGCCCTTTGTCCTAAAATTTTGACAATTTTAGCTGAAAAGTGACAATCTAAGCCCTCCGTAGATATCGAAGATGACATTATTCTGAAATCCTTCTAATACAACCTTTACATATACAGAGTCTATGATTAAGTTGAATTTTATGGACATTGAAAGACCAGGGGTCTCACCCTCATTTAAGCGGTCTCAGGTAGGTTTTCACTATATATTTTGAATATCCAACTGGCACTTTGGGTGCTCCGTAAACATAAAAGACAGGAAGTGTACCCAAATTCCTTTTAGTCACGTTTGTATCTACCTATTAACTAAATGTCTGCATAATATTAGAAAGATTGAGAGATCAGGGGCTCTCGCCATTGCCCTGTGCCCTTTGTCCTAAAATTTTGACAATTTTAGCTGAAAAGTGACAATCTAAGCCCTCCGTAGATATCGAAGATGACATTATTCTGAAAATCCTTCTAATACAACCTTTACATATACAGAGTCTATGATTAAGTTGAATTTTATGGACATTGAAAGACCAGGGGTCTCACCCTCATTTAAGCGGTCTCAGGTAGGTTTCACTATATATTTTGAATATCCAACTGGCACTTTGGGTGCTCCGTAAACATAAAAGACAGGAAGTGTACCCAAATTCCTTTTAGTCACGTTTGTATCTACCTATTAACTAAATGTCTGCATAATATTAGAAAGATTGAGAGATCAGGGGGCTCTCGCCATTGCCCTGTGCCCTTTGTCCTAAAATTTTGACAATTTTTAGCTGAAAAGTGACAATCTAAGCCCTCCGTAGATATCGAAGATGACATTATTCTGAAATCCTTCTAATACAACCTTTACATATACAGAGTCTATGATTAAGTTGAATTTTATGGACATTGAAAGACCAGGGGGGTCTCACCCTCATTTAAGCGGTCTCAGGTAGGTTTTCACTATATATTTTGAATATCCAACTGGCACTTTGGGTGCTCCGTAAACATAAAAGACAGGAAGTGTACCCAAATTCCTTTTAGTCACGTTTGTATCTACCTATTAACTAAATGTCTGCATAATATTAGAAAGATTGAGAGATCAGGGGCTCTCGCCATTGCCCTGTGCCCTTTGTCCTAAAATTTTGACAATTTTAGCTGAAAAGTGACAATCTAAGCCCTCCGTAGATATCGAAGATGACATTATTCTGAAATCCTTCTAATACAACCTTTACATATACAGAGTCTATGATTAAGTTGAATTTTATGGACATTGAAAGACCAGGGGTCTCACCCTCATTTAAGCGGTCTCAGGTAGGTTTCACTATATATTTTGAATATCCAACTGGCACTTTGGGTGCTCCGTAAACATAAAAGACAGGAAGTGTACCCAAATTCCTTTTAGTCACGTTTGTATCTACCTATTAACTAAATGTCTGCATAATATTAGAAAGATTGAGAGATCAGGGGCTCTCGCCATTGCCCTGTGCCCTTTGTCCTAAAATTTTGACAATTTTAGCTGAAAAGTGACAATCTAAGCCCTCCGTAGATATCGAAGATGACATTATTCTGAAATCCTTCTAATACAACCTTTACATATACAGAGTCTATGATTAAGTTGAATTTTATGGACATTGAAAGACCAGGGGTCTCACCCTCATTTAAGCGGTCTCAGGTAGGTTTCACTATATATTTTGAATATCCAACTGGCACTTTGGGTGCTCCGTAAACATAAAAGACAGGAAGTGTACCCAAATTCCTTTTAGTCACGTTTGTATCTACCTATTAACTAAATGTCTGCATAATATTAGAAAGATTGAGAGATCAGGGGGCTCTCGCCATTGCCCTGTGCCCTTTGTCCTAAAATTTTGACAATTTTTAGCTGAAAAGTGACAATCTAAGCCCTCCGTAGATATCGAAGATGACATTATTCTGAAATCCTTCTAATACAACCTTTACATATACAGAGTCTATGATTAAGTTGAATTTTATGGACATTGAAAGACCAGGGGGGTCTCACCCTCATTTAAGCGGTCTCAGGTAGGTTTTCACTATATATTTTGAATATCCAACTGGCACTTTGGGTGCTCCGTAAACATAAAAGACAGGAAGTGTACCCAAATTCCTTTTAGTCACGTTTGTATCTACCTATTAACTAAATGTCTGCATAATATTAGAAAGATTGAGAGATCAGGGGCTCTCGCCATTGCCCTGTGCCCTTTGTCCTAAAATTTTGACAATTTTAGCTGAAAAGTGACAATCTAAGCCCTCCGTAGATATCGAAGATGACATTATTCTGAAATCCTTCTAATACAACCTTTACATATACAGAGTCTATGATTAAGTTGAATTTTATGGACATTGAAAGACCAGGGGTCTCACCCTCATTTAAGCGGTCTCAGGTAGGTTTCACTATATATTTTGAATATCCAACTGGCACTTTGGGTGCTCCGTAAACATAAAAGACAGGAAGTGTACCCAAATTCCTTTTAGTCACGTTTGTATCTACCTATTAACTAAATGTCTGCATAATATTAGAAAGATTGAGAGATCAGGGGCTCTCGCCATTGCCCTGTGCCCTTTGTCCTAAAATTTTGACAATTTTTAGCTGAAAAGTGACAATCTAAGCCCTCCGTAGATATCGAAGATGACATTATTCTGAAATCCTTCTAATACAACCTTTACATATACAGAGTCTATGATTAAGTTGAATTTTATGGACATTGAAAGACCAGGGGTCTCACCCTCATTTAAGCGGTCTCAGGTAGGTTTCACTATATATTTTGAATATCCAACTGGCACTTTGGGTGCTCCGTAAACATAAAAGACAGGAAGTGTACCCAAATTCCTTTTAGTCACGTTTGTATCTACCTATTAACTAAATGTCTGCATAATATTAGAAAGATTGAGAGATCAGGGGCTCTCGCCATTGCCCTGTGCCCTTTGTCCTAAAATTTTGACAATTTTAGCTGAAAAGTGACAATCTAAGCCCTCCGTAGATATCGAAGATGACATTATTCTGAAATCCTTCTAATACAACCTTTACATATACAGAGTCTATGATTAAGTTGAATTTTATGGACATTGAAAGACTAGGGGGGTCTCACCCTCATTTAAGCGGTCTCGGGTAGGTTTTCACTATATATTTTGAATATCCAACTGGCACTTTGGGTGCTCCGTAAACATAAAAGACAGGAAGTGTACCCAAATTCCTTTTAGTCACGTTTGTATCTACCTATTAACTAAATGTCTGCATAATATTAGAAAGATTGAGAGATCAGGGGGCTCTCGCCATTGCCCTGTGCCCTTTGTCCTAAAATTTTGACAATTTTTAGCTGAAAAGTGACAATCTAAGCCCTCCGTAGATATCGAAGATGACATTATTCTGAGAAATCCTTCTAATACAACCTTTACATATACAGAGTCTATGATTAAGTTGAATTTTATGGACATTGAAAGACCAGGGGGGTCTCACCCTCATTTAAGCGGTCTCAGGTAGGTTTTCACTATATATTTTGAATATCCAACTGGCACTTTGGGTGCTCCGTAAACATAAAAGACAGGAAGTGTACCCAAATTCCTTTTAGTCACGTTTGTATCTACCTATTAACTAAATGTCTGCATAATATTAGAAAGATTGAGAGATCAGGGGGCTCTCGCCATTGCCCTGTGCCCTTTGTCCTAAAATTTTGACAATTTTTAGCTGAAAAGTGACAATCTAAGCCCTCCGTAGATATCGAAGATGACATTATTCTGAGAAATCCTTCTAATACAACCTTTACATATACAGAGTCTATGATTAAGTTGAATTTTATGGACATTGAAAGACCAGGGGGGTCTCACCCTCATTTAAGCGGTCTCAGGTAGGTTTTCACTATATATTTTGAATATCCAACTGGCACTTTGGGTGCTCCGTAAACATAAAAGACAGGAAGTGTACCCAAATTCCTTTTAGTCACGTTTGTATCTACCTATTAACTAAATGTCTGCATAATATTAGAAAGATTGAGAGATCAGGGGCTCTCGCCATTGCCCTGTGCCCTTTGTCCTAAAATTTTGACAATTTTAGCTGAAAAGTGACAATCTAAGCCCTCCGTAGATATCGAAGATGACATTATTCTGAAATCCTTCTAATACAACCTTTACATATACAGAGTCTATGATTAAGTTGAATTTTATGGACATTGAAAGACCAGGGGTCTCACCCTCATTTAAGCGGTCTCAGGTAGGTTTCACTATATATTTTGAATATCCAACTGGCACTTTGGGTGCTCCGTAAACATAAAGACAGGAAGTGTACCCAAATTCCTTTTAGTCACGTTTGTATCTACCTATTAACTAAATGTCTGCATAATATTAGAAAGATTGAGAGATCAGGGGCTCTCGCCATTGCCCTGTGCCCTTTGTCCTAAAATTTTGACAATTTTAGCTGAAAAGTGACAATCTAAGCCCTCCGTAGATATCGAAGATGACATTATTCTGAAATCCTTCTAATACAACCTTTACATATACAGAGTCTATGATTAAGTTGAATTTTATGGACATTGAAAGACCAGGGGTCTCACCCTCATTTAAGCGGTCTCAGGTAGGTTTTCACTATATATTTTGAATATCCAACTGGCACTTTGGGTGCTCCGTAAACATAAAAGACAGGAAGTGTACCCAAATTCCTTTTAGTCACGTTTGTATCTACCTATTAACTAAATGTCTGCATAATATTAGAAAGATTGAGAGATCAGGGGCTCTCGCCATTGCCCTGTGCCCTTTGTCCTAAAATTTTGACAATTTTAGCTGAAAAGTGACAATCTAAGCCCTCCGTAGATATCGAAGATGACATTATTCTGAAATCCTTCTAATACAACCTTTACATATACAGAGTCTATGATTAAGTTGAATTTTATGGACATTGAAAGACCAGGGGTCTCACCCTCATTTAAGCGGTCTCAGGTAGGTTTCACTATATATTTTGAATATCCAACTGGCACTTTGGGTGCTCCGTAAACATAAAAGACAGGAAGTGTACCCAAATTCCTTTTAGTCACGTTTGTATCTACCTATTAACTAAATGTCTGCATAATATTAGAAAGATTGAGAGATCAGGGGGCTCTCGCCATTGCCCTGTGCCCTTTGTCCTAAAATTTTGACAATTTTTAGCTGAAAAGTGACAATCTAAGCCCTCCGTAGATATCGAAGATGACATTATTCTGAGAAATCCTTCTAATACAACCTTTACATATACAGAGTGTATGATTAAGTTGAATTTTATGGACATTGAAAGACTAGGGGGGTCTCACCCTCATTTAAGCGGTCTCGGGTAGGTTTTCACTATATATTTTGAATATCCAACTGGCACTTTGGGTGCTCCGTAAACATAAAAGACAGGAAGTGTACCCAAATTCCTTTTAGTCACGTTTGTATCTACCTATTAACTAAATGTCTGCACAATATTAGAAAGATTGAGAGATCAGGGGGCTCTCGCCATTGCCCTGTGCCCTTTGTCCTAAAATTTTGACAATTTTTAGCTGAAAAGTGACAATCTAAGCCCTCCGTAGATATCGAAGATGACATTATTCTGAAATCCTTCTAATACAACCTTTACATATACAGAGTCTATGATTAAGTTGAATTTTATGGACATTGAAAGACCAGGGGTCTCACCCTCATTTAAGCGGTCTCAGGTAGGTTTCACTATATATTTTATTTAGAAACAAATAATATCATAAATCCATGTCAGATTGGTTTTCAAGTAAAAGTAGGACATCGGATCACATGTTTGTATTAAAAACTATAATGGATAAGTACACCAGTATGAAAGGTGGGAAACTTTATGCTTGCTTTGTTGATTTCAAAAAGCGTTTGACAAAGTCATTCATTCTGGTTTAAAATATAAGCTATTAAAACATAATATAGGTGGTTACTTTTATGCAATCCTGAGAGATATGTACAATAAAAGTGAATTATGTGTTAAAATAGATGATGTGCTTACTCCTAATTTTATTCTCAAATTGGAGTAAAGCAAGGGATGTTTTAAGTCCAAACCTTTTCAAGATTTTTATAAATGATTTACCGGATGCATTTAAGGAAAGCCCAGACGCTGTTGATATAAACGGTCGCAGGATTGACTGCCTCATGTATGCAGATGATAGTAGTAGGGGAAGTGGGGGTTCTGGCGACCTTTGTCTAAGGTTAACCCTATGGGGAAAAGGTAGCCTCCCGAGAGGTAGCCTCCCGATGTGAGGCTAATTTCTATGACGTCATTTTTAGGTATTATGACATTAATTAATTAAATTAATTAATTTCTTTGGAGATAAGGTCATTATTAAGTGTTACTAATTACGTTTGTTTTAATGATAAGTATATACTTTTTTTAATTTTAATTTGATATATGAAAATTCCCAGTCTATTAATAGATATACAGGAAAACCCCACCTTAGTGTGTATCAAATATATATTTGTTTGTTTACATATCTGTTCACCTACGGCTAAAGACGATTAAGCTGTGATAACATGATTATTAAATCAATATTGAAAGCGTGTTTTAACTTGTCCATTATTGTACGTAGTGACCTTTAACATGTTGATACGTGTCAATTAATCCGCCATATTGAATTATTGTAAATAATTTCAAGTTGGTCTCTTGAAATCATTAAATCGTTATATTATTGGATTAAATATCTTAATATTTAAGGGATAAAATTTTGAAATCATGAATTTTATAATGTTAAATCATTTAAGGCGTGCGTTAACTTGTCTTTGTCGTATGATCTTAGCGTGTTGAGACTTGTCATGATTTAAATTAGAAGTCGCCATGTTTAAATATCATAAACATATGTCGCGTTATGCAGTCTTTTGAAAGAAGTAAATCATAATATTAGTTGAATTAAATAGTATTATTCTTCCAAAGATGAGATTTATCAAGTATTTAATTTTAATGTGTTCGATGATACATACTGTTATAATACAATTGTCTTTTGTTTAATATCCAACTATCATCATTCCGTTAATCATATAATATATTGTATAAATTGAAAACTTATTTTATTATTTCCTCGATCATATTCACTTTTAAACTGAAATCCTTTTACTATAAAATGCCAGACTGATAAACAAGACATTTCAACACTTTCTGTTGACCTCAATAACCTGGTATGATTAAGTACATGGGTGAATGACCATTAATGTAAACATGTCAAGTAATTCTTATCAAATAATGATTATTTCTACTTTTTTTATCAGGCTGTACTGAACCTTTAAGCTTATATTCATTTTTGATAAACTTATTCATTAATAAATGCTTTTATTTCAAGTTATTTTGTATTACATCAGGATCAGACTGCAAAATAAATTAGCCTTGCTAGCAAAGAAAATAACGTCTGATCGTTACAACAGGTAAATTAGACTGAACTGATTATCGATCGAAAAATTTGCCGGATTCGAAATTAACCAATCAAATTACGTTAATTGGGGATTTCCACAAGGTATCGACAGTTAGCTATAAAACACTGAAAATCTAATCATTTACCATTGTTATAGCGACTATTAAAAGGAAAAGTCACACAAAATATTTTCTTAATCTTCTAAAGTAAAATTAAGGTATTGTATCATTATGTAAGCTTGATTATCAATTTTTAAACGACTTTACACATTAAGTACAGCTCTTTGTAAGAACCAGGCAGAGTGCGATTTATGAAGGTTTCAGATTTTATCTATAATTGGCCTAGTAGAAGAAGTAAATGAATAATGCTCAAAAAATAATTTTCAGTGGGAAAATACGAGTGGTTGCCATGGTAACGGACACTCTATTTTTTGGTTGTTAAGCGTGGTAAAATCTTTCCAAAATCAGCTAAATCACTAGAATTCAGAGCCTGATTATGAATAGAATCATGCATTTTTCATTAATGTTCATATGTAACATCGATACAACTTGGTTTAAGCTTCATTTTAGTGAAGATTGCATGTCAACCAAATTTGTAAATTTTTTGAAAAATTTTGTCAAAAATGCATATTTTCAACTTTTCTGAAATAGGAATTTTTGCGAAATTATCAAATTTTCTGTGGTGTTTTTCAGAAAAGTGCAAATGTGTACAGAATAGTTAGCACTGTAGTTATGAAGTTTGGATACTACTTTACCAAATTAAATAGAAAAATGCGTGGGACTTTCTTTAGTTTTATCACCATAGCAACCGATTTTTCCTTGGAAACGGAGTTTTTATTTGCAGAATATTGCAGTTTAAGAGCTTAAATGTCCTTAATTGTTTCATTACCGATAAGAAAATACATAAAACCTAATGCAAACTTTAAATTACTATCGTCAAGTGTTGTTGACTTCGATTGTTACAATGGAAACACATATTATCCATAGCAACATCCATTCAAAAACTGCATAAATAGAAATTTATGTAAAAAAATACATAAATAGAGGGTGTTTATTTTCAAATTGGAATATGACTTCATTCTTTGCTTCACTCACAGTCTTGTCTGGTATTTTTCTTCAGATGGTTCAATAAATGTAATATTTGATGTAATATTGGGGTTGGGAGTGGGGGTTGGAAAAAAAGGGGGTATGTTGATTTTTTTTAAATGTTTCATACAAGTAGATCCTTGAAAAGATAATTGCGTTTGGTTGGACTTTGTTTCGAGTTCATTATCTGATAATCAATTTTTGAACGTTAACAGATGATGAACTTCATGGGATTGCCGGGCCAACCTGGCTTATGGTAAGGCAAGATAGATATGGCTCTTAACAATTGTAAGAAAATTCTTAATTTCTTAGGGCACACACCTGTCTGAGATGTTATTCCACCAGCATAAATCACAAAATTGACCTGTAACATAATATTAAGCTTACAAATCAATAATAGAATCATTTGGTCAAAGCAATTCTAAACTGAAACTGAAGTGTGATGGACGGACGGATAGACGGACAGGCAAATTGAACAATTTTAAGTTGGTGGGGACTTAAAAATAATAATAGTCAATTGTTGATTGTGAATATCAGAAGTCCAGCATAATTGAATCCTCTTAATATATAGCTATTAACATATCATTAATAACTCCTTTGTTGTACTACTATCCCGCAATTGGAATTCAGGATCTCCGAGATAAACAAATAGATACATCTACTAAGTTGGAATTGTGCTAATCCCGGTTAAATAATTATGCTATTACCGGTAAAATTATCAAATCAAAATTATTGTGCAAAATGATTGTATTAATTATGAATCATTCCTTACTATGCATTGTACTACATATATCTCATAAAATTATGATTCCGATAACATTAGATCTTGTTTTGTGTGTGTGTGGGGGGGGTCAGCTGAAGCACACTTCTTATCCCTCTGAAATCCCTCCTCTCTTTAAGATAGTAAACATGTAAAAGGTATCCTTTTTTAGGTTGAATCTTCAAAAAATCGTTTTGCTACTCTCAACTTTTTTTAACCTTTACATGAATTACGTCCCTATGTTCTGTATCTGTCTCTGTAACCTTTATAAAAGACTTTGCATTAATCCCGAGATTTGGAATGAAACCACTAAGCTGATAATGTCTGCATAAATACAAGATTAATAACAGTAATAATTTGAAGACAAATTCCACACATGGTCTTATTCAATTAACTGCAACACTAGAATCAGCGCAGTACATACCAATCTTTTTTTTTTTTTTTTGTAACTATCAATGCTTTCTAGTCCCAACAAGTTGTAATCTTTCATGAATACAAGACTTTAGTGTCCCATGTGAAATAAAAGAACAAATTTCCAATGTCCCGTGCATTGCACACATTTGATTTCAAGGTACAAGGGCAAAAACTAAAATAAACACTTTTATGGCCGCGCCGCAATTGGGGGGTAGCAGGTTTAACCCATGTCCTCTCAGTACAATAGTCGTCACAAAGTTGGTTTCCATTTTATAGTTTTAGTTTGCCTCAACCAAATCTTATGAAACATATATACACAATGCTTATTACCACAAAACAGAGATCAAGTTTGAATTTTGTTGGTGCCACTGCATGTCAATTGTATAATTTGCCTTAAAGTGACCATCTTATGAGAACCTTTCTGGAGCCCTTTTTTCTGTCATACATACCATATAATATTTTCGACTTTCATCTAGATTTTTTCATCTTTTCTGTTAATTTAAAAAGGAGATGTGGTATAATTGTTAATGAGACAACTCTCTACAAGAGACCAACATGACACAGAAATTAACAACTATAGGTTATCATACGGCCTACAACAATGAGCAAAGCTTATGCCGCATACTTAGCTGTAAAGGTCCCAAAATGACAATGTAAAACAATCCAAACAAGAAAACCTAACGGCCGAACTTTGGTGTTGGGTTTATATCAATTAACATAACCTCCTTTAGTTTTTCATGAATTTGTGATATGACATTGAGAAGTTATTGAAATTTATTCTTTGAAAAGCGACGGGCGTAACATGCGCTCATGGCGCAGCTGTTTATTTTATTTTATGGAACTACACCACTTTCAAAGTCTAGGATCAGCCCTTTAAGGTATGAGTACATTTGAACTGTGCAGTATATCTGAGGTAGTTAATGTACACCTTAGCATTGCATTATCCTGATTGTAGCACAGTAATAACAAAGAGATTTTACCTTTGTTATGTGAAGTGTTCTTAAAAGACCATGACTTTATATGTTTTCTTTTGGTCAGTCCGTCCATCTGTCTGTCCTTGTCACTGCAGTTTCAGTTTGGAAATGCTTTAACCAAATGTTTCTATTATTGGTTTGTAAGCTTATATTTATAAGTGAGATTTCAAGTTGAGTCTCTTGCTGTTTGGATTAAATTTGTGAAAGTTATTGTGCTAGGAAAATTAGAATTTTGCCAAAATTTCATAATTTCTTCCCATTGGTGAAGGACATTATATTGTCAGAGCATTACTTTCAAAATTACATGGACCTTCACAAAAGCTAGAATGTGCTATTGCAATTCCCATGAAGTCCATCATCTGTTAGTAGCATTTCATGAATAATTATAGATTACAAGATTGAAACCAAATGTTGTAGGAAAAAAGTAAAATAACAAATACTAAAGTATACGGAACACTGAAGATAATTCTAAACAGAAAGTCCATAAGCAAATGACAGATCAAAAGCTAAAACACATCAAACAAATGGATAAAAACTGTCATATATTACTGACTTGGTACATGCATTTTCTTATGTAGAAATTGGTAGATTAAACCAGGTTTTATAGCTAAACCTCTCAATTTTCCTTATATGGATTTATGAAAGATTCAAACAAAAACTACCAAACCTCCACTTCTCCCCCAAAATGCTACAGTGTATATATTCAAATTTTTGTTTGTTGAGTCTTCTCAAGGAGCAAAGACAGGACTGAGAGATAAACAGATTAAAGCATGCAGTTATATTCCCATTAGAAAAATGAAAAATTATTAACATAGTTTTTTACATAAAATTATATTATATATCTTTTGATTGGGTGTTGTTATGGGTGATATTTGTTACCATGGCAACTGTTGTAATAATACTTAGCCGTTGTAGTTTAGATTTAGAGTATATGTATGCTTCTATGTATTTTCTTAAAGGTTTGGAAACAATTGAGAATATTGAATTCCCTATACTGCAGAAGTCAACAAATAATAACGCTGTTTCCAAGGGAAGATACGTTAATATGGTGATAAAATTCAAGAGAGCCCCACGCAATATTCTAGTTATTTTGGTCAAGTAGTATTCAAACTTTGTTACTACAATGCTAGCTATGCTTTACTTATTTACACTTTTCAATAGAAAAAACACATGAGAAAATTTGATAATTTCACAAAACTCCATGATTCAGAAAAATGAAAATAAGTGGTTTTTTGTATATTTTAACAAAAATCTAAAAGTAGGGTTGAACTGCAATCTTAAGGAGTTCGCTTCTCAGTTTCAAATTAATTAACTTTTCAAAACACTAGTTAATATCGATAGGGATTAATAAAGGAATCAAAAGATTTTAAAAATGTACAGGTCAATGTGCTTGTTTTCGAGATATTAGCCATTAGAATTTTGGCGGGAAAATATTCTCTCTTGACTTTTCATAGCTTTATCCATGACAAGTTTACATTCTCAAAAACTTTTAAAGAATAATTGAAATTTTATAAGACTTTTACAAATGGCTTATCATTATACATGTAAAAGATTTAAAAAGAAAAATGGGGTCAATGGCCAATTTTTTTAGGCATTCAAATGAATAAAACCAGAGGTTTCCGAAAACCTGACAAAAATCCCAAAACATGACAAGCGAACTTCCTTAACTAAGCTCTGAAGCTAAAACCTAGTATCGATGTAATATATGAAATTTCTGAAAAAAAATTGATTCTATATAATAATCAGGCTCTCCGACCAAACGTGATCTTTCAAGAATCTACATGTATGATATTTAAAAAATAAATCTACCCCCACCCCCCTTTTTGTCCCAACCTTCCAACCCCAATGTTAAATTATATATTACATTTGTTGAACCTTATGAAAAGAACAGACAAGACTGTGAGTGAAGCAAAGCATGCAGTCATATTCCAATTTGAATATAAACACCCTCTATTTATTTATTTTTACATAAATTTCTATTAATGCAGTTTTGAATGGATGTTGCTATGGATAATATGTGTTTCCGTGGTAACTATTGAAGTCAGCAACTATTAACAATGGTAATTTAGTGTTAGCGGATGCTTTTATGTATTTTCTTATCGGTTATGAAATAATTCAGGACATTGAAGCACTTAAACTGCAATATTCTGCAAATAATAAATCCGTTTCAAGGAAAAATTGGTTGCTATGGTGATAAAATTAAAGAAAGTCCCACGCATTTTCTATTTAATTTGGTAAAGTAGTATCCAAACTTCATAACTACAGTGCTAACTATTCTGTACACATTTGCACATTTCTGAAAAACACCACAGAAAATTTGATAATTTCAAAAATTCCTATTTCAGAAAAGTTGAAAATATGCATTTTTGACAAAATTTTTCAAAAATTTACAAATTTGGTTGACATGCAGTCTTCACTAAAATGAAGCTTAAACCAAATTGTATCAATGTTACATATGAACATTAATGAAAATGCATGATACTATTCATAATCAGGCTCTGAATTTTAGTGATTTAGCTGATTTTAAAAGATTTTACCACGCTTAACAACCAAAAATAGAGTGTCCGTTACCATGGCAACCACTCATATTTTCCCACTCAAAATTATTTTTGAGCAGTATTCATTTACTTCTTCTACTAGGCCAATTATAGATAAAATCTGGAACCTTCATAAATCACATGTATATGGCACTCTGCCTGGTTCTTATAAAGAGCTGTACTTTAAAAGTAAAGGCTCGTATTGCCACAAAAATAATCATCTTGCTTATTTTTTTTTTTCTTTGAATAAATTACTACTTTATTTTACGACAAATAACAAATAAATGGAATAGACGTATGCTTATTTTCAAAATAATGGAAAAAAGGGGGGAGGCTTTATTTCAATTTTAAGTTCTCGAAAGTTTGAAGTAGTCTCCTGCACTGGTAAGGTGTACTGACTTAGGGCAGTGTCATTTAGCTTACAATGGAGAGGAGTGTCATGTGGCATGCCCCGCTATAGTCAGGAAGACCTCTCCGACTAAAACCTTTGCAGTCTTGCTTAACTGCGAGAGCAGCTCTGTTTCCAGTGATGGAAATGTTGACGGCGGTGACTACTTTGGCGAAAGCCTTAGTCAAACATTCTTGAATATCAATCAGATCGTTATTCATATCAGTATCAAGACTGGGAATCCATACGGTCGGTAGACTGAGGAGTCGTTTTTCCGACCCGTGGGCGAGTACCAGTGGCGATAGGCTCCTTTGATATGAATAATGACTGGTTGTCCGTATCATATTATGATGAATAATAAAAATAAAAATGCTTTAACAATATTGAGCACACTTTCACTTTCAGAAGAAAGATGGAACCAGCGTCGAAAAAAATCAAGATGGCAAAATCTCCAATCAAATGTGGTGTATGCGGAAAATCGTTTTCCCATAAAGAGAGTTTAATGCGCCATAAGAGATCGGTTCATACTGGAACGAAATGGCATTGCGCCACCTGCGATGTGGTATTTTCAAGAAAAGACAACTTCCAACGTCATAAGCGAAACCATGATAAACAATCAGTCCAAAATGGTGGTGGTGTTACCATGACTAGTACAGAAACACACGAAAAGACGGATCCATGCAACTTCAAAGCGCTCAATGGAACCGTTGAAACACATACTATCGATGCAAAAGGATTAAATAAATTCGATCCAATGTCATTCCTGAAAAGCCAGTATGATGATGTTAAAGATGTCATCAAGCGTAAAATTAAAGAAAGAGGTGGATTGAAGTGGTATCTATCCATGAAGGTTAAAATGAGCAGACGAAAAGAAGATAATATAGAAACAGCAGAGCCACACTTCCGGGGAAAATGTCAAACCAGTTTAAAATTGGAGGATATAGATGAAGGATTGAAAGAATCTATCAAAAAGATGTATACGTCTTTCATTGAATATCAGCGACAAGGGAGTAATTGGACGGTGGATAAAGTGGTAGATCTGACCATACACATGGCACGTTACAGACCATTAAAAGGCGCAAGTTATATTCCACTTCCAATCAAACTCAGATCTAAACATGCAATAGTCAATGTGAAAAACAAAGACAACAAATGTTTTATGTGGTCAATTCTGGCTGCAATTCACCCAGCGAAACGGGACGGAGAGCGAGTTTGGAAATACAAGGAACACGCAAAAAGTTTGAACTTTGAAAACATTATGTTTCCTGTGAAATTGGCCGACATTCCAAAGTTCGAAAAACAGAACGAAATATCTATTAACGTGTTTGGATTCAACAAAGGCGAAGTATTCCCTATACATATTTCGAAACATCGATTTGAACAACATGTTAATCTACTAATGATATCGGACAACAAGAAGTCACATTTCTGCTGGATTAAGGATTTGAATAGGTTATTAGGGGACCAGCATAGTCATCGCGCACGACATTTTCACTGTCCATACTGTTTACACGGATTTACCAAAGAAAAACTTTTAAACATTCATTTACCAAACTGCCAGACCCACGGACCACAGAAAATCGAACTCCCCACTGAAGAAAATAAGTGGTTATATTATAAAGATATTCGGAAACAGCTCAAGGTACCATATATCATATATGCAGATTTTGAATGTCTCCAAGAACCAATACTAGATAGCAACGAGTGTGATAAAAAAACGAGAAAGACGACAAAACATGTACCATGTGGTTTTGCGTATAAAGTGGTTGGTCTAATACCTGAAACGTCAAATGCCCCAGTGGTTTATCGAGGTGGTGATGCTGCTAGTAAATTTGTAGAGTGTATGGTGAAGGAACAGGAATATATCGAACAGAAGTTCAAGCATTGCGAACCTATGATCATGACTGGGAGTGATTGGCAATCGTTTAAGAGGGCAACTCATTGTCACATATGTACAAAAGAACTAGCCGAAAATAGAGTACGGGATCATTGTCACGTGACCGGAAAATTTAGAGGGGCGGCTCACAACGACTGTAATATCAACTACAAATTTACAGGTCGAATACCAGTTGTCTTTCATAACCTAAGAGGATATGATAGTCATTTAATCATGCAAGCTATTGGTAAAGTAGAAGGGAAGCAGCTGAATTGTATCGCTAATAATATGGAAAAGTATATTTCTTTTTCACTGGGATGTATGGATTTTATAGACTCACTCCAGTTCATGCCTTCGTCATTACAAAAACTCGTGGAGAACCTTGCCAAAGAAGGTTCTAGTAAATTTCGACACATGACTAGCTATTTTGAAGAAGAAAAGATACAACTGCTTCTGCGAAAGCAAGTATACCCATACGAGTATTTTGATTCCGAGGCAAAGTTTTCAGAATGTCAACTACCACCGATTGAAGCTTTTTATAGTAAACTATCGGGAGAAGGTATAACCACGCTGGATTATGCACATGCACAACAAGTATGGCAATTCTTTAATGTACAGAGTCTCGGAGAGTACCACGATCTATACGTACTATCAGACGTCCTTGCATTAGCTGACGTGTTTGAAAATTTCAGAGAGATTTGCCTCAACTACTATGGACTGGATGCAGCACATTTTTATACATCACCCGGTTTAGCCTGGCAGGCTGCCTTGAAAATGACAAGTGTCAAATTGGAATTGCTCACAGACGTAGACATGCATTTGTTGATAGAAAAGGGTTTAAGAGGGAGATATCAATGATATCCCATCGCCATGCCAAAGCTAACAATAAACATGTACCAAACTACGATCCAAATCAACCCAATAATCACATAATGTACCTAGATGCAAACAACTTATACGGATGGGCGATGTCGCAGGCACTTCCAGTTGAAGGTTTCAGATGGCTAAACGATTGTGAAATTGAGAACCTACACATAGATAACATTGCAGATGACAGTAAAAATGGTTATATATTAGAAGTTGACTTGGACTATCCAAGAGAGCTACACGACGACCACAACGAATATCCACTTGCTCCAGAAAAATTGAAGGTTACAGATGATATGTTATCACACTATGCGAAAAAGCTATTGGACGATTTAAGCTTAAAAGGTACCTCGACAGAAAAATTGATACCAAATTTACATCCAAAGGAAAAATACGTGTTACATTACAGAAATTTAAAACTCTACTTATCACTTGGGATGAGACTAACAAAGATCCATAGAGTCGTGGCATTTGAACAACGACCCTGGTTAAAGACATATATTGATTTCAACACGGAGAAAAGAAAGCTTGCAATAAACGAGTTCGAAAAGGATTTTTTTAAACTCATGAATAATGCAGTCTTTGGAAAGACAATGGAAAATTTAAGGAAGAGAACAGATATAAAGCTTTTGAATGACCAATCGAAAGCTAGAAAACTAATCAGTAAACCAACATTTCATGCCTTTAAAATATTCAACAACGACTTAGTGGCTGTTCACATGCTGAAACAACGATTATACTTAAACAGACCCATCTACGTTGGATTCACTATTCTCGATTTGTCAAAGACACTTATGTACGATTTCCATTATAATTATATGAAGGACAAATATGGGTCTAGAGCAACACTCTTGTTTACGGACACCGACTCGCTATGCTACAACATCAACACTGATGATATATATCAAGATATGATAGAGGACAAACACCTGTTTGATACGTCAGAATATAACCCTGAACATCGACTTTATAGCACATTAAATAAAAAGGTTCTAGGAAAGATGAAAGACGAAACACATGGTATTCCCATACAGGAATTTGTTGGTCTTAAGTCAAAGATGTACTCGTTGATATATGAGGAGAATGAAACACTCTGCGAAAAGAAGACAGCCAATGGTATAAAGAAGAGTGTGATCAAACATGACACAAGACACGAACATTATAAACAATGTTTACTCAATAAAGAGATCCACATGTCTACCATGACACAGGTCCGTGCATATGACCACAAGTTGTATAATATATCAATCAACAAACTGGGCTTATCCCCTTATGATGACAAACGATACTTACTAGATGATGGGATACAAAGTTTGGCCTATGGACATTGGAGAATATAATAAGGATTTAAGTCAATATTTTAATCACTCTATGTTTAACATTTGAAGGAAGAGGACGTGTTTAAAGAGCTCTCTAAGATGAATACAACATGTTCAGAATGTGGTATAGAATTTTCGAGAAAAGATGCTATGTTGAGACATTATAGGAAAAAACACAAAATCAATCAACCATATCCACCGAGCAGTCATGCGTATCCACCACCACCACCACCAACGCCGCCGCCGCCGCCACCACCGCCGCCACCGCCGCCACCACCACCACCACCACCACCACCACCACCACCACCACCACCGCCACCACCACCACCGCCACCGCCGCCACCACCACCGCCGCCACATGTGGTACTACATCATCCATTCACTATGATGTTGGCTGGACCTACTGGTTCAGGTAAGACGTTTTGGATGAAAACATTATTGGAGCGAGCACGGACTATGATAAAACCTTCACCTGATAGGATTATATGGTGTTATAAACGGTGGCAGCCATTATTTAGTGAAATAAAGCAGACCATTAAAAACATTTTGTTTGTTCAAGGTTTACCTGAAAATTTGAATGATGACTCATTCATTGACTCTAGATATCCAAATTTAATCATCCTAGACGATTTAATGAGAGACGCCACCAATAGTAAGGATGTTTGTGAACTCTTTGTGGAGGGCAGCCATCACAGGAACCTGAGTGTAGCTTGTATAATGCAAAATGCGTTCTCGAAGGGGAAGGAGAGTCGAACCATGAGCATCAATAGCCAGTATATAGTCCTATTCAAAACCCACGTGATCAAGTTGGGCCAGCCATATTTGCTAGACAGATGTATCCTGATAATCCAAAGAAATTCATGAATAAGTACAAAGAGGGACACAACGACCATATGGGACCCTATTCATTGATCTGAAACAGAATACACCGGAAGACGACAGACTAAAACTTAATATATTCGAAAACAAGAACATGATTGGTGGAGGTGGTTCTGAAGAGTATATTAGCAGAAAAGAACTAGAACCACCTCAATTTGAAGAAACAGTTCATAGGGAGCAGACGTATTTACCAGGCGAGAGAAATCATGCCTTCATGTGATGATTGCGGTTTAGTCTTTGAAAGCGTTCTTGATTTAGCTAGACACATGAATAGGTGGTGCCCGGAAAATAATGATTTAAAAGAAAAAGGAAAATGAGGATGAGGGCATTCCCATAAAGAAGTCTCGTGTAGACGATATTGATATAGAAGATGGAGAAGATAAGGCTTTTATGAAATTAGCTGAACTTGCCAGAGAGGCAAATGAAGATATATGGGAAGAAAAAGTTAATAAATACATGGATGGTAACATGAGTGAAGACCATGCAAGACGTAAGGCCAATCGGAAACTAAAAGATGAGGATATGGATCAGTTTTGTCCAGATATAGTAGTTTGGTTCAGTATCTTCTACAGCTACAAAATGGTAGATTGCACGGTAAAGTCATGAAAATGATTAAAAACTAATTAACGATGACATGGACTACGAGAAAGCCATTAAATTAGCCATCAGGAAATATAAACCTTTATTGGAAAGCTATCTAGATGAAGCTATTGATAACGAAACAAATGATGATGATTCTGAAAGCGAAGATAGCATTGATGATGATGAAGAGGAAGAGGGGGAAGAGGAGGATGAAGAGGATGTTGACGATGAAAGCTGAACTGTACTTTCCACATATCAAAACAAACAATATCATGTGAAATGGTTACACTGGCCAAAGAAATTCAACTCTTGGGTTAAAGCTCGCGATTTATCTTATATTTCAGAGTGTTAACTATCCCGGAAAGACTAACTTCAAGTCTCGACAGTTTACATCCCCTGCACGAAAGATAGCATACTGTTGGCCCTTTCGTGAGGTTAGAGATACTGTTGAGTGATAGACGATTTTCTAATCCTTTTATCTCGATGTATAAAATAGTTATATGTAATTTTGTTATATTGTAAAGGCACCATGTGGATGACTCTCCGACCCATGTTTGTCTGAATTGACGGGGATATTAAATATTGTACATACTATTGTTGTTATTATTACTAATGTAGTACCAAGAAGCAGAAACTTAAAAAAAAAAAAAAAAAAAAAATAGGAATACAATCACACAAAGGAGAATCAAATGATGATATTGTTATTTTTTTTTCTAGTTCCAAGGCAGGTCTTCAAAAACGACTTGATGGTTTATCCAAATTTTGTACTAAATGGTGTTTAGAGGTCAATCTATCTAAAACCAAAGTTATTATATTTAACAAACCTGGTAAACTTTTAAAAGAATATTTTTATTTCGAAAAAGATACAATAGAATGTGTTAACAATTATAAGTATTTAGGTTTAAAATTTATATCTAGTGGACTTTTTAAGCAAGGAAAGGAAGAATTATACAAAAAATCACTAAAAGCTGTATTCAAATTGCAAAGATCTTTATCATCTTCCAATCCAAGTATTTCTACTCTATTACATATATATGACCATACAATAAAACCCATTTTAATGTATGGCAGTGAAATTACAGGTATGTTTAAAACTAGCTCTGCAGCATACCAGAAAGAAAGTGAATATTTATTACAGCACATTTATATGAATGATTTTTTAGATAAATCCAATTTAAGATATATGAAGTATATATTAGGTGTAAACAAAAAGTCTTCTAACCTAGCTGTGCTAGGAGAGCTTGGTAGATTCCTTTATATTTTCAGTTGTATTATCAATGCTGAAATATTGGTTTAGAATAAAAATATGAAAGATGGTTTACTGTATGATACCTATATGTGTAACAAAAACATGTTTAATAATAATATTGAATGCTGGTATTCATCTATACATTACATTTTTAAAAAGCCGAATATTCATAATTTGGAGGTAAAGCTCAACTTTTTTATCAAGTCAGTTAAGCAAAAACTTTGTAATAGTTTTGTAAAATTTTGGAACACAAAAAGAAGAGATACAAAGAGTAGTAAATTAGATACTTATTTCAAACTTAAAACTTGTTTTTCGAAAGAAATGTATCTATCTTTAAACAATTTTCAATTGAGAAGTGCCATATGTAAAATCAGAATCAGTGCACATGATCTCAAAATAGAAAGAGACAGGTATAAAACTCTATATATAGAAAGAGACCAAAGGCTTTGTAAGAAATGTACTCTAAATCTGGTTGAAGATGAACAACATTTTATTACTAGTTGTCCAGCATACAAAAATGATAGGGAGATATTTTTCAAGGAGATAAACTGTATCTGTCCCAATTTTATATATCTTTCAAATGAGGCAAAATTTGTTTGGTTATTTACTAATGAAAATTTGTCTATACTTAAATATTTAGGGAGCTATATTATTACATGTCTAGATGTTAGACGAAATGTTAATTAATGTATGTAATAACAATGATAATTGTAATGATTTTATAGTTCTGATCCTGCCTGGAATTAAATGTATGTGATTTTTATAGAATGAAGATAATAACATCTGTCTGAACTTTTTAATGTTTCATTTTAATATATAACAATGTTTTTCTGTTACAAATCATGATGTATTGTTTTATGTGTACATGTTATGCTGCCCATCAAGGGCCCTTGATTGGAATAATAAATATTCTTATTATTATTCTTATATACGTGCTGACTGTCTATTCTTTAATACGATCGCACATGTGGAGTAGATCTGCTTCCGGAGCAACCTTAATTTTGTAGCTTTGTGTTTTCTCAAGACTCTCATTTAAATAATGCATACCATACATGCATTTACTCGACCCGTAATAGCTAGGATTGAGTAAATACTTATTATGTATGAAAGGTATATCTATATCAATAGCAAAAAGAAAAATCAGCTGCAGTAAGGCATAAGTTAAGTGTAATGAGGTTTTCAATGGCCAATTTTCCAAAACTTTGTTTCACTCAAGGTTCGTGTGCATGGTGTAGAGTAATTTAACCGTTAAGAAGTCTAACAAATTTCGACAAATGCATATTGTTAAATATAATATTAAAAAATGTGCGTGCCCCTGTTGAAGCAATAGTACGGTCGATTCGTAAATTTTATGTTTTCTTAAATTTTTACATCACAGGCTTACTATCTTCTATATATATAATGAACAAATAAGAAGATGTGGTATGGTTGCCAATGAGGCAACTACGGGCTTCAACAATGAGAAGAACCCTTACCATATAGTCAGCTATAAAAGGCCCCGACATGAAAAATGTGAAACAATTTAAACAAGAAAATTAACGGCCTAATTCATAACAATACAATTTACGATACAAAAAAATATGACAGACATGAACAATCGACAACCACTGAATTACAGGTTCCTGACATGGGACAGGCACATAAAGAATATGTCGGGGTTAAACTAGTCTACCTACAGAAAAAATAAAAAATTATGAAAGACAAAAAACTAAGAGATTCATTATGATTTGATGGTGTTGTAGGTGGTTTATACCGTGGTTAATGTATGAGGGTCTGGATGGGGTTTACAGAATAGAGAATAATGGGTCAATACTACATAGACTGGAAGGTTTGAAAGAAGGATTATTATTTGATGCATTCATATGCTGTAAACAATTACATATTTCTAATGTAAATACATGGTACTCTAGTATAGATTATATTCAGAGAGAGATTGATTTACCAAATTTTGACCAATCAATTGGTTCTTTATGTCAGTATGTTAAAAATAAACTATGTGAAAGTTATTTAACATTTTGGAATAGGCTGAAGTATCAAACAATTAACTCTGAAAAAGGGAAGCTTGGTACTTATTTTTCTATAAAATTTTTTAAAAAGAAAAAATATTTAGAACTACAGGATTTTAAAAAGACAGTCAATATGTAAATTAAGAATAAGTGCTCACTTTTAAAAATTGAGACAGACAGATATTCAAAAAAATATATAGAAAGATCTGAGCGTCTTTGTTCAAATTGCTCACTTGGTAAAGTTGAAGATGAGCTTCATTTTTTGTTAGAATGTCCTCTTTATGATACTCAAAGGGAAGACTTTTTTCAATACATATCTGACAATTGTTATAATTTTAAAAATTTAAATAAATCTTCTAAATTTTTATGGCTCTTGACTCAAGAAAATGTTACTCTTATGGAAAAACTGGGCTGTTATATTTGTGACTGTTTTGAATTAAGGAGATCAGGTATGCATATTGACACTAAGTCAAGTAAATGATTTGAGAATGAATGCATATAATGTAATTTTATTCTTTTATTCACAATATATATGTGGTTTTTGGCTCTGATTCTGACCAATGCTAATACACTTAATATTTATTTTCAAGTGACTTTTATTGTTGTTGTTACCAATTATGTAAATCAATTGTATCTGATTTTATGCCCTTTATGGGCCCTGTAATTTGGGAAATAAAAATATTCTATTCTATTCTAATACTACAGAAAAATGGGCCAAAAATATAAAGAATAGAGAACAATAGACAAAAACAAATAAATATAGAGAATAATGGTGTGATAAATATATAGAATAGAGAATAATGGGTCAATACTACAGAAAAATAAGCCAAAGAATAAAGAATAGAGAACAATAGGCAAAAACAAATAAAGAATAGAGAATAATGGGGTGATAAATATAAAGAATAGAGAATAATGAGCCAGTGCTACCGCCAAAAAAAAAAATGGGCCCAAAGTATAAAGAATATGCAAAAATAGGCAAAAAAAAGAATAGAGAATTATGGGGTGCAAAATATATAGAATAGAGTATAATGGGCAAAATTTATAAAGAATAAAGAAACGTGCTTAAAAAAATAAAGAATACAGAACTGATGGACCCCCATCCAAACCCTCATGTATTGGTCCAGAAACCTAAAAACCGCAGACACCAATTAAGGTCAACCTTAAATATGTTCGGTTTGGATAAATAGATTATTATTTGTAATTAATCGCCAGCAACATGTCACTAAATTAATTTGATTGACATTTATATTACTGTGTTATGTTAACCGGTGCAAACAATACGTTGTGACATTAATTTCTTGTCGAATACACTACTTATATCATTTTCGTGTATATTCTATGAAAAAAATATTTCTCCAAATGCAATCGTTTAACAATGAATATGGTTCTATTATTTTTGCTTTTATTATTTGGAATTTCGTCGGCGGATAATAAACGTGAACGTAAGTATAGTGTAGTGATCTTGTTTTTTTTCTTTAATCTATTTGGAACTCTTGTTTAGGTTTCAAATCATTAGGTTAAACAGTATAACTGGCAAATATTATTCCAAGGCTCTACAAAAAGTATATACCTTTTTTCTTTCTCCTTTCCGAAAAAATAGGGCAGGTAGGTAGGTAAAATGATTTTGTTTTAAATATTTTACAGACTATTATTATATATATAAAAAAAAGGTAGATTTACTCATTTGATATACACGAGGGTCTGGTGGGATTAACAGGGAAAAGAATAACCGGACCAATACTACAGAAAAATGGGTCAAAAAAATAAAGTTTAGAGAAAAATAGGCTAAAAAAATAAAGATAAGAAGAATAATTGGGTGCTAAAATATAAAGAATAGAGAATAATAGGCAAAATTTACAAAGAAGAGGAAAAAATGGCGTAAAAAATTAAAGAATAAAAATTGGAGAACCCCCATCCAGAACTTAAACACGATATATAACAGATATGTTTCTTTAACTATTAAATTTTACAAAACAGTAGACATTATTAAGATACCAAGGGACCATCCAATTTCATGAGTCGAAATATCGATTATCCAAAATGTTTTTATACCCGTTTGACTGACACATAATACAATGCAGAAAGTACATTTAACAGATTGAAGAAATAAACAAAACAAATACCTAAGGAGAAACTAGAAATTGAAGATAAGACATTAATATATCGAGACAAATCAAATCGAAATAGGTAACCAGACTGGCAAATCCCGTCGCTGGTGTTCTTGTTATGAGTTGGGAACGAGCACTAAGATGAGCTGCGACTGCCGACAAAACAGAAAATAAACGAATATCAAATTTAAACATACAATATAATGAATCCCGAAAAGATGGCCGCTGCTCTTGGTATGTACAGTAGCATAATCTATCAGTGCTTTACGTTATCGTTAATGCTAAACATTTCCACGTATTTACATACATGTCTGGCTTTCAAATATTTGGGTTTGAGTGTTATCCAGAAACGCGTTCCGGATGCACGGACTTTATAGTGTTATTTTCGCTTATATTCAACAAATATTTGTTTTTTTCAATAACCTTTTTAATTTTGCGTAATTCTAGCAATAGACGTATTTTGCAGAAAAAAAACAGCAAGATCTGTATTTATATTTATATAATATATACATGTTTTCATCATACTGGCCGATAATTTGTCTTTTATAATTTTACAGTTTCACGATGTAAGAATAGAGCTTCCGTTGTATTTGTGGTGCCTATGAGTCGCTGGAAATCTACCATGACAGTTTACTTGGAAGACTTCTTACTTGAGATTGTTAACTATTTTGAAATATCAAAATATGACTTCAAGATTAAAATTTTGGAATATAGTCCAACTTCTCGCGCCAAGAGTAAATTCTTGACGTCGCGAAAATCAGCAAATACTGAAATTTCATCAATAGGCACTAAACGGACAAAAATAAAAACCAACGGGATATATCTGAAGCCAGTGTTAGAGGATGCTTTTGAAATGCTAAATGTTACGACAGAAATCTATCGAAAGAAAGTTATTGTAATCTTTTTAAATAATATCATATTTGATCAGACAGCGTCATCATGGTATGCAAAATATATGAAACAAACTGGAGTGGTATTCTATGTAGTGACGTCATTTAAAAGAAGTTTAGACACTGCAATGAATCTAGCGTCAGATCCGTGTAAAGCCTTTGTAGTTGACGATTACAAATCTGGCATGGATGACGTCATTAGTGACCTTGGAAATAACATATGTCTCGGTAAGTATATATACGTGTATAAACAAATAAAACTAAGTAGATCTATCTTTTTAATTGCAAAATTCGGTATCAAAAAGACATGGAACTTTGGTGAATAGTTGTCTCATAGGCAATCATACCACATCTCCGTATTTTTATATAGACAAATTGTTCGTCAATTTCAGTTTAATTTATTTGCGACTTGTAGAACATATTTCAATAAGCCAAACAATAAATGGGTCATTTTCTAAAAATGTCGAATTTTCAGTACACCCATGATAATTTTTTTTATTTCTAATGGAAAATGCAGTTGTAAGTGTTTAAATGAAAGTTTGTAGGAATTATGAGTCAGAACATTAATAATAAACACAATTTAGATCTATTTTGATAAGATTAAAATATATTTAAGTCCGATTTTTGCGTAATTTGTGTAATTTCGAATGATTTTTTTTCCTATTTTCTGATCGCCTTGATATCTGCAAAAGGGACATTTTTAGAACGTTAATAATAACTCTAACGAAAAATCGCAGCTTCTTTTTTATCATATGTAACATTTTTTTCTGAAAACTAAATTCAATCAGCCTACATGAAGTTCATGTCAATCCTGTTACCGCTACTTAAATCAGCCGTTAAATTGTTCTCCCTATGAATATTGAACTAGTCAGTGTTGATTTCGAAAGCGCAAAATAACCTACACATTTAACACGGCACGTTTCTTGTATAATAGTGAAGAGAAAAGAAATTTCAAGACATTTAGTGAACAAAAAATAGTGGGTACTTTTTTGTCATGTCTATGCTATTACCAACATATTGATTAATTACACCAACATTATACTTGTAAAAAGTGCAATAACGTGTTGGAAACCAAAATCACAACAGAAAAACATTATCACTTCATCAAAGGGAGTAGTTATTTCACAACATCATTCAAAAATGAAGAAATTTGTCTATCCTGTTATGTCTATCCTGTTACTATGGTTGCTATGGTTACAGTAACAGGATAGACAATAGTAGACAGAAACGTCTTTAAAAAGTTTATAATAACATATATAATAGTTGCACACATAATGAAATGTTTCGTTGTTTGAACTCATCTAAAGGTTATAACGTCTTAATCTTTGCAATTTAGCATTTGCAGGTGCAATACTGCTATCGGTAACAGGATAAACAAAAAAGTAAAAGGATAGAACTTAATATAGTGATATATCATTAACGTACGTTCCTGTTACCAATAAAATAAAGACAAAAGTAAACCAACATGCGAAGGATTTACTTGATGTTGGGTTTATTTGAAAGAGAGAAAAAATGCCGAACATTATGAATTGCTATCTTAGACTTGCATTACGGGTGATTATTTTTATAACCTTTGAAAATCAATTTTTAGAGGCATTTTTCAGTACAACATGGAAAATTGGCAAATAATCTATTATTTCACAGAATGAATATATATAGAAGTTTTTACTATTGAAAACCATCTTATTGGCTACGTAAAACAAGCTTAAAATTTTATCGAAACCTTTTCTAAAAAAATTAAATAACCCGAAATTTCTTTTGAACATGGTAACAGGAGAGACAAAATATTGCACCACCTATCAAAAAAATGTTTCAATATATTCTTGTATGACATTATCAAGATTGCATCTTTTTATATGTTGTTCTATAAGTACTGTTTGTTTTGATTTTCTTATGACGAGGGTTGTTTGAAAAAGTAACTTTAAATCAATTTTGAAATTTCAAAATTCGACATTTTTTGAAAATGACCCAAATAATGATAATAAAATCGTGAACTTATCCTGTTTACTGATTGGGTTGAAAATTCTTTTGGAGAACAAATTCTTTTTATTTTGGAGATTTGGATGTCAATCTTTGATTGTTTCAGTTTAATTTTTACGCATTCTTTTAGACTCGAGAATTATGAGCTTGACATATTGTTTTAACATACATTTGTCTACTGTTTAATATTGTATGTTGCCCTCTAGATGTTTAAAATCTAAGGCTATGTATTGTCTTTCTGATGTTGTCTGAAAACGTGTAAAGCCATCTCCTTTATTTGCATTTATATCTATAATCTGCTTGTTTGTTTCAGCCTCTGATCCAAGACTTGCTGTAACTTCTGGTCCCGATACACTTGGAAATTGTAATATAGGTAATTTATTCTATTTAAATGGTGTTATCATATAATTTACAATTAATTACAAACATTTCTTTCGGTCATCTCAAGTGTTAAATTTGCAATAGAAATATCATTATCACTGAACTAATCCCGTCCGGCAGTGAAACCCATACACTAATACAGAGGTCTGTTTGGTTGTGATGGATGTAGACATACTCAGCCACGTCTGTTAATAAACTTAATGGTAGGAATGGGACGTTAGATTCGATGCCTCGTGCAAGATGATTGTAGTTGCCACAAACTCTCTGAGTGGTCAAGAGGTAAACTATTGCGAGGCAAATATTCGGTTTCTATCCAACATACTTTCATTTTCCTTTTTAGTCCAAATTCACCACCCTTCATATTCCGGATGACCTTCCTTGCAATTAATACAATATTGTTCTCGTCTTGAATATCCATGAAATATTTTCCACTGAACATTAAACAAGCAACAATCAGTAATCAATAAATCAACAGTCGACGTTTGTCTCATGTAACTTTTTTTTTAATTGTTTTTTTTACCGTCATTGATTTTCATAACAGCTAAATGTTATGCATAATTATGCTATTTGTGGCAAATGTATTCCCTGTTTGACTTAAACGTATTCACTTCATATTGACTTATAACTGGTGGCTTGTATATGCGCTACTGTGGTGTAAGAAAACAAATCGTTAAACAGTAGATTTTCTAATGTTATTGTTTCATTTAAAAGGTCAAATATAAGAAAGTTGACGAAAATTAGTGGAATTTGGATATTAAAGGATCTAACTTATGCATCTAACATTTGCCAAAAAAATCCAAACAGCAAAAATGTAATTTGGACCTACACTTAACTTTAGAAAGCAGCTTAACGCAATAGAAATATCATTATCACTGAACTAATCCCGTCCGGCAGTGAAACCCATACACTGATACAGAGGTCTGTTTGGTTGTGATGGATGTAGACATACTCAGCCACGTCTGTTAATAAACTTAATGGTAAGAATGGGACGTTAGATTCGATGCCTCGTGCAAGATGATTGTAGTTGCCACAAACTCTCTGAGTGGTCAAGAGGTAAACTATTGCGAGGCAAATATTCGGTTTCTATCCAACAAACTTTCATTTTCCTTTTTAGTCCAAATTCACCACCCTTCATATTCCGGATGACCTTCCTTGCAATTAATACAATATTGTTCTCGTCTTGAATATCCATGAAATATTTTCCACTGAACATTAAACAAGCAACAATCAGTAATCAATAAATCAACAGTCGACGTTTGTCTCATGTAACTTTTTTTTAATTGTTTTTTTACCGTCATTGATTTTCATAACAGCTAAATGTTATGCATAATTATGCTATTTGTGGCAAATGTATTCCCTGTTTGACTTAAACGTATTCACTTCATATTGACTTATAACTAGTGGCTTGTATATGCGCTACTGTGGTGTAAGAAAACAAATCGTTAAACAGTAGATTTTCTAATGTTATTGTTTCATTTAAAAGGTCAAATATAAGAAAGTTGACGAAAATTAGTGGAATTTGGATATTAAAGGATCTAACTTATGCATCTAACATTTGCCACAAAAATCCAAACAGCAAAAATGTAATTTGGACCTACACTTAACTTTAGAAAGCAGCTTAACGACCTAAGATCGGTCGGCTTGCTGACTGTTATCTTGAAAATACCAGCTTAAAAATCAAAATATCATTATATAGCATACAGTAAGATTTATGACCATATAACTTGAACATGTTATTGTTCTGAAACATGCATTCATTGTTGACGTCCGGACATTAATCAAATATCCATCAATGAATAAATTACCTGAATAAGAAAATAATATCAAATGGGCATTTACAACAGAAAGTCGAAGGTAAATGGACAACACCATGATAAAAAAAACCACGAAAAGACAAACAACAACTTTCAAACACTACACAAGAAAACCCGAAAAAGACTGAGTAACACCAACCCCAACAAAAAAAAAACGGGAATAGACTCCGGTAGGGTTCTTAGCATTTCCTGCTTCACTTATGTCACATTTAGTGATGTCATAATCAATTAAAATAAAACGAGTCCGATTGAATAGAAGGTTAGACACGACGGGTGCCACATATGGAGCAGGATCTGCTTACCCTTCCGGAGCACCTGAGATCACCCCCAGAGCACCTGAGATAACCCCCAGTTTTTGGTGGGGTTCGTGTTGCTCAGTCTTTAGTTTTTTATGTCGTGTTTTTGTGTACTGTTGTTTGTCTTTTTCGTTTTTAGCCATGGCGTTGTGATTTTATTTTTGACTTAAGAGTTTGATTGTCCCTTTGGTATTTTTTAGCCTATCTTTTTGATATTTTTACACAAAAAAATATTGGTTCTTGCAAATAATAGTACGTATAGAGAAATACTGTTTGTACTCAGATATTATAGGTTAATTTAAACTTCTATTATATAATGATTTAGTCAATGACACGTACCTCCTACAGAATTTATAATTGTAAGTACAATATTGTATAATGGTGTAATAACGTGATGGCGTGGAATATATTTAACATTAAAGAAATATAAAAAAAAGTAACCACCTACATACATGTAATATTTTAAATGTCACGGAAAAGGAGACAAACTATGAAAAAGCAGAATATTTTATTTGAAATCACATCACTATGGGGAACTTTTGTTTTTAACGACACCATTCATCGGAAATTCTAAGTGACAATAAATTTTGATTTTCAGATTATAATTGGTGTTCCAATGGATACTAAGCATGTGTTTCTTCTCCATTCCTTTCACTGTCTAGATGGCTTAACTTATGACATATCTTCTAATATAATTTTGACTGCGTCCTATTAAGTTTGAAGCAAAATGTTCAAACCGACTAAAGCTAACCTTTGACTTGGGAAGTCGGAACCTTTCCAATAAGAATGAAACCGGTTGTCTTGTAGATTTCTATCTTATTCTTTATTCTTTTAAGCAGCATTTCCTTGCTAAGAAGTCTTTGTAACAGTTCTTGAAAGAACAATATATTTTGAGGATAGATGTAAGTTTGCAAACTAATCTTTACCATGTGTTTGGGTACTTGTACATCCGGGGATTTCAAACGTTCGGGTTTGAGCGTTCCTGATGAAGGTAAATCATCCAGAAACACGCTCTGGACGAACGAAATTTATTAAGTATTTTTTTGGCATTTACAACGGGTGTTACATGTGGTGTAGGACCAACTTACCCTTCCGGAGTATAAAGTAAAATCACAAAAATACCGAACTCCATAAACTATCGGAGATCACACCTGGACTTTGATCGGGTTCGTGTTTCTTAGATTTTAGTTTTCAATGTACTGTTTTGTTCTTTTCGTCGTTTTTTGTTTTCGGTTATTTTTTGTTATGGTATTATCGGCCTTTCCACAGAAATACTTGTAAGCAAAGCAATCCGTCTGTTTAAATATTCTAACGGATGAGAAAAAAGAAAGCCCGCTTTTAAAAATTGCGAGCAGTACTAATATATATCCACGAGTGGCTACTATATGTATTCGAAGATTTTATTGAAAAAAAGAGGCCAGATTTGACACATTTATTTCAACTCAAAACAAAACGAATTTTGGTCTCTGTTTA
Source organism: Mytilus coruscus (assembly GCA_017311375.1). Taxonomy (NCBI): domain Eukaryota; kingdom Metazoa; phylum Mollusca; class Bivalvia; order Mytilida; family Mytilidae; genus Mytilus; species Mytilus coruscus. Next base: position 95,846,653 of record CM029598.1, read on the forward strand.
GATATATAACTGTCTTAATGCTGTGATGTTTAGAGATCGATACATGGTATGGACACTTGTCATCCATTGAAGGTCGCATGTTTTAATATATAACTTTCTTTAGAGATCGATATATGGTATGGACACTTGTCGTCCATTGAAGGTCACATGCTGACCTCTTAGATTTTTTATGGCTGCTGTCCCATTGACGTATATCGCCCTGATCATGCATGAAATATTTGTCACTGGACGTTAAGCAACCACCAATCAATCAATTATTAATAATTTTATTCATAGATCTATTGAATTAATATTGTGAACATTATCAAATACACTTATCTGCAAATAAGCAACCTTCATTCTACGGCTGCCAAGTTTCACTTTTAAGTTTAGTTCAATATATTTAAATGTACTTAAAATCGGTTTTTACAGGATGCATATCTTTAATGTATTACTTTTTAAGTATGGTCCTTACGCAATATTTGATCAAAGTGTCAGTCTCGACTTTTGAAAATTTAATTTTATGTAATATATTATTTCACTGAGCATAGATACCTTCATAGATACCAGTTCGTTAGACTTCTATGTAAATGCATATATACAGAGAATAACATGCATGTGTTTATCTGAATTTTATCTGAAACCTAGCAGTGACTGGTAAATGTCTTTGAACTGATTTTACTTTTTGATTTTAAGTCATGTCTTTACATGCGAGAAAGGAGAGTTGTATACATTTTTTACCACAAGATACTACCGAAATTACTTTAGCTGTCTAAATGTTTGTTTGTTTGTTTATTTTTTTTTTTTGGGGGGAGTTGGGGGGATCATGCCTGTATCTGTTCGTCTGTTCGAATAATTCGTAATGCGATGCCTCGTGTAGTTTGTATACCACGCTCTCTGCACGTTAAAGACAACATTTTAAGGGTTCCGTTGGTGGCCCGCTGCAGGGCAAAAATTCTGCCCCTTTCCAAAATGCCATAATTTTACACGTAGTGGAAGTCCAAATTTTCGCCCTTTATCCCAATTTAAGCACAGTAATTGTCTTTTGTATTAATTATTATTTGTTCTCGTCCTGGATATTCGTGACATATTTGTCACTGGCCATAAAGCAGTCAATCATTGTTATACCACTAACAAATAAGGTTAGTAGAACTGAAGTGCCGAAATGGTTGCCAATCTGAGAAATTACGTAATCTCAAGATAAGTAACATTGGATCCTGACTCACTGCTTCAACTCCTCAGGCAAAGTTTACCTTATATGGATTTGGCTATTTTTAAGGTCCTTTTGGGTCATATAGCTCTTTAACTGTTTAGGTTCTTATACATCCTTGGCTTTCAAATATTCGGCTTTGAAAGTTCCTGATGAAGCTATATCCAGAAAAAGCACTTCGGACGTATGAAAATTATAGCGTGTTGTTTTCATTTTTCTAGTGGGACAAAGCCGAGATGTGATCAGGATCCCAGGCACATATAGATATCAGGGAATAGTTTCAGTAAATAAACTAAAATGATACTTAAGACTTATTTTTTGGATATCTTACAGGATATACTGGTATATATGTGAAGAACCCCTAAGGTTAACCTATCTACTATAATTCGAATGAATGTCAAAGACGGTGTCATAATAGAGTAGAAATAGTGCATGAGTTCTTTCCCCTGTTTTGGTGAGGTTCATGTTGTCCAATCTTTAGTGTGTTGTGTAGTGTTCTGTGGAATAGTGTTCATGTGTTCATCTTTTCTTTTATGGGACGGCTGTTTTATCTTCTAGTTCTTACTAGGCCAGGAAAAGGATATTCTTGTCCAAAATCTCCCCCCTCCAGACCCTCCTGAAAATCAAATGGTTGTTAGTAGCGGTACTGTCTATATTTTTTTCACTTTCATATGAACAGCTCTATTTGCTAAGTCATTTTTTGTATTATTCAGTTTTGACTTTTCTTGTCTATTAAATAAATGAACTAGAAAACCGGTATATATATAGCTTCATTCAATTCAATTTTATGCATTTATCAGTGTGAAATATTTTCAAATGAATTCTGCTTATGTTAATGATCACAAAATTCGCGATCACCTTGAAGTTCATTTGTTTGCAATTTTGTTTAAGATGGCTAGCTATTGTTTATGCCTTTGTTTTTTTTTTTTTTTTTTTGCAGGAATATTGTACAAGCCACCGGAAACGGAAACTCACTTTTTCTGTGCGAAAGATGGACTATTTCCAGATCCTTTGAATTGTGCGTATTTCTTTAAATGCACACGTGGGACAAGTGTACATTTAAAATGTGAAGCAGGAAATATGTTTGACGCAAGAACCCATACTTGCAATCATAAAATGGCCGTTACATGCTACACGGGAGTTTCCTGTCCAGACGACACGGGACTATTCCCATACCCGAACGATTGTTTCAAGTTTTTAAACTGTTTTCAAGGAATGCCTTATGTACAACCTTGCCCTTCAGGATTAGCATTTGACAAAATCGTAAAAAGATGTTTGTTACCAATGCATGCACTTTGTTGATTGCATTAGGGGACTACAGTAGACATCGTTTTTTCTCACTTGTAAAATCTTTCTATAATAATGTGAATTATACACAATATATAAAATCAGTGTTTATACTGTGTATACGTACATACAAATAGTTTAGAAAACTCCGACTAATTGCCGGCTATGAACCTTGTTTGAATAGTCCAAGTCAAAAGACGTTATTTTATGTCCCTGTAATGTCTTATATATTTAAATCAAATTTCGATCTTTTTGTGTTATGAGATATAAATTTACAATCAAGCATGAACAAGTGGGGAATAAAAATTTATTTCAACAACATTTTGTAAGGAATTAATGAGCAGGGACATCTTATTCGAAAAGTAACAATAGTATCAGATTTCTCACCGTTTCAAAACCCACTAACCTACCATTTCCTAGTGACATACAAATACATGAACCCTATGTATACTGGTTAAAAAAGTTGAGCACCATATACTTTAATTAAACAACTTTAAATAAAGAATTTCCAGAGTTAAAATCTTAACAATCGACTTTTCGCCGAGAAAAGTTGCACCTTGTGGTTTACTTTCTTGATGAGTGTTTAAAGTGTAGTTAGTTTTTGAAATATCTAATATAAAATCAAAATATGTGTTGCTTAATTTTTGTACTCAGTATATATAGACATCATTTTCTTACTGAGGTATATTTGGACAGGGTAATGTCTACCTGGGAATAAAAAGAAGACACTACTATATTATAGTATAAGTATTTAAACGTATCAGATTACCCTATTCACATTTTATGCATATCCTTGTTGTTGTTATAGTATTTTGTTAAGACCAGTGTTTCATACTAAAAGTATTTTGTCAACTTACAGGTATATTTTATTAATCATTTGTTTTTTTTTTTTTTATAGTGGGGTAACTTTTAGGTAAATATACTTGCTCAAAATAACTGTAAACTTGTTTTTGCTAATTATGTTGTGGAAAACTGAAATTTATCAGACACAAACGATACCCCCTTCCTTCCTCTAAAAAGGAGAGAAAAATATTAGACGTCTGTAGGTTCATTACTTCTTATAAGTTTTTTACATTTTATTTTCCTTCTAGAAGTTAGACCTCGTAATACAATATTATCTATAAGAATAACGCTGGAAGAAGACCTTCCATTTTCAACATCATTACAGCTGTTACACAATCTTCAGTCCATTGACAATTAAATCTGATATCTTTTCAAAAGACACAAATGATAGCTTTCTGCTATAACAAACAACAACAATTACAAAACAAAACACAATAATACATGTTAAAATGAAAAGATTAAAAAACCAAATATTATCTTTTTTAATTACTATATATAACGGCCAACAGCAATTTACCACAAATTAAGTGTAGTTTGATTTTTCACTGATGGCATTGCAATTAAAAAAAATAAGAGACGAATGGACGATAGAACAAACATTTGCCCGTTTAACATTACATGTAACAGGACGCATATATATATATACATTTTACTTGATGGAGGTTGTCTCATTGACACTATACCACATCTTCTTATATATATATATATTTTATCGCTATTTTGTGCATTTTTCTATATCTTTTTTTGGATAATTTTCATATCATGCTACTCGCTTGAGATGGAAAATATCGTAACTATGTGGCGTTGCTAATGAAATTGACATAAAGTGACAACGTCGTCATAGGTAAAATAGCCAGATTCATTGATAATCTTTTCGCTTTCGCCGTAAAACAATCTCGAATAACCAACGATAATCTGTAACAATATCCTTCATTGATAATCTTTTTTAAAACAGAATATTTGAACAATGTATATTTGTTTGTCTCATTGTTTATTTATATGCTTTAAATGCATTAATGTAAATGTTGTGTCTGTTCAAACAATCCTTGTAATCATGACGTATTTATTGTTTTCAAAATTATTGACATTTTGAAAGTTAAACATGTGGTTGATTCTTTTGTATTTGTCTTTTGTTGAATATTTTATTAAATATCAAAGTTTTACAATTTTTAATATATCACAAGTGTAATTTAAACTTTTAACTGTCTGGTCAACGAATTGGATGACCCTTTGAAAATGAATCAATAATGTTTAATGATGAATTCATTACATGTTTTCAATATTTCTGCTCTATTAATCAGACTATCTAGTGAAATACCGTTAAGGGGAGAATTTCAAAGGTATCGTTTAAATAACATCCAACGAAGTTCACATAATTCTCGAAGGATTTATGAAAGTTGTTAAACTCCAAAATTTACAACGCAGAATAAGTGTTTATTTTGTACCTCGTTGAATAAGTACAGTCATCCAATATAAAATATTACATAAGGAGGCACAATGATAGGAACTTCAATAAATACAAACTGGCGTACTTAATGACTTCGGACAGGCGCATAACGAATGTGGTGGGGTTAAACCTGTTTGAGAGTATTCCTCCCTCCCCTAAACCTGGTACAAAGGTGAAGCATCACAACTTGTTTGAGAGTATTCCACCCTCCCCAAACCCTGGTAGAAATGTGGAGCATCACAACCTGTTTGAGAGTATTCCCCCCTCCTTCAAACCTGGTAAAAAGGTGGAGCATCACAACTTATTTGAGAGTATTCCTCCCTCCCCCTAACCTGATACAAAGGTGGAGCATCACAGCTTGTTTGAGAGTATTCCACCCTCCCCCTAACCTGATACAAAGGTGGAGCATCACAACCTGTTTGAGAGTATTCCACCCTCCCCAAACCTGGTACAAATGTGGAGCATCACAACCTGTTTGAGAGTATTCCCCCCTCCCTCAAACCTGGTACAAAGGTGGAGCATCACAACTTGTTTGAGAGTATTCCACCCTCCCCAAACCTGGTACAAAGGTGGAGCATCACAACCTGTTTTAGAGTATTCCTCCCTCCATAAACCTGGTGCAAAGGTGGAGCATCACAACTTGTTTGATAGCATTCCTCCTTCCCAAAACCTGGTACAAAGGTGGAGCATTACAACCTATTTGAGAGCATTCCTCCCTCCCTAAACCTGGTACAAAGGTAGAGCATCACAACCTGTTTGAGAGTATTCCTCCCTCCCCCAAACCTGGTGCAAAGGTGGAGCATCACAACCTGTTTGAGAGTATCCCTCCCTCCCTCAAACCTGGTACAAAGGTGGAGCATCACAACCTGTTTGAGAGCATTCCTCCCTCCCCAAACCTGGTACAAAGGTGGAGCATCACAACTTGTTTGATAGCATTCCTCCTTCCCAAAACCTGGTACAAAGGTGGAGCATTACAACCTATTTGAGAGCATTCCTCCCTCCCTTAAACCTGATACAAAGGTGGAGCATCATAACCTGTTTGATAGCATTCCTCCTTCCCAAAACCTGATACAAAGGTGGAGCATTACAACCTATTTGAGAGCATTCCTCCCTCCCTAAACCTGCTACAAAGGTAGAGCATCACAACCTGTTTGAGAGCATTCCTCCTCCCCAAACCTGGTACAAAGGTGGAGCATCACAACCTGTTTGAGAGTATCCCTCCCTCCCTCAAACCTGGTACAAAGGTGGAGCATCACAACCTGTTTAAGAGCATTCCTCCCTCCCCAAACCTGGTACAAAGGTGGAGCATCACAACTTGTTTGAAAGCATTCCTCCTTCCCAAAACCTGGTACAAAGGTGGAGCATCATAACATTTAGAAGAAACTATTAAAAAGAGTTGTTAAAAGCTTGACTCATTAAAAAAACCTTACAAAAAGAAAACAAACCACATGGTACCGATTTAAGAGCACCCGTATTTTTTGAAAGCTATTGTTAAGACGTGCAAGAAAAGCATTACCTTGTAAGGAGATGTTGGTATACACCAATGAGACACCAAACTAACAACACAAATAATCAACCCTGAAGTGGCATGGTGTGCATGTTCCGAAAAGTTAGGCTACTCAGATGAACGTTTGCATGATTGTTATCCGAAAGGTTAGGCTAATCCCGTGAACGAGTGCATGGTGAGTTAGTGATACATATATTTGTAAAAAAGATTAAAATGATTAAGTATGTAATGAAGTCATATATGTCACGAGATCGAACTCCTTTAAACTCAAAGAAATTCTATCTAGAAATTGAAAGAGAATTATAATATAAAAAATAAAAAGATGGGGTATAATTGTCAATGAGACAAGTCTCCACCAGAGACCAAATGACATAGAAGTAAAGAACTATAGGTCATCGTACGACCTTCAACAAAGAGCAAAACCCATACCGAATAGTCAGCTATAAAAGGTCCCGAAATGACAAATGTAAAACAAACGAGAAAACTAACGACCTGATTTAAGCAAAAACCAATGAATAAAATACAAGTATGATATACAGCAACAAACGGTAACCACTAATTTACAGGCTCCTGACTTGGGACAGGCACATACAGAATGTGGCGGGATTAAACAAGTTAGCGGGCGCCCAACCCTCCCCTAACCTGGGACAGTGACGCAACAGTACAACACATGAATAAACTATAAAAATCAGATGATAAGAGCTTAAGTCATTAGATCGATAAAAAGCAGAAAAACACAGACCGGACCTGGCAGGGTATGTATACACCCCTACAACAAAAAAGACACTATGTACAGATCTTAAATTACTCGCAGTTACTGACAGCTTAAGTTCAAAGCTAATAACAACTAATAAAAAATCATGTATCTTAGAGTAAAGTATCAGTCAGCACACATCCAACATCCAATGGATTTAGTTATAGACGTCATTAACAGCCAAAGAAAGAAAGATCACAAATACCGTTGGTATCTATTATATCTTTATTATAGAGATAAAATGTTTCTGCTATGTGCATTTTGTTAATCAAGTTTTCGCTGCGTTTTCTAACTCTAATGTTTACAGCAAAAGCATTTGATTTGGTAGTGAATCAAGATATGTTTGTTCTCCAAGGTACTGAATGAATTTATTCATTTCTCTAGAGTAATAAATAAACACTGTTTTACATGTACAAGCAACAGGCGACAGTCACACATTTTTTCTACATAGTATGTGTAATGTTTTCCATCAAGTAGAAGATGAATTATTTATTTCCATATTCTTGAAAGTGTGAGTGTATGTGTGTCTCTTTCCTAGCTAGAGGACAGCCTTGCACCGCATTCGACTGTAAGCGTAGCACTTCGGACGCATACGATTTATAAATTAAGTGTTATTTTCAGTGTTTTAGGGTGACGATTTAAAACAAAATATATTGTTAATAATAACAATATTTTACTGTTATACCTTAAAGATGTTCGTTGAAATTTCCCTTTAATTAGTAATAAATGTATAGGAGCGTATTGTCACATAATTTGAAAGGTACATGACCGTAAACTCCGGTTATACATTTTGAGACGTTCCTTGTATTTTACCTGTCTCAGGTGTATACCGGTATAAACAATTTGTCTATTGAGAAGCATGGAGGACGAAGTAGACACAACCCTCCACTGGGGAGATATATTAGTTGTTATTGGATATTTTGTTGCAGTTATTGCTGTCGGTATATTGGTATGTAACAAAATATAATAAATAAACATGTAATTTAAAAAAAATATGCATTTCATCGAACTAGTAAAGTTTCGATATGGATTTACTCTATTTTCAGTTTTATTTTATTTCATACAATAGATTTTTTTTTAAAGTGTGAAAAATAAACGAAACCCTCAGAAATATGGGCTAACACTTTGCACGGAATAGATAACAGAGAGTAATGCTATATTTCTGTAAAAATATTGACGATAGAAATTTATGGGCTTAGATTTCAAATTTACATATAGTTAAATGATACATGTTAGTTAATAAATCTATGAAATCTCATATGTCTCTGAAATGAATATTTTATTCGATTTACGTTAATTGTACATGAATTTCAGACGTGAATACATTTGGGTTTTTGAAACCATAGCTGAGTCAGTGTTTTTTTTTCTGAAACGAAACAAGGATATGGCCGCCCAAGCACTGCACCTTACAAATAACTAGACCCAATAAACAAACTATTAATATTACATGTATGAATCAAATGTGGATTACACCTAAAAAGGAAAACAGATTATATAAAAGTAGGCGTTGTTACATCTTGTGTATAATATATTGTTGACAACATTAAAAAAAGTTATTAAATAAAAGTTTCAAAGAGAGAAAAATAGTGAAACGCTCCAGTATTGTACAATTTCTGCTAAAAAGGGCGGTCCAAAAAATAAAATCAAACACCCTGATAAAACAACTTAGAATTGCAAAAAAATAAAATTGACTATTGTAGACACAAATAAGTAACGTTGCTTATTATCATGCGTTAACGGAGTGATGGGTAGCACTATCAAATTTCAGTTAAATATAACTGTTAAATAAAGATTTGAATACGATGGGAAAATCAGTGAGCTTGAACGTAATTTTACACATTAAGTCTCAGTTTTGTCGTCAACATATATAATTATATTCCCCTCCCAATGAAATAGGAATTTTCATTCTGATAGGACAAAATTGTATTTGGTTAGATCAATTATAGATATTTGTATATCAGATCTGGAATTGATTTTTAGTTAGATCTATAATCGATATCTTGTATATAAGATCTGGAATTGTTTTTTAGTTAGATCTGTAATCGATATTTTGTATATAAGATATGGAATTGATTTTTGGTTAGATCTGCAATCGATATTTTGTTTAGTAGAACTGTAACTCATATTTGGTATACAAGATATGTTATGGATGTTTGGCTAGATCTATAATCGATATGTGGTATATAAGAACTTTATGATGTATATTAGATTGGTAATTGATATTTGGCTAGATTTGTAATTGATATTTGGTTAAATTTGAAATAGATGGTTGACTAGATTTGTAATCGATATTTGGTTAAATCTGTAATCGATTTTTGGTTATATCTGTAATCGATATTTGGTAGATTTATAATCGAAATTTTTTGGTTAGATATGTTATCGATATTTAGCTGGTTCTGTTATCGATATTTGGTTAGATCTTTAATTGATATTTGATTAGATTTGTCAATTATATCAAATAGATCTTTAATAGATATTTGGTGAGATCTGTTATCGAAATGTGGTTAGATCTGTAATTGATATTTCGTTAGATTTGTCAATCATATCTGAATATATCTGTAACAGATATTTGGTTAAATTTGTTATCGATATTTGGCTAGATCCGTTATCGATATTCAGTTAGATCTGAAATAGATATTTTGTGAGATGATATATAAAAGATATATAGTTATTTTAGATTTGTAAATAAGATTTTAATCGATATTTTGATATTTTTATATGTTTGGTATATTCATATTAGACCTGTTATAGATCATTGTCTTGTTATAAGTATTATATGTAGGCTTCTCAAATCTGAGGGTCGTCAGCATAGAAGATATGAGACGTCTACATCGGATTTACATAGACGTAATAAATAGTTATTTTTCTTTTTTTTTTTTCTTAAATGAGCCATTGGTTTTGATAAAACAGGAATAGTGATTTGGAATGTCATCAAATTAATATCTTACATGTATAACTGCTTTTTGTATGGCGATATGAATCGATGTACTATCTTTCTTTTTCTGGTTTAATTGCCAAAGCCTGAACGTTTTGCTAATAAATGATAACACTTCCATGTAAATTGTAATAAAACTTACTATGTAAATCATGCATGTACCGAGGTTTGAGTATTTGAGTACAAGAGAGAATTAACCTGTCGACGCCTGGTCTTACTAATCTTGATGCACCATTTTCGTTCCTGTTTTTTTTTTTTTTTGGATAATCATTGAAACACTTAATCTTTTTGATATTATACGTTCATAATTAAGATAGTAGAATAAGCAAAGCAAAGATCAGCAGAACGGCGAAAGGGAAATGAGACAGCAGCACAACGACAAAAACACTAAAAGAATTTGTTTACATACATGAACATGCAAACTTGTTAATGTACAAAGCGTATTAGATTAACGTTTGGAAAAGGACTTGTTAACATCGAATGAATGCTTGTCATTTAAATATTTCACAATAGTGGAAATTTCTAAAAAGATAAAAATGCATTTTGACATAAATAGTAATCAAGTAATCAAATAAACAATTCATATCTCATATCATATATCAGTACAAGTTGTTTGTTCTCGATAACATTAAGTTTTTGATCATGCAAACTATAAATATATTTTAAATGCGCAAATTAAAATATAACTGATTCATACACTGATTTATTTAAGTGCAGTACTATCAAGGCCATTGGTGTCACGGGTATCTTTTTCTTATACTGTTCAAAAACCAGTTTATACAAATTATATACCTACAAAAGCTAGTGTTATCATACTCTAAAGATTTTGATGTCAAAGCGAGTTATTTGTGGTCTTGTATTATTTATTCACATTTTGCCTAGACTAGAGTCGATTTAATGCTTGACAGAGGATAAACAATCATCTTTTCTTTAAGGCCGTATGATGTCCTCTAGATGACTTTTTTTTTAAAAGTTATTTGATTGCTGTTTCACAGACTAAATCCTTTATTTATGTACACATATCCTTTGCAGGAATTTTATAAACTGCTAGATATATTTACCTCTGTTGACGGTTCCTCAATTGACTCAGCTTTACTCTCAGATATTTATATTTTTTATTTTATTTTATCCTGTGGCAATGTCCTTGCAATATACACGACGGGTACCACATGTAGAGCAAGTACTGCTAGCCTTTCCAAAGCAGCTGAAATCACCCCCGGTTTTTGGTAGGATTCGTGTTGCTCAGTCTTTGATTTTCTATGTAGTGTTAGAATAGTCAACCTGTTGACTGTCTCTGAATTAGAAGTGTTTTGTGTTACTTTTTCTTGCACTGTTCAAAAACCAGTTTATACAAATATATATCTACCATAAAATCAGTGTTATTATGCTCTATAAAACATTTGATGTTTATGGGGATCCTTTGTAGTCTTTTAATATTTATTCAGATTTCGCCTAGAGCGATTTAAGGCTTACCAGATTGTATGGACAATTGTATGTTCTTTAAGATCTTTGTTGACTTCTAGATGTCTTTTTGAGCATAGGAGTTGCTATTGGCCATAGAGCTTGTCATTGGACATAGACTCGTCTATTGTTGAACGCCGTCCAATAATCTGTTAGTAGATATGTATAAGAGAAGGTGTAGGGTAATTGTGAATGAAATAACAACCCAACGACACAAACAGCTAGTTATATGCTATCTAGAGGTCAACATACGGGTTCCAACAGATATAACAACCCCAAACGACACTACTAGTCAGATGCTATCTAGAGGTCAACATACGGGTTCCAACAGAGATAACAACCCCCAACGACACAAACAGTCAGATGCTATCTAGAGGTCAACATACGGGTTCCAACAGAGATAACAACCCCCAACGACACAAACAGTCAGATGCTATCTAGAGGTCAACATACGGGTTCCAACAGAGATAACAACCCAACGACACAAACAGTCAGATGCTATCTAGAGGTCAACATAAGGGTTCCAACAGAGATAACAACCCCCAACGACACTAACAGTCAGATTCTATCTAGAGGTCAACATACGGAGAGTCAACAACGACACACACAGTCAGATGCTATCTAGGGTCAACGTACGGGTTCCAACAGAGACACTAACAGTCAGATGCTATCTAGAGGTCAACATACGGGTTCCAACAGAGATAACAACCCCAAACGACACAAACAGTCAGATGCTATCTAGAGGTCAACATACGGGTTCCAACAGTAGGAATGCGTCTAAACGTCAATATGTCAAGCTCTTAATATAAATAGCCCGTTATCTAAAAGAATGTGAATGTGATTTAAACGAGGCCAGATCAGCCATCAACATCAAATTAAAGTATAGACACTGACGAGATTCCCGACTTCGAACAGGCACATGCAACTGTCTCTTTTTGTTCATTTGAGTTGCCCTCTCCTCGACCTTTAACCATATTTTTTTAATTCACGACCAACTAACTTTTATTGCTGAACTATTTGAATGTGTATTTTGTGTATAACGTTTAAGTGCGCGTTTGTTTGTCAGACCATGAAACATTCGTCAGCTTTTGTAAATGAAGAAATAAACTGGTAAAGCAGGTTTTCAGACCTATTTTTCAATGAACTGATTTGCTGATAAAAAGCTATTGTTGCTCTTTTAATAGGTAGTACACAACAGAGAAATTGATTTTATGTTCCATATATTAAACGAAGAAAATTATAATATCTTCATTGTTTTAGTACACACCTAAGTAAATTTACTGTAAATAACTTGACTTGTGGTCACCTTGTTTATTGTGTAAATACATTGAAACGTTATGAGCTATATGGCCAAAACACACACACACACACACACATATATATATACATTTGATTTTCTGGGGGCTATAGATTTTTGGCAAAAAGTTTGTTTCAGTTTTGGAGAAAAAATAATTTGTTTTGATCCTGAGAAAAAAATTTGTTTGTTTCACCCTCAGCTGCCACTATATGTAATGCTAAAATTGAAAGAAAAAAATTGTTTTCGACTTGTCGCCAAAAAAATAGATTGTTTTTCGCCGAAGGCGAAAAAAAAAGTTTGTCCGGAAAAAAAATCCATAGCCCCCCTTCCCCCCCCACCAGAAAATCAAATGGTTGCTGCCTAACTATATTTATCAATATGCATGGTGTTATACTACTATAATTATCTTCGCTTAGTGAAACTTTTTATCATGTTTTATCTTTAATGCATAGTGAAACGAAACTGAATTTTTGCAACTTTAATTTCATAATTTTCCGATGAAATCATTGATGTAAGTTTATATAACACTTATCTTCACGACCCACTGATTACTTAGTTATATTCAATGGCAGAAGTTAACAATTTACTACGATCTTCATCCAGAACATGAATGAACATTAAATATCAAATTTACATAAGTTAGCATAAAGTTCACCTGCGAAAAATCGATTATGTATACACTTGAAAGCAATTTAAGCTTGTAACTTTAATATAAAATGTCAGGTTTCTATCACTGAAGGATATTGCGCTTGCGTGTTTCACCTATATTATAATATTCAGTATTTACATCATCAACTGATCAAAGTTAACTTCAAAAAAGCAAAATATTTTATAAAGTTAAAAAAAAACACATTAACGGCAATAAAAAAAAATATGACCAACACAAGTTGAGAAAATGGCATATTTAATGATATATTGATAAATCAAAATAAAAAAGGAGAAATTATTACTGTTCTACTCTGGATACCTTAAGAGGTATGACAAAATTTCCATGACTTTTTATTCACTCATAGCGTCAAACTGAAACACAGACTAATTTGCTTACAATATGAACACTATTTTACAACTATTATTTTATGATGTTAAAGACAATTTTTTTAAAAATATTAGCAAAAATGAAGGGAGTTTTGATTTGAACGGTAGTGCATAGCATCATCTGCGATAAAAATCTGATATTGTTACATGTAAGAATGCCGTCCTATTATAATTTTTATAAATGCTCGATAGTAGTCGATATGTTTCAAACAGCTTTTAGCCATCTTTAGGCATTTAAAATTAAGAAATACGACCATTAGATATTTTAAGTTACATGTATACTTTTATTTGTTAAAGACTTTTTATTATTTAATGTCCTCCTGCATCAGTATTTCATATTAGCTGCCTTTACATAATTTCAAGCTTACCAAAGCAGACCGCACAAGAACTCTTTGCCTAAGATATGGACGAAATACTCACCACTGGACGTTACACAAACAACATTAAACAAATTCAACGTACTATAGCGTTATCCTCAAATTTTCCATTTGCCTAAGGTTAAGCATTCACCTTTTACATACAACTTTAGAACAATTTGTAATTCCACTCAGTTTTCGAATTAGCTGCTAAAGCTAAAACACTTTTTTGCATATTCAGTTATCAATCTAATTTATAATAAGTCGTTCGCATTACATATAGACAAGTAGATTAGCGGTGCCAACCAGTGGTCGCCCCCTGACATGGTAGTCGTGATATACAGGGTATGAAAGAATGTTAAAGTTCTTACCAGTTTCATTTCGTGTACGTAACTTGTTCAACAGTGACGTCAGCGCAAAGTACATCGATTGTACTGAATGGACAAGCATGTACAATTCATACTGGAATCCTTGTAAATTAATTTAGAAGAAGAATGTCCCGTATTCTATAATATCAATAAGTTAATAGTTTTATTTATTTATATTCAGTTATTTATTTATTGTCTTTATACAATTTGGATTTTTTTTTGGGGGGGGGGGGTTAGGGTATATCATGAAACAGTTTTTGCATTTCGGGAGTTAGACAGGGGCATGTTTTCTGCCTGACTGATCACCAGTCAGAGCACATGTCAATGCCTGGGTCCAGGGTGTAATTGACATACACTATCATGGTTTGTATCTTCCGTGGGATAGTGCGTATACAAGACTCCCACGGGACCACTGGCTGGGCAACTGATCAAACTTAAGTTATATTCATATTTAAGAAATACAATAGTTGCATCTGATAATAATAAAAATAAACACCAATAAGCGACACAATATGTTATTTATCATAAAACTCACAATCAAAGTTAAAAAAAAAACAAACATAAAGTACTTTTTTCTTAAGTAAAATTAAGTAAATATAGGGCGCAATTTTCAACAGGAAATCCGCCGTCTAAAAAAACAGTCTCTCTAAGATACATGTTTTTATATTTCAATTATCTTTGAAAGCTTTTTGTTTATTTTCAGTCATCATGTCGGAACCGAGGAAGTGTAAAGGGATATTTCTTAGCAGGACGATCTATGCATTGGATACCGGTATGTTTAATTTTTTACATCTTGAAACAAATTGTATATAATAGTTTGGTGTTTATTTTATTTATTCATTTTTTCCTGTATTGCAAAAATGTCCTTCCACAAGGAAAATAAGAATTAAACCAAGATATTTTTTTTTTAAAGTCATGATAAACATGTTTTTGTTTATGTTTCATGTTGACTAAACTTTAACCTGATATGGGTGATATATGGTTATATGTATCCTAGATCCCTCACGGTATCTGTTGGTCAGTTCATCACAGATGATCTTCCAGTAACTGTAAAAAATAATGACAGAAATTAAAAGTAACTTTGTTTTTCTTTTCTTTCATTACTATTTCCTACAATATTTCTTGATAGTACCGTGCATTCCATTACATATTATTTTTCAATTTTATGAAATTATTCTCAATAATTTATATTTTCTGTTGACAGGTTGGTGCCTCATTATTTGCCAGTAACATCGGTAGTGGCCATTTTGTTGGTTTGGCAGGTTCCGGTGCTGCAAGCGGTATAGGTATTGCAGTGTTCGAATTAAACGTAAGTTAAATATTTTAAGACTTCAGGTAACACGACATCGAATGGCATATCTCCCGATTTCTAAAATTTTTGGCGCACTGGTACTTTGAATCGAGTTACATCGGAATATGAAATAAAAAATGGGGGTCACCATATTTGTTTTTTTTTTTTGTAATTTTTATAAGAAAACGTCAATTTTGGCGACAAATTAACATAGATATATAGGGAAAATGCCTTTTTTTAATTTATTTTTTTAGATTTTTCAATGGATGGCTATGTTCTTATATACGGAAAAACTAAAAACTAACATAATATCCAGGATTGTATACTGAATCCATGCATGTATAGAAACACAGTTGTCACCATCCTTATTTTTTAGATACATTGCTTCAAAGTTGACCAATACGCTTAGAATTTGACAGAATACGTGTGACGTTACTGAATACAGAATAACGTTTAGTTTTATTCAGAGGTATTGAAAAAAAATATGTAACGGGATCTGAATGGTGTTTGTTATTTTATTTTCATTCCCCCTGTCGTAAATTTCCTAATATTCAATATAACATTCGACTGAGTTAATTTAATTTCGACATTACTCGGGGTGCACTTGTGGCTTTTCAAAACTGAATCTTCAACTTTACCCTACCAAACTACACAGTCGTGATGTCACCGATGTATCCATGCATGAATAAAATAAAGTGCTTCAAAAATTTGATTTGGTAAACAGCGATGTTGAAGGACAATTTTAATTTATTAATTGATGGTTGCTTAACGTCCAGTGGCAAATATTTCATGCATTTTCAGAGCGATACAATACAATTTGAAATAGATGTGTCTAAAAGACACATTTGATGCAGCCGTCAAAACAGGTTAAACATTCTGTTAGTTGTGAAAATTATAAAGAAAATCAACATCCTGATAAAATACACATTCTAAATATAGTATACTTTGTATGATGAAAACGTGTGGGTTGTATGTGTAGTTAGTCGGACAAACCTTGTAAACTGTATGCAAAATTTCACTTATATAGACAAAGTTCAACATTCTGTCATTCTTGGAAAATTTATAAAAAAAAAAAAAATTATCCTGAGAATATATATGCACCCTCAATATAAGTAAAAAAAAAAAAAAACTCGGCGCAATATATTATCAAAATGCCAAATTCAACAACCTGTCATAAAAAAAAAATCTGACAAGATGCGCATCTGTAGTATATGTACTAACACCAGGTACATACTTTAAAAGTTTAAGCTTAAAAACTGTAGTCCTAAGAAATCAGCCGTATAAACCCTATATACCAAGTGCTGGTAAACAATATGCTCCCAGCATTTTGTCAAGGGAGCAAAATATATATTAGCATACATGATGATGTTCTATTTTATAAATCATTTGGTGACAAAACATCTTTTTGAATAAGCAGTTCATAGTGGAATGATAATTGGGAGATCTCAAATGTAGCAACGTAAGCAAGCTAACAAAGAAAACTCAATCCATTATGAAATAAGGAGATGTGGTATGAATGCCAATGAGACACCAAACACACCCATCGCCGAAGACCAAGGGCAACTTAATATGAATCTAAAATCAAAATGATTTTGTAATCTCTTTGGATTTTTGTCCCCCGTGCAACGAGTTGTGGGAACATAGAAATACGGGGCGTCCGTCCTTCCGTCCGTCCACTTGTCCGTCCGGTCTTGTTATCTCTCTCACGTGTACAATTCTTGCCAGATTTTTTATAAAACTTGTATATCAGGTTTATATCAGCATTGTCGCTGACAAGTTTGAAAATCAGTGCCGATCAATTATTTTTAAAAGAGTTATGCCCTTTAGAAATATTAATTATATGGAAAATTGCATTTGTAAGCGCTCTCACGTGTACAATTTTTTCAAGATCTTTAAATAATTTATATTAAAGGTTTATATCAGCATTGTCTTTGATAGTTTTGAAAGCCAGTGCCGATCAAATATTTTTAAAAGAGTTATGCACTTTGGAAATATCAATTATATCGGAAATTTCATTGCAATTGCTCTCAAGCCTGCATTTCTCTATTTAACGATGTTTATAAAAAAATCAAAGAACAAACAATATTTTTTTAAAAGTTATATTGGCCATTGACAGATACAATATGTACAACGTGGGAAAAAGAAAAAGGGGGGCATTGGAACTTTGTTCTTTTAATCAGTTTGTTTTTGCCGTTTGAATAAAATAGGTTAATGAAAATATCTTTTTATAACTTGTTTGCGTGCGAAGCGCTTTTCTTGATTTACGTTCATCGAAGAACCGAGCATTCATATATTTTGGGGCCACAGGTTTTTAATGAATCTTTTGATTGTAAATTTCGAGAAAACAATTTATTTCAGAATGGAATTGAAAGAAAAAGATGTAACGGGATCTGAATGATTTAATTTTATTTCATCCTAACCGAGTGCACATTTAGTGTTGACATCCCATTGTTTAAGCCTTTGTTAATTTTCTCCTTATTCCGATGTAGCTGTCCTGTTTAGACTTTGCTTATAAGATTGCAATGCTATAGCAGTTTATTTTAAACAAGCTTCCGAAGCCATGTCGGATTTCTTCTGTACAGTCCAATAAATTTCAAAGACTGTTGACAATTGAAACATAGGGAAAAGTGTTCGGCCAAATAGCCAAGTTCAACTACTCTTCTTTTTTCATTCCATGCCATCAAATCATTTTCTGCCGGAGTTTATACGTCTGCTTGTACGGTACTTTTTCGCTAATTCTATCGGTATTCTTTTCCTAATAAATTTCCTTTTTCTATTTTGCTAGCGACGTTTTTCGGTGTCCATTTAAAAACGAATGGGCTTCTTAGCGGAATTGCATTAGTTGTGGTACAATTCCCCGTATTTTCACACATTATCATGCGTTTCTATAATTTAGATTAATATTCTACTTTCAAAACAATATTTCATCGGGAAACGGCGTGCATCATTAAAAATCATTAAAATGTATTGCAAAAAAAAAAAAAAAAAAAACAACCTAGAATAAAAAGCTCAGTCTGTTATGCATAAGAACACATATGAATAAATCGTACAAATGCTTACTTATCAATAGAAACAGAACATTTAAAAAGTATATATTTAAATGTAAAGAATGAGAGGAAGACGACGAAGCAATTAATGTCAAATAACGTAATGCATCAAATCCCTCGACACTCTGCATCTATGCAAAGTTAGTATTAAAAATGTTCATTAAAAGTAAAAGGTTTATTTAAATTTCACATAAATGTGATTTTATTTAGTTTTGTCATTTTTGATCTTTCATTTTAATCGCATCTATGTAAAGTTTTCGTTTTGTGATTGAATATGATACGTATAGAAAGCGACGCTAAAATGAAGGTATTTTTAATATATAATCATATATATTTGCAAATTTGAAACATTTATCTTTCAACTATTTTATACCAGACTGAGGCAATAAGGAAAAAAAAAGATTAAAAAAAATGAGGTTACAAACTGAACAAAACACTAGTCAGGTAAACAAATTTAATGGAAAAAAATCAGGAACGGAAAATCGATGCCGTACAATCTTTCATCTAAAATTGAATAACTGTTCACTTACATGGACTGTATACAAAAGTCGTCTTCATTTACTATGTAAATGATACTCTATGGATGTTACGCTATATACAAGTATCAACGATTTTGATTGCTTGATAGCCAATTTATTTTACAGGTATTTTCTTTTATCAGATGAATTTTCTTTCTAATTACACCTTATGTAAGAGTTCTGGGTTTTGATTGGTTGATAGCCGGTGTATTTTTCACCCATTTACTGTTATCAAATGAATATCGTTCATTTTTTAACGCCGCCGGGGTATATGCAAAAAGGATATGCCTCTTTTACCCTCTCTGCCGTGGTATTTACCAAAAAATACTCTATCCAACTGGACGCTTGTAACGTCACGAGCATCAATGCGTTTTTGAACGTTAACATTCGGTGTAATTAAACAGATATAGCATGTTCTTGAGGGGTATTTGCGAAAAATACCAGTCTTGAGAATGAATTTCCCTCGCCTTACGGCTCGCGAAATTTAACATTCTCTTGACTGGTATTTTTCGCAAATACCCCTCCTTAACATGATATATCTGTTCAGTATTTCACCACAGTTGACTACCGGGTGCATGTATTTGCAATAAGATATAACTTTTTATTCTCTATGTTGTGGTATTTGTACGCTCTATTGAATGCGACTGTTTTTGCTCACACCTTCTGATAGCAAAATACTCCTGTAATCAATTCCTTCTTAATGTTTAATTTAAACCATCTCTATTGATATTCAGTGTTATTAAACATATATGTAATGTTCAGGAGGGGTATTTGCTAAAATTCTAAACTTGAGAAAGAATTTTCTTCGCCTATACGCCTCCTTTTCATAATATATTTGTTCATAACATTAAAGAAATCTTTTGATGACTGATATGATCTACCGAATGGCTGAGTTATCTTATATTAGCTTCTTTGGTTATTCATATTCATTAAGATAAGAACTATTAATAATATCGTACTATTGTTACCTATGAATTTCTTTAATAATAATGAATGCAAATGCTTATGAAAATTTATATTTTTTCCAGGCAATATTTATTTTAATGGTTCTAGGATGGTTCTTTGTACCTGTTTACACAGCAGCTGGGGTGAGTTTCGACACAATTATTGATGCTATGTCGTCATTAATCCTTATAATGATATGTCAAGATAATGCACAATGGAATGTTTCTCTTATTTAAAAAATTGATTACATGAAAATATTCTTTTTATTTCTATTTCAAATATGATTTTAAAATGTACGTTTTTTTTTTGTTTTTTTTTTTTTAATTCATTGAGGTGCATATATTTCAGCTGATACCTCCAATTAAAAAAAAAACAATATTTGTCTTTCATCTTGTCATCTTGGCATTACTTGTTAAAATGAAATCAATTTACGGTATTGCCAAAATATTACCGTTTACATGTCATCTTAACTTTTTGTTTTTCTTTTAAAACATTTTCCATTTTCTAATGTATACATTTGTCATTTTTGCAATTAACTAGGTGTTTACAATGCCAGAATATTTGAAAAAAAGATTTGGAGGACAAAGAATCAGAGTGTACCTCTCTGTTTTAGCACTGTTGCTATATGTCTTTACAAAGCTCTCGGTAAGTAAAAATGTCAAATAAAGATAAATGGAAATATATTGTATACGTTAATGAAACAAGCAACCTTACAACATCAATCATGAAAAAAATGCAGCTATTTTCTTTTTTGTTCGTGTGACCTTCCGATGCAAAATTCTGAAGCTACATATAATACCAGAATACTTCATTAATTATAGACAATACATATAGTGTAATGTATAACAAAATGTTATGAGGTTGGTAAATTATCATTGAATTTTACCATAGAAAATCAAAATGATTTGATTTCACAGATTACTTCAAATAACTTTTGAAACGTAACCAATTGGTTAATTGTCATCGTGCTAAAATACATTAAAATATTTACCACATTGGCCTGTTTTTGCTCATGTTTCTACTAAATATATGATACAGAGCTAATTAATTGCTTTAAGCTTTTATATAATGGCATTTTCATTTTGTGTTTTTTTCTAATTTGCAGGCAGATTTATTCTCTGGAGCCATTTTTATAACACAATCGTTTAAGGATTTGAATCTCTATGTTGCTGTTATCATTTTACTTGCAATCTCTGCTGTGTTTACAATAGCTGGTGAGTATATGTTTATATCATTAATGAAATAACAGATAAAATAACAGATGCAATAACAGATGAAATAACAGATGAAATAAAACGTACAACTGAGTTTAATGGATTCAAAGTCACTTTTTGCATTCATTCATTTATTTATGGAGGAATGAATTTTCAAATCACTATCACATTATAATTGCGAAATGTACTTATTTTTGCCTTTTCCTTTGAATAACCACAAATCCTCATGAAACTATTAATAATGTACTACATATTGACGACTAGATGTTTGCCTCAGGATGTGCTTTTGTTATTTGGATGCTGTTGACGTATACCCCACATCTCCTTTTAGGGAGCTACCATTTGATTTTTATGGGGGGGCTAGGATGAAATTTGAAAAAAAAAGGCAGGACAGGAGTTTTGAGTAAAAAAAAAGGCAGGATGAGCAACTTGGCAAAAAAAAAAGGCAGGATGACAATTTATGTAAAAAAAGTCAGGATTAACTAATAAAAAAAAAAGGCAGAACCGAATAGAGTGAAAAATAAAAAGGCAGGACAGAGATTACAACTAAAAAAAAATGCAGGACAAAATTTTCATCCTAGCCCCCCCATAAAAATCAAATGGTAGCTCCCTTATCATATATATTAGAATTGTAAAACCCCGAAAACAAAAACTCACAAATTGCTACTACAAACATATTTTTTTATATTTCATTTGTCAGGTGATTGATCTAATGCACTTATTGTTTTTCCTAGGTGGATTGACGGCTGTAATATGGACAGACTTCATTCAAGTTATCATTATGATCATTGGAGCTTTCATTATGATGATTTTGAGTAAGTTTATCAACATACGTAGTTTTGCGAGTTCGGTTGTGCGGGATGTATAAATACACAGCCATGTACGGTCAACACTGCGACATTAAATCCGTATCTTGCAGTAACTTTTCGGGGGTCCGTTTGAGACCTGTTACACGGAAAAATTCTGCTTCTATCTAATATACATCTTTTTCAAGTGGCAGTCTAAATTTCCCACCCTTCTGTCCAGTTAACCAACTTCACTTACAACAAGTTTTCATGATATTCTTGTGAACTGAAGCCATATTTTTATTCTGTCATTGAGATAACATGCTCTGTACTGAGTCTCTAGTTATGGTATTGCCAATCTTCGTTGTGCTGTGTCTATGTTTATGGTATTGCCAATCTTCGTTGTGTTGTGTCTATGTTTATGGTATTGCAAATCTTTGTTGTGCTGTGTCTCTGTCTATGATATTGCAAATCTATGTTGTGCCGTGTCTCTGTTTATGATATTGCCAATCTTCGTTGTGCTTTCAGCACTTATTCAACTTCATCTTTATAAATTTAAATACATTCTATCTTCGTTGTGGTTTTGTTTTTTTTTTTTTTTTTGCATTATTTCGACCACGCTATCATGAATTAAAAGCAACAATAACTGAAACAAATACATTCCATGATAAATTACTTCTTATTGTGAAACTTCAGTTCAGTGAAAATTTATTAAAACCAGGGAATGTTTGTGATCGGTTAAACTTGCGACGCAAAGTCTGAGGCTCATAAACTTTCTAACCCTGTTCTAACCCTGTAGAATGAGCGACCTTCTATCTTTGCTTACAAGTTTGAAAGTTTCGGTAAACTGTAGAATTGCTGTTTTGGTGAAAATCTTTGAAACTCTACAATAAACCTTAAAAGTAAGAAATAAACTGCATTAAACAAAATAATTATACAAAAAAGACTTTGCGCGTACAACAAAGACTTTCATGCAGAGGAAAACAAATGCTGAAAATAGAAAAAAATATACGACGAGATGTTTGTGGAAACAATTTTGAACATTATTTCATTGTAATTAATGCATTTCCCACCAATCAGCTTCCTACAAAAGTAACATGCTGCAAAAATATTACTGTTTACAAGGTATCATGAATAGTAGATCGTGCAGCGTGTACCACAGTGTAACAAGATCTTAATCTACTATTAATTTCTATGTCATTTGGTCTCTGGTGGAGAGTTGTCTCATTAGCAATTATACCACATCTTCTTATTTTTATACCTCTTTAATTGTAGGTTTTATTGAGGTTGGTGGTTACGAAGCCATGATACAGAAGTATTTCGCCTCCTTTCCGGACACTACGATATATAACATGGGAAATTCTAGTTATAAATATGCTAAATGTGGAATACCACCGGATAACGCCATGCATTTGATTCGATCTGCTGATGATGGCAGTTTACCATGGCCAGGAATATTTTTTGGTTTGACAATATCTGCTGTCTGGTATTGGTGTTCTGATCAAGTAAGTAAGATGTTTTATTTCTGCATATTGGTTCATAAATGGAATTTGTATGTAGTAAGAAATTATCTCTTCAGCATTGCATACTTTCTCAATATTAAGTGTAATTCCGTTAAGGATACAACAGATACAGTTACGTCTGCCTCATATCTTGACTTACATCTAAAAATTGACAATGTGGATCGGTTGAGAACAAACATTTACGACAAAAGAAATCATTTCAGCATTCCAATTATGAACTTTTCATGTCTTTGTAGCAACAATCCAGCTGCGCCTGCATACGGAGTATATATCTCCCAGTTGATACGATCTTCCAGGGCTTGAATTTCCTATCATGATTTTCTTGATAGAGGGTTGCTGCTCACAAGGAAGCTATATAACCAAGAGTTCCAAGTGGTGAAGTTGAAATCACCCCTTCGTAAATTTTACGGCCGCCATCACGAGTTTGTTGACACTTATGGAATATTTGTTTCACATAACTACAATCCCATCTCCTTTTTCCCGAATGTGACCTACCGAATTAGACTTATCACCGGGTTTTTACTAACATGTGCAACACGACGGGTGTTACATGTGAAGCAGGATCTACTTACCCTTCAGGAGCCCCTGAGATCAACCCCAGTTTTTGATGGGGTTCGTGTTGGTCAGTCTTTAGTTTTCTATGTTGTGTTTTGTGTACTGTTGTTTGTCTGTTTGTCTGTTAGTCTTTTGTTTAACATCTACAATTATAGGAATACTAATCCCTTTGTCGTGCATGTGAAATAACATGAGTCACATAAAGGATGATTTTTGGTGAAGAGGTAATTTCTTAAGTCCTCTTTTTTGTTGAGGCTCATGTTACTCATTCTCGAGTTTTCCGTGAAGATTTTTGTTGAGTGTTAAAATTGCCTATTAATCTGTTTAACCTTTTTTAACTAGAGATTTTAATTATTCCCTTGGTATTTTTATTCTCTTCGAAAGTCAAATGATCACTGTACTGTAGAATCCATTGTGCACTTCTGTACATAAGAATATTACAGATTATACAATGATATATTTAAGAAAAAGTACAAATAATTCTGAAAGGAAAGAGTACAAATAATTCTGAAAAGAAAGAGCATTAAATTGTATTTTCTTTTCTATCGTTGACACAGTTTAATAATTTAGTTTTCTATGTTGTGTTTTGTATACTGTTGTCTTTTGATAGTTTCATTGTTTAGCCATGGCTTTGTCAGTTTGTTTTCGACATATGAGTTTGACTATCTCTTTAGTATTTTTCGCCTCTCTTTTAAAGATAACACATATATTTACCGTTTTAGTGTCTATTTGTAAACAGGTTATAGTACAGAGAGCCTTAGCTGCAAAGAACTTATCACATGCAAAAGCTGGTACAATTTTAGCTGGTTATCTGAAGTTTTTGCCTCTTTGGATAATGGTATTTCCTGGCATGATTTCAAGAATTTTGTACAGAGGTAGGTACCCTATATATTATTCGATAAAAATAAGACTAAAAATCGAAGAATAAGGATGACCTTGTATAAAAATATACTTACTTTAAATTTAATTTCTGTTCGGTGCATCGAATTCATGGCAGATCTCCACTTACTACTTATGAAAACTATTAATGTTCTTTTGAATAATCGCTTCATGAAAAGTTTGACATAACGATCTTTGTATTAAATAACATTTTCTCTTCATACTATGTAGCGAAAAAAAATAATTCAAGTAATGGACACTTAATGACTTTCAAATGAGTTCGGAAACTTTGGGGTTAGACATAAATATTTAGAACCAGAAATATAAGTTTGCATTCTTTAATCAACAGTAAAGCAATACTAAATATTTCTTTGTCACGATTTTAAACGACCGACAAAATATATTTATTTAAATGCATGGGTAATGAGAACAAACGTGACATTTGTTGTTCACGGTGCATGGTGTATTTTCCCGTAAGAATACATCCTTGTTTAGGATGAACTGCTTACTAACTGATAAATTATAGCAGAAAGGTTTGCATAATTGGAAATCAGAATGTTCTTTTATCGAATTCATTCCTTTTTTGAAAGTTCTGTTTTATTAATAATTGTTATTGTACATTATTTACTCTTTGCTGTACAGTTCAGGATTACGTACCAACAAAACGATAGAGGTTATGCATTGTTGAAATTTATTTTGTATTTGCCTCCACATTTCCCAAGGGTTAACTGATGACAAGACCCTTCGTTTGCCTCTAATAGCCCCGCCCTCTCTTGATTTTTATAAACATTGTAAAGTATGTTGACACTCTAATGAGAAAATTTATACCAGACCTGGGGTCAATTACATGGCAAAGTAATTATTTACATTGCAATTACATACTGATTTTTTTCAATTTAATTACAGTTATAATTACCTTAATTTTTGAAATGTAATTGCATTGCAATTATATTTGTGTTAAGAACTTTATCATATAGGATAAACATGTTAACCAGCTACTATTTGATTTTTTTAAATGCACGGTTTAACATTGAAACATTTGCACAGGCATTGATGTAAGTTTTGAGATTTTATATTTCTGATTACTTACATTGAACAGCGGTATACTGCTATTGCCTTTATTCACCGACCGTGCGAGGGCTTACCAGCTAGTCAATGTCGTTCAAAACCACCAACTTGAAGTAGTACTTACTTAGTCCTTGCTATACCTCTTTGTACACAGAACAAGCACAAGCATCAATAATCATTACATATATGTGTGAAAGGCATATTTGTCTTTTTGATTTTGCATGACACCATAGCTATTGTACGTTAGGGAGCTACCATTTGATTTTACATGACACCATATCTATTGTACGTTAGGGAGCTATCATTTGATTTTACATGACATCATATCTATTGTACGTTAGGGAGCTACCATTTGATTTTACATGACACCATATCTATTGTACGTTAGGGAGCTACCATTTGATTTTACATGACACCATAGCTATTGTACGTTAGGGAGCTACCATTTGATTTTACATGACACCATATCTATTGTACGTTAGGGAGCTACCATTTGATTTTACATGACACCATATCTATTGTACGTTAGGGAGCTACCATTTGATTTTACATGACACCATATCTATTGTACGTTAGGGAGCTACCATTTGATTTTACATGACACCATATCTATTGTACGTTAGGGAGCTACCATTTGATTTTGCATGACACCATATCTATTGTACGTTAGGGAGCTACCATTTGATTTTACATGACACCATAGCTATTGTACGTTAAGGAGCTAGCATTTGATTTTGCATGACACCATAACTATTGTACGTTAGGGAGCTACCATTTGATTTTGCATGACACCATATCTATTGTACGTTGGGGAGCTACCATTCTCTATTCGATCCTGCCTTTTTTACATAAATTGTCATCCTGCCTTTTTTTTGCCAAGTTGCTCGTCCTGCCATTTTTTTTACTCAAAACTCCTGTCCTGCCTTTTTTTCAAATTTCATTCTAGCCCCAGCCCCTCCCCCCATAAAAAACAAATGGTAGCTCCCTTACGCCTTTCTGAAAACCTAGTGTGTGTTGTTTTAAATCATTTCTATTCATGATTAGATTTTTTTAATCAATGTTCATAATTGCTTTTCCGGAACCCCAATGTTCATCAAAATTAAAACAACCAAGCAGTATTTTACCTTTAGACGATGCCATTCAATATGTTACCTGTTTGCACCAATCAACTTTATGTTTATATGTAAATTAATTAATTAGTTTGCAATGAAGAACTATGTAGCATTTGGCATAATTATCCAGGGACAAGTCAAATTGTTGTACTTGTTTAATTATTTGCGTGAAAAAATTATTACGAGGCTAAGATTATCTTGAATGGTGGTGTAACAAATTTAACATAACAAATTGACCTGCTTCGGATAGAAATCGACCTATATATGCAAGTGCACGTATACATGTATGTGTGTAAGACTTTGAATGAATTTTGAACATTCAAATACGAAATAAAAGACGAGTTTTGGTTTGTTTTGTAGGGTTCTTACATAACAGACTTTGCATAGAGTTTTTTTCAACTCGAAATAGGTTTAAAGATGTATTAATATTCATTTGCATAAGGTCGATTTCTGTCCGCCGCAGCTCAAATGTCAATAAATAGATATTGTTCTTAATGTTGTTTTTTAATGTGACGAAATAAATTAATGAATTAGATGAAGAGTGAAGGATATATGTTATTAAAATTTCCATGCAATATTAAGCAATAATATGTTTTTTCTCTGTACAGATTCTGTTGGTTGTGCTGATCCAGATGTATGTGAAGAGGCATGTGGCTCTAGAGCTGGGTGCAGTAACATTGCATTCCCTAAATTAGTGTTAGGGATCATGCCTACGGGATTGAAAGGTCTTATGTTAGCTGTGATGATGTCTGCCTTGATCTCTTCACTGACGTCCATATTTAACAGCAGTAGTACTCTTTTTACTATTGACATATGGTTAAGGATCCGTAAGAAGGCATCAGATGTGGAACTTATGATTGTCGGAAGGTAAGTATATAAAAAAGAAAGGCGAAAGATACCAAAGGGAAGTTCATAAGTAGAAAACAAACTGACAGTGCAATAGCAAAAAAATAAAAACGATTAAAAAACAATACAAAACTCAGCATAGAAAACTAAAATGAACCCAACCAAATCCGTGAGTGATCTCAGGTGCTTCGGAATGGTAAGCAGATCCTGCTCCACATGTGACATCCGTCGTGTTGCTCAAGTTGATACATGTTATGCTGTTTTTATTACAGTTTGAGCATGTATAATGTACAATGAAATAAAATACACATAGGACAATATATCAAAGTTAAAAATTGATTCTCTTTAAAACAAGTCAACTTTCATGTAAAACATAACAGCATTATATATTAAGATAACATCTCAACATTTAGAGATCACATCAATTAAATTGCACACGCAAATCACAGTTAGCTTAATTTTCTAAAATCGAAGACCTGTAAGTGTACATTTCACTCAACATCTTTTTACTAAAAGTGTCAACATGTTTACAAACATTTGGATCAACCTTATAGAAATATTCACCTAGCAGTATGTTTATTTTTTCGTAGGACGGTAACTCTGTGAAGCAAAAGTCGGTGAAGTTAGTACTTAGGTACTCATTTATACCGGCAAAATACTTAATTCGTATAGGAGAATATTCAGAACATCCGAGAACGAAGTGTTCCACGGCCTCCTCAGATTTGCATGAACACATTTGACAAATGGGAGTCTCGCACATATTCATTCTATACGAAACTTGATTCATGGGTAAACAATTTGTTCGTGCTAACAATTTTAACCGTGTAGACTTAAAATCGAGCAAGTTTGACAAATAAGGTTGTCTACAAGGCGCAAGGTTAAATTTGGAGAACGCATTTAGACTGCTTTTATTTCTTATAACTTGAAATTCTCTTTCACGAACAAACTTTCCAAAAAAACTGTTTGAAAATATTCAGGTTAACATTTGAATTGTGAAAATGATCAAGACCAACAGTATTGAACACATTTTTCATATACTGGGGATATTCCCATCCTCGATGTAGAGTTAAGCCCTTTAGTTCGTCAAATATGATTCGACATAATCTATTCTTATCTAGGTCCTGAATTCTAGCAAAATAAGATACCCTTTGTCTATCAAGGAAATCATTTATCGGTTCCCAACACAAATCTACGAAAAGAGCCGATTTAGGGATATTCATATTAGTACTGAAAATAAATTTCGTCGATTTATATTGCCAAGTTTCAAGAATTTGTTTGCTTGAAACTGACGACGGCAGCCATACAGCACAACCATGTGCGATAGATGGCCGTATTACCGAGTTCCAGAGGGCATCTCCGAAGGATATACGATTGAAAGATCCGTGCTCATTTAGCAACTTAGTGATATAATTGAGCTTGCGCTCGAAGTTATCTTTTAAGTAGCAATTTATATGGTAGGCAAAAGTCAATGAACGGGTAAAATAAACTCCGAGATATTTGTATTCATTGGTTTCATCAAGGAGAAGATTACCTAATTGCCATTTCTTATCTTTATCTATACGCTTACCTATTGTCATAACCTTGGATTTGTTTTGGTTAAATTTTAAATTCCACTTTGAAGCAAAAGTAGCTGTTATATCAAGCAGACGATGTAGTTCCGCCTCGGACTTCCCGATAAGGACTACATCATCAGCAAATAGAAGGCAATTCACTAGTTGTGAGGATAGTTCGGCACCAAAATTGTTGGCTTCGAACATACTTACGAGGTCATTCATTAGAACAGAGAAAAGAGCCGGAGTCAAGACACAACCTTGTTTTAAGCCAAATTCTTGATCAAAGAAACCTGTTTCACAATCACCAAACAAAACTTTGTTTGATACATTACTGTAAAGTGATTTGAGCAGTTTCCAACACTTACCTTGAATGCCGGTTTTCCACAATAAGTAGAAAAGGCCATCACGCCAGACTCTGTCGAAAGCTTTTGATAGGTATAGAAAAGCAAGAAATGTTTTATATTTTTTAGCTTTTCGAATAGAACAAATACCTTGTAGAGTAAAAAATGTGATCCTTTGTTCTTCTATTTTTTCTAAATGCCCCCTGAACCTCGCCTAAAATATTATTTTCTTCTAAGTAGGTCATTACAGATTCCTCCAAAATTTTCGAATATACATTGTACACATTAGACGTTAAAGTAATCCCCCTATAGTTATCAATATCATAGACAGACCCAGCTTTGAGTATGGGTTTGATGATGCCATTTTGCCAATCATCAGGTACAGCTTCGAGGTCAGAAATAATGGTGAAGAGATCAACAAGTGAATCCACAAGTGCATCGCCACCAAACTTTAAGAATTCATTGGGAATCTCGTCGATACCACTAGATTTGTGCGACTGA
Source organism: Mytilus coruscus (assembly GCA_017311375.1). Classification (NCBI taxonomy): domain Eukaryota; kingdom Metazoa; phylum Mollusca; class Bivalvia; order Mytilida; family Mytilidae; genus Mytilus; species Mytilus coruscus. Next base: position 95,877,310 of record CM029598.1, read on the forward strand.
AGATTTCTTATAATTTTATCTATCTGCTCTCTGTCAATTTTAACTGAGATATGCGAGTCAGGAAAAACTTCATTTTTTTCTATATTCGAAAGAAATTCCTTAACCTCATTTTGCATATTGCGTTTTAAAGAAGAATCTATGCCGAAAGTTAAAATGGTTACTTAAAACAGCATTTATGTCTTTTTCGTCCGTAAAAAGTTCGGACTTATTCTGTGGGTTTATAATTTCATTGGGGACAGTACTCTTATTTTTGCCTTTTAAAAGGTCCCAGAAGCCTTTAACTTTATTGGAGGAATTAACTCATTTGTCATGAAATTGTTTCAATTTCAGAGCCTTTTCCTTCTTTTTAATAGATTCTTGGTCTTTAGCTTTCCTGAGCTTATAAGTATTAGTCAAAAGTTTGCCCGTCTCGCTATTACAGTCACGGGTTTTGTCGTGAATTCTTTTTAGACGGTTAGTTTCTTTTCGTCTTTTAATCAAAAGGTCAAGTTCTTTGTCCCACAACCTACGATATTGCTTAGAATGGTTTGCTTTTCCGATTGAAAAATCAGCAGCATCATGAACGGACTTTTTCCATTGACCCCAAAAAGTATTGATATTAGATGTTATTTTCGTGATAGGCACTGATGCGTTGAAATTTTGTTTTAGGGCTGACCGAAAAGTGTGCCAATCATTATTATCGTTAATTTTTCAAATGAAAGTAGGTTTTTTAGGTATATTCTTTATACTACACATTTTTACATTTATTTCAGTCCGTATTATTACATGGTCACTATGTATATCGAAAATACTATCTTCATCTATAACTACACATGTAACGCTGCGACTAAGGGCTTCTGAAAGAAGAACATAGTCAATCGCGGACCTCTGGTTGTCAAGAATACGCGTATACAATCCTTGGCAAACCGCGAGGCAATTAACAGCACATAGCTCACTTGCTTCTATAAACTGATGAAGCCTTTTTCCATTATAAGATGCCAATTCACGCATGATATTAAAATTAGTAATTTGGCAATTCTCGATACATTTTCCGTTAAAGTCACCCATTAGTAAAATTTCATAACCGGAGGTTGCTAGCTTTGAGCAATTTTCAAGTAATTCGTACACGAGTTTATCGGTTGTATCACGATCAATACCATCATTCGGGAAATATGCAATTCCTATAGCAGTTTTAGCATTGCTTATTCTAGACAGAACCCACAACCGCTCATGTTTATCGTCTTTACTATTCAGAACATTATCGTCTAGAAGGGGAAGGTCTGATTTTAAGCAAATACCTATACCCCCTTTATCTTTACCCGAGTTCCTGCATTTTCCGATCCATGTATAAGTATCATCAAGCTTAGCATGTCTATCATTAGTTTTTAAGAAAGTTTCAACCATGCCAAATATACTTACATTTTCCTTAGTAAGGTGATTATTTAGTTCATGAATTTTGCTAGTGACACCTCGGATGTTTAAAAAGTCTATTTTAGAAACTGGTTTAGCTTTGGACTTACCATTATGACCACGTTTATGTTTACGTTTTTTTTCCTACCGACCTTTGCTTCACATAAATTATCGTCAGTTACGGCGCTCACTTCTTGGCCGAAATGTGAAACAATGCAACATGGAATTCTAACGGCTTGTTTTAAGCTAAAAGCAATACACGAAAAACATTTATGGTAGCTTACGACAACCACTCGTAGGATGTCTATTACATGCTTCTGTCTTGTGATCGGCACATTTAGAATGGTGATTGGTAAAACATATCTGTTAGAACTAATTCCACCCCTTACTTTGGGCAGTGTATTCGGATATACTGTGAAAATCAGCAAAGGTCTTCTCTTGTCGGATTAGTATTAGAAATAAAAGCAACTCACAAAAAGCCATAATAAAAACCGATGTAAGAGTACTCGCAGTTGCAAACAGCTTATTCAAGGCCAAATTTCACATAATTATAAAATAGACCATGTTTTTGCTGCTAAAATATATTCAATTTATATACTCTACCCATGTCTCAAATTGCTCTTTTAGTTGGCATTTGTTTGTAGATTTTTATTGACTTGTTGAAGACCGTACGGTTACCTATAATTGTTAATTTCTGTGTCAATTGGTCTTTTGTGGAGAGTTGTCTCATTGGCAATCATACCACATCTTCTTTTTTTATTGACTTAACCTGTAAAGTAAAAATGATAGAAAGTACTATAAAGCAATACACGGACTAATTCGCATCTCTTTGGTTTTTGCTGCTATTACAAATTGGGTGGATTTAATTAATGACGAATTTAAACGCCTTGATAATGATTAGATAGTTTACCCAAAAATAATGGTGGGCAATGACGTCCACAAAATTTTAAATGTTAAAATAAAATACTGCTTACACTTTCGGAGCGCCTGATATCATACCCGGCTTTTGATTGGGTTCGTGTTGCACGGCTTTTAGTTTTCTAAGTTGTGTTTTGGAAACTATTGTTTGTTATTTGGTCGTTTTTCGTTTTTTTGCTAGGCTTTTTCAGTTTGTCTTCGACTTTTATAAATTTGAATTACCTTTTGATATCTTCCGCCTCTCTTTAATGACTTTGGGTTTATTTATAGCAAAATAAAAATCCATCATTGTTTTTATAATTAAGATCTCAAATTGATATGACATATTGTGTGCTTGTATTTACGTTATTCTGTGCTAATTTTAAATTTGCATAAATTGGCCACTGATCCTATAATATACGTTTGATTAACCTTTTCTTGTTTTGAAGGGAGTGTCGTGTGTGTTGGGATAAAAGAGAGGCGAAAAATACTAAAGGGATATTCAAACTCACAAGTTGAAATCAAATTGACAATGCCATGGAACAAAACCGAAAAACGACAAAAAAAACGAACAACAGTATACAAAACACAACATAGAAAACTAAAGACTAAGCAACACAAACCCCACCAAAAACCGTTGTGTTTATTCTTTGCGAAAATACAAAATGATTTGAATATTTGAATAATATCTCTCCTAACAAGTTTTCCTTTTCATTTTTTGTAGATGTTGTGTATTGATCTTGGTAGTCGTTTCAATTGTATGGATTCCAATTATTCAGAATATCTCAGAACTTTTCCATTATATTCAGGCAATAACAAGCTTTTTAGCGCCACCAGTATGTGCGATTTACGTTCTAGCTGTCTTCTGGAAAAGGACAAACGAACAGGTATGTTAATTAAAAAACAAATGCCCAATACGTTTTTATTCGCCTGCTTGACATAATCGGGGGTATATAGGAATTTAGAACGTTCTTCCGTCCGTTTATCTCACTTTTGGTTTTCAGATGATACAAAAAGAACATTTTTAAAACAGGAATTAGTAATTGAAATCATAACAGACTGTTTTAGACCACGAAATACAGGTTGCGATTTTTGTTCTTTTCACTTTTATCGTTCGACAATTATAGTACGTAGTTGTTGGAAAACATCTTTTTATTTTTTTTCTTATAATTAATGGCCTATTCCTTTTTGAAATTTGTTGAAATTTCAATGGAATGTTTTGGATCACTAAATACAGTTCGTCGTTTTTACCTTTTTTTTCTAGAGTTATTGTTCTTTCTTGTTGAGAAATTAGAAAAATTGTAGTATCTGGATGATAAGTTCGATTTAAGTAATTTTTCACTTTTATTTATCCAGACTTTAAGAACTTGTTTGTTGGAAAATTTTCAATTTTTTGTGATTTCGGGATATCAAATAGAGAACTCTTTTTGAAATTGATTGAAATTTTAATGGAATATTTTGTAATTTGTTTTCGATCTATGAGTTTGACTGTCCCTCTGGTATCTTTCGTCCCTCTTTTTTGGACCCCTAAACAAATTAATACATTACTTCAAATCAACTATCAAAGTACTTTCTGTTCTGGATTTTTTTTGTTTGTATAAAAGTAGGTAAATGAAAAGATGCTTAATTTATAATGCAAAATTGTCAAATGAAACACACGGCATTGAAATGAAAATCTTGAATTGTGCTTTATTATTAGAAACCTTATAATTCCAGGGTGCATTTTGGGGACTAATGATAGGATTAGTAGTTGGATTAACTCGATTCATTTGGGAATATGCATACACTGTCCCGCCATGTGGTGAAGAAGAAGACGATAATAGACCGGACATTATCAGCAAAGTTCATTACCTTCACTTCGGTATTATTCTCTTTGGAATTTGCTTTATAGCAACAATTGTGATCAGTCTGCTCACTAAACCTATTCCAGATAAACACGTGAGTATATTGCGAAATGAGCACACAAACAATCTAAAACAGACAACCAAATGTTATCGAAGGTTAAGGTGGTACCAAACACCTTGACTAAAATTAATTTGGCTCGTTTAATGTTCATAAAATTTTGACAAAATATTTACTTTGACCCTTTGAAAAAAATATAAAAATTTCAAAAAACTTGAACCACACACTTTATCGGAAAAAATTCATTGGATATATAGCAGTTTGACAATCACTAATTTTCATCATTGAGAAGCTTAATATTTCCTTAACAATAGAACGTGATTAAAACGTTCAGCTGATTTTTACAGAGTTACCTCCCTGTAGTGTTATGTATCACCTTAATAAAACGATTAGAGCGATAATTCATATGGTGCAATCACTCGTAAATATGTTTTAGTTATTATCGGCTATTTTGATTTAAACACCATATGAAAAGTCTACACCTGAACATGTTAAGTCTTGTTCAGAGTTAAAATTGTTTTTCAGATATTTCTTTAGTGTAAAGTCAGTAATATGCAGGCGTTTAATTTGCAGTTAATCCAGAACATTTCAGTATGTTGTTGTGTAGTAGAGGTACATTTTTGAATATCAACTACTGAACAGTCTGATCATAAATAGACTGAACCGATCTTTGAATTTTAAGTTAAAAATTGATAATCTTTATTACTGAAATACAACGACATTTCTACCGTTATCTTTGTTAATTTCAAGGTCTACAATGCTTTTCTTGTTTGAATTATTTATTCTGGTTATATAACATTTTGTAAAGAGGTAAGCCGTTGACGCATTTTTGACATTCCATGTGCAGTATCAACAATGAGGTAATATAATTTTATATTATATAATATATAAAATACACGAACACTACGACAATTTATAACCTGTAGGATTGTGAAAAAATGTCTAATTATACATGTACACCGAAACGAAAATGGCGCTATATCATTAATTTCACATATATATATATATATTGTTAACCAATCCCAAGGATTTGGGACAAACGTTTAACAAGTTACCTAGATATGTAATTAATTCAGTACTGGTGTATTATCAAGTATCTTTTTTATAAATAATAAAAACATAATTTCTTACAGCTTCATCGCCTGACATTTTGGAATCGATATAGTACAGAAGAAAGAGAAGATTTGGATGCTGAACCAGATAGGTCTTCTCATCACGAATCAAAACTGGATCAATTTGGTAAGTCGTTAACATCCTTGTCCTTGTCGTTTGGTTAGTTATCTTACTGGCAATCATAGTACATCTCCTGATTTTTAGAATAATAGCCGACTCAGCTTAAAGCAAAATATTCAAAACGATTTGTCATACTTTCCATTATGAAATATTGTTACGTGTATATTCCTCTAGATGTCTAAGAATTTTGAAAAATCTCTTTTTTCTAAAATAGAAAGTTAAAGATGTTCAAATGTCATAAATCAATTATGAAGAAGAAGATACAAATTAAAGCAAAAAAACAAAAAACTGAAAGAAATAAAATAAAAAGAACGAGACCTGTTGCGTAGAGAGGGTATGCATTATTCGCCACACAAATTCACCTTCAGAATATCAAAATCGGTTTATTTACATATGAAAATGCTGGTATCTTAAGATCTAAGACCGCGCTTACATGTCCTAGTGAGTTGAGAATCACACATGTATCTTTCAACCAATTTGTGATGGAGACCATTAACCTTATGTAGGATCGATTTCAGTCATGTTTCTTCATAACTCTGCTAGAGCAGTGTATGTGTCACGAGAACAAAACCTTAAATGTAAAAAATAAGTAAATTTGTGGTACTGCATAATGCAAATGAAGAATTTTCTTAATTTCTTATTTTTGGTCAAACATATAGTTTTTGTTTATTTATTTATCTATTTTTTTTTTGCTTCATTGAAATCAAATGTGTATTATCTTTAAATAAATTTACAATACTTATATGTTTTGTTTGTTCGTAAAATAAATCTGAATGTACCGGGAATCGATTTTAAAATCCCAAATCAGATAGGGCCACACAGTTCCATGACGAAACAATAATAAACAAAGTATTACACAACAAGTAAAGATTGAACACACACTTTTATTAATGTATAACTATAGTCTATTTGAGTTCTATATGTCTTTAAAAATAAATTTAAAAAGTTTAACTCCATAGCCGATTTGTAACTCATCCTTTCTTATTAATATATGAACAATGACAATTTTTTCCAGTTTCGTGTTGTCAATTAATAAAAAAGGTTGTTCATTAGGTGACTTATATGATAAAATGTATGTACCTATACACAATGCAATAAAGTTTAAACAACAAAAGAGTTCCAACTGACAATCACAGTACAATTTACTCAAATAGAAATGATAAACCCTTGCTCAAGTTTGACTCCTTTTATGTTTAAATTTTGTTGTACAAAAACTATAAATAGGAGCATTACAATCAGTTCATTTCTTACATTACCATTACTTAATTTACACAACTTTCTTATAACTGAAGCAAAATTTGAAAATTAATTGAAGAATTGATTGAAGAGTTTTTGCTCTTCGACTTTGTACATTTGTTGCTCTTTTTTATTAGAGCGTCACTGATGAGTTTTCAGCGTCTCATACAAAACTATAAGCCTGATATCTTTGATGGTTTTTTTTTCATTACATTAAAAAGACAAATATATACGGCGAAATAAACAATGTAATTTAAAAATCTGATTTTTGTAAATTATTTTTGACTTAAAAGCGCTATCGTTCTGCCACATTTGTTTATTCATATTGTAATCTTTTGCAGCGGAAGAAGATTTTGATTCACTGCCTTGTTACACGAGGGCTTTCAGATGGATTTGTGGAATTGAAAAAATGGAACAAGAACCACACGTATCCGAAGAAGAAAAGAAAGTTTTAGAAGCTAAGCAAAACTCTATCCATGAAACAAAAACATGGAGATATATTCTAAATATAAATGCTGTTGTGTTGATGACACTGGCTATATTTTTATGGGGATTCTATGCATAAACAATGACCTTAAATATGGCTAATGGAATATATTATTTACTGACTATTAAAACGTTATCAAATGTAACAACTGTCCAGTGTCTCATATATATCATTGGAAATGTTGTGAATATAAATATATTAAATCGAGAGTAAATGGAGAAAAATATGTATACATTAAAGAAGCTGCTATATGGATAAAACTTAAGAATTGTATTCAGTAGATTTTACACCAATAAAAAAGTTATACCTACAACATTTTTTCACATATTTTAAAACGAGCATTTTGAAATACACACTAATGCAAGTACATGTTTACGTTCCATTGTGTTTTTTTTTTGTGTTAATGAATCAGAAAAACCTTTTCAGACAGTCATTACTAGGTCAAATGGCACAAACATGATTTCAGTAATAGTCAAATACCGGAAATTGATGCATTGACTTTCAATCTTACTATATATTTGGGTTGTCAGACTTTCAATCTTACTATATATTTGGGTTGTCAGACTTTCAATCTTACTATATATTTGGGTTAGCAGACTTTCAATCTTACTATATATTTGGGTTGTCAGACTTTCAATCTTACTATATATTTGGGTTGGCAGACTTCACGTTCCTAATCACATATTTCATGGTTGACAATAAAGCCAATAATGTTGTTCAATCCATAAATTACAATTGCATTACTCGTTCATGTCCAAAACTTTCAGAAATATGGTTATTTCGTTTACAGCTTTCATTTGAAAGGATATCTGCACTTGTAGTTGAAATCAAAATACGTTAGTGTCCATATCCAAGCTATTGTATGTAGTTTGTCTTATTTTATAACTATTTTTTTTTTAAACAAGCAAGTTGTCCCATGTCTCATCTTTTATATATGCCAATATATATTTTATTAATGAACATAACTAAATTGTGTATATTTTGTACCATGTTCCTTTCTTAAATAAACGGATAAAACGATTGTTACTTTCTTGAATTTATAAACCATATTAACAGGGCATGTGCCAAACATCCGGGTTTCGCATGGCGATTGTTCCTCATCATATGGCAACCATGTCCAAATTCAGGGATGTTACATGGAAAACAAATTGATAATCAAAATGCAATATGAATAAAATAAGTTAGTTGTGGGGTAAAAGTAACTGAAACAGCAACAAACCAACGCAATCAGCTACAATAAGATTTATTCCTATGAAGAATAAATCCGTTGATCTGAGGAAAATGGGCTTAAGTTTTGGGAGTAGTCCCGCTTTTGTCTTTGGTGGAATTAATGTATAATGAGTGACGTTGATTATTGCAACGTTGATTACTGTGACGTCATTCTTTCTTTTCCACGCTGCAGCAGAGAGAAGAAGACGTAAAAAAGTGGGTTCCGTATGAATTAACAAATATTGTTTCAAAAGATGTATTTAAAAGCGCTACCATCACTAGTTGGTTTATTGAATTTCTGCGCAAGAGCAATTCCTGCAGTGAGAGCTTTCAATAGGCGCTTTTGTGACGCAATGAGTGGAGTAGTTAAACCAGAACATTTTATTCGAGTTTCTGTTAGCATGAAAGATGATATACATAATTATGTGGTTAACATTGTAAACTTGGATGTGGAGTATACTTTTCTTGACACTTGGCATATTTTGATTGGCACGTTGAATGGCACGAAACAGAAATAATGAAATATATGACTTTTTAGAACTTGTACCAATCAATACTATTGACTATATATTTATTTACATTCGAATAGAGAGACAAACAAATTATGTTTCACACAGATAACTGTTCTTTGGTTGCTATTTTGAATAAAAAGTCTTCAAAATCGAAACGAGTTATGCAGTTGGTTCGACCGCTCGTATTGCAAACAATGGTGTATAATATGCAATTTAAAGCATGTTTTATCAAAGGACGGCTCAACTGCATAGCAGATGCAATCTCTCGTAAACAGTGGGAAAGATTCAGAAGCATCTATATAGATTCAGCGGCAGATCCATTACAAACAACATTACCACGAGATTTTCTGAGGCTGATATCGATGTTGAAATTAACAAACTAGTGGATTCATCAATATCAGTGAACACTAAAGAGACATATTGTACAGGTTTATTGGCTTTCGAAGCGTTCCGTAAATTGTATAATTATGATATCATTTGGCCACCACTTTTATGTCACTCAACAACAGGGCTTATAGGACAGTTAGCTGTTATCTGTCTGCAATAAATTTTCGTTGTAAGTCAATGGAACATTCTAAGATTTCAAAAATTTCTTGGTTCAAAAAATGTTTGACGGTTTAAAACGTATAAACAAATCTACACATACAAGGTTGCCAATTACAAAGGAACTATTAGTACACATCACTGATAAATTACCAAATAGTCCGGCTGATTGGTGCAGATATAGAGCAGAATTGCTCACTTGATGATAAAAGCATGTTCATGGTTGTATACCCTTTGATTTCAGCTATGGACCCACTCAGAAAAATCCAATATGGCTGCCATTTTCAAGATGGCAGAAAAACGTTATAAATATCAAGATTGTCCGCAAGGTATTCTATATAATTTCGGAAATTAAAGTAATGATTCTTTAAAAATGGTCTTCATGTTCTTGAATTTGTTATCAATTAATTTTAAAATATAAATAAAATAGTTTGGTTATTTGTAGAACGCATACATTTGCAAATATGGCTGCATATACAAAAACAAATAGTGAAAATCAAAATATTAATCAATATGTAACATGTTATTGTAATTGTTCTTTAATCGCTTTCAGTTTTAATGGTTGGAATGAAATAGGTTGAAGTGAGTCGATTGAACGTTGATATAGGTCGGTTAAATGTGGTGGCATATTAGGTAACTTATCTGAACTTTGAGGCAGTACCGAGGGCACCTTGTCTCGTGTCTCTTCAATGCCACGTCTTACGTCACTTATCGGGTTTTCATCTGCCGTACCCACTATATCGTCATATTATTCTATGTAACCAATAGGTGTACCTTTCTTCAGGCGGATGTGACGATTGCCATCATTTAAAATGGATAAGGGACAACTATTTCCTTTTCCAACTACGTGCGAAACTAATACGCAACTAGTCAGCGGGCATGGTTCTAAAATGAACTCATGGTCAGCACTTTTATTAGTTTTAATGGTAATAGTTATTTCAGAGTTTGGCGAAACTGTGATGGTTCGTTTTATGCAAACATGCTGAATTGAAATCTCACCTCCACTGTTAACAAATGCCGCATTTATCACTTTGTTGTTGATGGTAAGTGTGGGAGTACTCAGATTTATCACTGCGCCCAGTGTGTCCAAAATATCTAGCCCCAGTATAACATCGTCTGTTAACGCCGCTTTGCACACATCCCATTGTATGTTTACTCTATCAATGTCGAGAGAGGTGTTCTTTATAATCTTCCCAGTAACCAGCTGTTCACCCAAACCATGTAGCGTTACGGTCTCCGAATCTTCATTATCTGCTGGAATTAATTTCTCATTCACTAATGTTATCATTGCAGCATTGTCCACAATCATGCTCACATTCTGGTCATATGTAGTACCTTGTACTGCTAGGCTTTTTCCAATGGTTCGTCTGATGACAATATCAGACGAGGACGTGGGCCTCTGTTTGGTTTTGTCATGAGGTGATGTTTCATGGCCAATAGACTTGGGAGTCGAGCGTTGGCCTACTGGCCCGACCCGTTGCTGTTTAAAGACTCCGTTGTTGGGGTTGCGCTTTGATTTGCTCTGTATCCTGGTGAAGGTGACCGTTGCCTGAAATAACCGAGATTTCTGGAATTTGTCCATGGAGATGCTGACCGTTGTCCTTAGGGACTATATGATCTCTGGCTTGGTGGGGGTGTTGTTGGTCGATAGGCATTAAACTTGGATGTATTTCTATCTGGCGATCTACCGCGATTATATTGCTCAGGGGATCTTCCACGTGTATATTCATCAGGTGATCTTCCATTGATCTGGTGATCTTCCACGATTATATTGATCAGAAGGCCCAAGGTTATATTGATCGGCCAATCCACGGTTACGCAGATTAGTTGAAAACATAACATCAGCTAGTTTTGTGACAATTTGACTGAGATTACGCACCTCATTTTCCAAAGGACTGCTCATATTCCCTTTATCGGTCGGTGATACTGCGCCATCAGCAAAGAAAACTTGCCGATGGGCATAATTGGCACTTTCTCATCCATATATCGCCATCTGGTTGGCTATTGAGGTTTATCAATTGTTTTAACGTCTTTATATCCTCGGAGGAATGCTTCGGTTCCAATCTGGTCTGATCGTCTTTCTTGCTAAAGCGCTGCTTCAATGTTTTTCTTAAGGCCTTGGAATCATCATCTGTGTTGACCTTGCGAGCGTACTCCAAGGCAACATCGGCAAAGCAATCTAGGAGCCTACACACCTTTTTTCCCTGTTTTCCCATTCTCGTCTACCGGCAGTCCGTTCAAATTGGTAAATGAGCGCCTCCCAAGTTATGGATCCTCTTCCATTGAATATTTGCATTTTTGGGAGCTGTGGGCTTCGGCTCCGGTCCCTTGCACCAGAATTTTCTTGCCATCGGGTATATTCTCTCTCCAGAGAGGAGTCTGAAGAAGAGCTGTTGCCACACTCTTTTGGTTTCCTCTGCCCTTTTCCTGGATCGGTCAGTGGAGTCAGCTTGCTGTTGTGGCAAGCCTGTTAGAGCTCCAGGAGCTGACGAGGTTGTCATAATTGGAGTCATAAATGTGGGAGGAGGATTTGCCATTGACTGACAGGGATGGTACTGTTAGTAGGCACTGCAGTCAGCATTGGAGAAACTTGATAGGATCCACTTGCAGCCAATTGTTTCTGTAATGGTGTGCTGCTCTGAACCAAATATGATTGACTCATTGTAGGTGGTCAGCTTGTCCATCGGTCTCACTACACCATTGAATTTCTCATTGGCCTGACCGTCAATTCCGCCAAGCGGTTACCACTAGCCTTGTGGTCTTTCCTGTCTTCAGAGATATTGCTCCCATCTGTTCATTATTAATATTCATTGCCTCTTTCTGTTCAGCTTGCTTCGTTTTGAGACCAACACATATTTTATCAATTCGCGCTTCGCTCTGTTTTATATTGCGGTCAAATTCAGCTGTTCTTTGGGCATTATATTTCCTATCTGCTAAAAGTTCTTGATACAATTGTTGAATAGTCATTTCTGATTTGTCCTCTGTTAAAGTGTCTTCAGCTGTTGGTTTCTCCATATCCCCAAGTGATTAAGTTTCTGCCATTTCAATGTTCTTGTCCTTGTTGTCCTTAATTCCTGCCATTTCACTGATATGTGTTTATACAGTTCTCAAATCACAGTATAATATCTCAAATTGCAAAATATTGCAACCCAAGAAATAAGATAGACACTGAATAATATCTTACGCCAGATAAATCTCAAATCACAGCTTTTATGTGTGACCCAAGACAAAAAAATATTGCAGCTTTTAACGAAAGCTACTACTGCAGCTTTTTATGAAAGCTACTACTTTGTATATGAAATGACAAGCCAGGCAAAATCAAAAGGACAGAATTGGAACAGAGACTGAATGACACTATACTTTAATAAAATGATTAAATTCAGGTCAATTCTCAATAATGAATATTTAGATATAAGAAGATGTGGTATGAGTGCCAATGAGACAACTCATCAAGTCAAAATTTATAAATGTAAACCATTATAGGTCAATACGGTCTTCAACACGGAGCCTGACATATTTTACTAGTGTAAAACCATTCAAACGGGAAACCAACGGTCTAATCTATATAAAACGAGAAACGAGCACTTATGAATTTGCTTATTTTTCAAGGCGGCCATTTTGAAGATAGCCGCCATTTTGAATTTCAAAGATAGATCAAAACAAAATCTTGCTAAGTACACCAAATCATATAAATATGTTGAATTTTATGCTTCCAGCATCAAATCAACTGTGGTTTGAGCAATACTGGAAAATATTTTAGAATATATGGCGGCCATCTTGAAATAAGCCGCCATGTTAAATGTTGAGGGTGGGCCCATAGCTAATATTGCTCAGTACACAAAAATGTACCATCATGCAAAATTTGGTGCTTTCCTCATTATTTGAGCAATTTTTTCACCGATCGACCTGACTAAAATGTTTGTTCTTCAAAATTTGAAGCAGATTTGTTTTCATCTGCTTTTTCGTCGACTTATCATGGGTTTTTGAGGATAGGTGAGATAGTACGCAGTAAAAAGTGGCAGGCGCACCAAGTAAAAGCAATTGAAAATGTTACGCTGTCAAAGAGAGATCACGTGAAATTGCTAAAATTGTTATCCCATTCTAAAAAAACGGATCAATATGGTCATGGTACATGTATAGAATAATAGAAACTAAACTAAAAAAGATTGTCCAATTTATTGGTTAAAAAACTAAAATTAAAATGCAAAGATCGAACGTAAAGGGTCCCTTATTCTGTCACTTTGGAGGAAGTCCAGTGACAAGGTACCAGTTTTCATGTGTTCTAAGTAAGGTTTTAATACATGTAGGCATAACGGATTCAGTTTCATTTCGAACACATTCTTTCAGCATCGATGCTGCTTCAAGCCACTTTGAAAAAAGGTCCTCTGAGGAAGAGATAAAGTGACTAGGTTGCTGGAAGTCAAATGCATTTACATTCGTTAATGAGTTGTTATGATATTGTAACTATCATATTTATTTAGTTGGCCTAACTTTTTTTGTGTGGCCTAAGAATGTTTACATTGTTTTATACTGTGTACAAAATAATACACATTGTGTTACAACTATGCAGTTTAGAAATCACTGGAACAATCATTGATACTCATGGAATGATTAGAACTTTCTATTTCACTTACATAACGTTTCCAGAATGATCATAACAAAAGATGCGTAATTTAAATTTCTAGCGTTGTCTAGAAGTTTCCGTTTGAGTATATATATATATAAGTATGCAGACCCTAAAGATATAAAGAGATAGATAGACTAAGACATCGATAGACATCAACATTCTCAGCAGTTGGATTGACACTTTTATTTACAAACTACATCATACTAGATTGTGACCTATTGGACGTAATATTCTGCGTGGATTCCCGAGAAGATTTCCGGATAAAGAAAAGACAAAAGATCAGACATATATTTTGACAGTTAAGTTGACATTTCTTTTTGTGTTATACTTCTTGTAAACTTGTGTATAATAAAACTTGTTAAATTTTATTATTGATTTGTGTCTTTTGTTGGCTACAATTAAAAGTCGATTTTTCTGTTCATAACAGAAATTGGGGGCTCGTCCGGGATAACGTAAATATCTCATTGAAAATTTTTCAGTATATTTTATTAGAATTAGCCAACAAAATTCTACAATATGGCATTTGATGCCGGTAAATTTTTGAAAACGCCAGACCTGGAAGGGTTTGATAATTTAAAGAAAGAGGAATTAGTGTTGCTTGCTAAACATCTGAAATTAGACTTTAGAGTATCTATGAGAAAACAAATTATAAAAAATTTGGTAATAGACAAATTAGTTGACGCAGAAATTTTAGGTGAAGAGGCTCTTGAACTCAAGGTCGAAAATGTTGATGCTTTCAAATTAAAACAGCTTGAATAAGAACATGAATTTAAATTAAAACAATTGGAAAAAGAATAAAAGATTAGAGCTGGAGAAAAGAAAAGAAAAAGAAGATGAATTTAAATTAAAACAGGCAGAACTTGAAATGAAGGAAAGGTTAGAGATGGAGAAAATGAAAATTGAAATGGCCAAAGAAGAAAGCAACACTAAATTCCAATCAATTTAAACATTTTAATTTTGATACAGCAAAAAATATACGTTTGGTTCCCAAATTTTGTGAAAAAAAACAGTTGATAAATTTTTCCACAGTTTGAGAAAATTGCTCAAAATTTGAAATGGCCGAAGCCTTTTTGACTACAATGCTGCAAAGTGTTTTTGAGGGCAAGGCCGCTGAAATTTACTCAGCACTTTCATCAGAAAATAGTTCTGATTATGACAAGGTTAAAAAAGAGGTTTTGAAAGCTTATGAGCTAGTGCCAGAAGCATATAGACAGAAATTTAGGTCTTATAAAAAGTTTGATTCACAAACCTATGTTGAATTTGCTAGGGAAAAAGAAGATCTATTTGATAAATGGCTTACGTCAAAGAAAATAGATAAAAATTTTGATAACTTAAGACAATTGATGTTATTAGAAGAGTTCAAGCAGTGTGTTCATTTAGACTTAAAACACATTTAGATGACAAAACTGTTGAGACATTACAAAATGCAGCTGTTATAATTATACCCTTTCACATAAAAGAAGTTTCAAAGGTCAAAATTTTAATACTTTGAGTGGAAATTACAAGAATCACAGCACTGAGCGTACTGATAGCAAGCCTGTTGCAAAGAATAAGAGTCAGTCTAGTTATGATATGTCTAGTCCTAAATTTGATACTTTTGAGAAGAAGTCACTGACTTGTGCTTATTGTAAGAAGAATGGTCACCTGATGGCTGATTGTTTTAGACTCCAGAAGAAGAATGAAAGAGATAATAAGCCCAAGACCAGTGCTTGTACGACACCCGTGTTATCAATACGTTGGAATGTCCTGCGAGTCAGGCTTTTAAGTCCAGTTTTTGTGATTACATGGAGGATTATAAACCCTTTATGCCTGATGGGTTTGTTTCTATTGTTGATAATACTACTCCTCAGCCTATTAAGATTTTACGGGACATTGGAGCTTCTCAGTCTTTATTGTTAGAAGGTGTGTTGCCTTTGTCCGAGGAGACTTCTGTTGGTGCCTCCGTTTTGTTACAAGGTGTGGAGTTAGGTTGTATAGACGTTCCCCTCCATCGTATTTATCTGAAGTCAGATTTGATTACTGGACCAGTTGTTGTGGGTGTTCGTCCTAATCTCCCTGTTGAGAGTGTTTCATTATTGCTAGGAAATGATCTAGCTAGGAACAAAGTGGTTGCTGAACCAATTGTTACCAGTGAACCGGATGTGGATGTTAAATCACCTGAAGATGATGCTGAACTGTATCTAGCTTGTGTCGTTACTAGGGCGATGGCTAGAAACAACAAAATGAGGATTTGCAAGAAGACCAGTTTGATTACATGGACCTTTCTGACACCTTTCTAGCCGACATTGAAGGTCCCGGTAGCTCAGAGAAGGCCGTAATAAGACCACCTAGTATTAGCAAGAATATATTATGCCATGGCCAGACGTAAACAGTCACTCATTAGACCAAAGGAAATTTGTCGAAGAACAAAATAAAGACCCTGAGGTTCTTCAGCTCTGCAAGAGAGCTCAACCACAGGAAGAAGCAGACAAAGTGGCCGAATGCTATTACCATCAAGACGGCATTTTAATGAGAAAGTGGAGGTCCCCTGATGCTACCCCAGAGGAGGAATGGAGAGTGGTATACCAAGTGGTGGTGCCTAAAGTTAATAGGCAAGACATTATTGGTCTTGCTCATAACACCCTTGGCTGGACACTTAAGTTTAAGGAAGACTTGCCTTAAGATCTTACAGCATTTCTATTGGCCAAGACTAAGAAGTGATGTCGCAGAATACTGCAAATCATGCCATATATGCCAGGTTGTTGGTAAGCCTAACCAGAAAATACCGCCAGCACCACTTCTGCCTATTCCAGCCTTTGAAGAACCTTTTTGCCGAGTACTCATTGATTGCGTTGGACCTTTACCGAAGACCAAGACTGGAAATGCGTATTTACTGACGATCATGTGTACCTCCACTCGTTTTCCTGAGGCTATTCCGTTAAGGAATATCAAGACACCTAGTATTGTCAAAGCTCTGATCAAATTTTTCACGCTAGTAGGACTTCAAAAGTCTATACAGTCCGACCAGGGTTCAACTTTCATGTCAGGTTTATTTCAGCAAGTCGTGTACCAGTTAGGGATTGCTCAGTATAGGTCAAGTGCTTATCATCCAGAATCTCAAGGTGCCTTTGAACGTTTTCATCAAACATTGAAAAACATGATCAGAACTTTTTGTCTTCAATTTGACAGGGATTGGGATGATGGTGTTCACTTTTTACTTTTGCGGTCCGAGAGGCTGTTCAAGAATCTCTTGGTTTTAGTCCCTTTGAGTTGGTATTTGGTCATACTGTAAGGGGACCTTTAAAATTGATAAAGGAAAAGTGGCTTACTGAACACACTGATTTGAATCTTCTAGACTATGTATCTAGATTTAAAGAAAAATTGTATACTGCTTGTCAAATTGCTCAGAACAATTTAAAAACTGTTCAGAATAAGATGAAAATATGGTATGATAAAGATGCCAGGGACAGATTTTTTGAGCCTGGTGATAAGGTACTTGTATTTTTGCCAGCCCCTGGACATCCATTACAAGCTACATATTGTGGTCCTTGAACCATAGAGAGTAAAATCAATGATTTGAATTATATTGTAAAAACACCAGGTCGGCGTAAACAAAATAGAGTGTGTCACATTAATATGTTAAAACCATATTTTGAGCGTACTAATGAAGGTGAGAGTAAACCAGTTGCCACTTTAGCCATGGTTAAATTGGAGAACAATCATGACAAACCAGATGTAATTGAACCACATTTTAGTTCTAAAACTATAGAAGAGACAGTTAGATTGAAAAATTCAGAAATTTTGTCAAATTTAGATTCAAAACTTGCACATCTGTCTTTTGATCGTAGAGAAAAAATAAAAGTTTTGGTTTTTTCTTTTAAAAATCTTTTTCCAGATGTGCCAAACAAAACCACTGCTGTTTGTCATGATGTCGATGTAGGTGATGCTTCTCCAATAAGCAACATCCTTACCGGCTCAATCCACTCAAACTTGAATTTATGAGACAAGAAATTTAATATATGCTTGACAATGATATTATTGAGCCGAGTAACAGATAAAACCTTTCGTTTCGAAACTGATTTCAGAAAAGTAAATTCTGTTTCAAAATCTGATTCCTATCCGATTCCAAGGATAGACGACTGCATTGATAACATTGGACAAGCAAAATTTGTGAGCAAATTTGATTTATTGAAAGGTTATTGGCAATTCCCATTGACACAGAGAGCTCGAGAAATATCAGCTTTTGTCACACCAGATGGCTTATTTCAATATACTGTAATGCCGTTTGGCATGAAAAGTGCTCCAGCTACATATAAAAGATTTAGACTGTTGGTATGCTTATATTGATGATCTTATTGTATGTAGTGATAGCTGGGAAGAGCATTTAACACATTTATATGATACTTTTGATAGATTGTCACAATCAAATTTGACTGTTAATCTTGGTAAAAGTGAATTTTGTCAGGCCACTGTTGATTATTTAGGGCACACAGTTGGCCAAGGTCAGGTGATACCTATTACGGGTAAAGTGGATGCAATTACCAAATTTCCTCCTCCTACAAATAAAAAACAACTTATGAGATATTTAGGCATGATTGGATTTTACAGGAAATTCTGTTCAAATTTTGCTACTGTTGTTCAACCATTGACTCATCTTTTACGGAAAGATTCTAAATATATCTGGAGTGATAATTGTCAAAACGCTTTTGAAAATAGCAAATCACTTTTAATTAATAGTCCAGTTCTGATCACTCCAGACTTTGAAAAACAATTTAAACTTGCCGTTGATGCAAGCGATGTAGGAGTTGGAGCTGTTTTATATCAAGAGACAGATGATAATGTTGAGAAACCTATATCATATTTTTCTAAGAAATTAGATAAACATCAAAAAATTATTCAACTATTGAAAAGAGTGTTTTGCACTGTTGTCTGCACTTCAACATTTTGATGTATATTTAAATCCCACTGTGCATCCTATTCTTGTTTATACTGATCATAATCCTCTCACCTTCATACATAAAATGAGAAACAAAACCAGAGATTGACTAGGTGGAGTTTATTGTTACAGGAATATGATGTTATTGTAAAACATATAAAAGGTAAAGATAATGTAATAGCAGATGCTTTATATAGAACTTATTAAAACACTGTGTATATACTATGTATTTTTGTACATATTATTCATGAAAAGTTTTGTTACACTCAAACTTTTTAAGGGGAGGTGTTATGATATTGTAACTATCATATTTATTTAGTTGGCCTAACTTGTTTTGTGTGGCCTAAGAATGTTTACATTGTTTTATACTGTGTACAAAATAATACACATTGTGTTACAACTATGCAGTTTAGAAATCACTGGAACAATCATTGATACTCATGGAATGATTAGAACTTTCTATTTCACTTACATAACATTTCCAGAATGATCATAACAAAAGATGCGTAATTTAAATTTCTAGCGTTGTCTAGAAGTTTCCGTTTGAGTATATATATATATAAGTATGCAGACCCTAAAGATATAAAGAGATAGATAGACTTAGACATTGATAGACATCAACATTCTCAGCAGTTGGATTGACACTTTTATTTACAAACTACATCATACTAGATTGCGACCTATTGGACGTAATATTCTGCGTGGATTCCCGAGAAGATTTCCGGATAAAGAAAAGACAAAAGATCAGACATATATTTTGACAGTTAAGTTGACATTTCTTTTTGTGTTATACTTCTTGTAAACTTGTGTATAATAAAACTTGTTAAATTTTATTATTGATTTGTGTCTTTTGTTGGCTACAATTAAAAGTCGATTTTTCTGTTCATAACAGAGTTCAAAGTTTAATAACAGTTGATATTGATTTTCTCTCAAAAACGTTTACATTGAATTGATACAAATGTACAAGTTTTTTAAATATCTAATTAACTATTTTTACAAATTCATACTTACTTTATTAGATGAATCTTCAAGTCAACAAGAACACAAGTCAGTTTGGGTTGTTGGGTTTTCGATTGTGAAAAATGCGTTTATAGAAGCTAAATGATCATACGATGGCTGTAGTTTAGGACTGCACAGAAAAAAATACAGGGTATGGTGGCAAGGAAAATGTGGCATGAAATGGCATGAAATTGTCGTTTGTTTATGCGTGTTTCTCGTTTCTCGTTTTTATATATACTAGACCGTTGGTTTTACCGTTTGAATGGTTTTACATAAACTTTTCTCCGGTCATTGACTAAATGGTTTATTTTAGTTATACATGGTGATGGTAATTTTAGTTATACATGGTGATCTATCTATATCACTCTTTGATTTTAGAGAAACCTTGAAGTCGGATATTTTGAAAATACACGAAATGCTGCTACAAAAAAAATTGTGTGGTCCTAGATTCTTCCGCGTTATAATTGGAGATATGGTAAAAACCAACAAGCAATGAATATAGCAGCCACAAGAATGAACAACTTTGCCGCTTGGCTATGTATACAATTGGGAGGGGGTTACATAAAATACCCTGAAATATCATATAATAATCCCGGAATGTTCACATCTGACGGGGTTCACTTCTCTGATTTGGGCAATTGTTTTTTCTTATTTCATTTACAGGCTGATTTACTGAATATGGCCATTTAAAAGTACGATCACGGCGGGTGTGTTGTGTCGATACCGCATTTGTGGCGTTGGTCGAACTCAGTGTCCAATAACCCTCGGCATAGCCACTTAATTCGACCATTTGGCGAAAATAGCGATACAACATCTACAAATATATTATGTTTCTTATAATGGAATTATGTATCCGCTGAGCTTCTGTTTCCAAAGGCCAGCATCCGATATATTTTGGAAGCAATAATGTTAATAAGGATATTATGTTGATATAATATCCTAATTATATCAACATAATATCCTTATTAACATTATTATGTTGATATAAGAAAATGACTTTATAAGGAATAACAATAATGTGGAAATAAGGAATGGACAATAATGTGGAAATAAGGAATAAGGAATGGACAATAAGGTTTAATTATATATACTAGGGACTTGCCAATTATGTTTCTCTGCAGTCCCATTCTTTGTCAAGCCGTGGCCGTACAATTTTGTACTTTTGCCAAATAAAATATTTCTTACTTTATATATGTATGTCATTTGGCCCCACGTTGTCTCAGGTTATAACAACTGTAACGATATTTGTTACTTTGAAGATATTTCAAGATACTCTGCAATAAGGATACACATTTTGCTTTATTATACTTCATGTCAAAATACAAGATTTTGATTGGTTAATACGAGGGAGATAATTTACTCTATCTCATGGCAAATACTCTATTACCCCCTCACGGAGACGCTTGATCAAGTGTGCACTTTATTGACTATGGATGGTTGTTATGTACAAGACGTCATAGTTTAGTACTTTGAATTTGAAATTTAATAGACAGTAATAACAAAACATTCAGTATAATAAATTAAATACAACACATCTGAGAGGTTGATAGAGCATATGGTTACCCATCGAAAAGACATTGTCAACCTTGGCTTCGCCTCAGTTGACAATGTTTTCTCGAAGTAATCACCTGCTCTACCACCCTCTCAGCTAAGTGTTATTTATAAAGTATTTTCTTCAGAATGCTATCATATTGCTTCAAATAGAGAGACTATACCAACGTTTGTGGAATTTACCACATCCCATATGATTCTATTTCAACGCAACACTTTTTCTTAAATTGTTTGATTTCCAAAATACTTTTTCACTGGTCATCATCAAATTGATATTTATTTAAGTGCGCACATGCTGATGTTATGTATTATGGTTAACAGATCGGAAATTTAAAAGTACAGTATTGCGCGATATAGATACCTTATGAACAGCAATTGCATTTGTCTCAAACATATGTTTTAATCGGAAAAATGAATAGGTGTTACTCAAGCCTTAAAGTAATTTGTCATAAAAAAGTTATTAAATTTACCAGTAAAAGAAATACTTCTGCATATGTGTCTGTTGCTCGGTGTAGGTTAAGTAGGATTACAAAGGAATATATTCAGGTTTATGCTTAGAAAAAAAATACCAGGCTATAATGCTGTATGCCAATCACGTGTTTCATTTTCACAAGACGTCTCAGTGACGCTCGAATAAAAATTGTTTAAAAGCAAAACCAATAACAAAGATAAAAAGCAATGAAAAGAGACATTGGGTATACCAGACTGCGACAACAATCATCGACACAACTTACAACAAAGGCATCTAGATGTAAACATGTTTGGTCCAAAGATTAGGGGCATACACATTTCATAGTTATTTTGTCAAGAACAGGAAAAAGTAATGTATCAAGCTTTACATCGCTCACAGATACGTCAAAACGTATAACAACTTTAACACATAGAATCAACACCAAATCCCATAATGGAAAAAGAGGAAAACACTCTCAAAGAAAGAGTGCTGATGAAGATAGTAACCGACGCAATAACATGTCACGAGATTAAAGTCAAGCTTTATTTCAGTACCTAGACCATGTAATTGAATTTTTATTGCATTTCATGCTGACATACCATCTTTTTTACTTTTTAATATACCAGCAGAAGGTATTTAGTGACGCTTAACCATTTCTAACTAATATGCTTGCATATATCATGTATATTGTTCTGTAACAGTCGGTTCTTATACCTGCTAATATTAGAGATTTACAACTAGTGTATTACTCCTACCCGAGTCCGAATACGAGTCAGAGTAAGACAGTTTAAATGATTGGGGCGATCTCAAAATAATAAGGTTATTGTAAACATTGTATTTTAATCATTATAGTATTAATCGAAAAGTTGTTTTCGGCGATTGACAAAACAATGATTACCATAAACATGATAAACTTTAACTAAGTGTATAACGAGGAAGCATCCAACGGGTTCCAATGACTGTTTAGCATTTCAATTCGCCAATATCACGTTCAACGGAGACTCGGTTTTCTGCAATGAGTCTGTTGAGCCTCCTACACTTTCTCTTTTTTTTGTTGTGTGTGTGTTCCGGCTTTCTGGGTATCTGATATCTAGGACCGTATGTCGTGTATGGCTGATGAAATAATTCAAACTCTCTCTCGTGACGAGGATCAAGAGCCACCCATTCCTGTATACGCAGTAGAGGAAGCTGAACTTCAAACAATTGATAATGGGCCATTACAATAGAGATATAAATGATAACGATGCTACAGTAAAAGCTGAAGAAATTGCCACAGATAATGCTACAGTCAGAACTGCAGATAATATTAATGATGCTCTTGTAAATCCCGAAGCTTCAAGAAAAGAAAACCCCCGCAAAACAGGACCAAAGAATCTCTAACGCAATTTGTTCGCAGTAACAATGAAAGATACGAAACATTTTTTACAAAACAGGTTCCAAAATTGTTTAACAGCCTCGGAGATGAAGGTTTATATCAGGAATGTATCGGAAATCAGTGTTGATCAAATATTTTTAGTTATATGTCTCTTGTAAATATAAATTACATAGAAAATTGCACTGTAAGTGCTCTCACTTGTACAATTCTTGACAAAATTTGGCATTGTCCTTGGACAGATGAAACATGTGAAACGCACGGGACATTGGAACTCTGTTCTTTTATTCTCATCAAAATCAATGCGAACAGGAGTATGCATTACTGCGGAGCCCCTTAAGTGCCATATAAATATAAATATTTTCGTTTTGAATAAGTTTAAAACTGGTGCCCACGACTTTAAAACTGGTGCGCACTACATTTTTAAACTGGTGTGCACGACTTTCAAACAAAGTTTGACTGACGATACGAACTTGCGCACGAGTTTGTTAGTTGTGTGCACGATTTTGAAAGTAGTACGCATGAGTTTGAAAGTCTTGTACACCAGTTTAAAAGTCGTTGATACTCGTGCGCACGATTTGTCAAACTGCTGAGCACTAGATTGAACCTCCGATAAACGAAAATATTTATATTTAATTAGCATATAAGGGACTCAGTACTATTCTCCAAGACTATACACAGTGAAAACAAATGGCACCAAATAAAAAGAAAAAAAACCTGAACAATAATTATCATCCAATTCCCTTTTAAACAAATCGTCAGAAAAAGAAACTTAAACATTTTTTAAACTCTAAAAAGATTTTTTTAATGTAATCGGTAAAAATTATCATATAACTGAAGCAATACATTTTTTTAGTGAAAGTTTTTAAATTATGAACATTTCTGTTTTCAAGCTTAAACGAAAAAGGGCACTTTCTACCCTTAATTCAGTAAGAAAAAGTCAATTTATTTGATACATGGTTTTGTCCTATCACCACACAAAGATTGAACACGGTAAAATTAATAAGCGTACACATTATTTTTGAGATCACCTCTATAGCTCACCTGTATGATTTGTGGTCGTACTCGTACTCGGACTCCGAGTCTGACAGGTATTGTAAATCTAAGTAAGTAAAACTTTATTTGGATTCGGCATATTTGACAAACAAAAATCTCTAAATCTCAGTTAGAGTTAAGAGTTAGAAATAAGACATAGTTTACTATGGTTCATTATACGTGTCAAGATAAATTATTGTTTCAATATATTCTAGTTTGTAACATTTTCAAATACAAACATTAAGATAGTGCAATTATTATTTTTCTAGGTACTTTCATCTTTATAAATACCACAAATATTCAACTATACCAGAGATAGAAAAATTATTTCAGTACATTACAAACGATTCATTGAAAAAACTTTAATAATTGAGGATCCTCATGGGGGTGTCCAAGTAATCACATAATCACAAATTTTTTACCAATATAATCACATAATCATTATTTTTTTTTTAAACAAGATAATCAAATAATCGAAAAAACAGTCCTAGATTATCAAATAATCAAATAATCATGAAATATTTGGTCTGGTAATCAAATAATCACTATAAAAACGACCAAGTAATCACATAATCAAAAACCCCATGAGGAGCCTAATAATTAGAAAGCTAATTGTTTGATACCTTGTCTAATTTTTCAAGTCGTAGTAGAAAACGCGCAAAAAGTTGTTATACTCAAAAGTCTGATGTCATAAAGTAGAGATTGTTTGTGTATTTTACCGGAATTGTATGCAAACAAAACAAATCGAGACCGCGTATTTAGTGAAGGGGATAGTTTTGAGTATGCACAGGAATTCTTTATAAGATATATGTATATAGCTTTATTTCTCAAGAATAGCATCACATTGTTTCAACCATACCAGCGTCAATGCATGGTCTTGTCTAATATTTCAACGATTAAATCATTACTTCTTTATTTTTATGTATTTGTACAGTTGTCATCACCCTGATATATCAAGATCAAATGAATATCACAAATAACTCTTCCCAATTTATTATTATCTAAAATCAACATATCATCGGTCCGTGTATATTTGCGTCCATTCGTTTTTCATTTTGAAATATCAAAAACAAAAAACAAAAAACGAGAGTGTTTTCATTTTTCGTTTTTGATTTCTCAAAAACCAAAATGAAAAACAAAAGCGTTTTCGTTTTTCGTTTTTGATTTCTCTAAAACCAAAACGGAAAACGAAAGTGTTTTCATTTTTTGTTTTTGATTTCTCCAAAACCAAAATTAAAATTAAAATCAAAAGTGTTTCCGTTTTTCGTTTTTGAATTCACTAAAGAAGAGTTTTGTATTTAATTTAAATTATTTCTCGTTTTATGATGTACAATGTTTTTATTTCTTGTTTCACAGTCATTGATAGTAAATATTGCCAATGTAAACACCCCGGTGTTCTTTCAACATAATGTAGACAAAATAGACCGCCTGACTTCTGAATTGATCTACGGTGATAAATGAATCAAAGACTTTCAAATTACCTTGTTTATATCTTTGATGAATAATAAATTATTATATTTAAATATTAAACGAATCACAAATCTAAATTGTACAATATAATATTATATAAAGATGGTACAAATAAATAGATTGATTACAACATCACACTAACAAGGGTGGTTACTACTTTTAAAACTGATAAGAAAACTAACCCGGTCGTTAAGAAGTATACATTCACAGCGGTTATCAAATCGAAGATAATGTCGATGCAAAACGCTCAATCTGAAAAATAAGTGTGCGTGATCTTTACTTTTAAGTTTAGAAAGGCTATCTAAGATGATTAGAACTGATGACCAAGGTCCATCTGCCAGTATTATACGAACATTCAGGACGATAATGTGCTTTCCTTAATCAATTGATTAAAAAACAAATTTCCGCAATTTCACAATTCAAACCGGAATTAGCATTTAATCTTTTTGCCATTCGGAGCCTATTCGGTATTAGTTTTGCTTATTTGCATTGTGAAGGCTATATGGTGACCTTAACTAGAGGGCCTGGATGGGGGTTTACGGAATAGAGAATAGTGGGTAAAAATATAAATAATAGAGACAATGGCCCAAGAAATAAATAAAATAGAATAATGTTGTTAAAATATAAAGAGAAGAGATTTATGATTGGCAAAAAGTATTAGGAATATAGAAAAATGGCCTAAAATATCAAAGAATACAGAAATGAAGGTCCCCATCCAGACCATCATACTAGTTGCATTAACCAACGTTATTTTGTCTCTGGTAGATTGTTTTGGTTATCAAACGTTTTCTCTTCATTTCTATGTCTATCAATTAAGGCGTGAGCTTTCACAATATGCCAACATATTACATATTACATTATAAAAAAAGACTAAGCCGAACATCACCCTAGATTTTTTCTGGAGTAGACCTCAGCTACCCACCCTACCCCACCATTACCGAAAAGTTAATAAACAAATGTCTACTGCAATACTTTTGTCCGCACTATGTGCAAAGGGAATTCGAGGCTCGGTAGCTGATGTCTACTGGAACGAATCCAGCTTGTTGTTTAGGCTTATCTTTTTTTAAGTAGGTCCAAAGTTGGGGTCGGACACCCAACCACACCCTTACCGAAAATATAATTAAAAAAAATTCTACGGGAATACTTTTGTCCGCACTAGATGCAAAAGGAAGCTGGGTAGCTGAGGTCTAAATTAGAAAAAAATCAGGGTGTTGTTCGGCTTATTATTTTTTTTTTCTAAAGTAGGTCCAAAGTTGAGGTCGGATACCCTACCCAACCCTTATCGAACAGTTAATAAAAAAAATTCAGCGGCAATACTTTTGTCCGCACTAGATGCAAACGTAAACTAGAGATCTAGGGCCTACTTGATCAAAATTACAAGTTTGGGTATAGCACGGATCATTTTTTTAAGTTGATAAATAATTTCATTGCCCACCATACTTTGAATACAAAAAATAAACCTTTCGTCCAATCATAAGTAGGCGAAATCCACTGGTTCAGAAGTAGAATGTTTTGTCAAAACAGTTTTGTGTGGCAAAAAAAAAAAGTTAAAGCACGAGTGCAACTTTCTTTTATTCTCTTCTAATGCAGAACAATTGTTACATTTCATGAACTATTTGATAGGATGCCGAGAATACGGAAAGCTATTTCACACAATAGTGCAATTTAGCCAACATTTAAATAATTTCATATTTACGATTCCATATACACTCGAAAGTGTTGACTATTTGAAATGTAAAGAGTGCAGCACGCTGTGTGATATATTGAAAGCGATTTCTATTGCCTTTATATGATTAATGAACAAGAAATGAAATTTAAAAATTCATTAAAAAGTGTCTTTGACTGCTTAATTATGTATTAAAAACTGATGATATAGTGGTTATATATTAATAAAAACATTTGAAGTACGTTTGAATCTTATGCAACATTTGGGTTTATATAAATATCTGAAAACTGGCTGTTAGCTAAGTGGCTGCTATCGAGTGGCTGCTTGCTTGAGCCTGGTCTCACAAACTCCGCATTTTCATTAACGTCTTCACATTAGAGGTTGCAACACCTTGCCAAATTATTGGGTTCCAATAAACGTTTAGAAAATTATGTCAATGTGCTTTCCCATGGCCTTTCTGACAGAACAGTTACCGGAAATCTATGGTAGTTTGCAAAATAAATGTCAAAACCGAAATCTAACTGAACAAAGAAGTTACCCACATTAAAAAAGGTTGAGGCATTGAAGGCCAAATAAGTTTTCATATTTCACATTCTTGCGGATCTAGTTGTAATCAGACGGTCATTACTGAGTTCCAAGAAGTTTACAAATTAATTTAATACGAAGTCAAAAATTAATGTAAAGTTTCATTGGTGAAATTAATTATGACGGCAATACAAATAATTATTATAATAACAAAAACAAAGGATTCTCAAATGATCATGACTTTTGTTTGAAGTAACATGAGCAAATCCTTTAATCAATCAATCAATCAATCAATCAATCAATCAATCAATCAATCAATCAATCAATCAATCAATCAATCAATCAATCAATCAATCCATCCATCAATCAATCAATTAATCAATTAATCAAGCAATAAAATTGAGAATGGAAATAAAGAATGTGTCAAAGAGACAACAACCCAACCAAAGAGCAGAAAACAGCCGAAGGCAACCGATGGGTCTTCAACACAACGAGAAAATCCCGCATCCAGAGGCGGGCTTCAGCTGGCCCTTAAATAAAAATGTATACTAGTTCAGTGATAATGGACGTCATACTAAAATAAAATAAAAAAAAAACATACAAGACTAACAAAGGCACACAACAATACGCACAGTAAAACTCAGTTTAAAAGAAGTCCGAGTCTGATTTCAGAATAAGTAACAAAAGCAACTAGGCAAAATGACAATGATTCTTAAATTAACAAAGAACTACTAACAGTAAATGACATGTCAGCTCCAGACCTCAATTAAACCGATCGAAAGATTATAAAGATATAAGAAGATGTGGTATGAGTGCCAATGTGACAACTGTCCATCCAAGTCACAATTTGTAAAAGTAAACCATCAAAGTACGGTCTTCAACACGGAGCATTGGCTCATACCGAACAGCAAGCTATGAAGGGCCCCAAAATGACTAGTGTAAAATCATTTAAACGGGAAAACCAACGGTTTAATCTATATAAAAAACGAGAAACAAATATGAATCACATCAACAAACGACAACTACTGAACATAAGATGTCTTCATCACATGAATATCAAGCACTATCCCTACCGTGAGGGGTTTAGTATCATACCATCATAAAAAATATGAGAAGAAAATAACCCGTATCATGCTAACATTGTATCATAGGTCAAATTTATTTGTTCAGTGTATGTTCAATGGTGTTAATATGTCCTTTGATTGAGTTAAGCTATTTCAGTTGATATTTTATAGTGCGTCTTTCTATGTTGTGATGTTACACTATTGTTTCAGAAAAAGGGTGAAGGTTTGGTACCATTAAAACGTTTAAACCCGCTGCATTTGTTTGCACCTGTCCTAAGTCAGGAATCTGATGTTCAGTAGTTGTCGTTTGTTGATGTGGTTCATAAGTGTTTCTCGTTTCTCGTTTTTACATAGATTAGACCGTTGGTTTTCCCGTTTGAATGGTTTTACACTAGTAATTTTTGGGGCCCTTTATAGCTTACTGTTCGGTGTGAGCCTAGGCTCCGTGTTGAAGACCGTACTTTGACCTATAATGGTTTACTTTTATAAATTTTGACTCGGATGGAGAGTTGTCTCATTGGCACTCATACCACATCTTCTTATATCTATTAACAACTGGTTTTAGAATTAATGTGTTTATTTCCGATACAAAGACCCTATAAGTGAATCAATATCAATACCAAAATATGCCATCTTCAATGAGCCTCTTCGTGGGGTTTTTGATTATGTGAATACTTGGCTGTTTTTTAGTGATTATTTGATTACTAGACCAAATATTTCATGAGTATTTGATTATCTAGGACTGTATTTTTGATAAATTGATTACCAAGTTTTCAAAAGAAAGTGTGTGTATAGCAAAAATATAAATTTTGGCTTGAAAGACGTCAATTTGTTTTCGCCTCGCATCACTCGGAAAAATTGTCAAGAATTAAATCCTAAGATTGAACGTGTTCGTCCAACAATCTTTTTAAAATTCATATCTATATTAACGTGCTCATACATATAAGTATAACGAAATATATCTTTTAATAAGATTGGTTCGTCTAATTTACTAATGTTATATTCTTTTCTGCAGAAAATTTACTAACTTCTTTAAGAAAGGATTTGAACCAGAATGCGTCCATAGTACATGAATGACCGTGAAATTGGGGTCAGAATTCTAATTTTGCATTAAGATTAGAAAGATCATATCATATTGAATATGTGTACTGAGTTTTACGTTAATTGGACTTCAACTTCATCAAAAACTACATTGACCAAAAACTTTAAACTGAAGTGGGACAGACGGAAGAACGGTAGAACAAACGGACGCACAGACCGAAAAACATAATGCCCATAAATGGGACATAAAAAATGTGCAGAAACTGAATGAAGGTCTGGTAAATCTCAATGAGACTATAACAGGCATATCCAAATAAAGTTCCCAGAAGTCACAAGCAACTTCCCTCACTTGAAGATCTATTTCCACTACTTCTGCAATATTGTATTTATCAATAATAATAAAAATAGAAATAGTATGCATGTAAAATGATCAGGGTAAACTTATCAATCCTTTAAATAAACTTATCTTAAAAGGTTACCAATTGAACACTGTAAATAGATCTTTGAATATTGTTTTTATTGGTACAAATATCAATTTTATGATCAGTTGACTCATTGGCAATCATACCACATCTCCTTATTAAAAAGTTGAGGGGGGGGGGGGGGGACTTTTGTATTTCAACAAGGAAGCAAAAGTAGTTAAGTAATCATATGCTGGCAATTTATGGAAGCTCACGTGTTAATTGATAGGCATGGAAATAAAGAAAAACGTATGATAACCAATAACAATCTACCATACTTTTTGCCAATTATTCTCTTTATATTTTAACACCTCATTATTCTATTTTATTTATTTTTTGGTCCATAGTTTCTATTATTTATATTTTCCCCCGCTATTCTCTATTCCTTAAAACCCTATCCACTCCTTCTAGTATAGGTCACCATATACCCTTCATAAATGAGCAAAACTCATACCGAATAGGCTCCGAATGGCATAATGATTGAATGATAATCCCGGTTTGAAATGTGAACTTGCAGAAATTTATTTTTTAATCTATTGATGTTTATAATCAAAACACATTATCGTCCTGAATGCTTGTGTAATACTGGCAGATGGACTCTGGTCATCAATTCTTACTACATAGAGGTAAATGAAGCAAATGCCTCATGTTGGAAATTTAGAAGCTTGTCTTCATATCAAATTGTTTAACGGCAAGTGTTTTGCAAGTAGCAAGTTCTACTCCTCCTATGACGTCGCCCCTGTTTTTTCCGGATATATGTTTCTCATTTCTTTTTAGTTTTCAGTGTTGATTGTCTATTGGTTTCGTTATGCTCTCCAATATCAGTTCCTGAGATTGTCTTTTGTTCCTTTATTGATTGCTCTTCTATATGACTATTCTCCTAGTGCTGAATTTCATTTGTTAATTATATAATCAGTAAATTTCGAGTTTTATTATATATAAGTACCTTTTATTTAAATTTAAAAACTACTTTAAATTGTAGAAATGTTCGAAAGTAGCTCTCGCCTTTTTGTTCTGCGGCGACGTTTAAGGAACACCAATCAAGCAATCGATCTTTATGACTATGGCTTCAGTTGTCTAATATTCCATGTTGTAAAAGTTCATTTTCTGCTTTGCGTAGACTTAATAAGACTCGGAATAGATCTACCAAGACTAATGAACGATCATGTGTGGTTTGGCAATTGTACATGCCCGCCGATGTCCAGATATTGTTCGAAAAATGTTTTTAGAAGGTACGATGCTAACGGACATAAATAAAAAATAGTCCTTTTTTCATGGAAAATTATACTTTTACAGTATATCACAGAACACAAAACTGGCTCTCTTTGCTGTAAATACAAATAAAAAGCTGTCTTGTGTTAAATTAAAGCAAGAAATCCCAATCTCCCGGCATCAAATCTTTTAAAATAACCATATGACCTTTAACATTGAAGGGCTAAACTTGCATTGAGCCCGCCGTGTTCAGACTCTAAATAGAAAATAAAGAGATGTGGAGTAAATGTGCATGGGACAAAATCGCACACAATACATAGAAAAAATACAAATTATCAATGAACAGGGCTTTTATTCCTGTTCTTCATCTTGCAAGTAGCTGGAGGGTCTTCAACGAGGAAACGAACCATTCATACCCTAAAAACAACAGCCACACACTTGACTATGTAGATTACAATGTTTTGCTTTATCCTACATATGTCTTTTGATGTTGTCCCTAAATACTAAAAGTCTTACACTAAATCTTTACATTTTGCTCTGAGACCAGAATATTGTCAAACAAAAAATAAAACAAAACTTGCGTTTTAGAAGGGTCCGAAAGAAACGTTCAGAATGCACAATTTTGCGTCATCTTCCAGATCTTCTGGGGGCCTTGAGCCCTAGACCCCTCGCCAAAAATATATTTTGCTTCACTTGTAATAGAGGCTAGTTACGACTCTGTCTTATCATCTTAAATCAACCTATATAAACTTAAAAGTAAAGATGGCGCACCCTTATTTTTCAGATTGATAGTCTTTTGCATCCGTCGACATTATCTTCGATTTGAATACTATTGATCTGATAACAGCTGTGAATATATACTTTCACGACCGGGCTAGTTTTCTTATCAGTTTTAAAAGTAGTAACCTCCCTTGTTAGTGTGATGTTGTAATCAATCTATTTATTGGTACCATCTTTATATAATATTATATTGTACAATTTAAATTTTGGATTCGTTTTATATTTAAATATAATAATTTATTTTTAATCAAAGATATAAACAAGGTAATTTGAAAGTTTTTGATTCATTTATCACGGTAGATCAATTCAGAAGTCAGGCGGTCTATTTTGTCTACATCATGTTGAAAGAACACCGGGGTGTTTACATTGGCAATATTTACTATCAATGACTGTGAAACAAAAAAGGAAAACATTGTACATTATAAAACGAGAAATAATTAAAATTAATTACAGACTCTTCTTTAGTGAATTCAAAAACGAAAAACGGAAACACTTTTATTTTTGATTTTGGTTTTTGAGAAATCAAAAACGAAAAATGAAAACACTCTCGTTTTTTGTTTTTTGTTTTTGATATTTCAAAATGAAAAACGAATGGACGCAAATATACACGGACCATCATCGCTATTACTCTGTTCTCCTTTATAACAAGATTCCAACAATAATTAATATGTTTTTTGAAATAAGGTGTCCATGGACCTTTTCCTTCCGGCAGCTAGACCCTTGCCGAGAAAAAATCGATGTGATCTCGTTATGCTGTGCACGATGTACGAATACGCAGCGACGTCCTGTTTGTAAGAAAGTCTTACCCTTTATTAAGCCAATGTCGGGATACGGCCACTCTTTCTGCACGTTATAGAACCCTTGTAACTACTCTTTTTGGTCCTTGATATTGACATATTGAAATTTTAGGCTTACAGATATACAAATATGATAAAATATTTCAAATATAAACTTAACTACATTACTGATAAGATAGACGGAAAACATTACTTTAGCTGGAACAACAATTTCACTCGGTGTTTCGCAGATACAGAGTTCGAAAGCACACACACAAGTGAACATATAGGGTCCACTATAAATCTTTATTAAAGCAAAATGTCATTTTTATATATCCTACCAAAGATATATTAAATCTGAAACCATTTTGTCCTTTTCTCACATTTCACATGAGTGTTTTCGAATGTTTCGTCTTCAATCAAACAATCGCCAATTACAGACCACCATTGCGATAGAAATTAATTTATTGTCTTCTAACGTTTACTGGCAAAAATTTCATACTTTTTCAGGACGAGATTGCCAGAAATTAAATATGCCAAAAAATGATTATTTCATTGTGCACAAAAGTGCTTGTCCGTTCGCATTATTACAAACAAGTAAACGACTATCACTTTTGTCGTAAATAATGGCTCTAGGATTTACAAGGCCGTTAAACGCGTCAAGTAGTTCTTTATAGTGATTTCCGTCAGCTGAAATCACAAGAACGTTGTGTGACTTTGTACATGTAACGTATGCATTTCCATAATGGTCTGATGTAATGCCAATGGGATAGTTCATTATTTTATTTTTGAAAGACCATATTTCTTTCCCGTTTTTCTCGGAACAGTAAACGGTATGTTTTTTGTAGTCAGCATAATAAAGTCTATCTCCATGGACAGAAAGAAAGGCAACATTGTCCGTGTTCACTGGAACTGATGATATACACATTAGATTATCTGCCAATTCAACGCAAAATATCGTTGTCGCTCCAACTACGTATAAAATCCTACCATCATATGATAACCCATAGCAATTCTCTTTGAAAGGGATCCTCTTTTCCATTTTTAATGTCCGCATGTTATAAATACCAACCTCTTTGCTTCTTTCATATGAAAACGCAAGTCGTTCTAAGTCAACCATTGTCATATATCTAACGTTGTCTTCTAAAGTATGATTTTTGACAAACTCTCCGTCTGAGTTGTATATGACTAAACTTTTACTTTCGTCCCAATCAAAAATGAATTGGTTTAGTGGCAACACTACCGCGCTCCAAATTGTCATTCTTTTTGATTCTGGCTTCGAAACATTGATATTTACTATTTTCTGTACTTCTATGTCTTTTATTGATTTTGAAACCGTCACAGAAACATGAGACTGCACTTTCTGAAGTTTTGTTGGTTGAAATAGTATATGTTTTGGGTTATTTTGTACATGACCAAGCAATGTAACTTCTGATAGAAAAGATTGGACCGGGGCTGTTATCTGTAGTTTTTTCAGAACAATTATGGGCTCCTTTGTAACAGACTTTGTTTCTTCAATAGAATCACCTAGTTCTTTTGAAATTTTACGGATGCCCAAAAATATTTGAGTATCTGAGGCATAACCTTCAATACTATTGAGTCTGTCTCTCAACTCTTTAATTTTCTGCAGTTGATCCTGGAGTTGGATTGCCCGGTTGCCTACGTTGCCAGATATGTCATGGTGCTGTACATCAATCGTTTTATAAAGTTCTGCTTCAAGGTCTTTCACTTTCTGAATTATACTCTGAGCTACTTTTGATGCTTCGTCTTTTAAACTTTTACATACATTCTGATTGGATAGTTGCTCCTTTTTATGACTGTCAATCAGCTCTTCAATATTTCTAGTCATGTCCTCGAGATCTTGTTTGATTGTCTCTTTCGCTACAGATGCTTTGACCCCGTCTGCTGCTTCTGAAATTGGCAACCAACCAGTGCATTCACTATGTTTGGTTTGGATACATTTAATACAAACTACCTCGTCATGTAAAGGGCAAAAATATTCAAAAGGTTTGTCATGCTGGTCACATCTTTGAACTTCTGATAAATTCGATATAATTCCTTGCAGAGCATTATGGTCTTCTATTGAAATGACGTTATGATTTCTAGAGACTTTGAAACTTTTATGCGCTTCAAAACATGTTAAACACAAAGCCTCTGCACAATCTGTACACCATTTTACTGCTGTCTTTGTTTCATGTTTGTAGTCACATGGACAGCAATTTAATGCTTTTTTAGTGGCCATCTCGTTGGTAAATCTTCTTCACAAGTGCATACAACCTCTAAAACAGAAAAAGACACAGTTACTTAACGATCAGACAGTTAAACATATTTCATCTCCAAAATAGTGAAAAAATATATATTAAATAAAATGTGGTTTGATTGCAACTGAATCTATTATCCACCAGATACCAAAATGACGCGAACGATAGGTTACCCAAAAGCCTTCAACAATGAGCAAAACCCATCTCGCAAAGTCAGCTATAAAAGACCCCACATGACAAAACGTAAAACAAATCAAACTAAAAATCCAACGGCTTGAATCATTATGAAATAATAAACATAAACAAATACAACAGAACGCAACCAACGACAACCACTTAATAACAGGCACCCATCGCTCACATTGGAAAAGATCAAAAGAAAAAAAAACGATCATTTCTAAAAATTTTCTTTGGCAACAAAGGTCTCGATGCCATCAACTTGGGCATTATCCTTCCTCATACATCAGGTTACTCGAAAATACTTCCCTTCTTTAACGATCAGTCCGTGCCATTTCTTATACCTATACCAAACCAATTGCAACTAAATTTTCAATTACAAACATGTGTTGCAGGACCTCAATATTGACAACTTCAAGTATAAACCTCCTAATGACCTGTGCTAGGTCCCCATTTGTATAGCATCCGGCTGGCCACGTTATAATTGTGACTTAAACATTGTCGATAACACAACTTCAAAATACGGATGGATTCAGTCGAGGATTATTCCAGGCAAAGGACTAATCAGGAAAAAAGACTTAGATATTCTTTTCGATGGTTCAAGGCTGTGACTTCGTTGATACAAATTATAATTAAAACAACTGAATAGGTCTATTTTTACACATGCTACATCAATCTTTAAACCTCAAATGTTGCAAATCACCTGTCCTACCTCCATGACAAATATGTTGTTGTCCCCGCAGATAATGCCATAAACAACATCGTTTTTGGGTGTAAATAACATTACATAAACTGGTTGATAAATGAATTAGGTATTGACAATTCACTTGGAAACTCAACATATACCCCACGACATTTACCAAGGAGGAAATCCTGAATACTAGTAATCTTATGTCTGTTATATGTTTCGGAAGATTTTAACCAAAGATGAAGGACTGGATCAGCCTTCACTGTATTGGATACCTTAATTACATAACAGAGGGGCGAAAGATACAAAGGGTACATTCAAACTAGAAAATAAAGTGACATGTGCTCATACGTGTCCCTACACACAACGGTATATTACTAGGTCTTCCAAGTATTCTAAGAAACCTCTTTCTAAATTATTAACATCAATATCATCATCAATTTGCTTCACAGTTATTGTAAATTTATATATTCTCGGAGTAGCATGAATCAGACGTGGATCTGTTTACATACAATCTAAGTCTCCTTCGTCTTTCAATAGTATTATAACAGTTTACTTTTCTACCCTTTACACGCGCATTACCCATTCTAAACTAAAACACAAATTAAAAGAATTGGCACTGCTTTGTTTCATTAAAACGAATGGCCAACGTAGTTATATGTATCTTGTCACAGGAATGGATAAATCGTACTTTGTAAAAGTAACTATGATCCAAAAAAAAATTCGCTGAAACTGAAATTAGCAAGGTACTTGATTTCTTGATTGACAACATATTTGTTACGTTTCGAGGACGCGTTTTTCAACGGATATTCAACATTTTCATCGGAACCAATTGTGCTTCTCTTCTTGTCGACTTGTTTCTTTATTCATATGCAGCTTCTTTTCTTTCGAAAGTTTTACGGACGCCATCACGAGTTGGTTGACCGTTATGGAATATCTGTGTACGGATGACTACGAATATATTCCAATTACCTTAACCACAATCCTGTCCTTTTTTCCTCGAATGTGACCTACCGAATTAAACTTTCACCGGGTCTGTAATTACATGAGCAACACGACGGATGCCACATGTGGAGCAGTATATGTTTATTCTTCTGGAGCACCAGACGGACTTCCTTTTTATAAATGACTTTTATTCTCCCAAAGAGGCATAGGTTTTCCTCAATATGAGTGTAGGTCAAGGAGTTAAGAATTATGACAAATGAACTATCATGTATTACATGCGACAATTAAGTTTTACACTTAACATGCTTAATCTACGAGAGTGAACTAAAAAATAAAGGTCATGTGACTTGCATCTTTGTATAAATAAATTAGAATATGAAGCTTTGAGGCTGTATACAATTTAGTTCCCAGAAATGACTTATGTTGCAAACTTCCATGGGGTTTCAATACTTTCTTAAAAATCAAAAATGTAAATTACCTTATTTTGCAAGAAAACATGAACGTATGGCTGCACTTTAATTGTTTTTGAGTTGAAATGTCTAATTGCATAATTTTAAAATACAAATTTGTAGCTCAAATAGGCATAAGGGAAATTTTTTTCAACGCTAAGTGACCATTATCTGTGATTTATTTGTTGTCTGTACTGCAGCTTGAACATTTGTCTTTTTTACCAATAATATTTCTCTAATTAAAAAAAATCTTCTTCATATGAAACTTAGTTTAGTCACAAATGAGCCACGTTTAACCATAATCCAAGATATAAAGAAGGATATTTTCAGTAGTTATACATTGTTCTCCTGTTTGCGCGGGCTTGACTTCAAAATGGAAATATATGAAAGAAACAAAATAAGACGAATAAATACGAAAACAAGGTAATATATATTGCCATCCCTTGCGGGCTCATTTGTTATGGGCCGTCACAGCAAGATGATTTAAGCCATACAATCAGGTTTAATCCACCATTTTCAACATAAGAAAATGCCTGTTCCAAGTCAGGAATATGACAGTTGTTATCCATTCGTTTGATGTGTTTGAGTTTTTGATATTGCCATTTGATTAGAGACTTTCCGTTTTGAATTTTCCTCGGAGTTAGGTATTTTCGTTATTTTACTTTTTAAGCGTAGAATTAACAGTGACTGTACTACTACTTCTATAACTTCTCTTTCTATTTACACGTTTACATGCTGACATTTTTAATTTACATTCATTTATTAATAATCTTTTTTGGAATGCGGTGCCAACATTGATAGTAAAAAAAACAACAACAAAAAAACCAACATACTAAATAAACGAGAAACCGGAAATACTATCAAAGGTAATATGTGTAATAAGACTACTGTAGTCCTTGAAAAGGACATTTTTATAATCATTTCCCGGTAGAAGGAAGTAAGATAGTTTACCTTGTATCTTCTTTAGAAATCTACACTGTACACATTTATAATACGACTGACAAGAATATATATGCTTTCTCATACTCACACAATTCATATATTGTTTGTTTGGTGTCTATTTATGATGTTTTACCTTTTCTGTTACTTTTGATCCATTATTAGATTAATTTGGATTACATCCCTTTAAATGTAAAATACTAAGGTAAGCAAATACTGTCAATGTTAGTTTTTTTCACAACATTACACAATAATCAAGTACCAGTAGTTATTTTTTGCACGTATTCGGAAACATATTAAATAATAGTTTGTTTTATTGAATTTTATAATATGCATTATCTGTGCTCTTGTTCTAGGTAATTTTGATTTACTTAATACATAATTTTGGCGCCTAAATTTCTGCTTTAACTTTTCACACAAAAAAATTTTTTTTTTCGTCATAATTAGCCGTGGCAAACATATTATTGAGATAAACCAGATCACTAAAATACCATAAGTAATTATAATATCTCATAATAAATTTCGTTTATAAGATTATCTGTCATGTCAAAGGCAAAGTAACATTATTTTGGAAAAAAATTATAAGAAAATATTTGGATCGGATATGTCACATGCATAAGTAGATGTGAAGACATTTCTTGTATACCTGGAATAATAAATAAGGGCATTTTGTAAAATACACGCAAAGAGTATCTCAAGCTTTAAAGTTACTTTCAAAAAGAAAGAAATTGCTAAAAGGGGAGTCTATTTCTCGTATATATATTATTGGTTACTCTCTGTAATGTATATCTCTTCCGTCTGTAACATACTGTGATTCTAATCGTTTCATCTTTATAATTCGAAAAACATTTAAACAAATATAGTGTATATATTTGAAAATACATTTTTAAATTAAGTACCAATTCCAGTATATATTTAAGCTCTATTTTACTACTCAGATTCGTATTTCTTATATGGTTGATATAATATTTCGTATATTCTGGGTTAATTACTTTGTACATATTTGTTACTAGTCGGTTACAGCATATACACACACTGTATCATATACAAACTTTGTTGCAAAATGTAGGGCAGTCGAGGCACGCGATAACGTTCCATTTTGATTTCATATGATAGCTTTTTGAGTGTTTTTGTTATTTATTTCAAAAGTATTTTAAGTTCGAAATAAAAATTGTCATGAATGCTTCCGTCAGCAATTCTTGCTGTTGGTTTTTGGCTGACTGGTGTACTGAAACCAGTATTGTTTCTTAACAATGTTATAACTATGTTTTTAATGTAGGGTTACTATCAGATCTGTTAGATCATCGTTTCTCATTTTTGAAAATGGTATTACACCTTTATAATAATTCATACATGTATTTTTGAATCAAACACATAAGTATTATATGTGATTTAGATAAATTGCATAAAACAATAGAGACTTTTGTTAACAAATATCAATATTGAGACAACAAAAAGTGTAACCAATAGATTAGCGCGCACACCATATATCAGGAATGTGAAAATACAAATTATCTAATCTCAAACAATAATTTTTACATGTAGGCAAGATATGAATAAAAATAACTCAGAAAACCAAAGATCTACAAACAATACCAAATACTTAAATGGACCAACATAGACTTACATTTCCAGAATAAAAAATAAACTCCAAGTACTCGCAAAGCGGTTTGTGTTCGTACCGGCAGACAAAGCAGCAAATAATATAGTGGTGGTGTGACGCATATACTACACAGAAGTTCTCCAAAACAAAATTACAAATTCATCTACATTCAGGTCCGTACGCTCCACAGAGAGTCAAATTGTAAACAAGCATATCACTGCCACTACCCAGCTTAAAGCCTCTTCCGAACATTTGAAAGTCCCTACTATGTGTTGGTTACCTAAATTGCACAAAAAACAATTCAAATTCCGTTTCATCTCCGCATCTAGTAAGTGTTCTACTACCAATCTATCAGTTCTTCTAACTACCTCCCTTACTACTATCAAAGAACTTGTTATTAACTTTTGTAATAAAGCTTATGAAAATAATGGTATTAATTATTTTTGGAGTGTTAAAAATTCTTTAGAGGTTTTAGATAAAATACATGCTTTTGATGGTCCTTTTAATTCTGTTGACATTTATGATTTTTCTACTCTCTATACTACACTTCCACACAATCTTATCAAGAAAAAGTTTTCATATTTAATTAAATGGTCTTTTGAAAAATCTCATTACAAATTTATTTGCTGTAACTCGTTTAAAGCCTTTTTCTGTAACGAAAAAGGAAAGTATGCTAGATACACTTACTGGAAATGTGAAGATATGATTGAAGCTTTAAATTTTCTCCTGGACAACATATATGTACGTTTCGGTGATAAAGTGTATCGACAAGTAGTAGGTTTTACTATGGGCACTAACTGCGCCCCTTTAATAGCAGATTTATTCTTGTATTGCTATGAATCTCAGTTTATGACCAAACTCAGTAAAGACACGTCATTGTTACATTTGGTTGATACATTCAACAATACCTTCCGTTATCTAGATGATATTTTTTTCGTTAAATAATCCAGAGTTCTCTAAATATACTACCGAAATTTACCCAATAGAACTTACTTTAACTAAATCTAACATAAACAGCAGTAGTTGTCCTTTTCTGGACTTGGACATTTCAATCTCTTAAGAAAAACTCCATACGAAAATTTACGACAAAAGAGACGATTTTTCATTCCCTATTGTTAATTTTCCTTTTTTAGACGGCGATGTTCCTTTGGCTCCATCATACGGTGTATATATCCCAACTCGTCCGTTATGCCCGTGTGTGTAGTGATGTCATAGATTTTAACGAACGTAATCAATGCATCACTGGTAAATTATTAAATCAGGGATTTCGTTACCATAAATTACGTTAAACTTTTGCTAAGTACTTTCATAGATACAAAGATTTGATTTGTAAATTTAGCTGTACCTGTAGAAAACTGATTAAAAACGGTATTTCACATCCTAAATTTTACGGTAATATTGTACTTAAAGCGCGGAAATCACTATGTGATCCGTGTAAACTCATCGAACCTTTAAATAAACTTATTAGTTCAGGTTATCTTACCAATGTTGTAATTAGATCTTTGAATATAGTTTACATTGGCACTAATATCGATTTTGTCATCAGCAAATTAAAACATAACTAAATTTGTTTTCTTTTCAAACGGGATGTTTAAAGACACACCCACGTTCATTTTGATCAAGAGGTTAAACTCCTAACTATCCTACTGTCTGTCGATACATTTATTTTTGGCATTGCACAAGTCATGTCTTCTTTGACTGTCCATGACGTTAAATACTAAATCCCTTGGATGTGTTTTAGTTGATTTTAGTCTCTGATGCATGATTTTTTATTATTAATTGTTTTGGCTTTTAACTAGCTGTCAGTAACTGCGAGTACTCTCAAATCGTACTTTCTTGTTTATTTGACCTGTTGATACTAATTGTAATTGTTTTTTTTTTTTTGTTATATTATGTTATTCATGGTTATATCTGGTCTATATACCAGCTTTGATAAGTGTTTGGTACTACTATAAATTTCCACTTCGTGCTATGAACATCAAAATTACTTATTTTTCAAAAATATTTCCTTTCTCTATTGTAACTGTACACGTATACCTAACAACAAAATTATTTTCATTTACCTGTGTTTAAAGTTATTGCAAATGGCTGATATTTTTGTTCGAGCATATTGTTTTTCTTTAATTGTTTAACATTTCATACCGATATAACATGTTACTTTTATTATTCTTCCCTAAGTTTATTTATTTTGTATTTACATTGTATCATAG
The DNA here is from genome assembly GCA_017311375.1 of Mytilus coruscus. NCBI lineage: Eukaryota > Metazoa > Mollusca > Bivalvia > Mytilida > Mytilidae > Mytilus > Mytilus coruscus. The sequence goes on from CM029598.1 coordinate 95,919,935, forward strand.
GTCAAATTTATTTGTTCAGTGTATGTTCAATGGTGTTAATATGTCCTTTGATTGAGTTAAGCTATTTCAGTTGATATTTTATAGTGTGTCTTTCTATGTTGTGATGTTACACTATTGTTTCAGAAAAAGGGTGAAGGTTTGGAACCATTAAAACGTTTAAACCCGCTGCATTTGTTTGCACCTGTCCTAAGTCAGTAATCTGATGTTTAGTAGTTGTCGTTTGTTGATGTGGTTCATAAGTGTTTCTCGTTTCTCGTTTTTTATATAGATTAGACCGTTGGTTTTCCCGTTTGAAAGATTTTACACTAGTAATTTTTGGGGCCCTTTATAGCTTACTGTTCGATGTGAGCCAAGGCTCCGTATTGAAGACCGTACTTTGACCTATAAAGGTTTACTTTTATAAATTTTGACTTGGATGGAGAGTTGTCTCATTTGCACTCATACCACATCTTCTTATATCTATTTACAAAACACTACCGTCGAAGAAGATTTTTTTCTGTTAGGTGCAATTACAACAACAACAAACTAAACAAACTGTATTATTTTTAATCAAATTCCCATATGGGACATAAAACATGTACAAAGAGGAAAAATAATTTAAAAAAATAGATTCGTACATTTCAAATACAAAGTTACAATATCTTCTTCATTATAAGATAATTGCCAATAAGACATCTATCCAACAGAGTCCATATACCATGGATTTAGACAATCATAAGTCCTAGGACAGCCTTCAACAATGAGTAAAATCCATACCTTATAGTCAGCTACTACAGGCCTCGACATGACAAAATATAAAGCAATTCAAACTAAAAAAACCAACGACCTATATATATTTATAAACACTAAGCTGTATCGATGTCCCGGGTACACTACAATTACAATAAAATAAAATAAATTATCTATAGTAAATTTGCTAACGGCATTTAAGACCTGACTGTCCAAGTCAACCTGGACCCTCATACATATATGTAATTATAAGAAACGGCAGCTTCGTCAACGACATCTTTGAGAGAATCGCAGTAGAAGCTTCCCGTCTGGCACACTACAAGAAGAGATCTACCATCACATCAAGGGAGATCCAGACCGCCGTCCGTCTCCTCTTACCCGGAGAATTGGCCAAGCACGCTGTCAGTGAAGGTACCAAAGCCGTCACCAAATACACTAGCAGCAAGTAAACAGTCTGAAGTTTATAATTTTTTTCATAACAGACAGGTTCTTGACACTATTGTATGCATAATCCTCAAGGGTTTACAGTTAAAGAAACAATGGTTTACAAGATGTTCATATATCGTAAATTAAACCAATAAAGAGGAGACAATTCAAGGTAGCAAACAAAACCTGAGTGAATCACATGAACTCCAAAAAGTAGGGGAGCGGGTTCCTCGACAGAGTATGCGTCTCCTGCTATGCATGTATCATCGCCATGAAAATCCACAAATTTCACAGTCGGAAATAAAATACAATCGGTAAAATTAGAGATCAGACGAATGTATCTCAACTCACCATCGAGATAATTACCAGTATGATCATCATATCGATGGTGAGTTTAGGCATCAACACATCGTATCGGTCACCAATTTGTAATCGTGACCGTTAAATTAAATTAGTGTCGTTTTGCAACATAACTCTGTTGGAGCAGTTTTTAGGTAAGGACCACACCCTCGTATTGAAGTCCGTATAGTGTGAACATGTTCAGGCATAGCGTACTAACTGAGATATGTAAAGTCAAAGGATGGGACAAATGGTATGCTACTACTGAGAAAAAGGAGGTTGACAACTGGAAAGTTGAAAATATCGCGTTTGTCATAGATCCTATTTTAAAGTCGTCCATCTGTGTCAGTATCAAGAAAGGATAATGATTTGAAGCAGACGTTATAGTTTCGATAGTATAAGTTCACTGGGATATAAGAGGTGTAAGCACTCATTGAAATGTAGGTCATTAAGTAACAGGACATCATCAAGATATGTGAAAGTGAAATAAAAGAACGTTTACAAATAAAGCAACAGTAGTTAATCGATGTCCAAATCTGGTAAATCGATTAGGAAGAGACAAATCAAGGTAAAACATAGAAACTGCTGGAATCGCATGAACTTAAAAAGGAACTAGACAGAGTGCGTCGATAGTGAAGGCGTCACCTGCTTTACATTCTTCACTGTCAGTGTTAAACTATACTTTAGATATAGGAAGATGTGGTGTGAGTGCCAATGAGACAACTCTCCATCCAAATAACAATTTATAAAAGTAAACCATTATAGGTCAATGTACGGCCTTCAACACGGAGCCTTGGCTCACACCGAACAACAAGCTATAAAGGGCCCCAAAAGTATACTTACCAAATATCATTTAGTGTTCAAACATCTTTTACTATGGTTCGTTATATCAGTAAACTACCAGGGTTATGTCAAAGAACGTCTCTTCTTTTCTAAAAAAAAAGTTCATCGGAAGATACCAAGACCTTGTTGATAAATATTCCGTATCAACTTCACAAATAATACACGATGGTCTTGAAGTATAGATTCTAGGTACTGACGTTGTTTATCGTCTTAATTACGTGTTATAGTGTTCTTTTATTTGTCTTTGTAAATTATTACTTTTACTGTTTAGTCTATGTTTGGTAATATCCATTTGACGTGGCTCGGTACACTTATACATCCCGTCATTGTGTTAATGTGCTATGGTAAATTTTTGTATTCTTGTCTTTCGTTTTTACTAATGTGCTTTGGTTTGTCTATATGCCTTTTGTTTTTCTTTGTTGACATATATGAATGTTTTTATAGTGATTAAGATTATAACACAATGTTGACTGATGTACCCCTCTTTTTGACATTTTTCGCATCACGGTGCGGAGCTATTAGTTTCGGTCGATATACACGCCATCTTGAAATAATTACTCATCACATAAAGATTCCGATTGGTTGCTTTATGGTGCGACTGAGATACAGCAACAGCGATTGGCTTAAATAAGATAAAGAATTACAGACTTTTCTCGTCTCAGGATAAGACATCAAATGCCGGAAAATTAATTATGTGTACTTCAGTTGCCACCAACTGTCATTAATTCATGTTCGTTTTATTATGCATATATTGCACAATGAAATTCAATGTTGAAATATCAATTATTAATATTGTTATTTGCTTTGTTAATCTGCAATATGCACGATTTGTTTTGCTAAACAATGTTCTATACAATGTTTTCCAAAATGCATTATCTGTCATGATTTAATAACTTCTGCCAATCTAGGCACACCTCCAGAGAGACACACCCCCAGAGTCGTATCTATTTGTAAATGTTTTGATTTTCAACAAGTAAAGTGAACAAAATTTTAAAAGCATGGGTGTATAATGCACACTCTTAAAGTAGAACAACATCATTTTCACTGAAACTAAATATCTATTGCTTTTTACAATTATATGTTAGCCAGTTTAAAATTTCAGAAAAGTTCATCTTAATATATATACAAAAATTGATATTCCAAGTCTAAGACATCCATTTTATATCAATCAATATCTAAAAATACCACATTTCCAATACTAAATCACCAACCACATGCACACATATTACCTTAAATTAGGATACAGCGAAGCAGTCCACAGCTTTTCAGAACGCTCAAACTTGTTACCTATTATGTCTGTTTGTTTTGTTCACACATTGTTGTCAATATAATGGAATTTTATGCGACTGTCATACAAGTGAGAGGTTTAGCTAGCTATAAAACCAGGTTGAATCCATCATTTTCTACATCAGAAAATGCCTGTACCAAGTCAGTAATATGACAGTTGTTATCCATTCGTTTGATGTGTTTGAGCTTTTGATTTTGCCATTTGGTAAGGGACTTTCCGTTTTGAATTTTCCTCGGAGTTCAGTACTTTTGTTATCTTACTTTTTTCAATATATTTTGTAACTTTTTATCATTATAAAATACAGACATTCAAATGGTGCATGTCTACAAATACCATGCATATTCAACAGCAACATGAGCAAGGGTTAAACAAATTACAAAATAATACAGTTGTTTACACATTGTCGAAAGTATTAATCATGGTTAATATCCCACTCCGATTAAAATAAATTTTATAATAAGCAGTTCATCATTTTAAATTTAAAAGTCGTTATACTATACAGTCTTAATTTCAAAAAATGCGTTTTTTTTTTTTGTATTTTTCATAAGAGTTGATGTATTCGCGGGGCCTCGGTGGCCGAGTGGTCTAAGTAGTCCAACTACTGTATCATTAGCCAGTCAACACTGAGGTTGTGAGTTCGAATCCCGCACGGGGCGGGTACCCTCGACTCCAATCTTAATTGACTAACATTGTCAGATTTCCTACCGAAGGTCGGTGGTTTTCTCCGGGCACTCCGGCTTCCTTCAATAAAAACAGACCGCCACGAAATAGCACAATAGTGTTGAAAGTGGCGTTAAACACCAATCAATCATTCAATCAATGATACGAATTCATCCCTAAATAAAATGTTCAACAAATTAAATGTAAACAAAAGGAACTACAGCGATGCTCATTTGTTTAACGGAATGATAAGGAGATATTCAAATAACAAAGACGTAACAAAGCTATGATGAAAGTATGTCAAATAAAATAAAACCACAATACTAATAAAAGTCAGACAGAAGTCACAACTATAACAGGAACTATACTAGCTCTCAGTGTTTCTGAGATATAGACTGAGGACACACACACATTAACTAGGGTGCTCAATTTAGAATAACAGTATTCTAGATACCAGGCTTAAAATTTAGTACGATAGTTGCGCGTTTCAATTGGCTACATAATTGCAGCTTTGTTGTTGAAATATTTATTATGTTATTTATCAATCAAATTGAATTCAGTTTTTTTTATAATGTCACCCTGTTTGATTTAAATTTCGATAGCGCTTCATCAATATTACCTAGCAATTTTAAAACATGATTATAAAGATACTATGTACATGAAGGTTAGTAAGTACAATGCAGAAATATATTTACATTTGTGTCTGGTTTTTATATGTTTAAGTAATGCAATAATTTCAACAATCGGATATAGATCAAATTTATAGTGATGATTATCTCTTCAACGGTAGTTTGTAAAGTGTTGAGGTTTTGTGTCTTTTTTAACAATTTCCATGCGTGTGCTTTTATCATCACTATAATAGTTAGACCGTTATATAATTTACCTTTCTTTACGATTAAGATTGATGCATTGGTCAAATGATTGTGGTTTGCTTAACGTCCAGTGGCAAATATTTCATGCATATATTTGGGATGTGATTGCGAGAAGTTGATGTTAGCATACATATACTACACAAATTTTCATTGTATAAACGAAAGCGTATTTTACGTCGGCCGAAATCACTAAAACGTTGATTGACTACGTATGAAACGTATGTATCTTCATACATGTCTGTTGTAATGCCAGTGGGAATAATATTTCATTTTTAAAAGAAAGTATTTTTTCTCTGATTTTGTCGGAACAATAAACTGTGTCTAGACTGTACATAAGCAAAATTTGCTCACGTGAATTTCACATGAATTTCACATGAAATTCACGTGAAATATTTCAAGTGAGGTTCACCTCAACGAGCTTATACATGAAACTCACGTGAAAATTTTTATGTGAATTTCACGTGAATTTCACGTGATTTTCATGTGAATTTTACACAAAAAGAAATTGGTATTTTTCATGATTTTAATTAAATTTGAAAAATTAGATGTTATTTGGATTACTTTATTTTAAAAATTCAGTGAATTTCACCTGAACACAATTCTTGTGATTTTCACATGAAATTCACACGAGTTTCACATGAGATTCACGCGAAACTCACATGAACTGATTTCACGTGAGTTTCGCGTATAAGCTCGTGTGAGATGAAATTAACGTGAATTTCATGTGAGATTCAGATGAATTTAAATCCAAGTGAAATTGGTGTGATTGAAATTTCCCTGTGTAGTTAGCATAGCTGCGTCTAACTCCATGGTTAGAAAGATAGCAAATATCGCTTAAGTTCATGGGGAATGATGATATACATGTAAGCTTGTCTGCCAAATCAACGCAAAGTTTCATTGTCTGTCCAACTGCATATAAGTTGTGACAACATGTAACAATTCTCATTAAAGGTTATCTTCTTTTCAGTTTATAGTGGCTTCATATTAAAAATCATAACCTCTTTGATTGTTTTATAAGATAACGCAAGTATTTCCGAGCCATAAATTGTCGTTTGATTGATATTGTCATCTGCAGATTGATCCGAATATAAATAATGCTGTGTACAAGACTGACACGCTAATAAACGTGCTAGTTCACATGGTAACAGATAACACCTTACCCAGACTCATTATCCCGACTCAAGAATCAAGAGTCCACCAGTTTTTGCTCTAATTCATAAGTACCACGTGCGTAGTGGAAGAGCAACAACTTAAATGTTCATGTCTTTGGTTAACTTGGCTATAGATCCAACCCACAACCTCCCGCATTTGAAACGAGGACGCTATCACGATAGAACCGAGAAGGTTTATACATAAAAAAGTCATCAATGAAAATGATGAAAGAACAGCATTTTACATTAGATTGACATCACAAACTCATTGGTCTGATGCCTTAAGTTGAAGTGACAAAACGACAATTTTAAAGAAGCATAAATTATATCTAAAACCATGAATGTTTTACCGTTTTATTAAAACTATCATGTTGCTTGATTGATTAAAAGTACCTTCGAGTAAGCATCAAATTGTCTCATCATCATTCGCCACAACATGTTATGGTGGTATAAAGAAAAAGGGTTCCGTAATTAAGAGAGTATGTCGTTATAGATGACCAGAAGACGTACAAATAGTGTCATATAAAAAAGGTGTTTGTGGGTCAATATGTTGTTAATATGCGTGAAATAATTTGTACTGGACGTTCAATCCATTCATTCCATTTTTATTACAATAACATTGCGTTTTGATATAAGTTATAGTCAGATATAACCGGCTATATTGCGTGCTGTTCTTGATGACGTCATACATGTTCATTGAAAACAATCACGACATAAGAAAATAAAACACAACGATTTGGGGTGAGCGTTTGAACATGTTGAACTGCTTACCTTTCGGATCACCTGAGATCACACCCGGTTTTTCGTGGGGTTCGTGTAGCCCAGTCTTTTGTTTTCTATGTTGTATTTTTGGTACCGGTTTGTCATGGGTTTTTTTTTTAACCATAGCGTTGTCAGTTTATTTTCAACTTATGAGTTTGAATGTCCTTTTGGTATCTTTTACCTCTCTTTTTGAAGTACTACCAATAATGCAATAAATTAAGGACGGGTGTATTACCAAGTATTGTTTACTATTTTTATTTTATTTTATTACGTGTACTTTCATCGCCTGACGTTCTAGAATCGCTATGGCAAAAAATTAAGCGAACATTTTAGCTCGTACAAGAAAGTTCCTACCACAATGAATCAAAACTGGAACATTTTTGGTAAGTTCGAAAACAGTTTTTTACATCATTGTCCTTCGACCTCTGTGGGAAGTTTTCTCATTTGTAAATTCATACTACATCCCTTTATCTTTATAGAGCTTAGAGCAAGACATCCAAAAATAAGTCCGCTACTATAGATGTCAATCGGTCATTGTTTACCGAGATAAGTCAATCTGCTTATTGTGTTACCTTTACCGTTGAATTCGTATATGATTTTACACAAACATAACATTTATTGTAATCGTTATTCATTTAAACTTACTAGCAAAGGATTATAGGGACGGCGAATCATTACTTAACGAACATGCAACACAGAGTGTAAAACTCCCATTGGCATCAGTAACATTCGGTTCGTATACCTACTAATTCTCAGTTAGTGTTTAAACATCTAACTGGCATGGTTCATTATAAGTGTCAGAATAAATTAGTGTAAACATATATTCTACTTTTTACCATTACAAATAAAAACATTTAGAGAGTGCATGTATTGTTTCTTTGAGTACTTTCATCTCTATAAATACCACAAATATTCAACAACTAGGGATAGAAATATTGCTTCAGTACTAAACATCTGAGTCATTGAAGAAAACATTTATCATGGTTAAGTACCCCACCCCCGATTTACGGAAAAGAATAGCTTGAAATCAAATTAAATGTTATCCTGTACAATTCTTCACGTCGTATTAGATCATACGCCAGAAGTTGATGAAATTAACAGTGTAACGTCATATAGTGCAAATCGTTTGTGTATTGTGAAGCAATTGTATACAAAAACTAAAAAAATCAGGATAATACAACATATTTAGTAAATAGAATATTGTTTGAAAACTTTACATTCGAGTCCAGTGTCGGTATAGTTCAAGCTCTCTGTATGTATTGGAACCAATGCAACCACTCTTTGAGGTGTACAAAATTGGCCTGTTAAGTCTTAATATCTATGTCGATAGTGCATACCACCTTTTTAAATTTGCAATCTTATTTTTCTATACCCCGTCCCAAACCCAACATTTTGCGGAATCGTCTTAAGTTTATAAAACCGTTTAAAATGTTCTCAACCAGAATATGTGATTTAAAAGGCACAATAGAAGTAATACTATTACCGATGATAGCGGAAGTTGGTATTTTCAATAAAAAGGTAATATACATAAGCAGTAGACTATTCGTGAATATAAATGGCACAGGTCCTACTTGAACCACACTGTATGCTTTTCCGTCATGGTTCAAAAGAAATGTTTACCTTGTTGCAAATTACTCCTGAATTTGAACCACAGAAAAAACTGAGACAGAATAATGTTTTTCTCATACTGACAATATTCACCAATTTTCCTTTAGTAAAAAAAGTTCTGTCCATCAATTTTTCATAATTCAAAGAAGATAAAACTACGATGCCGACAAACTAGTCGGACGCCAATACATAAACAAACATAGCATTTAACCTCAATGTTAATTAGATAAAGAGTTAGGGCGCGCATACAAAAATTACTATTAAACTTTATTGGAAAACAAAACGACATTTGAATATCATACTGAAGATAAAAATACTTCTGTCAGTTGATGTCTGTTGTAACTTATTCATATTAACCGTTTTAACAACATATAAAGTATCAAATCTAAATCATGTAAATTATGTTGTAAGCCCAAAACAATGAAAACGTATTTTTACACCTCTATAAGTTTTTTTCTGTGTTGTTGATTTGTTTTCGCATTGACTTAACACAACTCCTTTTATTCATCTTCGATGTTATCATGTTGAGAAAATCGTGACAGTTTTCATTTTTGACTTCTTACAAAGAATCAAAAATGATAATTAGAATACAGCGACACAACTGCACCAATAGACTAGAAAGGAATTTAGAAGGTTAATTTATAGATAATATTGATTTCATTTTCTTGTTATATTTACATTTGAAAACCGAATCTGATGCTAATCAAAGTGTGTTCCTCATCAACGTCAATGGTTCTGAAACCGTTTTGTTATTTTTTAACAGTATATATAGTAGAAAAAACAAAGGATATGGGGTATCCATTCATGACATAAAATCAGTACATGTACAGCAAAAAACACGCAAAAAGCAAAGGAACAGCGCTTGTATTGCTGTTCTTAATCTCGAGGTGAAAGTGAGGCCTGCAACACATAGCAAAAAAACTCTCACCTCACTGCAAATTTAATGACGGCCCCTAGCACCGGTTGCACAATAATTCGAATAGACTTTGTAAGATGAAACACCACCAAATCGGGCCCATTAAAAAAGAACTTACTAGAAAATAGTGCATATTCAAAACAAAATAATGTTTGTTTTTTTTTAATAACACATAGGTCAATTATAGACCAATTTCGCGATTGTGATTCATTGATTGTCTTTTAAAAGTTCAGTGCAAATTTGTCATATTAAAATAAGAAGATGAGGTATGATTGCCAATGAGACAACTCTCCACAAGAGACCAAATGGCATAGAAGTTAACAATTATAGGCCACCGTACGGCCTTCAGCAATGAGCAAAACCCATACCGCATTTTCAGCTATAAAAGGCCACGAAATGAAAAATGTAAAACAGTTTAAACGATAAAACTAACGGCCTGATTTAAGTACAATACCAATAAAAGAAAAAAAAACAAATATGATATACAGCAACAAACGACAACCACTTAATTACAGGCTCCTGACTTGGGACAGGCCCATACAGAATGTGGCGGGGCTAAACATGTTTGCTGGCGACTATCCCTTCTGTTAACCTGGGATTGTAGTGTAACAGTACAACATCAGAATAAACTTTAAAAATTTTGAAAAGGGCTTAATTCATCAGATCGATACAAAGCACATAAAAACCCTAACAAAAAAATGTATTTGCATATTCAACATGTTCAACACGACTTAAATATACAACCAAAATGTTTATTCAATTGTACATAATAACGCTTGTCCATTTAGAGTATTGCAAACAAGTAAACAATTCTCGATTTTGTCGTAGAATATGGCTCTTTAAGTCCGTCAAACGCGTTTAATATTTCTTTATAATGTTTTCCATCAGCTGAAATCACAAGAACGTTATGTGACGTTTTGCATGTAACGTACGCATTCCCATACTTGTCTGTTGCTATGCCATCAGGAAACTTCATTATTTCCTGTTAAAAGACCAAATTTCCTTTCCGTTTTTGTTGCAACAGTAAACTGTGTCTTTCTTGTTGTCAGCATAGTAAAGTTTATCTCCATTGACAGAGAGAAAGACAACATAGTCCACTTTCAGAGGAACTGATGATATACACAAACGCTCGTCTGTCAAATCAACACAAAATATTACTGTTTCTCCAACTGCGTACAATTTCTTACCGTCACATGACAACCCGTAACATTGCTCACGGAAAGTGATCTCTTTTTCAGATTTCTGTGTAAGGATGTTAAAAATATTAACCTTTCGGCTTATTCCATAGGAGAACGTAAGTCTTTCCGTGTCCACAATTGTCATATAGTTACACGAAAGGTTGTCCGTTACAGTCAAATATCTGACAAATTCTCCGGCTGAGGTGTATATGACAAAGTTGTTACTTTCAGTCAATTTGAAAAATAACTGTTTATTTGGCAAGATAACCGCGTTCCCAATTCTCATGCCTTTTGATTCAGAGTGATTAATATCAATCTTTACTACTTTCTGTAATTCTATTTTTTTGTATTCTTAATTTTGAGACCGAGGCAGCAATATGAGATTGGACTTTGTGAAGTTTTGTGGGTTGAAATGCTAAATGTTTTGAATCATTTTGAACATGGCAAAGCACCGTGCCTTCGGACAGAAAGGACTGGACTGGGGCACTTAACTGGATTTCCTTCAAAACAGCAATTGGCTCCTCAGTTACAGATTTAACTTTTTCAGTATGACCGCTCAACTCTTTTGAAATTTTACGGATGCTCAAAAATATCTGAGTATCAGACGCATAACCTTCTATACCATTTAGTGTGTCTTTCAAAGCTTTAATTTTTTTCAGCTTATCTTGAAATACTATTGTTCGGCTGCCTATTTTGTCAGTAACATCTTGATGCTGTACCTCAACCGTATTTACAAATTCTTTTCAAGCTCTTTAACTCTCTTAATAATACTCTGCACAACTTTTGATGCTTCGTCTTTCAAATTTTTGCATACATTCTCATTTGATAGCCTTTCCTTATCATGACTATCAATCAACACTTCAACGCTTCTTATCACGTCATCGAGATCTTGGCCGATTGTCTCTTTTGCTACAGATGATTTAACCCCGTCTGCTGCTTCTGTTATTGGCAACCATCCAGTGCACTGACTATGTTTGGTTTGGATACATTTAATACAAACTACTTGGTCATGTAATGGGCAAAAATATTCCGAAGGTTTGTCATGCAGGTCACATCTTTCAGCTTCCGATAAATCCAATATTATTCCCTGCAGAACATTATGGTCTCCTATACTAATAACAGTGTGACTTCGTAAGAGCTTATAACTTTTATGCACATCAAAGCATGTCGAACACAAAGCCTTGGACAATCTACACACCATTTTACAGCTGAATTTGTTTCATGTTTGTAGTCACATGGACCGCAATGTAACGCTCGTTCAGTTGCCATTGTGTCGTACATACAAAATCTGAAACAGAAATAAACACAGTTAAATCTTTGAAAAAACGAGTTTTGATGCTTTGATTGTAAAACACATTCCTTTAAATGCATATGACGTATATGCTCACGAGACGGTGAAGTTTGGATTTATGTCTGGATCAAACCAAATGGTTAGCTAAAGTCAGTAAGATATCTGAGATTACTATAAGAGATTACTATAACACATGCGTGATAATCATCTCAGCCAATATACAAACTTATGTGAAAATTGCCATAATTACTAAGTATCTGAGAACTGAAATGGTGGACTTTAGATAAAAACAGTAATAAAAAAAGATTACAAATACATATTTCTCATGATCATGAGAGGATATCAAACTATCAAACGAAGATAAGTTTTCTAACACAAAGTACAAATATTTGGCATTGTCAGTTAGTTTTCGACTTATGAGTTTGAATATCCCTTTGGTATCTTTATTTGGTTGTAAAAGAGAGACGAAAGATACCAAAGGGACATTCAGGCTAAGTATATTCGCCCCCAGATGCATAATGTATTCTAAATTATAGGATCGTGGGTACATATGTTTATAAAAAATACACTAGCGGGTCAAACATTATATGCAGGTCTATACCTAATAAATGATAAATAACGAAATATTGGTCATATAACTTGCATCTCTACATAAACAGCCTATCAAAAATGGGTCTGTAAATAGGTCTGTTGACTGTACAACAACGCGTTCTTATAAATGACTGTCGACGTACACCGTGTGCACTTGCATGCGGCTATGGACTCCGCGCTGATCCTATAGTTTACCAAAACATATAAAGTACTTAATTTTACATGTAGAACTGAATGTATGGCTGATCTTTTAATGGCCCTCCAATCCAAAGCTCTGATTTTTAAAAATATTTATTTATTTTTAGGTCATATGGACATTTGGACTATTTTCAGCATTTCTCATCGGTTAGTGACCGTCATCTGTCAGTAGCTGTTGTCTGTATCATGTCTTAAAATTTCGTTAATAACATTATCATGATTATCCATTCGGGGTGATTTTGAATGGAACAAGCAATTAATCAATGCATATGCAGGAATAGCGTCCTGAAATATTATACTTTATACTTCAATTTCTAAATCAAACAACATGTATAATGTTCTTCATTTTCATATAAAAAATCGGTAATTAAACACTTTGGTAGTACAACTAGAACAAGAGGACACGAGAGTCCCTTATTAGGAGAACGACGTTTTATAGAATAAAACAAAATAAAAAGTCGAAATTTCTTTTTTTTTTTCCTAAAGGTGAATTCACTTGGTGTTTTAGATAAAGGATTGTTTTTCTCTCTCATCGTTCTACAAAATGTTTGAATTCCAATAGGTTGGGAATATGTGTTATCCTTATAAATGTCTGATCGTCTGAAGATTTGCATAGTTAACCTAAATTGCTAACTAAAGCAAAAAACTGTTTGTTTGAGAAAAAGGTGTTTCTGGAAATTTCTCTCACCTTAAGCTTTGCTCTATATTTCGCGTGTTTGAGGTGTATTTTCATTTTACAAAACTTTACACCATATAACCTTTGCTGCTTACTAATACTAGTCTTTGGAGTGCATTTTTTAAAATCTGTAATATAAATATAAATGTGCAAATGTACATTGTTGTAAAAATGTTTTTTTATTATAATTTCGTTCTGAAATAAACAGATTTATTCATTATGTTTTCAAAAGTAAATTGTGTTCCTACATTTTAAAAAGTAAAATAACAAAATATCGAACTCAAGGAAAATTCAAAACAGAAAGTCCGTTATCATATTACAACACATAGTAATTCATGTATAATATATGACAAATTAATATAATTTGAAACATGCAAATAAATAATAAATTTATGTTTATTAAGATATGGATACACGTGACTCCATATCAACTTCGATAAAACAACGTAAAATCTTTATATTAACCCCTATCTGAATACCCATAACAATGATCTATGCAAATATATATTAACTGAAATTCTTATTAATCAAAACGTTTAGGGACTTATCATTTTTTATCTGGGAGGGGGACCGGTCAAAATGCAGGGGGGATCAAGTTTTTTTCTGTATGTGGACAAATGTTTTTATAAATTCAAAGTTGGGGGATCAATATTTTTGCACTTGGAAATAAGTAGTTCACATACTTCAAGAGACAAAATGTCAAGAAGAACATTACAACAGTCAAATCGAAATATATTTTAACACCATTCATATACAATTAAGTAAGACATCACAAGACTTTGGTGATATAGGAAGCTGCCATTTTTTGTCACTTTGTCCTATATAAAATGCAAAGGTGTTTAAAATCCGTATAATTCAGTTGTTATATTTCACTCACGTCGATCACTAAATTAACAAGCATTATTGCTAAATTGAAGTATCTTTTTGTTTTCATTACAAGAGCCCTTTGGATCCCTTTATACCTCTCCCTCCTTCAAAATTTGTACTTTTTAGGCTAATAAATAAAAAATTTGAGGTTACTATCACACATTTATGAATGAAATGTGACAATAAATGAGTAATTGAATTGTTCAAGCTGAAAGCATGAACTATCCATATACAAGTTTAGCGACTCAATGGAGGTTTCAATAAGGCCATAGGAAAAACTTAAGTTTAAGCAGCGTTCAAGAGAGGGACACATAAATAATGTGTTGTTACTGTTTCAAAAAGTTTACTTTTTAATGTATATTTTTTACAGAGTTACTCAGAATCAAGTTTTCTTTAATAGCCCAATATAGGAAATTAGAAAAAAAAGTCAGAAAAAGCTACTCAAAGCACTGGCTTCCTCTACCTACTAATATTCATGGAAGATGCCTCATGGAAGAGTCCTATTTCAAGGCAATTTTCCCTCAAATAAGTTTTGGGTTTTCTTACATATATTTCGATGTGCCCCGTGCTGTCTATCATTTGTTGTTTAGTTTTATATGTATTGTCTATCATTTGTTGTTTCGAAATTATTGGTCTTTTGTTGGGCAATGTATGACAAATATATGTTGAAAAACCTCGCCCGTAATTATAAATTATGTAATTCATTGACGCTCCCGACATGTGTAACTTCAAGGCATGTTTTAGCGGCGATCCATGTCTTTCGAAATTACTGCACTTTCCTTGTATCCCTGGTGCTTTCGACTGGAGAACTGTCGTACACAAGCATCGCACAAGTTGGCACTCCGAGGCGGTTGGGGAGCAAGAAGGTGCACTGTGGTTTATTTTTATCAATAGTACCGCTTAAGTCGACGCTAGGGACCGTCTTGACCTTGTTGTAGGGTATGGATGATTCGTTCATTGTTGAAGACCCTACATCAACTGTCAAGATGAAGAACAGGAATAAAAGCCCTGTTCATTGATAATTTTCTGTTTTCTATGTATTGTGTGCGATTTTGTCCCATGTTCATTTACTCCATATCCTTTCATTTTCCACTGAGAATATTTCATTTTCAATATTTTCATGAAATAACATAAATGATTTGCATGTTAAAATTTTGGCATGTCTAATAGAGGGGGGATCACATTTTTTAAATGTTTTTACAGGGGGGATCAAATAAAAATAATGAAATAGTATGGGGGGATCAAGAAATTTTGTATGTATGATTTTAAAAATGACCTGCCCCCCCCCCCCCTTTTCAAGTAAAAAATGATAAGTCCCTTAGTTTCAGACTGTACAGTAAATTGACCGTTCAAATATGCAGCGTTCTATAATGTTCAGAAAGCAACTTGTATGATTTGGTAAGCTTTTTTTCTTTTTGGCCGCGTGTCACAGGAATGCGTCCAAGCAGAAAATTATAAATAAAAAATAATACTAATTAAAACTTATTGTTCAGATTGCTCTCCATGGCTAAATTACGAAGCATCCCTCCAGAACGTATTCTATACATATTTTATGAAATACACAAAATAAGCATTAATAGAATGATACAACCCCTTCTCATAGTCTTTTTGTAGCACACCATAAGTACGCAAATTTAGGTACAGAATAACCGTATTATCTGTATAATAGCGTGATTGGTTCTGGCTAGCAAATGTAGAAGGAAGTAAGAAGGTTTTTATAAAATCTACGTGGTTGAGATGTATGTACTGTACACATATGTAATACGACTTAAAAGAAAACATTGTTTTCGTCTCATACTCACCCAAAGAATATATTGTTTGACTGATGTTCATCTATGATGCTACATATTATGTCATGTCTGTATTGAATGTTCACTGACCCATTATCATGATTATTGAATTAATTTGGACTACGTCCCTTCAAATATCCATAGAAATATAAAATACTAAGGTTCGCCAATACTGCCAATATTGCGAATAGTGTTTTTCCACAGTCTCTTCATATATTTTGTTCGTAATCGGAAACAGTGGGAGCTTGATTTTTTTCACGGAGCAATGGTTAAGTTGTTTACCATTTGCTTAATAAATGTTGGGGTTGTTTTTGTTTTTTTTTTTTGTTATTCTTTTCTGCAGTTTTTTAATAAAATATATTGTTGGTAAACAATGTAACAAAAAATATTAACATACGATGCAATTAGGCAAAACGTTATTTAATTTTTACTCTCTGTGTTTTTTTTTTTTTTTTTTAATTTTGATATACTTCACATGGCATTTACATTTATACATAATTAAACTTTCCACACACGTAGTTTAATATTTGTTTTTCCGAAAACAATTACAACATTTTTTTTGTCAACCTGTTTCAAAAATTATCATATAAACATGATTTAAAAATTGAACCTGTTGCCCTTCTAATTTATGCTAAAACAAAAAATAAAAAATATGACAAAATAGTAACCGACGACAACCACTGAGATAAGCACACACAGAAAATGACAGGGTTAAACATACTTGAGAGTGTTCAACCCAACCCTACTCTTAGACAGTGGTGTAACAACATAGCATATGAATACGCTGTAAAAATCCGTTGGAAAGGACTTATGCAAAGCAGGGTTAATTCGATAATGTGTTTTCCTTTTACGACATATGATCAGATAGGCAAATGGGAACGGGAGAGGGCGTCTGTGCGCAGGAAAAACTGGCTGATTCTTAAAGTTTGTTCTCATGTTGTATTGTTACAATACTGTCCTAGGTTAGGGGTTGGGTCGCGCTTTCAAACATGTTTAACCCCGCCACATTCTCTATGTTCCTGTCTCATGTCAGGAGCCTGTAGTTCAATATTAATGGTTGTCGTTGGTTCATGTCTGTCATATATTTGTTTTTCGTAAATTGTTTAAGGAGTGACTGTAATATTTTTCTGTCTATAAGAATAACATAAAAATGTAATGGTTGTCGTTGGTTCATGTCTGTCATATATTTGTTTTTCGTAAATTGTTTTGTTATAAATTAGGCCGTTAGTTTTCTCAATTGAATTGTTTCATATTTATTGCCTATAAGTGCTAACATTCATTTCATTTGAACTTTGGTGGATAGTTGTCTCATTGACAATCACGTGGTAGCACGTTAGCCTCGAGTGCGTGACGTCGTGGGTTCGAACCCCGGCCGGATCAAACAAAATGAAATGCATATTAATTTGCCTCTGGACATTAAACAGCCATCCATCATCATCATTATCAATCATATCCCATCTCCTAATTTTCATATTAGCCCCACCATTTTGAGCCATTACCTAGCCAGGCTAGCTAAAACATGTGCTGTTCGTTGTTTTTGTTCTTGCGTCTTTTTTTTTCCGAGGAGTCAGATCTTGGTGAATGATGTGGTCTGTTTATCTATCGAATACTTTTTGAAATTCCTGTTATCCTTTTTATTAACGACACTAATATGTTTTAAAAGTCTCTTTAAAAAGACAACTCATTGCATTAAATAAATCCGACAAATAATAGTAATAATGCAATATATTTCAAATATATATGAACTTAAGGATGCTCGATCGCTTTTTTCATGTTTAACTTTTCTATTATTCTGTAACCATTCTGGTTATTTCCTATGTAATCGAAGCTTTATCTTATTAACAGTATGGTCGACCCTCTAACGGCGAAGCATGCGCGTTCAATACATAAATGTTATTGGTTTCTGTCCACACCACATATCTATTTATCGCTAACAATTCGCAGCTAAAATATGTGTGTGTATACAAAAATATTAACTGTATTATCATAGTGATGATACAATTAGATGATAATAAGATTGCATGTGGTTTGAAATGTATACTTGTCGTCATATGATAATCAGTAATAGTGGAGGTGGGTTCTGCCTTCGGTGATCATCACCTATGCCAGTAACTTATTACCGAACAATTTTATGTATGGCATACTCTGCTTTACACTGATAACTGTACTATGTAAATAAGAGCGATTTAATCTTTAAAATAAAGTATATTAAAAAATGCACATGTCTGTGTATGTGAAATGGTGCATATATATCCTATAAGCTCTACTAGCTTTTGGAATAAAGTATTATCATTATTATTATTATCGAATATCATTTTTTTCCTAATTTTAAATAAAGCAAAAGTTGTTGGAA
Organism: Mytilus coruscus; assembly: GCA_017311375.1. Taxonomy (NCBI): domain Eukaryota; kingdom Metazoa; phylum Mollusca; class Bivalvia; order Mytilida; family Mytilidae; genus Mytilus; species Mytilus coruscus. Next base: position 95,938,473 of record CM029598.1, read on the forward strand.
TAATGATTAAAGTTTTCTCAGTGAAATATTCTAGAATTTGTGATGCAGGTAATAAGATTTCGGTTATCAAAATCCGACTGCTGTCAATGCATATCAGTTCACGCCGACACTGTGCTATAATAGATTCCTAAGAACTGATTTAACCCATTTGGGTGAATGGTCTAAGAACGAGTTTGTAGATTTATACTTTGTCGTTTCTACTACTTTATACATTTCTTTAATACACTGACACATCGGATTGAACGCCCCCATTCCATGGCTGCAAATGTATCAGCCAAACGGACACCCCTCCATAGCATGAACTACAGACGAATGGGATAATTCCAGGCGATCATATTTCTGTACCCCCGTCAACTTTTTGAGTGAAAGTCGTATCTGTTTACCTGTATTAAATACGAAACTGAATGAGTGTATGAATACCCATACTACATCAATCCAAAACCCAAATATTGCAAAACACTTATCTTACCTCCATGACAAATATGTTGTTGTCCCCGCAGATAAAATCATGTGTAAATTACATTACATAAACTGCTTGATAAATGAATTAGGTATTGACAATTCGCTTGGAAACTCAACATATACCCCCACGACACTTACCAAAGAGGAAATCCTTGATAATTATAGGTCTGTTCTAGGTTCCTTTGGAATTTCAACCAAAGATGAAGAACTGGATCTTCCATCACTTTATAGGATACCTAAAATACATAACTGTCCTTACAAACAACGGTATATTGCTGGGTCTTCCAAGAGCTCCACGAAACCTCTTTCTGAATTATTAACATCAATCTTGTCTAAGGGAGGGATAACTCACTCCGATTAAAAAAAAATTCTCTGAAACTGATATTATCAAGATGCCTGATTTCTTGATTGACAACATATTTGTTACGATTTGAGGACGTGTTTTTTCAACAAACAATCGGCATTCCCATGGGAACCAACCTCTTATTGTCGACTTGTTCTTTTATTCATATGAGACTGACTTCATACAAAAAGTTCTTAGGAAGAAAGAAAAGAAGTTAGCAGTATCCTTTAACGTTACTTTCCGCTATATAGATGATGTTCGCTCACTAAATAATTCAAAATTTGGTGAAACACGAATTCCATGACAATCTCAGGCTCTCCAGAAAGGTAAACAGGTTCTGCTCCATTAATGGTACCCGTCGTGTCCTCATGGCAAGTAAACATTCGGATAAGCAAAAGATATAAACACAGAAATAGATAAAAAAAAGATAATTATTTCAATGTACACGAAAATGCCATTCCGTTGTTAACGTTGCAAACAAGTAATCGATTTTCACTTTTGTCGTTATATATGGCTCTAGGAACTACAAGGCCATCACATGCCTTTAGTATTTCTTTGTTCTGTTTTCCGTCCGCTAAAATCACAAGTACTTTATTAGTTATTGAGCATATAACATATGCATTTCCATACTTGTCTGTAGTAATGCCAACAGGAAACATCATTTCAACAGTTTTAAAAGACCATATTTCTTCCCCGTTTTTGTAGCAACACTAAACGGTATGTTTCGTGTAGTCAGCATAGTACAGTCTATCCTCATGGACTGAAAGATAAGCAACATCGATTGTGTTGACTGGAACTAATGATACACGCTCACGATTGTTTGTTAAATCAACACAAAATATTATTGTCTCTCCAACTGTGTACAATTGTCTACCGTCATATGCCAACCCATAACATTTCTCACTAAAAGTTATTTTCTTTTCAGTTTGTAGTGCCGTTTGTGAGTCTGTAGTTATTATCGTAAGAATACGAATTTCCTTAATTGTTGATCCCCCTCCGACCGGACATACGTATAAACTAGTCAATGGCAGACAATTTGGAAAGGAATATGACGTTTTAATTCAATAAAGGGTTCAATCTTCTGCTAAAGACAATGTCAATCACGTTTTTAGCGATCCTTTGATTAACGCTCAAGTAACGAGTGGCGGAAGTGAAAAATACTTTGATTTTCACTCTTTTGCATAATCTACAGTCATTGGTTCAGCACGTTTCTAAATAAATAAACTGTCTGTATTTATGAATGTCTTCTGGTTTGATAAATATAAAACCCCAGACGTCGCCGGAACGGACCATTGTTTTTTTTTCGGAATTTGAAAGTTTTCAGAAATCGCAACAAAAAACAAACGTTAGGGTCGGCAAAACGACCGCAATAAATAAGATAGGTCGGGTAACCGGAAACACACATATATCTTTATTTGGCCTTATTGCTTTGTTTTACCTTTATTTGAATACGAATACATTATCAAACCAATTATCGTCCAATAAAGGGCATGTTACATGTAATGATTACATGAAGACATAAATAAAAAAACAAATAATGCTTATGATATAGTACTTGTGTTCTTATTGTAAAACATTTATAACAAATGAAATCTACAGTATTGCATATTCTTTCATGTTCACATAAAAGGTGCCAACTAAATTTGTTTTCTGTTTCTCTCATCAGTGACGATCAAACCAAAACTTGTTAAAAAGGCCAAATAAAGTACGAAGTTGAAGAGCATTGAGGACCAAAAATTCCTAAAAGTTTTGCCAAATATAGCTAAGGTAATCTATTCGTGAGGTAGAAAAGCCTTAGTATTTCAAAAATTCAAAGTTTTGTAAACAGATAATTTAGAATTATGACCATATCAATGATAATTCATATCAACACAGAAGTGCTGACTACTGGGCTGGTGATACCCTCGGGAAATAAAGACTCCACCAGCAGTGGCATCGACCCATTGGTTGTAAATAAAATCATCATAGATACCAGGATTGAAATTTTGTATTTGCGCCAGACGCGCGTTGAATGTGGTCTTTTCGGACAGGTAAATCATCGCTTAGCAAATCAGTTTTCAAAGCATGTATATTTGAATAATACATGGTTACATCAACATTCACAACTACATTTCAATAAAAATTATATTAAAATCCTACAACATCAGCCCACAATTTAACAAATATACCCTCAGTTTCCTTTCCACATTCCAAAAATAAAATTAATGAAAAATTAAAATATCAGGATGAACACGTTAAAAAAAACAGAATACAATGTCATATGTTATAGAACTACATCCTAATTCACTTCTCATATACCAATATAACAATGATGTAACGTATTGTATGCTTGGTATAGGCTCACCGTTAATTGCTATAATTGATAGATTAAGTAAAGATTAAGCCATAAAAGAGGACAAACAAAAATAAATTACACAATTCAATGTTTTATTAAAGTCTCATATCTCAACAAGTACAATCAAAATTTATACATTAATAACAAAACTAAATAAAATGAGAGCCATTCTATACAGAATTATAAGAGACTATTAAAATGCATAGATATATACATTAAACAATATGACATAAAATACTATTTAAAATATATAAAATTTCTACGCCTTTTTAAAATCAAATAACAGGTTTTGGCACACACACGTATCATATTTACATCTGAGAATAAAAAAAACTTTTGGTTATCATCTTAAGTATTAAAATTTTCATTAAAAGTGTCAGCAACATAATATAAATGGTTTCTAAAATCGTAAAGAGGACATCTTAATAAAGCATGCGCTTCGTCTTCACATATATGGCACACTCTGTTTTTTAAAACAATATTTTCATATCTCCCAGTTTCAATCCTTAGTGGAGCAACACAACATCTAAATTTGGCGAAAGCACTTCTATGACTGAAAGGTAAAGCTATTTTGCAGTATTCCTCCGGTTCAAAATTTTCTTTGAACAATCTGTACGTTTGTAGCGTATTGCCACCTTTACCCGATATACATGGAAATGGTTAACTTTAACCTAAAATTATGAATAAAATGAGATGTGGTGGGTGTTGGTATGAAATTGTGGTTGCAACCCCTCTTGTTTCAATCGCTGAACTCAGGTGGAATTATTTAAGGTTTATGTGGACCCTTTGGCTAAAATGGCTGTGTTTACACCTCAAAATTTACTCTGAGTACAGATAAACCTGTGTATCTGGAAAAGTTTTAAGGCATAGTATGCCCTAGATGAATAAAATTCAAATGCATTTTGTGTTTTAGAAAATTAAAAACTTAACTGGATGTTGCATGCATTTTTTTTTTTTCATTTCAAAGGTGCCAAAAAAACAAAGTTGGGAAAGAGGTTTGAGAACTTCCCCACAGGTAATAATTGAAGTGAACTGTATTGATTGACCCAAATGGACAATAGAGGGACAATAGATACCTGACAATAATTTGAAATTTAAACTATGTCACTGAGTGGACCATTTCAAGTGAAACTCAACCTTTTTGTTAATTTTATCATCTTCTGCAAGGACGATAAAGAGTGCACAGCAAAATTCAGTGTTAAGTTTTTAATTTTCTAAATTATTAATTGCATTTGAATTTTAGTTACCTAGAGCATGATATGCCTTAAAACTTTTCCAAATGCACAGGTTTGTCTATACTCAGAGTAAAATTTGAAGTGAAAACGCAGCCATTTTAGCCAAAGGGTTTGATCATCAAGGCATATTTTTTATGTTAAAAGGTATGCAGCAAAAGCAAGAGTGCCAACAGAACGATACTGTCAACATCTTATGTGCGTAAAAGTTTTGTGTTGATATCTCTTACCGTTTGGAAGATATGAACCAAAAACATGCCCAAATTGTCAGGAGAGTGACACTGTATGTGTGACATTTTAAAATTTACAAATTTTCAATGTTGTGTAAAAATAATAATAATGAATGAATTAAAAAGAAAAGAAGATTTTTACTTATATTTACATCTACTATCTTTGATATCCTGGAATTTTTTATATTATAAGATGTACAATGATTAACACTATATGCTAAATTTGAAGCTATGTACCAAAAAATATAAATGCTTAAAAACTATAAATTCTTATTCCAGGTTTAAAGTGGTTTTTTTTAAAGGAGCAATGTGTCCCTCAATGTTTTAATTTTTTGAAGTTATATATTGGCTGTTTCAATAGGGCTACATTGACAACCTAAAACATAACATACATAACATGTATGAACTCAGGTCAGGTTTATGAATTTTTGTCAGATGCTCAGACTTCTTGTTTTTTTTTTCCGACAATGCAGGGTAAAATATTTTGTCCTATATCACCCACTTTTCCTTTCATATAAGACTACAATAGCTCATAAAAAGGTCATTACCAAACTTTAGGCAGATTCTAGATCTTTTCTAACGATTTGAGACCCAAATAATGCCAATGCTAAATATAAGGTAAAAGTCCGAGTCAGCCTTTTCCCGCCAGTTTTTAAAAATCAAATATCGCAAAAAGGAGTTCCATAACCCATGTTCCTTTACTAATGTTTTTCTGACTTATAGTATCAATTTTAAATTCTAGATTATTTTTTTTTATTTCACCCAACTACATCCTTAAGTCAAGGCACCCAAAAATGTCAGGAGTGTGACATTTGAGTTTGATTGGGTACCACTCTACAATATGTCATTAGAAGGAACATGTCCATGTCCTTTCAATAAGTTATGATGCCAAAGAGAAGAATACAGACTTATCTATGAGTGGGATGTAAAATAATTTTTTTTAAAAGTTCAAATTATTAATGCCAGGAGTGTGACATTGTTTTAAAGACATCTTTTAACATTACAAAGTCAAAGTACATGGTCCATTAGTTATCTTATGTATAAAACATAAATGCATATATGCATTTTACTTTATTTGCATACAAATTGTATGATAAATAAATTTTATTCTTTATTCTTATTCTATAACTGTAAATTGTCTTAAGTAGAATTTTGAGGCATTAACTGATAAAGATTTGAAAACTGCTCTAAAAAGTTGCATGTCTAGATAATCAACATCAAAGTATGTACTGTAAATTGTTATAGTAAGTTAGACATAGTATTTGTCGATTTAATATGTCCTTTTTCTCTAGTTAAATTCTGCATACATGAAATTTTTTACTAAAATAGCCATGCCTGTGAAATTATCGCACTCCTGGCATGCAGGGGTAAAGAATGCATATGAAAGATGATAAATGGTCTATCTTGTAGGTTAAAATTCATGTTGAAGCTGAATAAGCTGAATAAGCTTTGTGATAATAACTGGACAAGTTAATTTCAGATATTTTTAATCACATGACAATGTATTCATTATTGACAATGGAAGGCTATCCTCATATTGTTTAATATATGTGTTAAGTAAAACAAAATCCATATATAATCATAGCCCATTCTTAAAATGATAAGACAATATAACTAGGCAGAAATATCAGCTCTTTCTGCATTTTTATCTGAATCTTAAACATGCTTCTGTCTTAGTATGGGTTAATATATTAAAATAATGTGATTGTCACACTCCTGACGCTGGTGTGAAAAGGAAACAGAAAACATATTTTTGTTCTATTGTTAACAAATTTAATTTGAGATTTTAATTATTTTTCATAGTTTATTATACCAGAGGCAAACAAAACTTCATATTTGAAGATTATTTCCGCACAAACTATCATATATTAGTGTAGTTAGAGAAATTGATTTCAACAATACAAAAATATCAATATATAATTATTCAAATGCAAATTATATTTTTGATCATTCATATTTTAATTTTATGATGCAGTTACACATGAATTAGGAATTAGAGCATTTCAAAATATGCAACGATTAGTACTTAAAAAGTGTCACACTCCTGACAAAGAAGATTGATCTGTGTGAGCTATTTTGTGTTTACCACAGCGGTCTTCTATAATATTTTCCTTTTCTTTGATACAAATACAACAAATATAGATGAAAAAAATCAACATTTAATAGCATACTGCTGTCTAGAAGATACTTTCTGATTATAACAGAGTTTTTCTATGTTGTGATGTTATACTATTGTTTCAGAAAAAGGGAGAAGGTTTGGTACCATTAAAACGTTTAATCCCGCTGCAAATGTTTGCACCTGTCCTAAGTCAGGAATCTGATGTACAGTAGTTGTCGTTTGTTTATGTAATTTATACGTGTTTCTCGTTTCTCGTTTTTTATATATACTAGACCGTTGGTTTTACCGTTTGAATGGTTTTACACTAGTACTTTTGGGGCCCTTTATAGCTTGTTGTTCGGTGTGAGCCAAGGCTCCGTGTTGAAGGTCGTACATTGACCTATAATGGTTTACTTTTATAAATTGTTATTTGGATGGAGAGTTGTCTCATTGGCACTCACACCACATCTTCCTATATCTATTGTCACACTCCTGACACTCACTTTGGTCATTCTTATAAACTGAAAAAAGAAATCTATTGTTTTACGAAACATACCAGTATTTCCTCAGACCAAACATGAAATTTAAGAAAACAAACCTGTTACTCTTTACTTATTTTAATTAAAAGTATCCATGTCAGGAGTGTGACATTTTACTGAAATTTGGCAGGTTATAATAGCAGGGGATTTTTACTGTATTTGGCCATTCACTTCTAAAATACTTTTGAATATCATTTCGTATGCATATATCTATGGGAAAAAATTTGTATGTAGGAAAAAAAGTCACAAGAAAAAAGTCATGGAAAAAAGTCACGGAAAAAAAGTCACAGGAAAAAAAGTCACATTATAATTTGAATGAAAATTGTCATATGGTCTCCGTACTTTGACCTATAATTCTTTACTTTTTACTCATTGTGATTTGGATGGATAGTTGTCTCATTGGCACTCATACCACATCTTCTTATTTATATTCACATATATATATGAAAAAAGTCACAATATATATTTTGTATAACAATAGTCATAAGGTCACATACATGTATATTTATAGGAAAGAAATTCCCAATATATTTTTTTCTATGAAAATGGGCATAGTTTTATTCAAATTTTATGCTCTTTAGCTTTGGAAATTTAGATAATCAAAAAGCATCGTCGGTGCTGTGATCCAGCCATTAGCTTTAGTTAGTCGGACATTTTTTTTTTTCATCTCATTTTTAATATTTGTTTCTTTTTCAAGCTGTACAACATTTATATAAAGACAAACATTATAACTTTGGATAAGTGATTTTAGACCAAAATTTTATAACTTGTGTTTAAATATTTTTAACAGAGAAGAAACCGAAGGACTGAAAAAAACAGACAACACAAGGATTGAAATGTAGAAGGTGTCATCGTTTTAAAATTTTCCAATGTTATTTTTCCTTTTTTAAATCACCACTTTCTGCTCATGAAATTCTCAGAAAAAAATGTACTTCTTCTAAGGTACTTCTGACAATCAAAGTAATCGAAATCATTGATGGAAAAACTGGAAGAGTTGTGTACATGATTTCAAATCTTATTCTCAGGTATCGTGGTGAACCAAAATAAAATTGATGTCGCTCTTGCATTAAATTCAGAAAGATAACTGAGTTTTGTTCAGTTGATAAAACAAGCTTGTTCTAATTTTACATGTAAATGGTTTTTTTTTGGGATTATGTCTATGTTTATTAATTTGCAAGGATTTGTAAATGACATTGGTATGCAATTTTTCTAACTTATCTTAAGATCACTTATTGATTTTTGATAAAAATTATATGACACTGAAGATGAACAGTTTTATTTGATTTTCATGATACTACTAAAATAATTGTATTCAATTGCCCATAGATGGAGAATTTCTCAATTTTGGTAAAAATTCTCTTGATATTTCAATTTTGAGAAGAGCTACTGATTTTTAATATCTTCTTTTTCTTTCAATTAAACAATTTTGACATGAATGGAAATAGAAGTTTTAAAGAGGAAGGTGTAGTATATTTTTTATTGAAGTTTGACTTAATAATTTTCAAAAAGAGGCATTGAAAGTGCACTTTTTCAAAAACATTTTTTTTTAATTTAAATTGGGTGTTCATTCTTCATTGAGAAAAAAAACAATCTTGCATTCAAATACATGTACAAATACCTTACACTGAATATAATGGTGAATAAACAAATAAATGCCCATGTTAGAGTTATGCAAATTAATTATAATTGTAACTTAAATTAACCTAAATTATTGAATACTATCAGATGTTTTCCTTGATTTTACAATTAAAATAGACAGAACAGACCCAGTTTGCATTTTGTACCTATTTTGTTTTTTGTCTTTTCTTTGCAAAAAAAAATCCATCTTTTTAATTCTTAATCATTCATCTTTGAGACATAATTTATAGAATAATTTTATGTAGTGTAGATCAAAAGTAATTATAGGTATACTATTGAGTTCACGTGTATCAATTAAGTTAGATGTGTAATAAAGTGTGTATTTAATTCTGTAACACAAGAGATATTAATTGTGGTTAATTAAGATTGGCATTACAGTAGAGTTGATTCCAATTAAAACTCCCACCTTTGAGTGAAATTGTTTGTAAATAATGACAATTGTCTATCATATTGTATTGTATCATTACTCTTACTTGCCTAAGGAAAAATTTGTAATAATAGCATTTAAAAAAAGTGTGGGAATCAACTTTGATTACAATACACATCTTGTACCAAATTTTACTCAATAACTTATAACAACACGCAAGCATAAGATAAAATACTTTCATAATTTTTATCAACTGATTAAATCTAATATATTACTTTTTCACATTAATTTATAAATAATAATTTATTATAAATTTTGATTCACAAATGAACTATATCCAAGTGTATATCTAAAATAATAGCTGTTCGGTCAATATTTTCTTAAATTAAGGGCAAATAAAATGTCAAAAGTTGGCAGTTGATGATTAAAATTGTGTAAAAGTTTCTGCAAGTCATAAAAACATATTTAGTTTCACGATATGTCTTCAACATAGAATTATTACACTTTTATTAGTTAATATTATTTATTTATTTGTGTATTCATTTATAAAAAAAATGAGGAAAAATATTAATTTTACTTTAACCTGGGACTATTATGCTAACAATATATTATGTCCCAGCTTTAACTCATAAATCAAATCATGAAATCTGTTGATAAAACTATGCTTTATTGTGTCCTTTTCCTATATACATCATAATTTTGTTTGTTAATATTTATTTATTTATTCATTTATAAAACAATAAATGAAAAAATAGTAATTTTACTTTAATTCCTAAAAAAATCATGACATTTGTTGATAAAATTGAGCTATAATGTGACCTTTTCCTATATACATTTAAAATCTACCACTCAAAATAAATGATCTGATACAAGTATATTATGACTTTTTACTATGCATTCAAAAACTCCATTTTAATTGTTTATTTCATACATGTACAGAGTGACTTTTTCATGTTCATTCCAACATACTTCTTATAAATAATTTTACTCAATCATATGTTGTGACTTTTTTCATGTGATTTTTTTTCCAACGGATTGTGTTACTTTTTCCTATGACTTTTTTCCGTTTACCAAAACATGATACGGTGAAATAAAAACTTGTGTTTATTGTTTCTAACAAAACTTCAATTACTAGTTGTAAAAAAATCCATCAAAAGAAGCTGTAAATTCAATATTTTTCAAATATTCTGACACAAAATAAAGTAAGTTTGGTACCAAAATGTTCCTCTCCGCCTCCTCGTTCATTTAGAATTATTGTTTGTATCCAACAAAAGGTACACAAATTTCTCTTTAGCTTGCAGGATTTCTACATTTTTACCTAAATATCTTTCTTAAATATTTTTTCTGATAATGTTGTTATTGCTTTTTCGGCTTTTGTTTCATACACTAATGGGTATCTGTCATTTGGTGGACCACAATTTATTTGAATTCAACAATGTTGAAATTTTACTCTCTTCGTCACACTTTTGCTTCATTTTTATTGACACCACCCATCTACTTAAGAAGTGCTTTACATATGCATTTGTCGTCTCATACTCACATATAAAATACGCTGTATGAATAATTATTAATGTGTTGTGTCCATTCCTGATATTAATTATACGTAGAGCTCGGCAGTGTCAATACATCATTCAATGAATAAGTTGGAATACGCCCCTTTAAATGTATCAATGTGTAAGGTACTCAAATACTGTCAAAATTACGAAGCATTTAATCCAGTCGTATGGAACGCCAAAACTGTCTTATTAGGTTCTTTTTTGTGTACTTTTTTAATTACATGCTGCGAAAGTATGTGATAACGACATTATATGATGTGCACTTGTCATTATATGATACAGTGAGGGTATGGATTACTCGAGTTAAACTGTCTAGGTAGGGGCGGATCCAATGGAACGATTTTATGCTATAAAATCATATAAATCGTGAAAAAAAAACATTATATAATTATTTTAAGTGCGGTCCAAGGTGGTGGAATTATATATATATATAAAAGATGTAAAGTAGCATTAATACACTTATGTTTTCTGCTATAGTTGTTCTCGTATTATGTAATTATGTATTCTCTTCAGAATGCTATTTTGAAATGTTTATTCCCGATTGTCCCACTTTTAAAATCTTAAAGTTCTGATTGTCCCACATGAAAAGTTCTGATTGTCCCACATTATTTTATGAAGTAAAATGTTATTAAATAAACAAGGTAACTGTTTGTTTGTTTTGCTAATAAACAAGAATTAATTATAGCATGTTCAAACTATTATTTAATATCAATTTTATAAATGTATTAACTATGATTTTTGATAAATCATCAGATAAATGCACTTTTGATTAAATAATGTAATATTTCTGAGTTATGAAATATATCTCTAATGTTCCGTTTATTTATTAAACAAATATAAACACCGCAGTTTTAATTAAAAATTTTTTAAAGTTTTCAAAAGAAATTTAGAAATAATGCATGCAATATGAAAAAAAAAGGATAAACTCATTTACACTCTTCACTCCACACGCAATTTTTAATGGAGAGGTGTTTCCACTAGTCTTCGTACCAAACAGAATGACCACTACTGGAATGGATATAACGGGCTACTGTGATAACATGTACTTAAAACAAATACTTTGTGACAAGGTTATACAATAGTGGTCTAGTGATATTGAAAACTCATCACGAGAACAATTTTACTCGATATTTAAAAAAGAGTTTACTTTAGAAACATACTTTCTAAAACTTTCTGAATATTGCAGGATTTGGATCACATATTTTAGGTGTTCAAATTTGCGTCTGCCTATTGAAACAGGCAGATGGCAAAATATCCCGAGGCACGATAGAATATGTACTTTGTGTAGGAGTAATATTGGTGATGAATTTCATTTGTTATTTAAATGTACTAACCAAAATATTGTTGATTTAAGGGAAAAGTTTCTACCAAGCTACTACACAGTGAATCCTATTTATAAAAGAAAATGGAAGGTCTTCTTTCTATATGTAATGTACAACTGTATAAACGACTTTCTGTGTTTATCAAAAACATTGCTAATATGTTTTGAAATGTTGGAAAACACATTTATAAAAAAGAAGATGTGGTATGATTGCCAATGAGACAACTCTTCACAAGAGACCAAATGACACAGAAATTAACAACTATAGGTCACCGTACAGCCTTCAACAATGAGCAAAGCCCATACCGCATTGTTATATCTCCATGCTATATCTATATTATCGATACCACATGCTTACTTATTCATGTTTATGTAATGCTATTATTAATGACCTCATGTTACACATGTATCTGTGTCTGAGTGTTCAAGTAAATTCTTAATCTTAAATCTTAAACCAAGGACAACAAACCACGTCGAAGGATGGCACAGCAGCTTGAAGAAGAAGATCCAAGTACCACATCCAAATATAAACAAGCTACTGAACTACCTTAAAAAAGTACAGACAGCAAACGAAGTGATCCTCATCCAGTACCATGCCGGGGGAGTACGACCAACAAAGAGAAGAAAATACACACAACTTAATCAACACCTACATGAACTCAAATATCGTCTTCGGAATGGTGAAGTTAGTGTGTTTCAGTATGGTAACATTGCCTCTTATTTGTTACATTTGGACTAAATGTGTTGCAATTATATGATGTGTTGTGTTGTGTGTTTATGTTATATATTATGTGTGCTATTTTTTTGTACTTATGTATTATGTGTGCTTTATTGTTGTACTTATGCATTATGTGTGCTTTATTGTTGTACTTATGTATTATGTGTGCTTTATTGTTGCACTTATGTATCATGTGTGCTTTATTGTTGTAGCTTTGCATTGTGTGTGCTTTAAGTATCTGCTCTTCATGTCAAATATGTGCTTTAATAAATTAAGCTGTTCATTATGTTGGCTTTATTGTATTAAGCTGTTTCTAATATGTGCTTAATTGTAACTCTTTAGTACACATTTATGTTGAAATAAGTAGTGCTTGATATGTATTATTTCATGACTTAATATTATATTCTATGTTTGATGATACATCAATTGTTCCTATTATGTGCAAAATAAAATATGCGAATATTATTATTTGTTCATGTTTATTTCATATTTTATAAGTAACATTGAAAAGTTACCTGTAATTACCTGTTTCACACTTTCAAAACAAATTAATCACTATCAGAACAATTCCCGATTGTCCCACATTTGAACTTCCTGATTGTCCCACAAACATATTCCCGATTGTCCCACAAAAATTCATTTCTTTTTTACCTTGAATTTCAAAAAGTGGGACAATCAGGAAGACACCTTTTGAAAGGCATTGTCTTTCAATTTTTCTTTCGTATTTTGTAACCACTCTGTCCTTTCCATATGCAAGATAAAATTATTTTGAAATAAAGTTTAAAATAAAATCTCAAAAAACTTCAAATTTAAAATTAGTTATCTATATTCCTTATGACGAGTTTCTGATGATAAAAATGTTAAGGAGATATCTATATGAGCCACTCCGTGCGAAAAGGTACAACAAGTGTTTTGATAAACTTTGCAGGACACGCTGTTAAAGTTTGTTGAAATATTTTTGAAAAACGATTTTATCCGTAAAAAGTGGTATCAATGTAAATAATTCACAAAATGATCAATTATGTCCCGAACTTGTCAGTTAAAACAGAGAGAGACGTAGAAATAGCTGAAGTTTTGTACTTAGGCAAGTGTTTAAATCATTTGTTACCCTTACCCGGAAAGATGCTACACTTAGCCAAAATAAAAACATTTACAACACTATAGAGAGAAAAAGTCAACAGTTTTCATTATCTTTAAATTACCTATGCCTAAAGAAAGAACACAACAGTTAAACGTACGGGAAAATGCAAAAAATATGTCATTTTGTGTTTTTGAAATTTAAGTTAAGTTATTTAATATTATATAAATCAACCGTCCTTGGAAGGGATTCGAACAATTGCTCCCATTAATTGCATTGATTTCTGCTTTGTGCGCGAGAGCCTTATCAACTGCTACCCGAGCGAATATAATCAATTGGCAAGTTAAGATACTTAAACTATACATGGAAAAATGAATAATAAAAGTCAATACTTGGACAAAATCTAAGAAAAACAAGGGAGGTGTAATCACCGAAAGGTGTGTATAGCTTACAACTTAATCGTATGAAGAAAAGTAACGGTGTTTTATAGAACACTGGGCAAGTCTGTTAGCAATAATTATGCACACTTTTCAGAATTTCACAAATTTTTCGTTTTTGTACCTTTTTTCGTGGCTCATATACAAGAAGCTTTCTTTCGAAAGTTTTATCTGTGAACGGAAACTGTTGTTCTTTGGAAGAACATGTCATGTCGCCTTCCATACTCGTCTTTCTCATACCGTATTCTTCTCTGTAGAATCGTTGATGTTAGGTACAAAATGACACCATGTTAGGTTTCGCTTGTGACATTATAGAAATACAGGTACTCACAAAATATGATTTATCGAAGTATTTAGATCAATTTCTAAATGATGGACTATTTACAAGTTCTGTAACATGGAAGTCGATCGTCAAGTCGTCTATTTGTCAGTGGCATCAACATATGGCATTGGATCCCGATTTTATTGTTATCAAAGACATTCACTCGGGCTAGGATGAAAAATTTTGTCCTGCATTTTTTTTAGTTGTAATCTCTGTCCTGCCTTTTTATTTTTCACTCTTTTCGGTCCTGCCTTTTTTTTATTAGTTTATCCTGACTTTTTTTACATAAATTGTCATCCTGCCTTTTTTTTTTTTTTTGCCAAGTTGCTCATCCTGCCTTTTTTTTAACTCAAAACTCCTGTCCTGCCTTTTTCAAATTTCATCCTAGCCCCATAAAAATCAAATGGTAGCTCCCTAAGCGCACTTGATAGTTCAACCCGTGAAGCAGATACAATAGGAAAATTTAGAACGAAACTAAAAACTTAAATCCCAATAGTAATATATACATGCCGAAACAATATGAGTTTGGAAGTCGTAAACTCAACATTGTGCTTACTCAACTTGGATGTTCTGCTTCCTTCCTAAATTATGATCTGTCTATAATTAATATTATTTCTGATCCATCTTGCCGCTGCGGTGTGTATTGCGAAGATTCGCATCATTTCTTTTTTAAATGTATATTATATTCAGAAATACGAAGTAAGCTTTTAGAAAATCTTAGCTGGCTCCCAAATAACTGTCCATTAAATATAGAACTATTAACCTCGGGTAATAGTCTACTTACTCAGGAGCAAAATGAAAATATCTTTAAACATGTGTTTGAGTTTATTAATTTTTCTGTCCAATTTATACAAATGTTGAAATAATATGTCATGAATGCATGCTCTTATATATTGTATAGTTAAATATGTTAAATGGAGAAGACTTCATAAGTCTGTTTGACTTGTGTCTCATCCAATTTGTGTTTATGCAAATAAAATATGTTTAAACTAAACTAAGCGCACTGTCTTTGTTACTACTTTTACTGTAAGCGAACTGTCTTTGTTACTGCTTTTACTGTAAGCGTACTGTCTATGTTACTTCTTTTACTGTAAGCGTACTGTCTTTGTTATTGCTTTTACTTTAAGCGTACTGTCTTTGTTACTGCTTTTACTGTAAGCGTACTTTCTTTGTTACTGCTTTTACTGTAAACGTACTGTCTTTGTTACTGCTTTTACTGTAAGCGTACTGTCTTTGTTACTGCTTTTACTGTCAGCGTACTGTCTTTGTTACTGCTTTTACTGTCAGCGTACTGTCTTTGTTACTGTTTTTACTGTCAGCGTACCGTCTTTGTTACTGCTTTTACTGTAAACGTACTGTCTTTGTTACTGCTTTGACTGTAAGCGTACTTTCTTTGTTACTGCTTTTACTGTAAGCGTACGGTCTTTGTTACTGCTTTTACTGACAAATCACACAAATGTACACCAATTAGGGTGCAACCATTTGACTTCAAGGGGAGGGTTATGGTTTTGTCTGCGTCAGAAATTATTTTTTCTCAGTTTTTCCACGCTATCAATGAAATAATTTTTTTTCAAAACTGATCACCAATAGGTAAGGGGAAAATCTAGATTCAGAATATTTTTTTGTCATCTGCTTGACCACAATATTTTTTTTCATCAAATTGGGATCAGAATATTTTTTTAAGAAAAAAACCATAACACCCCTCTTTTCAAGTCAAATGGTCGTTCCCTTATAGGCTGTCAAATGTAAGATATTTGCAGGAAAATTTAACAAGTACGCAATCCATGCATGTATGATCGACATGATGATGTCTTCTGTAATCTATACATGGTGGAAATCACCACGCCCAGTCTGTGTTATTGTTAGATGTTTTTCTGTTTTGTATCGATCTGATGAGTTAAGCCATTTTCATGATTTTTATAGTCTGTTCTTATGTTGTGCTGTAACACCACTGTCCCAGGGTAGGGGAGAGTTGAGCGTTCACAAACATGTTTAACCCCGCCACATTCTTTATGTGCCTGTCCCAAGTCAGTCGCCTGTAGTTTAGTGGTTGCCGTTGGTTATGTCTGTCATATTTGAATTTCGTAGATTGTTTTGTTCTAAATTAGGCCGTTAGTTTTCTCAATTGAATTGTTTCATATTTTTCGTGTCGGTGCCTTTTATAGCCGACTTTACGGTATGAGTTTTTTCTCATTGTTGAAGGCCGTACGGTTGCCTTTAATTGCTAACATCCACTTCATTTTAACTTGGGTGGATAGTTGTCTCATTAGCAATCATACCATATCTCCTTATTTTTATATCAGATTAATTTAATACGTAGTTCTTCCTGTTTCATTGATGGCTTCTTATAAGTATGAACCTTCCTGTCGTCTCGTGGTAGCGTGTATCTATCTAGTGCAGAAGATTGCCTCTGGGTTCGATCCCGGCCGGGTCAAACCAAAAACCTGAAAATTTGAATTTGCTGTTTTTCCGCTAAGTATGTATGTTCTGTATCTTCCTCCTTTAGTAGGAGCACCGCCATGGGTTATGGTGTAAAGGAGGACATTTAACACACTGTATCGGTACAGATTCAATGTGAGCATTTGCCTACCCAATTTCCCAGCCTGGCCGTGACGGGTCTTACTACCAGAAAGTTAACCTTCCCCAAAAACAATAAGTACAATGCAATAAAACATACGAACACTCAAAAGTATTGACACTAATTAATAAGGGTAATTACCTGATAAAGCACCTTACACTCTTAATCTATTTGACACGGGTATATACACACACCCGAAAGTCATTTTTATAAAATACATGTATGTACAATGCCCTTTGGCATTTATGTTGCTAAAACTAACCTATACCGTTATTGACCTGCCGACCGGAAAAATAGATCGTTTACAAAACGCTTTAGCTATTAGAAAGTACCGATTTCGCGAAATTTATTTTCGCGATTTTCATTTATTCGCCAAAATAAGCGAAAATAATCCGCTATACGGTATTTGGCACTGGATGGGAAACAACAATCCATCCTTCATTATGTAAAATGTCCGAATGTCCGAGGAGTAGATCTAGAAGAGAGACATTCAAACTCATTATTCGAAAATAAACTGACAACGCCATGGCAACAAAAACGAAAAAAGACCAAAAGACAAACAATAGATACAAAGCACAACATAGAAAACTAAGGACTGAGCCGTGTATTGTTTTGTTTACACACCGTCTCATTGTCTGCTTTACATACTATCGACTCGTTGACATTACAAAATGTACTAGTGCAGACACACTAATCTTACTAAATTGCTAAAATATGTGTTTGTATACATAAATATACAATTTATTATCATAGTAATGATAAAATTAGACGATAATTAGATGTACATGTGGTTTAAAAGACAACCTTGTCGTCATATGAATTACCAGTAATAGTTGAGGTGGGCTACGTCGTCGGTGAATCATCACTTAATAGTAGCTTATTACAATCATTTCCCACCCCTGATTTTAAACTAAGCAAACCTTGTTCGAATAATGATTGGATTTCTTTTCACAGTGTTTTTTTTTTTTTTTTTTTAATTTGTGCTGCAGGTGATGAGAGTTCTGTGAACAACTGTTCACCACGACACTGTGCTGGATTTAACCATTAACCTAAATAGATTCTTCCCTTAGTTTATTTATTTTGTATTATATTGTATCATAGATCAAATTTATTTGTTCAGTGTATGTTCACTGGTGTTAATTTGTCTTTTGATTGAGTTAAGCCATTTCAATTGATATTTTATAGTGTGTCTTTCTATGTTGTGATGTTACACTATTGTTTCAAATAAGGGTGAAGGTTTGGTACCATTAAAACATTGAAACCCGCTGCAATTGTTTGCACCTGTCCCAAGTCAGGAATCTGGTGTTCATTAGTTGTCGTTTGTTGATGTGGTTCATAAGTGTTTCTCGTTTCTCGTTTTTTATATAGATTAAACCGTTGGTTTTCCCGTTTGAATGGTTTTACACTAGTAATTTTTGGGGCCCTTTATAGCTTGCTGTTCGGTGTGAGCCAAGGCTCCGTGTTGAAGACCGTACATTGACCTATAATGGTTTACTTTTATAAATTTTGACTTGGATGGAGAGTTGTCTCATTGGCACTCATACCACATCTTCTTATATCTAAGAATTATTTTTGAAACTTTAAAAAAATGCATTTTTTGTATAATTTGTTTTGCATTTTACATAATATATTTTCCAGTTTCCTAATATTTGTTTTGAATCCTACTTTGCTTTGTTTTTCACCGAAAAGGTCCATTGAGGTATATTTCCGGAATTTGCCGAGTGACGTCGAAATGCCATGCGATAACGTTACGGAATGGCATGCGATATTAAGGATGTTTCAAAATAACAAGCTTTTGAAAAGACTGTTCTAAAATGATAGAATATAAATAAAGGAACTAAAAAAGCAGAAAAAAATGAAGGGTCCGTGTGTTTGTTTTCGAGATATAAGACATTGAAAATTTGGTGGGAAACGATTCTCTCTAGACTTTTCATAGTTTTAACATTGGCTACTTTTTGTTTCAAAAACTATGAAAAATAACAAGGATTTAATTAAAACCAATTGTTCAGAGAACAATTGAAGGTCTTCCACTCGTAAAGATCTATTTTGATATGAAAATAATAAAATTCGTTTTAACATGTCATTTCCAGCGTCAAATGAAAGCTTTTGTACGCTGATTCCAAAATATGAGGTTTATATAAAAAAATTAAATAAGGGAGATAATTTGTTACTTCCGGTTTGAAAAATTTACTTCCGGTATTATTTGAATGTTTACTTGACACTGATTCAAAAATATATGGTTCTATATACTTTTATATTAAATAAATACAAAAATAGCTACTGCCGGTTTACATAAGGTCACTTCCGGTTGGCTTTCTAAGGTCAAGTGGCTTGCAACCTAATACAAAAGTCCCATGGCTTTATCATATATACATATGAGGTAACAGCAAAGGTCATAATCTAGAACGTCAAAATAACATATGACCTTGAGCTCAATTTCAAGGTCATAAACCAAGGACCTCAAATCAAAAGACCCTTGGTCTTAATTATATATGGTTAATGAGTTATATCACCATAAGAGTATTTTAAAATACAATAGGGAGAAAACTCTAATTTAATGTTAGCGTACCCTTTAAACCAAAATGTATGTGTTACGACATGTCGCAACTAACAATTTAATAAAATATGTTGTCAATATCTTATACGGTTTTGAAAAGAAGTGAAAATAAGCCAAAATCAAAATTTATAATATGACCTTGACCTTTGACCTTGACCTAATTTTATTTTTTTGGACCAGGGACCTCAAATCAAAAGACCCTAGGTCTCTATCACTTATGGTTTACCAGTTTCACATGCATATCACTTATATCAAATGCATAAGGAAATAACTCTCATATGGAATCTCATTACGGCTTCGGTCAAAATTAAAATCCTAATCCTGAAGATGTAACGAGCAATTTGGTAAAATAAATTCGTCGTAATCTTTTACGGTTGCGAAGGAGTAGTGGCCACAAGAAAAACAGTGTTTGGGCAGATAACTCTTACAACGTAAAGTATTTGGTTACGCAGTTGTCAGTTTTAAAAGCGTATAAACTATACAATATCATATTCCAAATATCTAAGCGACATCTTTTGAAACATCAATACTACGCAAGAAAAAAATTAGGCGGAAGAAAAAAAAAATAATAATAATAATAATAATAATCAGAACAAAGCAATAGGTCTTTCCACGGAAAAGTGGAAAGACCTAATAAGGTTTTCAAATATGGCTTGTTAAACTATATGTAATTAAATAATGAAAATAAAAGTAGGGGTAAGCGGGCAAATTTTTTTTTTTAATGACAATGATAAAACCAGAGGATTCCGAAAATCTGGCAAAAATTCAAAAATATGAGTAGCAAACATCCTTAACAAGAAGCAGTTGATAAATTTTTCTTATCATATACTTGTATAAAATGTTACTTAAATTTTACAGTTTTATAACATTTAAAAATATTAAAAGTCTATGAAAGGATTACTATGTTTATTAACCAGATTCTGAAGAATTTCTTCGGCGGGCTGATAAACGAACTTTTTTTATATAGATTAGACCGTTGGTTTTCCCGTTTGAATGGTTTTACACTTATAATTTTTGGGGCCCTTTATAGCTTGATGTTCGGTGTGAGCCAAGGCTCCGTGTTGAAGACCGCACTTTGACCTATAATGGTTTACTTTTATAAATTTTGACTTGGATGGAGAGTTGTCTCATTGGCACTCATACCACATCTTCTTAAAACTTTTTATTGACTGCTTCCGGAATGTTATCACATGCCTTTCCGTTAATGTCCGTGACGTTTATCACATGCAACTTCGTGCATTTCCGGAAATTTGTTTGTAAACATGACAGACGACACGGCTGCGTTTGTCGAGTCTTTGAAAAACGACAACACAGTGCGGAAAACCGCAAGTGATTTAAGACTTTTCACAAAATGGTTGAGGAGCAACTATGAATTAAGATTAAACCATTTGGTACATTGCCGTATTCTAAGCGACACATACATGCAGGTCATAAATTAATTTGTTGAATGAAATCAAATCTTTATCTACTAATAGGTGCCATAGGAGGTCCACCAGAGTTTTGAGCTAGGATTTCTTGGCATGAGTAATATGTATTAAAATAAAACTTGAAAACTTTTATTTGAATTTTACAATATTGCATACATTTTTTAAAATTTTTATTTACAATGGCAGTTTTGGTAATAGGTATCACCTGTAGGTCACATGGTACAATGAAACAAACATTCATGCAACATCTAATATTTTTGTTTTGAATGGAAGGCTGTTACACTATTCACACTTACTCCATTAAGTATTTTATATAAAAAAAATAGAAGTAACATAGAGACCTTATAGGTAACTTTTTTAATTATTGGTCCAAAATTATGATTTTCATAGTCAGAGTTTGTATATATCATACATTAACATACATCAAGAAAAAAAAAATGTTTATTTGTCAAAATGATTTTCAAAGAATTATTTTCTGAAGATTTATAAAAGTCAAACGGACTATAAACGTCAACATTTTTGGCTAAATTTTCTGCCGACAGGCTAGATATATCTCTGTGTCAACCGTTTATCAATTATGCATGCAAACAATGTTTACGTTTAGTAACATGCTTTTCCTTATGTCATGTATCATGTGTATTTGGCGTATAAACATGATAAACAAGGAATTTTTGAATCTGGAATAACTTTGAAATCTGGAAAATTGTATAGAAATATATGACGAAAAACTAACCCAACTAAATAGGGATAGCCATGCGTGCATGGCTAAGGTTGATTTCAGTTTCACTGAAAATTTAGTATGACCGTTAGCTATGCATGCATGGCTAACCCTATTTAGTTTGGTTAGTTTCTTATCAATTTTCCAGAATTCAAAATTATTCCAGATTCAAATAGTTCCTTGTTTATACATGTACCTCAATGAGACAGCATATACTTCTTGTACATGTCAAATATATCATGTATATAGTATTGAACATGTTGAAGTAAAACTACCCTAACATGTATATGCATACATGTAGAATATATTACACCAAAACAGCTAGTGTATACAACATAGATATTTTATAGGTAATGTATCAGGGAGATATAAAATGGTTTCAGTCTTAACTTTTTTATTGTTTTCTTACAGAGGTAAACCTCATTATTAGAATGAGTGTGGTAGAGGTTTTAGTCAATGGTACTCTACACAGACACATAAGACTAGAGGCTGGTGATAAACTGCATATATGTGATGTTTGTGCTAGAGAATTTAGTCATGGTAGTAACCTTAAGGTGCACATGAGAACACATACTGGAGAAAAACCTCATGTCTGTGATGTATGTGGTAAAGGGTACAGTAGGCGTGTTAATTTACAGATTCACATGAGAACACATACTGGAGAAAAACCTTATAACTGTGATGCATGTGGTAAAGGGTTTAGTAGGCATGTTCACTTACAGATTCACACTAGGACACATACAGGTGATAAACCTTATAACTGTGATGTATGTGGTAAAGATTTTAGTAGTTCTAGTAATTTACAGAGACACAGAAGAACACATTCTGGTGAAAAACCTCATGCGTGTGATGTATGTGGTAAAGGGTTTAGTAGGTTTGGTAGATTACAGATTCACATTAGAACACATACAGGTGATACACCTTTTGGCTGTGATATATGTGGTAAAGGATTTAGTCAGCTTTAATACATATAGGTGATACATCATATTATGACTGTGACGTATGTGGTAAATTTGTTAGTCAAGGTAGTGAATTAAAAAGACACATGAGAACAGATAATGGTAAAAAACATCTTGTCTGTGATGTATGTTATATAGAGTTTAGTCTGCATTGTGATATAAAGGGACACAATAGAATACATACTGAGGATAAACATGATGAAGCTCATAATGAGATGTACGTGGTCGAGGTTCAGTGTGAGTGATATATACATAGACACACGAGAACACATACCAGTAACATCAAGGCAAATGTTACAAATCTAATTTTTTTAAGACTTGCAGAGAACACAAGATTATGACTGTTTTCTGAAATTGTTTAACATCTCACCACTTATTTAATTGATTTTGTATTAACATTGTGTCATAGATAAAATTTATTCGTTCAGTGTATATTCATTTGTTCACAAGTGTTAATATGTCTAAGAAAGTTTCTTTTGATTGAGTTAAGCCATTTCAATTAATATTTTATAGTGTGTCTTTCTATGTTGTGATGTAACACTATTGTTACAGGTAAGGGTGAAGGTTAATACCTATTAAAACGTTCAAACCCGCTGCATTTGTTTGCACCTGTCCTAAGTCAGGAACCTGATGTTCAGTGGTTGTTGTTTGTTGATGTTGTTCATAAGTGTTTCTCGATTTTTATATAGATTAGACCGTTGGTTTTCCCGTTTGAATGGTTTAACACTAGTCATTTTTGGGGCCCTATATAATTTGCTGTTCGGTTCGAGCCAAGACTCCGTGTTGAAGACCGTACTTTGACCTATAATGGTTTACTTTTACAAATTGTGACTTGGATGGAAATTCAAGTTGTCTCATTGGCACTCATACCACATCTTCTTACATTTATTGTGAAGAACATAATTAATATTTGATAAATCAAAGTTGTTTTCAGAAGAGATGCCTTATAGAGACACATGAGAACACATACTGGAAATAATTATTAAACCTTATAAATCAGGGGGTTTGATAATAATTAAAACTGACAGACACACGAAAACATATATTGTAAGGTTTTACTCATGGGCTAAACATTATTTGTAATAACAACTCATACTGACACATACTTGAGATATACTTTAAAATGTGATGTGTATGATAGATTTTTTTTTCTAAGAATGTTATACTTAAGAAACAGTCGGGTGATTAAATTTTATGTTTACATATATATGCTATTTGGGAGAGGGTTACAAATTGGTAATGTAGAAAGACATATGACAACATGTTAATGTTCCTTATAAATGTTGTTTCTTTGATTCATTGGATTCTTGCAGCTGATAAATTGTATGACAGTATCAGCTGCAAGAATCTATGACACAATGTTAATACAAAATCAATTAAATAAGTGGTTAGATGTTAAACAATTTCAGAAAACAGTCATAATCTTGTGTTCTCTGCAAGTCTTAAAAAAATTTGGCCGAAAATTAGATTTGTAACATTTGCCTTGATGTTACTGGTATGTGTTCTCGTGTGTCTATGTATATATCACTCACACTGAACCTCGACCACGTACATCTCATTATGAGCTTCATCATGTTTATCCTCAGTATGTATTCTATTGTGTCCCTTTATATCACAATGCAGACTAAACTCTATACAACATACATCACAAACATGATGTTTTTCACCATTATCTGTTCTCATGTGTCTTTTTAATTCACCACCTTGACTAACAAATTTACCACATACGTCACAGTCATAATATGATGTATCACCTATATGTATTTTCATGTGTCTCTGTGAAGTATAAAGCTGACTAAACCTTTTACCACATACATCACAGACATGAGGTTTTTCACCAGAATGTATTCCCATGTGTCTCTGTAAACTATAAAAGAGGGACGAAAGATACCAGAGGGACAGTCAAACTCATAGATCGAAAACAAACTGACAACGCCATGGCCAAAAATAAAGAGACAAACAGACAAATAATAGTACAGATGACACAACATAGAAAACTAAAGACTAAGCAACACGAACCCCACCAAAAACTGGGGGTGATCTCAGGTGCTCCGGAAGGGTAAGCAGATCCTGCTCCACATGTGGCACCCGTCGTGTTGCTTATGTTATTACAAATCCGGTAAATAGTCTAATTAGGTAAGTCACATTCGTGAAAAGGGAAGGGTGTTGTAGTTACGACATAAGGAACATATCCGATATCATCCGTGAAACGGTTATTCCATAACGGTCAACCAACTCGTGATGGCGTCCGTAAAATTTACGAAGGGATGATTTCAACTTCACCATTTGGAACTCTTGGTTTAATAGCTTTTTTGTGAGCAGCAATCCTCTATCAAGGAAATCATGATAGAAAACACAAGCCCGGGAATATCGTATCAATTGGGAGATATATACTCCGTATATAAAGCTGACTAAATCCTTTACCACATATATCACAGCCAAAAGGTGTATCACCTGTATGTGTTCTAATGTGAATCTGTAATCTACCAAACCTACTAAACCCTTTACCACATACATCACACGCATGAGGTTTTTCACCAGAATGTGTTCTTCTGTGTCTCTGTAAATTACTAGAACTACTAAAATCTTTACCACATACATCACAGTTATAAGGTTTACCACCTGTATGTGTCCAAGTGTGAATCTGTAAGTGAACATGCCTACTAAACCCTTTACCACATACATCACAGTTATAAGGTTTTTCTCCAGTATGTGTTCTCATGTGAGTCTGTAAATTAACACGCCTTCTGTACCCTTTACCACATGCATCACAAACATGAGGTTTTTCTACAGTATGTGTTCTCATGTGCACCTCAAGGTTACTACCATGGCTTAATTCTCTAGCACAAACATCACATTTATGCAGTTTATCACCAGCCTCTAGTCTTATGTGTCTGTGTAGAGTACCATTGACTAAATCCTCTACCACACTCATTTTAATAATAAGGTTTATCTCTGTAAGAAAACAATAAAAAAATTTAAGACTGAAACCATTTTATATCTCCCTGATACATTACCTATAAAATATCTATGTTGTATACACTAGCTGTTTTGGTGTAATATATTCTACATGTATGCATATACATGTTAGGGTAGTTTTACTTCAACATGTTCAATACTACATACATGATATATTTGACATGTACAAGAAGTATATGCTGTCTCATTGAGGTATATGTATAAACAAGGAACTATTTGAATCTGGAATAATTTTGAATTCTGGAAAATTGATAAGAAACTAACCAAACTAAATAGGGTTAGCCATGCATGCATAGCTAACGGTCATACTAAATTTTCAGTGAAACTGAAATCAACCTTAGCCATGCACGCATGGCTATCCCTATTTAGTTGGGTTAGTTTTTCGTCATATATTTCTATACAATTCTCCAGATTTCAAAGTTATTCCAGATTCAAATAATTCCTTGTTTATCATGATGTTTATACGCCAAATACACATGATACATGACATAAGGAAAAGCATGTTACTAAACGTAAACATTGTTTGCATGCATAATTGATAAACGGTTGACACAGAGATATATCTAGCCTGTCGGGAGAAAATTTAGGCAAAAAATGTTGACGTTTATAGTCCGTTTGACTTTTATAAATCTTCAGAAAATAATTCTTTAAAAATCAGTTTAACAAATAAACATTTTTTTTCTTGATGTATGTTAATGTATGATATATACAAACTCTGACTATGAAAATCATAATTTTGGACCAATAATTAAAAAAGTTACCTATTAGGTTTCTATGTTACTTCTATTTTTTTTATATAAAATACTTAATGGAGTAAGTATGAATAGTGTAACAGCCTTCCATTCAAAACAAAAATATTAGATATTGAATGTTTGTTTCATTGTACCATGTGACCTACAGGTGATACCTATTACCAAAACTGCCATTGTAAATAAAAATTTTAAAAAATGTATGCAATATTGTAAAATTCAAATAAAAGTTTTCAAGTTTTATTTTAATACATATTACTCAAGCCAAGAAATCCTAGCTCAAAACTCTGGTGAACTTCCTATGGCACACATTAGTAGATAAAGATTTGATTTCATTCAACAAATTAATTTATGACCTGCATGTACGTGTCGCTTAGAATACGGCAATGTACCAAATGGTCAATATTAAATATCCGTGTAATTTGCTCTATGGGATGTTTGCAAACTTTCAACGGAGGCAATTTCTTGGCATGGGAGAAAGGAAGAAAGACCATTCACAATTTGTCTTTTTTTTTTTTTTAATTTAATAAAAAAAAAAAAAATAATAACCTTTCAAATATAGAGTTCATAAGAGAAAAATATTCCCTGTGGAACCCTCCTTTTGCTCCCTCCATTTTCACCCCTTGAATGAGGCTTTCTAAACTTATTAAAATTAAAACCTTGATTCTAACCTATTTATTCATGTACAGAACTGGCAACTCCCTTTATTTAAAAAGAAAATATACAGTGCCGTTATACACATGCATGTTGTTTGCTTGGAGTTCCCGCCTGACAAGAAAGCAATAGCCCAACTCCATGATAATATATTCCTGCATCACGTGATTTTTACCACGTGGGGCCAACATTAGAATAAATATCGAATATAGAAAGTGAAAATACAATTCAAAACATAAAGTCCGAAGGCACATAGAAAAAGAATAATTTTTTTGGCAAAAGGTGTCGGGGGTACCTCTCTGTATATTTGCCACTGCACCTTGTCTGTTTTATGAATTCTAACCTTGAGTTTTTTATCTGTAACTTGCCAAGAAATCCTAGCTCAAAACTCCGGTGGGCCTCCTACGTCACCCATAAGTAGATAAAGATTTGATTTCATTCAACAAATTAATTTATGACCTGTATGTACGTGTCGCTTAGAATACGGCAATGTACCAAATTGTCAATATTAATCATCCGTGTAATTTGCTCTATGGGATGCTCCTGAATGGACCAAATGTACAGAAAAAGATCAGAAAAGGGTAGGATAAAAAAAGAAGAGAGAATAATGGGGTGCTAAAATATACAGAATACAGAAAAATAACCTAAAAGTATAGAAAAGAGGGGGTGTCTTAATTTTTTATCTTTTATTTTTCGATTATTTTTCTCAATTTACTATTTGCTTTGCTCATTGTCCTCTATATTTCAGCACCCAATTATTATCTCTTTTTTTTTTTTTTTTTTTTTTTTTTGCCTACTTTTCTCTATTGCTTATTTTTTGCCATTTATTCTGCACTGTTTGTCCATTATGTTCTCCATTGTTCTCTAAACCCCATTCAGAACCTAAATGGTGACAACAATTCCTTCAAATGTAAAATAAAAATTGTCTAAATAATATGTTATTTATTTCCAAAAGAAGAGAAAGTTCTCGTATTACGCTAAAATGTCAATACATGACATACATGAACTGTGTATGATTCATGACTAATGTGATGATGGGGTAAATAAGTTTTTAGATATACGAAGATGTGGTATGAGTGCCAATGAATAAGTTATACTTTTTACAGTATGATAATAGCATTAAATGTACGTGAATTCCATATTTTCCGAAATGGTGCTAAGAGGGCTGATATGTATAGATTATTACATGGCGTTTTTCATATCAGACCCTTTATCGGCCCTAGGTCATGATATCAGCCCAAGAGCCGCAGGCTCGAGGACTGATATCATGAACGAGGGCCGATAAAGGGTCTGATATGAAAAATGACATGTAAATTGAATGATCTTTTTATCATATACTTCAGCAGAAGAAATACAGACAAGAATTATTAAAATTTTGTCTTTCTTTGAACTTTTAGATGATAATTTACAGACAACCAAATACAAATTTCTTAATTTTAATTGTTTTTATTGATATAACAAGCATTTTTTTTATCTTATCACAACAATTATCATGTTCTTAGCTTGAAAAATTTATTGTCACCTTTCCTGTGATGGTTGCCCCCAAAAACATGTGCATAGTTTTTCCTTTATAATTGTCATGGAAAATTTCTGGCATCTCATTTATGCCTGAAGTTGTTGGGGCTGGAACCTGTCTAGAGTTGGACTCAAAATTTGATATGCCTTTCAAATCATGTTTAATCTTAATTCATAGTTGCTCCTCAACCATTTTGTGAAAAGTCTTAAATCACTTGCGGTTTTCCGCACTGTGTTGTCGTTTTTCAAAGACTCGACAAACGCAGCCGTGTCGTCTGTCATGTTTACAAACAAATTTCCGGAAATGCACGAAGTTGCATGTGATAAACGTCACGGACATTTTAAAACGGAAAGGTATGTGATAACATTCCGGAAGCAGTCAATAAAGAGATATAAGAAGATGTGGTATGAGTGCCAATGAGACAACTCTCCATCCAAGTCAAAATTTATAAAAGTAAACCATTATAGGTCAAAGTATGGTCTTCAACACGGAGCCTTGGCTCACACCGAACAGCAAGCTATAAAGGGCCCCAAAAATTACTAGTGTAAAACCATTCAAACGGGAAAACCAACGGTCTAATCTATATAAAAAAAAGTTCGTTTATCAGCCCGCCGAAGAAATTCTTCAGAATCTGGTTAATAACATAGTAATCCTTTCATAGACTTTTAATATTTTTAAATGTTATAAAACTGTAAAATTTAAGTAATATTTTATACAAGTATATGATAAGAAAAATTTATAAACTGTTTCTTGTTTAGGATGTTTGCTACTCATATTTTTGATTTGTTGCCAGAATATCGGAATCCTCTGGTTTTATCAATGTATTGTCATTAAAAAAATTTGCCCGCTTACCCCTACTTTTATTTTCATAATTTAATTACATATAGTTTAACAAGCCATATTTGAAAATCTTATTAAATCCTTGTTATTTTTTCATAGTTTTTGAAACAAAAAGTAGCCAATGTTAAAACTATGAAAAGTCTAGAGAGAATCTTTTCCCGCCAAATTTTCAATGGCTTATATCTCGAAAACAAGCACACGGACCCTTCATTTTTTTCTGCTTTTTTAGTTCCTTTATTTATATTCTATCATTTTAGAACAGTCTTTTCAAAAGCTTGTTATTTTGAAACAGATTAGCGAACATCCTTAATATCGTATACCATTCCGAAACGTTATCGCATGGCATTTCGACGTCACTCGGCAAATTCTGGAAATATACCTCAATGGACCTTTTCGGTGAAAAACATAGCAAAGTAGGATTCAAAACAAATATTAGGAAACTGGAAAATATATAATGTAAAACGCAAAACAAATTATACACAAAATGCATTTTTTTAAAGTTTCAAAAATAATTCTTAGATATAAGAAGATGTGGTATGAGTGCCAATGAGACAACTCTCCATCCAAGTCAAAATTTATAAAAGTAACCCATTATAGGTCAATGTACGGTCTTCAACACGGAGCCTTCGCTCACACCGAACAGCAAGCTATAAAGGGCCCCAAAAATTACTAGTGTAAAACCATTCAAAGGGGAAAACCAACCGTTTAATCTATATAAAAAACGAGAAACGAGAAACACTTATGAACCACATCAACAAACGACAACTAATGAACATCAGATTCCTCACTTGGGACAGGTGCAAACAATTGCAGCGGGTTTCAACGTTTTAATGGTACCAAACCTTCACCCTTATTTGAAACAATAGTGTAACATCACAACATAGAAAAATTTGATCTGTGATACAATATAATACAAAATAAATAAACTAAGGGAAAAATGATTAAAGTAACATGATTATACCGCTGTGAAATGTTAAACAAATTAAGAAAAACAACAATAAGCTTAAACCAAAATATCAGCCATTTGCAATTACTTTAATAGAATTGAGAATGGAAATGGGGAATATGTCAAAGAGACAACAACCCGACCAAAGAGCAGACAACAGCCGAAGGCCACCAATGGGTCTTCAATGCAGCGAGAAAATCCCGCACCCGGAGGTGATCCTCAGCTGGCCCCTAACTAAAATTGTGTGCTAGTTCAGTGAAAATGGACGTCACACTAAACTCCGAAACATATAAATGAACTAAAATTAAAAAAAAAAAAAAAAAAAAAATACTAGACTAACAAAGGCCAGAGGCTCCTGACTTGGGACAGGCGCTAAAATGCGGCGGGGTTAAACATGTTTTGTGAGATCTCAACCCTCCCCCTATACCTCTAGCCAATGTAGAATAAAGAAACACATAGCAATACGCACAGTAAAACTCAGTTCAAAAGAAGTCCGAGTCTTAAACACATGTAAATGAAAATAATTTTGTTGTTAGGTATACATGTACAGTTCAAATGGAGAAAGGAAATATTTTTACAAAATAAATAATTTTGATGTTCATAGTACGAAGAAGTGAAAATTTATAGTAATACCAAACACTTATCAAAGCTGGTATATAGACCAGATAAACCCTGAATAAGTAAACGTTAAATAACAAAAAAGCATTACAATTAGTATCAACAGGTCAAATAAACAAGAAAGTACGATTTGAGAGTACTCGCAGTTACTGACAGCTAGTTAAAAGCCAAAAACAATTAATAATAAAAAATCATGCATCAGAGATTAAAATCAACTAAAACACATCCCAGGGATTTAGTATTTTAACGTCATGGACAGTCAAAGAAGACATGACTTGTGCAATGCCAAAAATAAATATATCGATAGGCAGTAGGAAAATTAGGAGTTAACCTCTTTATAGATCAAAATGAACGTGGGTGTGTCCCGTTTGAAAAGAATACAAATTTAGTTATGTTTTAATTTGCTGATGACAAAATCGATATTAGTGCCAATGTCAACTGTATTGAAAGATCTAATTACAACATTGGTAAGATAACCTTTACTAATAAGTTTGTTTAAAGGTTCGATGAGTTTACACGGATCACATAGTGATTTCCGCGCTTTAAGAACAATATTACCGTAACATTTGGGATGTGAAATACCGTTTTTAATCAGTTTTCTACAGGTACAGCCAAATTTACTAATCAAATCTTTGTATCTATGAAAGAAAAAAAGTTTTATGTAATTTATGGTAACGAAATCCCTGACTTAATAATTTACCAGTGATGCATTGATTACGTTCGTTAAAATCTATGACATCACTACACACACGGGCATAACGAACGAGTTGGGATATATAAACACCATATGATGGAGCCAAAGGAACATCGCCGTCTAAAAAAGGAAAATTAACAATAGGGAATGAAAAGTCGTCTCTTTTGTCGTAAATTTTAGTATGGAGTTTTCCTTTAGAGATTGAAATGTCCAAATCTAGAAAAGGACAACTACTGCTGTCTATGTTAGATTTTAAATTAGTTAAAGTAAGTTCTTTTGGGTAAATTTCGGTAGTATATTTAGAGAACTCTGGATTATTTAACGAAAACATATCATCAAGATAACGGAAGGTATTGTTGAATGTATCAAGCAAATGTAACAAAGACGTGTCTTTACTGAGTTTGGTCATAAACTGAAATTCATAGCAATACAGGAATAAATCTGCTATTAAAGTGGCGCAGTTAGTGCCCATAGGAATACCTAATACTTGTCGATACACTTTATCGCCGAAACGTACATATATGTTGTCCAGGAGAAAATTTAAAGCTTGTCTGTATTTCTTCCATCGTCCGTAAACTTTTTATTTTTTGAACTTCAACTTGAGAACCACTTACAAGGATCAATATATTAAACTTTTTTTCCATTGTTGAAGCATATGATAAAGATGATCATAGTTACCATGTCATTTTTCATATCAAATGTATTATCAGCCATCGGTCAACTCATGATCAGCCCTCGATAGATTCTTCGGCTCTCGGACTGATCAGACATCTGATATGAAAAATGCTATGTAATAATCTGATAATATATAATCAAGATATTTGAATTGATAACTTAATAGAGGAGGCATGTTGTCAAACAATTGTTTTGTAATAAATTTTTTCAATGCTACATGCTTGTATAATTGTTTTCTGTCATATGTTTTTCTTTATAGTAACAATTCTACTGTTTGGATATTAAACTAATAACATTCTTATTCTTATTCTATTCACACTGAACGGAGTGTTATATAAATAAGTGATACAAAAATAAACAATTAATTTTATTGGTGTATCCCGTGTTGCGAAATTGCGACAGCCTTTCAACGTCTGTATAAGTCTGTATAAATATTTTGGCTTCGTACATTACTGACGAGACATGTATTGTCTGGCTAAGTAAACTTGGTACCGTTTATGTTATATTTAAAGGTCATATGTCTCCCTTGGCAACGGATATTTGTGATTTCTTGAAAAAAATAAATCAAAATACTCACATGTTCAATTTCACCTTACAATGATTAAATTTGTCAAATTTGATTCGATCCAATCTGAAGCGTAAAAAAGGCTTGAAGTCAGGAGCCTGTAGTTCTGTGGTTGTCATGGTTCGTGTCTGTCATATTAATTTTGTTTCGGTTCGTAAATTATTGTTGTTTTTGGTAAATGACGGCTTGAAGCCGTCAATTCCCTATATGGTTGGCCAGCCTTTCTAATTTCCAAGCCTCTCATGTTAATCATTTTGTATTTTATGGTTCGAAACACTTCAAATTTTCATACTGATTTGATGATAAGGAGATAAACAAATGAACAGATTTACTTTAAAAACTGTGTTACGCGTTTCCCTTCTGTTCTCGTGAAATTATCGTATCTCGAGCTTTCTCTTTCACTATTTACGTTTCTTTTACCTTCCGAAAAAAATAGTTTTACGAAATATTCCAAATATATCCAACCTAGTGACGTCATTTCTGACTTCGTAGAAGTAGGAATATC
Source organism: Mytilus coruscus (assembly GCA_017311375.1). Classification (NCBI taxonomy): domain Eukaryota; kingdom Metazoa; phylum Mollusca; class Bivalvia; order Mytilida; family Mytilidae; genus Mytilus; species Mytilus coruscus. The sequence continues at coordinate 95,972,129 of CM029598.1, forward strand.
CTAGCTGTACTCATAAATAATTCATACTTCAGTGCCAATATTGATGATTTAGACGTGAACTACACGATTTTGACCTCTTGTCACTATTGCACGACATCGTGATCGTGAAAAAGGCCTAAAACTCGATTGTGTGAAATTCTATACGAAAGAAATGATTGAACATTCCCGATTTGGAACTTTTCTCAAGGGTAACAATCGTGATCAGCCAATCAAAATCGTTGTTTCTTTTAATTGTTGGACGTTGCAAACATGCAAAATTTTGAACTTGTTTGGAACACTGTATATGGCAGAACTGTAAAAATCGTCATCATGCCTTCATGGCAGATGAATTTTCATCAGCAAGAAGGTTCTTACACAGCTTAAGATGAAACGCATGCTTCATTGGCTAAATTCAAAGATGCAGTACTACCATAAACATAAAAAAATAGTAGCTTATGGACATTACACTTATTGTAACAGATCATACAGTCATTCTTGTGATTAATTTACCAACTCATTTAAAGTTCAATTAATGTACTATCTTTTTTTCACAAGGAATCAGTTGAATGTCCTTCTTTGTGCATATTTTTAAATTTTAAAAGACACAAATCACTTTAATATTCGAGAAAGAAAATATATCCAGGTATTCTAGCTACATATAAAAATAAGGAGATGTAGTATGATTGCCAATGAGATAACTATCAACCTTAGTTCAAATGAAGTGAATGTAAGCAATTATATGCAACCGTACCCTTCCGTGAACAATGAGAAAAACCCATATAGTGTGGCCGGCTTTAAAAGACCCCGACATGAAAAATATGAAACAATTCAATAGACGAATTTCAAGTTATGTTCTTCACCAGAAAAGTTCGTCAGTTTTGTGCGCCTATGTAACGCAATTTACCAGATAGAGGGGATCGCCTTTTTCCCTGCTCTATTATTAAAGTTCATCAAGTGTCTTTGTGGTCGTCATTATGCAGGATAAACTAGAAATAATATTTGTTCCGTAAGTATTAAATAAACTCGTTCAGGTTATCTTACCAATGTTGTAATTAGATCTTTCAATATAGTTTACATTGGCACTAATATCGATTTTGTCATCAGCAAATTAAAACATAACTAAATTTGTATTCTTTTCAAACGGGATGTTTAAAGACACACCCACGTTCATTTTGATCTATAAAGAGGTTAAACTCCTAACTATCCTACTGTCTGTCGATACATTTATTTTTGGCATTGCACTAGTCATGTCTTCTTTGACTGTCCATGACGTTAAAATACTAAATCCCTGGGATGTGTTTTAGTTGATATTAGTCTCTGATGCATGATTTTTTATTATTAATTGTTTTGGCTTTTAACTAGCTGTCAGTAACTGCGAGTACTCTCAAATCGTACTTTCTTGTTTATTTGACCTGTTGATACTAATTGTAATGCTTTTTTTGTTATTTAATGTTATTCAGGGTTATATCTTGTCTATATACCAGCTTTGATATTGTTTGGTACTAATATAAATTTCCACTTCGTACTATGAACATCAAAATTATTTATTTTGTTAAAATATTTCCTTTCTCTATTGTAACTGTATACGTATACCTAACAACAAAATTATTTTATTTACCTGTGTTTAAAGTTATTGCAAATGGCTGATATTTTTGTTCGAGCATATTGTTTTTCTTAAATTATTTAACATTTCATACCGATATAACATGTTACTTTTATTATTCTTCCCTTAGTTTATTTATTTTGAATTTACATTGTATCATAGGTCAAATTTATTTGTTCAGTGTATGTTCAATGGTGTTAATATGTCCTTTGATTGAGTTAAGCTATTTCAGTTGATATTTTATAGTGTGTTTTTCTATGTTGTGATGTTACACTATTGTTCCAGAAAAAGGGTGAAGGTTTGGTACCATTAAAACGTTTAAACCCGCTGCATTTGTTTGCACCTGTCCTAAGTCAGGAATCTGATGTTCAGTAGTTGTCGTTTGTTGATGTGGTTCATAAGTGTTTCTCGTTTCTCGTTTTATATAGATTAGACCGTTGGTTTTCCCGTTTGAATGGTTTTACACTAGTAATTTTGGGGCCCTTTATAGCTTACTGTTCGGTGTGAGCCTAGGCTCCGTGTTGAAGACCGTACTTTGACCTATAATGGTTTACATTTATAAATTTTGACTTGGATGGAGAGTTGTCTCATTGGCACTCATACCACATCTTCTTATATCTATCATCATAGATACCAGGATTGAAATTTTGTATTTGCGCCAGACGCGCGTTTCGTCTACAAAAGACTCATCAGTGACGCTCGAGTCCAAAAAAGTTAAAAAGGCAAAATAAAGTACGAAGTTGAAGAGCATTGAGAACCAAAAATTCCTGAAAGTGTTGACAAATACAGCTAAGGTAATCTAATCCTGAGGTAGAAAAGCCTTAGTATTTCAAAAATTCAAAGTTTTGTAAACACTTAATTTATGATTATGATCATATCAATGATAATTCATGTCAACACAAAAGTGCTGACTACTAATCACAATTCCCTACTGATAGCAGTGATGAATATCAATTATAAGAGTTTAATTTGCCGAATACTTTGTGCAATATAGCATTATCATTTTTTTCAACCAATCGCTCAACATAGGAACGGAAGTGACGACGCCCCTAAACGCATGAACGATGTTCACTAAAATCAAAGTTTTTGAAAGAAATGCAAATTACTCGAAAGTTGTCTATTAAGAAAACTAATGGCCTAATTTATAACAAAACAGTTTACGTAAAACAAATATGACAGACATGAACCAATCACAACCTGACAACAAATGTGAACTACAGGCTCCTGACTTGGGACAGGCACATAAAGAATGTGCCGGGGTTAAACATGTTTGTAAGCGCTCAACCCTCCCCTAACCTGGAACAGTGGTGTAACAGTACAACATAAGAACAAACTATAAAAATCAGTTGAAAAGGGCTTATTAACTCATTAGATGGATACACATATATTGAATCATAAAAAAATGGGTTTGAACCAACCTCCAAACGACTCATGATTCTCCCTTATTGCATCTTTGCTTAAATTCACATCCGTAAAAATCGAATAACTGATGTTTTGTTTTATTTCTTAAAATATTTAGAACAATTTGACAATTAAATCAAGGCTTACTATTCATTTTTTAGGAAATGGATGCCTGTAATATATTTTAATCGCTAATTTTCAAAAATTGACTTTTTGTGGACGTCGAGAGGCGACGTTTCCGTAGATTCTACCATGTTTACCTTTTTAGAGTAAATACTTCATCTGTTGATTTTTACTTTGAACGTTTTGTGTACATATAAATATATTGAGCTATGTTGAAAGATGTGCATAATGTCAAATAACGAAAATACAAATTGTTAATTCTCCATGAAACTGAACTTGCAAGTCTTCCGCTGCTGTTTTTGCTAAATAGGTGCAATTTGGGTACTCAGTGCAATATACCACTTTCGAGTTATGTCCTTCACCGGAAAAAATCGTCAATTATGCGCGCCTTTATTACGTCATTTACCAGATAGAGGGGATCGCCTGTATCCCTGCTTTATTAACGTTCATCAAGCGTCTTAGTGATGGTCATTGTGCAAGATAATCTATAAATAATATTTGTTCCGTAGATACTTATTCACAATTCCCTAATGACAGCTAGCATACTGATTGTCAGTTATAAGGATTTAATTTGCCGAATAATTCGAACAATATAGCATCGTATTTTTTAACCACTCGCTCAACATGGGAACGGAAGTGACGATGCCCCTAAACGCACGAATGATGTTCACTGAAACCAAAGTTTTTGACGGAAATGCATCGAACTCGAAAGTTGTCTATTCGGGTACTGTGACTTTATATGTATAAAATTACTTAGTTTTTAGGAGGCATATATATAGATATAAGAAGATGTGGTATGAGTTCCAATGAGACAACTCTCCATCCAAGTCACAATTTATACACATATATATCTCTGGTACTTTAGCTTTATTACAATATGTATAAATTGTGTCCTCCTTTTGTCATCATTCCTGAAATATTAGTGACAAGAAAGCTTTTAAAACACTGCCAATATTTTATGTCCCAGGTAAGAGTATGCCGATATAAAACGGTGATTTATACTTGTAGAAAGACAGATAATCATGATAATTTTCGTTTCATTCCTCAACTTATATTCCCCTTTTAGAGAAAAGTAACTTAAAGTTTATCAGTAACGATATACTTACTTTTTACAACTGAATTACTAAATATCAATGCTGTTTGTACGGTAAAAACAAAGAAGCTATAGCAACCATTCGTTCCATATTTTTATATATTTGCCATTTTGAGACGTAATTAAATAACATAGTTTATATAATGTAGTTTCGTTTTAAAAAAATTCTTTAAGCACATTCTTATTTAATTGCTTGAAAATAAAATCAAACAAAATTATTCTGGTTTTTCATTTGTGAAATACAGCTGTTAAATATGATCAAACAAATAATTTTCTATATGAATAAGTTCTACACATATATAACTCTCAAAATTTGCACATTTCATTAAAAATCTAGACGGATTGTTATCAATCGTTGCCAAAGAGGGACGAAAGATACCAGAGGGACAGTCAAACTCATAGATCGAAAACAAACTGACAACGCCATGGCCAAAAATAAAAAGACAAACAGACAAATAATAGTACAGATGACACAACACAGAAAACCAAAGACTAAGCAACACGAACCCCACCAAAAACTGGGGGTGATCTCAGGTGCTCCGGAAGGGTAAGCAGATCCTGTTCCACATGTGGCACCCGTCGTGTTGCTTATGTTATTACAAATCCGGTAAATAGTCTAATTCGGTAAGTCACATTCGTGAAAAGGGAGGGTATTGTAGTTACGACATAAGGAACATATCCGATATCATCTGTGAAACGGTTATTCCATAACGGTCAAACAACTCGTGATGGCGTCCGTAAAATTTACGAAGGGATGACTTCAACTTCACCATTTGGAACTCTTGGTTTAATAGCTTCCTTGTGAGCAGCAATCCTCTATCAAGGAAATCATGATAGGAAACACAAGCCCGGGAATATCGTATCAATTGGGAGATATATACTCCGTATGCAGGCGCTGCTGGAATGTTGCTACATAGAAATGGAAAGTTCACAATTGGGAAGCTGAAATCATCTCTTTTGTCATAAAGTTTTGTTTTCAACCGACCCTCATTGTCAATTTCTAGATGTAAGTCAAGATATGAGGCAGACTTAACTGTATCTGTAGTATCCTTTATCTCTAGTTCGATGGGATAGATTCGTTCAACATAGTCACCAAATTTTGTGTTATTTAGTGAGAGAACATCATCTATATAGCGGAACGTAGAATTAAAGGATATTGCTAACTTCTTATCTTTCTTCCTAAGAAGTTCCTGTATGAAGTCAGCCTCATAATAATAAAGAAACAAGTCGGCAAGAAGAGGGGCACAATTGGTTCCCATTGGAATTCCGATAGTCTGTTGAAAACACGTCCTCCAAACGTCACAAATATGTTGTCAATCAAGAAATCAAGCATCTTGATAATGTCAGTTTCAGAGAATTGTTTGTTTGAATCAGAGTGGTTCTTTACAAAGTAGGATTTATCCTCCCAAGACAAGATACTTGTATCTACGTTCGCCATTCTTTTAATGAAACAAAGTAATACCAACTCTTTCAATTTGTCTTTTAGTTTGGAATGGGAATACTTGTGTAAAGTGTAGAAAAGTCAAATGTTTTAATACTATTGCAAGATGAGAGAGTCTTAGATTGTATGTACTCTAAAAGATCTTTGGAATTTTTTAGTATCCACATCTGATTCACGCCACCTCTAGAATATAGATATAAGAAGATATGGTATGAGTGCCAATGAGACAACTCTCCATCCAAGTCAAAATTTATAAAAGTAAACCATTACAGGTCAAAGTACGGTCTTCAACACGGAGCCTTGGCTCACACCGAACAGTAAGCTATAAAGGGCCCCAAAAAGTACTAGCGTAAAACCATTCAAACGGGAACACCAACGGTCTAATTTATATAAAAAACGAGAAACGAGAAACACTTATGAACCACATCAACAAACGACAACTACTGAACATCAGATTCTAGGCAGTTTCACAATAACTTTGGAGCCCGGCTTTGATTGCTGATAAAATAGATGTTAATAATTTAGAAAGAGGTTTCGTGGAGCACTTGGAAGACCCAGCAATATACCGTTGTTTGTAAGGACACTTATGTAGTTTAGGTATCCAATACAGTGATGCAAGATCCAGTTCTTCATCTTTGGTTGAAATTCCAAAGGAACATAGAACAGATCTATGATTATCCAGGATATCCTCTTTGGTAAGTGTCGTGAGGGTATATGTTGAGTTTCCAAGTGAATTGTCAATACCTAATTCATTTATCAAGCAGTCTATGTAATGATATTTACACACAAAAACGATGTTGTTTGGGGCTTTATCTGCGGGGACAACATATTTTTAATGGAGGTAGGACAAGTGTCTTGCAACATTTGGGTCTTTAAAAAATTGACGTAGCGTGGGTATTGATATGGCCATTTAGTTTCTTAATTCGGATTTGTATCAACGACCTCAATATAATTGGAATTTTATGAGACTGTCATATCAGTGAGAGGTTTAGGTAGATATAAACCCAAGTTTGATCCATCATTTTCTACGTAAGAAAATGCCTGTATCAAGTCAGGAATATGACAGTTGTTATCCATTCGTTGATGTGTTGAGCTTTTGATTTTGCTATTTGATTAGGAACTTTTCGTTTTGATATTTCCTCGGAGTTCGGTATTTTTGTTATTACTTTTTTCATATACATGTGATATATGTTTTTTCCAAATTATCAAAATAAAAAAAGATGTGGTATGATTGGCAATGAGACAACTCTCCGCCATAACTGGAGTACAAGAAAGAGACTGTATGTGACAGTACGGCCTTCAACAATGAGCAAAACCCATACCGCATAACAAGGTATGAATTCGAAAGACCGCAAAATAACAAATATAAAACAATTCAAACAAGAAAACTAATAGCCTGATTTATGCAACGAAACAATTAATGTAGAATAAATATGATTCACAGAAACAAACAATTACCCCCAAATAACAGCCAAAACAGACTCCGGACTTGGTGCAGGCACATACAGATTGTGGCTTGTTTAATCCTGTTTGCGTGAGCCAAACCGTCCCCCCTAACCTGGGACAGTGGTGTAATAGTAGCATAAGAACAAACTATAAAATTCAGTTGAAAAGGACTTAACTCATCAGATTGATACAAAGCACAAAAAACCTATTAAATTTGACTAAAAAATCTGTCAAAGACACAAAGCAGAGATTAGATAGTACTCACAGAACTTTACTGAAAGCTAGGTCAAAGCCTATAACAACTAATAAAAAAAATATCATGTATCTAAGACTAAAATATCAATCAGTACACATCAAACATCCAATGGCAATGAATGGATTTAGTGCAAAGACGTCATTAAAATCAGAGAAAACCATGACCTTATGCAATTCCAATATATACATGTACATGATAACGGTATCGACATATTTTATGACTGAATGTACATCATGTCCCACACACAGTGTATAACCATGAAAAAAAATATTTAGTTAATAGTTTAACTTTATTTCGACACTAAATAAAATGCATATAAAATCAAGGATAGTTTTAATTAATTCTGTAAGAATATATGCATTTAGATTTTATTTATCTAGGTCCTGTCATGCCATTACATGTCAGCTGTGTACTGGATTGTCTCAAGAGTCAAACTTGGTTCGTAACCATGGTAAACACAACAATATTTGTCAAGACATGTACTGTCTGTTTAACCGTATAAAATATTGGTTCCTGTATTTTATTGAAAAAAACTAGTTAGATTTAATTAAAAACTAATTGTGTTGGGGAAAAAACATACCCCTTAAAGAAAAGGAGTATGGATGGTGCCGTATTAATCAAAATCTACACTGTCGATATATTCTAATCTGAACTACAGCTGTTTGTTTGTGCAAACTTCGCTTACAATAAATTTTATGAATTGACTTGAAAGTTATCATCGATTAGTCAGAATAATCGGACAGCAAGCTTAGACTGGGTTTTGGATTAGGATTGGTTTTTTGTCTCGCCGGTGACAAAAGTCTTGAAGGCGAGACAAAGGTATTGCTTGTTTGGCGGTGGCAACGATGACGGTGACAATGATTGATAAGTTTTCTGTTTCAGTCAGTTTGATATTAACTTCTTGTTATCTATATAGATCAATAATATTTGCTATGAAGTTTCATTACTATCAGTACATATCAGTGAAACTACTTTTTCGAGGCTCTGTCCCCTTGGTCATGGTACTCTGACTTTCAATTTATAAGCAATTTTCAAAATTAAGATTTCGGCTTAAGTTAGTTTGATAGGAACTACTTGTGATATACCAATGATATTTTCTGTAAAGTTCCATTATTGTCAGTACATATCAGTGAAACGACTATTTCGAGGCTCTGTCCCCTTGGTCATGGTACTGCGACTTTCAATTAATAAGCACTTATCAATATTAAATTTTATGCACGCTTAAGTAAGTTTGATAGGAACCATTTGTGATATACCAATGATAATTTCTATATAGTTGCATTACTACCATGTTCAGTACATATTAGTTTGACGACTTTTTTTAGCTGCATCATATGTGATGGTACAGTGACTTTCAATTAATTAGCAATTTTCAATCTTGCGTTTTCTGCTTAAGTTAGTTTGATTGGAACTTCTAATGACAGAAGATAAATATTTTCTATAAATTTGCAATTACTATCAAAACATCTCAGTTTATCAACTATTTTAAGGTCATGTCTTTAGTTCATCGTCTAGGGAATTTGAATTGATTAGCAATGCTGCTTTCAATTGATTTTTTTTCAATTTTCTGCAGACAGGGTACACATATCTTTGTGTCAACCGTTTATCAATTATGTGTGCAAACAAAGTTTCAATGACAAAATGTTATGAACTAACTAGCCCACCTCCCCCCTCCCTAGTCATGCGTGCATGCCTAACCCTATTTAGTTTTGTTAGTTTCTTATCAATTTTCCGGAATTCAAAATTATTCCAGATTCAAATAATTCCTTGTTTGTAAAAACAGTTTACATCAATGCGACAGTATTGAAGTAGAACTGTTGCTGAGAAAATATGAAATAAAGTAGTATATGATCCATCAAACCATCATAGCATAAATGCCATACATGAACAAAATCACTTGGAAACAGATACAAAATTTGAATTTCAAAAGGTGACACCAGAAAAAGTGGAAAAAATCATAAATAAAGTAAATGTCAAAAAAGCAACAGGAGCAGATGGGATACCAGCAAAAATAGTAAAAGCAAGTATATCAGTCGTTGCACCTCAGCTGACCAGTCTTATAAATTTGACTGTAGACACGGGCATATTTCCAGATCGACTTAAATCCCAAGTTAAACCCTTACATAAAAAGAACGACCCATTACTGAAATCAAACTACAGACCAGTCAGTGTGTTACGTATTTTCTCAAAGTTTTATGATAAGATATTTGAAATACAGTTATATGAATTCTTTGATTCCATTTTTAATCCTTATCTATGTGCTTTCCGTAAAGGACATGGATGCCAGACTACGCTGCTCAGATTACTGGAAGACTGGCGTAAAGCCCTAGACAAAAAATAAATATACAGCTGCAGTTCTTATGGATTTATCAAAAGCTTTTACTGTTTACCTCATGATATTTTATTAGATAAATTATTAGCATATGGTGTTTCTCCACATTCTGTATCTTTGTTAAAATCATATATTTCTGACAGAAAAAGCAAATTAAAGTCAACAGTGTTCTGAGTAGCTGGGCTGCCATCCAAAAGGTTCTATATTGGAGCCCCTTTTGTTTAATGCCTTCATAAATGATATTTTTTGTTAAACATAGTACCTTATACAATTGTGCTGACGACAATACTCTGTCTTTGAGTAGTCCGGATTATGACCATCTCATATCTATATTAGAATCTGAGTCTCGAGTGCTGATTGAATGGTTCAAAGAAAATAAGATACAGGCAAATCCTGATAAATTTCAAGTTATTGATGTAGGAAAAGATTTTTGCCAAAAATCCGTCTATCCAAATTCAGCCAAATAGTTTATCATGTGAAGAAACCGTCAAGTTACTTGGAATTGATATTGATTACCAACTAAAATTTGATGCACATACAAGTAACTTGTGTAGAAATGCATCACAACAGCTGAATGTTCTCAAAGGAATAGGATCCTATTTAACCAGATTAAATAAACTTACAATTTTCCATACTTTCATTTTGAGTAATTTTAATTTTTGCGCTTTAGCTTGGCATTTTTGTACAGATTTTTTTTTTTTTTTTTTTAAACTGAAAAAAAATCCAAAAGAGCATTAAGATTCGTATATGACGACTATTTATCATCCTCTGAATCTCTTCATGAGAACGCAAAGGTTCCAACCCAAAAAAAGAGACGCATCAGGACTTGAGATTTATAACATTTTAAATGATTTGGCTCCTTTATGTTTACAAAATTTACTTCACATTAAACACACTAAATATTCTTTTAAATACAGTAACAATTTGGAAATACCACAGGTAAGAACTACCTCATATGGAAAGAAATTTTTTAGCTTTGCTGCTGCTTCTTTATGGAATAGTTTACCAGATCATTTCAGGACTGTTAACAGCTTCACACATTTTAGAAGTCTTGTTCAGTCCTGGAGTGGAACGGACTGTTTTTGCTCTGCCTGCAGGTAATTTGTGATACATTATTTATGCTTTACTAACTTACTTACTACCCTAACATATAGATGCATAAATGCAGAATATATAACACTAAAACAATATACACAACATAGATATTGTATAGGTAATTTAGGAGGTATGAAATTGTTTCAGTCTTAACTTTTTTATTGGTTTCTTACAGAGATAAACCTTATTATTAGGATGCATGTGTTAGATGATTTAGTCAATGGTACCATACACAGAACAGAGGCTGGTGATAAACTGCATAAATGTGATGTTTGTGCTAGAGAATTTAGTCATGGTCGAGACTTCAAGAGACACATAAGAACACATACTGGTGAAAAACGTCACAAATGTGGTGTGTGTGCGAGAGAATTTAGTTGTGGTAGTATCATTAAGGTGCATATGAGAACACATACTGGAGAAAAACCTCATGTGTGTGATGTATGTGGTAAATGCTTTAGTAGGCATGTTAATTTACAATACACATGAGAACACATACAGGTGATAAACCTCTTGACTGTGATGTATGTGGTAAAGATTTTAGTGATTCAAGTAATTTAAAGAGACACAGAAGAACACATACATGCAAAAAACCTCATGTCTGTGATATATGTAGTAAAGGGTTTAGTAGGTTTGGTAATTTACAGATTCACATGAGAAGACATACAGGTGATAAACCTAATGACTGTGGTGAATGTGGTAAAGGTTTTAGTCAGCTTTATTGTTTACAGAGACACATGGGAATGCATTCAGTTAATAAATCTCATGACTGTGATGTGTGTGGTAAAGGGTTTAATCATCTTGATAGTTTACATAGACACATGAGAATACATTCAGGTGATACACCTTTTGACTGTGATGTTTGTGGTAAAGTTTTAAGTCAAGGTAATGAATTAAAAGACACACGAAAACACATACTGGGATACACCTTTTGACTGTGATGTATGTGGTAAAGTTTTAAGTCAAGGTAATGAATTAAAAAGACGCACAAGAACACATACAGATGATGAAACCTATGACTGTGATGTATGTGGTAAAGGGTTTAGTCAGCTTGGTAGATTACAGAGACACATGAGAATACATACAGGTGATAAACCCCATGCATGATATGAATGTGGTACAGAGTTTAGTCGGCATTGTGATTTAAAGGGGCACAATAGAATACATACTGAGGATACACATGATGAAGCTCATAATGAGATGTACGTGGTCGAGGTTCAGTGTGAGTGATATTTTCATAAGCAAACGAGAACACATACTAGTCAAAACAAGGCAAATGTTACAAATCTAAATTTTTTGGCCAAATGATATATTGGAAAAAAACATCTTTTAAGACTTGCAGAGAACACATACTTGCGACGAACAACATAAATATTTGATAAATCAAAGTTGTTTTCAGAAGAAATGCCTTATAGAGACATGAGAACACATACTGGAAATAATTATTATACCTTTTAAATCAAATTTAGAAAAGGGTTTGATAATAATGGAAACTGACAGACACACGATAACATATACTGTGATGTTTTAATGATAGGCTAAACATGATTTGAAATAATAACTCATACTGACACATAAAAACGCATACTGGAGATATACTTTAAAATGTGATGTGTTTGGTACATATTTTTTTTTAAAGAATTGTACCCTTTAGAAACAGTCAGGTTATTACCTTTATGTAAACATATACACTCTTTGTGAAAGGGTTTCAAATTGGTAATGTACAGAGACATATGACAGCATGTTAATGTTATATTCCTAATAAATGTTATTTCTTTGATTAATTGGATCCTTCTAGCTCATGCTGTCATGCAATTTATCAATAATATAAATAAAGGCAACAGTAGTATACCGCTGTTCGAAACTCATAAATCGATAGACACAGTTATTCAAATTACAAAATGATGTTGTGTTTAATCATGATACTTGAAAAGAAAACCTTAAGTTGTGCATGGATCCGTTCTAAAAGGGGCATTAGCTACGAGATATTGAAAAAAATAAAATAGGATTTTATTTATTTTTTTCAATCATTTATGCAACTAAAATAGTGATACAATAATTCGCTTTTAGCAGCCAGTTTGGTTCAGTTTTATCTAAATAAGCAAATAAACATCGCTAATGAATTATTCACTTGCAAGTGAATAATTCGAGGAAATTAAATCCGTATTCATGTAAACTTCAATTGAATCACTTAGCTAGAGATGGGTTACGCATGAATTAGGCGTGTTCAGCTATTAAAAGAAAAGACTGTCAACATTGGAAGTAAAACAAGGGCAAACCATTCGGTGACTGATTTGATCTACAAAACTAATTCTTATACAGGTATAAACGATTTTTGACATATTATTTAAATCTATAATATGAAATCAAACAGAACTAGAAAAACCCAAGTGCACCATGTCGCTATCTATTTATTTCTATGCTTTATGTTTATATCGGGTTATTTGACCGTCGGCAGTCTTCGGAGGTAACCTCGATTGTTAATTAGAAGGCGTCTTGATTAAAATACACACGAAATGCTGTTACATATTAACGAGTCCGTGCATTGTAAATTGTTAATTTATTTAAGACTTTTTTTGTAATTTGGATATACGTTTTAGTATGTTATAGATTAAATATGAGAATTTGAGTCGAATCGGTGAACATTAATTTGATAGTTATCGAACTTGGCCATTTAGTCTGACGCCAGTTATCGAACTTTACTAGCGGTCAGTGTTATAATATATATATACACTAAAGGATCTGCCTTCTGAGTGGCAGACTTTCAGTTTTGGTAAAACTGTTTTCCCCAAGAAAATGATAATTGCTCAGAGTAATTCTGTTGTTTTCAAAAGGTCATATTGGGAAAAAATGATTTAATGTAGATTATGGCTATTAAATTTTACCAATTGTTCATAAAGAAGGGTTGTACTTGAGTTGCTTGTCGAGGAAAAATGATCTTTCGTTTGATTCTATTGAACATCTTAATATTTCTCTATCTCAGTCCGAAACGAGTATATGATGTCAATGATTTGTATAGTAAGAATGATTGGAATCTCGTGGACAAAATCCACTCTTTCAAAATTTGCCTTATTTTTACCATTTCAATGTTGTAAAAAAGTTGTCAATCCGTTTAAAGGAAGTTGATCATGAACTGGTAGTTTTCGAGATAAAAGAACTTTGATTACAGATGCTATAATAAACATCGGGTATGGATAAATCAAATTTACAGGTATAATCTAATATTTATACGAAAAACAGAACATACAGTATCATTGATATGGTAATTTCTGTCCTATGTTTAAGATTTGAAAACGAATCACACCGAGTACACCTGTTAATTAATGTTTTGGTGCAATAAATATTTTCACTCTAAATAGTTTAAAATATCATAAATTTGATGTTTTCTTAATAATCATCATCATCATCATTCCTTCGGTTGTCGTCGTCGAGTTCACATCGTTCGCGCCGATATCGAATCCCGTTCCTTTTTCACGAAGGTGACCAACCGAATTAGACTATTTACCGGGTTTGTAATAAGATTAGCAACACAACGGGTGCCACATGTGGAGCATGATCTGCTTTCCTTCCAGAATACATGAGATCACTCCCAGTTTTTGGTGGGGTTCGTGTTGCTTAGTCTTTAGTTTTCCATGTTGTGTCTTGTGTACTATTATTTATCTGTTTGTCTTTTTATTTTTTAGCCATGGCGTTGTCAGTTTATTTGCGATCTATGAGTTTGACTGTCCCTCTGGTATCTTTCGCCCCTCTTTTATCAAGCAATCAAATTATTATTTAAACCCTAAGAAATCTTAACAATATAACCTGCGAAACCGCCACTCGGAACAGTCATACGAGAATTATCGAGAGAGAAAAATAGAAATTTGTCGTTAAAATGCACACAAATTTAGAATATGCATGTAGTATATAAACTTAACATTTATACATTATACGCACTGAAAGAAATATGTTTATGAGATTATAACCTCATTTAATATGAAACCGTATAATCTTGTGGTCATCTACCTTTCAAGTTATCGCATGGACAACGCTTTATGTATCACTTTACGCTACTTAAAGGTCTGTAACTCATAACTGTTTGTCAGCTGCCCGTCCGTCGTAATTGCGCAAAGATGAGGAGGGAACCGTGGCTGTTGGGTTTCGCTTTATTTTAATTGTTGTTGGATTGATGCAAACATATAAATTATAAATAGCAGATATTATTGATACAAATATGAAAATTTCTTAGAAGAAGGAATCTATTTATTTATAAACATAGTTATAGATTATTTGATAAAATAATTGTAGGACATTAGATAAACTAATATGTTCAATATGGTTCCGTACATGAACCATGTATTTTCTATAAAAATGACAGTAATTGCCTGAAGGTGAAGAGGGAATCCGTGGATGTTGGGTTTGGCTTTATTTTAATTAAGATTAACGATGTAGAGCTTGTTATGATCCAATTATTGCTCAAACCATTTGATAATATGTGATGAAGGTGACAGACAGCCATAGAGACGCAAGAATTATCATTTTCCTTAAGATGTACATACTAATAGACGTCATATTTTCGAATGCTGTTACAATATGGTAAGCTTAATGTTTATTTTACACAGAAAGCACTCTTTTTGTAAGTTAAAGTAAAGAGACAATCCTAAATCGCATGTACGGGCGACTTCACCTTGCATTTGATGCTTGAAGTCCGGTTCATATGTGTTTACAATTTGCAAACATCAACTATTCACTTATTGCTAGCGATCTTCAGACGTTAACAGGGATATACTTTTCAGTTGAATGGAGATGGTTATTCTAGATATTACTGCAAAACCATATCGATTTATTGAATTTTGCAAAATAGATTCATTTGGCTATTTTGTGTTCTCTTTGCTTTTTCAACTTCGTACTTTATTTGGTGTTTTTAACTGTTTTATTCGAGCGTCACTAATGTTTCTTTTGTTGACGAAGCGCGCATCTGCCGTACCAAATTTTAAGCCTGTTATCTATGATGAGTTTTATTTATAAGCGTTATTTCCAAGACTGGATCGATACCCATGCTGGTAGACTGCTGCTTCCTTAGAGTGTCAGCAGCTCCGTGATTTAGTACATTTGAGATTTATAACATACCGTTTCTTAAATTAGCCAATAATAAATGTAAATACGGTTAAGAAACTAAGTGTCCAACTTCCCCAGACAAAGTTGACGTAAGATGGATTTGGCTTTTCTTTTCAAGTCCCACGTAGATGGATTTGGCTATTCTTTTCAAGTCCCACGTAGATGGATTTGGCTATTCTTTTCAAGTTCCACGTAAGATGGATTTGGCTATTCTTTTCAAGTCCCACGTAGATTGATTTGGCTATTCTTTTCAAGTCCCACGTAGATGGATTTGGCTATTCTTTTCAAGTCCCATTTGATCCCATTTTCAATTATTTATACATCCCTGTCTTTCAATTTTTTCTACTTTTTAGTTTTTACTTTACGTTGAAGGTTTATTCAGAAAAGCGTTTCGGACTGAATGAATCTATATATTTTTCATTTACAATTATTTATCCATGGCTATCGACAATTAGTTTTTTTGGTTGCCAAAGAATGATTCCTACATTATTTATAAAATTGTCGAGTTTTAAATGTCATTATTTCTAGAAAATGTAAATTGAGTTAATTTTTTTTCTTTCACCTCATCTTAAGGAAAGTTTTAGAAAAAATTATATCCTCCACATTAAAAGTTCTCTAAGAATTATTCTTTATTTTCGTTTTGTTTTTCTCTATTTCTTCGAAGATTAATTCATTATCAATGATGTCTTTGTTTTCTATGAAAATATTAAATATATCCTTTTCCCGCATATGATTCTAGTTTTCTAAAATGCATTTTCTAAAATAAAAAAATAAAAACATTTATTCGATATTGATAGAAGAGGGACGAAAGATACCAGAGGGACAGTCGAACTCATAGATCGAAAACAAACTGACAACGCCATGGCCAAAAATAAAAGGACAAACAGACAAATAATAGTACAGATGACACAACATAGAAAACTAAAGACTAAGCAACACGAACCCCACCAAAAACTGAGCTTTAGCAGTTTTTTTTTATATGAATTTGATTTTGAATATAACAGCATTCACCGCGGAAAACGTCGATTGCTTTTACCTGTATAATTATGGTAAAATTTGTTTGATGTACAATTGGTTTTGGTAAATAAATGTAATTTCTCTCGGAATACGGACGGAATACATAAATTACTGTTAGGTAAATTTGTGGTTTATTCACGGTTCTCCAACATTTGTAAAATTCAACTCACAATTAGTAATATTCAAATATAAAAGTTGTTATCAAATAGTTCGTTTCTATATGTGTTGGCGTTTGTTTTTGTTTCACTTCAGTTTTCCTCTTATAGTTTATGTGCTTCCCTCGGTTTTAGTTTGTAACCCGGATTTGTTTTCTCGCAATCGATTTATGACTTTTGACCACCGGTATACTACTGTTGCCTTTATTTATCCAACAGGAGTCAAACAACAGATGGGCTTGGCGTTTATATAGCAATAAAGATTGTTGTTTTTAGGAAGTTATATTCGGATCTGTATACAATGTATATTACAGTTTTCATATTATAATTTTCAACAATAAATGCAAAATAATTTATCAATTCAAACATTCGAAACAAATTTGAATTAGAATGACAATTCTTCTACTACTGCTCAACTTCCGATATTATCAATCGGATCACCAGCAGTGATGGTGATACAAGGCTGAAAACACATTCTGTATATATAATTCGTCTACATAACAGCCCAACATTGTTGGGTTGTTATTTATACGAAATTTATATATATATATATATATACAACTCGTCTAAACATCAACCCAACAATGTTAGATCTGTAAATTTGCTTTCGCAAATTTTGTTCTTCCCTCGCCGGGATTATATATATCAGCTTGAAAAAGGTTTGTGTTAATCATTTTTAGTAATATTCAAATATAAAAAATATCGTTAACCGCACTTTAGTCGGACTCTGTCTTCTTTTATTATAAGGTGGATCACCCATTTCAACTTGGTCATCCCGTCATTGTGTTATTGTGCTGTGGTAATTTTTTTTATTCTTGTCTTTAGTTTTTGCTTATGTGCTTTGTCTATATGCTTTTTTGTTTTTCTTTGTTGACATATTTGTTTGTTTTATTGTGATTAAGTTTATAACAGTTGACTGCTGTAACCCTATTTTTGACATGTTTACCTATTATGTTTGTTTGTTTTGTTCACACATTGTTGTCAATATAATGAAATTTTATGCGACTGTCATACAAGTGAGAAATTTATCTAGCTATAAAACCAGGTTTAATCCACCATTTTTTACATCAGAAAAGCCTGTACCAAGTCAGGAATATGCCAGTTGTTATCCATTCGTTTGATGTGTTTGATGTGTTTGAGCTTTTCATTTTGCCATATGATTAGGAACTTTCCGTTTTGAATTTTCCTCGGAGTTCGGTATTTTTTTATATTTTACTTTTTGGTAAAGATTTCAAGGAGAAGAAGAGCTCATTGATCCAGTACATTTACGTAATGTCTGAGTTTGAAAGTCATCTAAACATTTGTTTAGTTGAAAAGAAGCTGAACTATATTTTTCACAACCATAATCATTTTTTCATCCAATCAAAGAAAAATATTTTATTTAAGTGTAATGCTGGTTGCACTCCATCTGGTAAGTAATTTCATAACTTTCATGCACTTATTTTGTAAATTTTGAATATGCTTAAGCAGAGTTGAGTTCCTGTCAAAAATTCATCATAAAAAAAAATATTTCTTTAAGTAGTTTCCAATATTCGATTGCCAAGTTTCTAAGTTGTATTACATTTTTTCTTCTAATAACTATCGTAGCCACAGTTTTACTTGGCGAAATTTAAAACCTCATGCAGAGCACCATTTACACATATTATTTCAGGTCTTGTATTTTATTTCTGTTAAAACTTAAAACATGAACCTGATTTCTATAGCAACAACTACTACCCAATTAAAGTAAGCAGACATATATACGATCGCTTATTCATCTTGCTGAGAATGCTAGTCAACAACTTCAACTCCAACTAGCACCACATAAATTATTTACTGACTTTATTCCTCCCAAATGTATATATTTTGACCGATTTTGAACTTTTATCAACCATCGATCCGTCAGATAATTCAGACGTTAATTTCAGATGGATTCACTGGAACTCCATTTACAGTTAAATGTCATTAATCCCTATTGACAAATAAGCATGTTTCTCCAACAAGAAATTATTTACCTGAACATAAAAATATCAAATGTTGGAGAAACGTGAACGCACCTATTGACATCACGTATATCAAATGTTGGAGAAACGTGAACGCACCTATTGACATCACCAAAAAATTATAATTGTATATTTATTTTTATGTTAATTGGAAGATTTGAAAATATGCTTCGTCAGATCTTCTCAATTATTCACAACATTTGATGAAAAGCATGTAGCTCTATTGTTTATTCATGGTCTTCATGATCTGAAACGAGTTATATATGTAATTTTGATGATATTTCATATGACGAAAACCCAGAGGATATAATTCCAGTGCGTAAATACGTGTATAACCTTTGTTTTGAAAGTTATATAAAGATGAATAAATCCGTGAGAGACATGCAACTAATATCAAACGACGAAGAAACATTATGTAAATAAAGACTTTTAGAGAGGCGTAAAATACAAAAGGGATAGTCAAACTCATAAGTAAAAAACTAACCTACAAGCAGTGGGAAATCTAATGAAAAAGAACAAAAGAAAATTACCTCGTCTTATGATAGAGTCGAGAAAATCAATAATAAAACAAAGCCGGTGACAACACTGATCGAAAGGTATTTCTAAATATCATTTGTACATTTTAAAGAAATTATTTATTAAACTGTGTAATTAGAAATACACATGCAAATACACGATGTTTTATGCTCAGTATTTATCGAGATAATTGCATGAGAAGCTTGTGAAACTGAAATCTAAAAAACAATCTTTGCTGCATATTGATTGAAAATAATAATTAAAATCATGTACATACAAAATCGAAAGATCTTTCGAATCAATAATGTTTGAGTGTTCAACAAAGTCCTTAGCATGTTACAATTTCCCAAAATATACTTATTTTGACACTCTAAGTTTTCGAATACACCGGTCTGCTCTTGTCACATGAAAATTCATTATAGAAATATTGTCTTTTCATAAATATAACGTTATAAAAGTCTGTCTGTGCAGGTTAAAAAGATTAAAGAGAAATATTCTTATAAAGTAGGCATTTTTTTTTACTATTTTTCATACAATTTTAGGAAAAGGTCGTCTCGATTTTTGTACATGTATTTGCGGTCTTCTCGATCTATATATATTATTTACTTTCAATGTTTACATCAGGATAAGGTCTCTCTGAATTTGCTTAGTAACTTAATTTCAAAAGTGCCCGTCTGTGCTGCATATCAATCGATTCCTTTGGATTTTTTCTCTGACTTTCTCTAATCTAGTTGCATATATATACGGATAATTAGCATGTTCCAGAGAGGTATACTACCAGTTAAAAAATTAATTGACGTTGATACTCCAAGAATTTATTCGCATAGCAACATTTATATCAATTAAGTAAATGTTTGATTTTCCTATTTGACTAACCAAATTGAAACATGCGTTACAAACAGGTATGTTAAAAGATCGTATTGATGAATCAACCAAGACTTAAAGATAATAAAATTGTTCAGAAAGCAACATTTTCTTAAATCTTGCGGTCAGTATAACAAGTTGTGTTTGACTGATTTATGAGATTTAGATTGCGTTATCTGTTTACACTACATTTTGCTAAAATGTGTACATTGATACAGCTTGCCTTTAGAAACTTGTAAATTTAAACCTTCCAGTAAAATTAAGTGCAACTATATATTTATACGTTTTAATGAAGCTAATCATTGTTATGATATTAATTAACTTCATTTCAATTTCATTTCACAAGAGATTAACATTTTTTTTACCTTGAAGTGGAACTTTCCAAATCAGAGTTCCCTTTTATAAGCTGCAATATCAAATGAGCTGGTATGGGCTTTGCTCATTGTTGAAGGCCGTACGGTGACCCATAGTTGTTAATTTCTGTGTCATTTTGGTCTCTTGTGGACAGTTGTCTCATTGGCAATCATACCACATCTTCTTTTTTTATATTTACTGCAGGGTTTGTTACTCGTGCTGTGTGGATTCAGTAGAATGTGTCCCCGTGCCTGTAGTGTATGCCCTTATATTTTTTACAGTTAGGGGTTTTTTGCTTGTGAGAGAGCTGTCTACTTATTATATTATCATAATTAATGATCTATTTCTTATACTGTATTTTTTATCCTGCCCACTTCTATGGTTTTACTAAGAGTTCTTATATTTTCTTGTATTAGCCTTTTAATAGGTCCGGGACACAGTTATTGTCCTTCTTTCGTTGTATATAGTCCCTAATGCGGACAGTGTTTTACATTTGGTTCATACACCTTTCAATTTTATTTCCTTATATTTTATGCATAATATAGTAATATGGAGTGGAAATTACATGTCTAAACAGTTTATAGTAATTTTTACGTTAAGATAAATTAGTGATCTGGTCCAGTTTGAAAAGGTCATAAATTATGATGTGTCCCAAAATTAATACACTACACTGTAAAATTTTTTTTTTTTTTTTGGATCGAGCAGGTGCTAATTTTTGTTAAAATATTTTTGTTGTTTTCTGTTATAGATAAATTCACTACGTCATAACTGTTTTCTCGGACCAATATTTGTTTCATGTCTGTCTTGTTTTACTGACGTCATTTTGTCGGGCTGTTCAATATAGTTTTATAAGAATTCTTCGACTGTTTTATAATTTGTTTATATATTCCGTTATTGTAACTCTTAATTCAATGTTATGACTTTCGGCCTCATTTTACCTTCTCATAACCCTTTAATTAATCATGATTTTACGAAATGGAAAGAAAACACTAAACACCAATCCTTCAAGGATATTCACGTGCTCTATAAACCTCATTCCAAATATTAATTCAACCGCCGTCAATCGAAATTCCCCATCTAAATTTAGCGCTTTTTATAATTGTGTTAAAGGTGGCAATGCTGCTGCAGCCAGATTATTCAATAAAATGCACGTGGATATCCACAAATATTTCCGTGCAATGCCAGAAAATGACAAACCTGTTCTAGATTATCTTCTGATAATACCGTAAGGTCAACAGTGAACGGGAGAGCTTTTCGCTTTCCTTTTCCTGTGACATTACATGAAAAACCCAAAGCCTCATTTATCTGGTTACATGAACAAAGCCAAAGTGTAGTATACAATATGTAGGACAAACAGGACGGGAGTTTTTTAAACGAACACAGGAACATCTATACCGCTTCCGAAAACCTAAGAAATTCAAAAGTATAATTTATCAACATTTAGGTAAACACAACCACAATATTAAATTTATTAGATTTCAACCACTCGAAACGGTCCAGAAACAACAAGGGCAATCGCATAAACAATTTGAAGATTCTCGTAAAGTTATCGAACTGTCTTGGATTAAACGACTTCAAACAGCTTATCCCCTGGGTCTAAATGACAATATACTTGGACAAGGGAACATATCTACTACTTCTTCTATTGATATCATGAATATTATTGATAAAAGACAACGAAATAATAGGTCTCATGGCAAACGTATCAATCGAAATCAACGAGTTAAACATCGTATAAATTATACACTTGGTAATCTCCTCTCTATATTTAAAAACAATGGTAGGCATCAATTATTATGTAAACTGGGTCAAATACCCATTAGTAAATTACACGATATTTTCAAAGAGTGTGACACCATCTCTTTCTTTAGCCCACTGTATGAATATTCGCGTATAATTACAGCTTTTGCCACCATAGGCTGTTCCGCGTATCGACAAACCTGAAGATCATAAACGTCATTTTCTGAAAATTAAATATATTAGCAGAGGTATTGATTTTATCAACTTATCTAGTATATTTAATGACTCTACCGTTCAAAACTTTATACCTCCCTATTTTGATAACATAGAACCACCTATAATTTCATACACATACAAAAACCCAGCAGAAGTCTAATTTTAATTATACGTCGGTAACATCAGACGTGAATGTAGATAATAATACTCCTTAACTTGAAACTGTGAATCGTCGAAGTTTAGATATGTTCCCTATGGCCATGTTATTACAGGGGACCTCAATATCGTCCAGGACAGAGAGGTTAAAACTTTTGAAAAAGGACCAAAATATCGTCCTCCATCTAAAATAGATTGGAAAGAGTGTCGTCAAGTCACCAAAGATGCTCTTTCCTCGTTTTGTAAAAAGTGGTGTAAACGGGAAAAATCTGATAAAAAATCTCTTGATTTTAATTTAAATAAATGTATGAATGTGGTAGATAAGAGAATATCACATTTTGAAAATAATTTAGAAGTAAATAATAGAGTACATAATACACCTATTTCCAGAATAAGAAATAAACTTTAAGAACTTTCAAAGCGGTTTGTGTTTGTACCGGCCGACAAAGCAGCCAACAATGTGGTGGTGGTATGCTGTAAATACTACACGGACGTTCTTAAGAATGAAATTTTAAATTCATCTACATTCAAGTCCATCCGCTCCACAGAGAGTCATATAGTAAACACACATATCACAACCATATCAACGCTTAAGGCTTCTTCTGAACATTTGAAGGTCCCTACTATGTATTGGCTACCTAAACTACACAAAAAAACATTTAAATATCGTTTCATCTCGGCCTCTAGTAAGTGTTCTACAACTAATCTTTCAGTGCTTTTAACAAGTTCATTAACTACTATTAAAGAGCTTATCATAAACTATTGTAATAAAATATATGAACATAGTGGTATAAACTATTATTGAGTGTAAAAATTCTTTGGATGTTTTAGATAAATTACATGCTTTTGATGGTCCTTTTGATTCTGTTGACAGTTTTGATTTTTCTACTCTTTACACTACACTCCCACACTATCTTATCAAACAAAAGTTTTCCTATTTAATTAAATGGTCGTTTGGTAAAGCTGAATGCAAATATATTTGTTGCAACTCATTTAAAGCCTTCTTCTCTAATGAGAAAGGTAAATATGCTAGATATACTTACTAGAGGTGTGATGAGATGATTGAAGCTTTTAATTTTCTCCTTGATAATATTTATGTACGTTTCGGCAATAAAGTTTATCGACAGGTTGTAGGTATCCCTATGGGCACTAATTGTGCCCTTTAATAGCAGACTTGTTTTATACTGTTACGAATCACAGTTTATGACTAAACTCAGTAAAGACCCGTCGAAATTGCATTTAATTGATAAATTCAACAACACTTACCGTTATCTTGATGATATTTTTTCGTTAAATAGAATTTTCTCAATATACTGCTGAAATTTACCCCAAGGAACTTACTTTAAATAAATCAAATTTGAACGGTAACAACTGTCCTTTCCTAGATTTAGATATTTCGGTTTTAAACGGAAACTCCACACTAAAATTTACGACAAAAGGGACGATTTTTCGTTCCCTATTGTTAATTTTCCATTTTAGATGGTGATGTTCCTTTGCACCATCTTACGGTGTTTATATTTCACAGCTCGTTCGCTATGCCCGTGTCTATTGTGACGTTTTTGATTTTAACGAACGTAATCTATGTATTACTGGTAAATTATTAAACCAGGGATATCGTTACCATAAATTACTTAAAACCTTTACTAAATTTTTCCATAGATATAAAGATTTGGTTTTGAAGTTTGGTTGTACCTGTAGAAAACTTATTTCAAACGGGATAGCACATCCTCATTTTTACGGAAATGTTGTTAACCGTGCCCGGAAATTAAGAAATGATCCTTGTAAACTTATCGCTCCTTTAAATAAACTTATTCTAAAAGGTTACCAATTCAACACTGTAATAAGATCATTGAATATTGTTTTATTGGTATAAATATTGATTTTGTTATCAGTAAATTAAAAGCAAACTAAATATTACTAGTATGTTATATACATATACACATTTATGGATCTACAATCTGTCGATACCTGTATCTTGGCATTGCACAAGGTCATGTTTTTCTCTGAATGTTTATGACGTCTTTACACTAAATCCATTGGATGTTGGATGTGTACGGATTGATAATTTAGTCTTAGATGCATGATTTTTTTATTAGTTGTTAGTGGCTTTGAACTAGCTGTCAGATAACTGCGAGTACTGTCAAATCTGTTCCTAATGTCGTTTTGTTGTTGGATTTACAAGTACCCTGCCACGTCCACTTGTATTTTTGTCCATCTGATGAGTTAAGCCTTTTTCAACTGATTTTTATAGTTCGTTCTTATGTTGTACTGTTATATCACTGTCCCAGGTTAGGGAGGTTGGGATCCCGCTAACATGTTTAACCCAGCCACATTATGTATGTATGTGCCTGTCCCAAGTCAGGAGCCTGTAATTCAGTGGTTGTCGTTTGTTTATGTGTTACATATTTGTTTTCGTTCCTTTTTGTACATAAATAAGGCCGTTAGTTTCCTCGTTTGAATTGTTTTACATTGTCATTTCGGGGCCTTTTATAGCTGACTATATGGTATGGGCTGTACGGTGACCTATAGTTGTTAATTTCTGTGTCATTTTGGTCTCTTGTGGACAGTTCTCTCATTGGCAATCATACCACATCTTCTTTTTTATATGGTTCTGTTTCCAGGTGTCTTCTACATTTTCCCTTTCCAGTCACTTTAAAGTGCTACAATTCATAATTAGACACAACACATAAATAGTAATTGGAAAGGTACTGCCATTGCATGAGTAATGCAGAAACAAAATGATTATTAAAAACACAATTTTAGTTCAAAGAATATAATTGAAAATGATACAACTATCAATAACCCAACTGATATACAACATTGCACACGGTTCATGAACTTACATACTGGGGATGTAAAAAAGTGCGAGAAATTAATTTGAGTTAGAGAAGAGAGATAGAATGGGTTGATACGCCAATTGGTGTATATGTATATACTTTAATTACAATACAATACCAATTAGGAATATTCCAAACCTGCTTATGTTTTACCTTGATATTGAACTTACAAATCTGAGTTTCCTTTTATGAGCTGCAATGTCAAATGATCTGGTGATGTTTGGAAGTGTCTTCTACATTTTTTGATGATTTGTTAACAATTTTCAGTAACTATAAAGAGTTACAATACATATCTAGACGCAACACATACATATTAATTAGAATGGTACTGCCATTGCATGAGAGATTCAGAAACAAAAGGATTAGATAAAACTAGGAGTTGAATATGATTATCAATGAGAAAACTATCCGTAGACCATGACCAAAGAACAAAGACTTGAACAAGGTCAACAATTCATATGCCTGGTTCGAGTAAAAAAATGTGATTGTGATAAATAACAAAAACCCGAGAAGCGAAAATAAACAGTAAATTGAAATGCACCCATAATTCAAACTGATAAAATGTTTTAAATTGTTATGCGGTCGACAAGAAATGAGCTTTGTGATAAACAGACTAGTTGACCAAACCTGAAATAACTTAATTGTCTTTTAACAAAGTGCTTTTTAGATGAATGTGACCGTCTTCAGCCTGAAATATTTGCCACACTGAACGTTTACTCATGTTTATGATCAGTAAATAAAACAGCCGGATTTTACATAATCACTGAACATTTTTAGAATTATTTTATTAATTTCTGAAATGAAATGATTTTAAGGGATTATCAATAATAATATATTTTCAAAAATACAATAAAGACAAATAAAACTACTGTATCTTACCCTTTTATGGTTTAAATGGACAGTTTTCATTTCCTGTCCATTTATGAATGAATACTTTATTGCAAAAAGCATATATATGCTATAGCAACGAATACATATTTACAACATGACAAATGATAAACAGCAGAGACCAATACATAAAAAGCATTATAAGAAAACAAATAACATTAAGTAACAATATGTGATCTGATTGACCACGCAGATTTTATGGAATTACACAATTTTCTAATATGTAAAACAGACGTCAATTTAAATAAATACTGTAATTTGTTTGGCCAAAAACAATAGAATTTTGGCAAATATTTAAACGTTTTCCAGTTATATTCTATCATTTAAACCGTGTTGAACCACATTAACTCAGACCAAAAAGTATTTGAATTTCACGGAAATTAATAATACCAACACTCTCAGTGAGACTGATAACTGTACGTATATTCCATGAATTGTATATTTTTTTTTTTTTTTGTTGTTGTTGTCAAAAACAGTGTCAAATACACGTTCATGTTCTAATATAAATGCATAGATCATGTAATTTGTTGTAAAAACAAAGGCGATTAAAATCATTGAACATCTATTTTATGTTTTAAATGTCAAGCAATTTAAGATTATCAAAGGAATGCACCTAAACATACATACAAACAAACAAAAAAGCATGCTTGACAGATTGAACAAAACTTTTGTAGAGGTCAACATTGGCTGAAACGCTTTAATTGATATCACAATGACTGACTACGAAAAAACGAATGTTGGCACAGATCCTACACAAGGAATCAATTTGAGGTGTCTAGTTCACTTTTTTAGCATCTACAGATGTTTCTAATGAATACTTTATTTCTCTTCAATGTGCAGTACAATCAGATTCACAATGTGAAGGACACAGGTTTTTTTTAAAAGTTTTAAAGTGTTTTTGTTGCAAAAAAATATACGAAAAAGCAGAGCACATGTTTAAAAGTATATGTCATAAAATTTACAATATAGTTTGTAAAAGAAATAATTTGTAAATTGTATTAGAGTATTGAGCTTATTATTATGATATTTAAGTTTCTAAAGATGTCTAAGATAATTGTATAGAATATATTATTCATCTTTTATTCATAGTATCTTCTTTCCAGTTAGTATGTATAATTCCTGACATTTTTTTTAGTGATTACGCAAAGTTCCTGAAAATTTTAGTAGTTATGTATAATTAAGTTACCAGTGGATTATACATGATCCCTCATGATACAAATTTACTGTAACATATACATTTCGAAATATAAAATTATAGATCATTTTTAAACTAAGCGTGATACTTGTTTTGCAGAATCCATATTCGGAATGGTTTCACGTGGAATTCAAATACATGTTATAAAATATACAACGAGTGACCGAACAACACATCAATTCACGATTGAGCGTAGCGCATGCGTTTATTATCAGTGTTGTTGCGTGAACTCCTGAGGGTTCACGCAGTATATATTGGACGACCTCTGTAGTCTTTCGGAACACCGGAAGTCTTTTCGGAATACATATGGTCTTTTCTATGACCAACTGCGTAATTGGTAATTAATTGATCTATTGAATATTCATTAGCGTTTTGCAGTTACTATAGAGATAAGTGTTAATCGACATACAATGATAACCTACATCAGTAGTTAATTAATTAGAGATGCATGAGTAAAAATTTTCTGAAACACAAGCTCTGTTCACATTGGAGATGAGACTTTAAGGAAAAAAAGTTATCGTCAATGGAGAGGGCGTTTTTAGAATTTTAAATCTAT
Source organism: Mytilus coruscus (assembly GCA_017311375.1). Taxonomy (NCBI): domain Eukaryota; kingdom Metazoa; phylum Mollusca; class Bivalvia; order Mytilida; family Mytilidae; genus Mytilus; species Mytilus coruscus. Next base: position 96,000,468 of record CM029598.1, read on the forward strand.
CCATTTAAACAAAATTAAAGTAGATCTCAAACCAATTAAGTAGCTATGAAAATTCTATGTCCAGGATAGATGCATATAGTAGAAAAATGATATCTACAATTACACTTCTGAGGTAAAGTAAAATTACATAGGTGGGGTTACTTCTTATTTTTCGTTTTAAGAGGAATATATTAAGAAAAAATATAAATTATTTACCGTCATCAAAGTAGAAACAAAAACAGAATAAAATACGGCCATGAAAGCCATACGGTTGCCTATATAATTGCTTATATCCTCTTCGTTTAAATTCTAGTGGATTGTCTCATTGACAATCATACCATATAATATATATAAAAAAACCAATATAAAACGATTCACGTATACTGAATGATATTTAGAAATGGCAAAGTAATAAATAAGATTAGAATCTAATGAGCAGGTGCACAACTTCATGTCCCATCCATCATACAAGTTTATGGGAATTCTATCAATTAATTTTCGAGAAGTCGCGACAATCTGTATTCATAGGCCAAGCCACTGTTAGAGGGTCTAGTTCACAGATGAATGGAGCGTGCTTTGCAAAATATGACGAATAGTACATACTATTTTGAACAGATATATCATGTTATGGAGGGGTATTTGCGAAAAATACCAGTCAAGGGACTGTGAAATTTCCCGAGCCACTAGGCATTTAGGTTCTGGTTTGTACTTGGCATTAAGATTCTGGTTTGCACCAGAATCTTAATGCCAAGCACAAACCAGAATCTTAATGTCAAGTACTAACCAGAATCTTAATGCCGAGTAAAAACCAGAATCTTAATGCCGAGTACAAACCAGAATCTTAATGGCAAGTACAAACCAGTTTGCACTCGTCTGAACTCGGCGTTAAGATTATGTTTGTACTCGGCGTTCAAATTCTGGTTTTTCTTGGCATTAACATTCTGCTTTGTGCTCGGCATTACGATTCTGGTTTGTACTTGACATTAAGATTCTGGTTTGTACTCGGCATTAAGACTCTGGTTTGTACTTGGCACTACGATGCTGGTTTATACTCGGCATTTCAATTTTGGTTTGTTCTCGGCATTCAGACTCTGGTTTGTACTCAGCATTAAGACTCTGGTTTGTACTCGGCATTAAGATTCTGGTTTGTTCTTGGCATTAAGATTCTGGTTTGTACTCGGCATAAAAATTCTGGTTTGTACTTGCCATTAAGATTCTGCTTTGTACTCGGCATTTCGATTCTGGTTTGTACTTGGCATTAAGATTCTGGTTTGTACTTGGCATAAAGATTCTGTTTTGTACTTGGCATTAAAATTCTGGTTTGTACTCGGCATTACGATTCTGGTTTGTACTTGGCATTAAAATTCTGGTTTGTACTTGGCATTAAAATTCTGGTTTGTACTTGGCATTACAATTCTGGTTTGTACTTGGCATTAAAATTCTGGTTTGTACTGATTTGAATGTATCATTGTTACATGTTCTGTCAATATTCCTGCAATACTGAATGAATTTCACTGCAACTTTTCAGAATATTTTTTTAAAATACCGTTGTACAAATCTTATTTTACGATTAATTAACAATCAACGATGTGCAAATCTCCTGCGCAGATTATGAAGATGCCGTACGCGTTGCATTCTATCTTCGCGGTGCATGATGTTTTGTGGAATATCTGTTTCACAGATAACGAAGGATATTTTTCAATTGTTGTAATAGCAATCTGTCCTCTTTTTCCTCGAATGTGACCTACCGAAATAGACTTGTACCCGGGTTTGGACTTACATGAGCAACACAACAGATGTCAGTACTTCGGTACTAACATGATTTATAACAAAAATTTCTAAAATTGTTCGTTTATAAATTTATAAATTATTAGGAAACTCAGGTTTTAACTCCCTCAAGCAACGTTGACCTTAGATCGATTTGGCTATTTATTTGAGGCACCTTTTTCTCATATAACTCTTTAACTGTTTTCGGTTCTTATACATCTTCGACTTTCAAATATTCGGCTATGAGCGTTCCTGATGAAGGTAAATTCAGAAAAGCGCTTCGGACGCATGACATTTATAAAATTTTGTTTCCATTTTTTACGCCTCTCTCTAATGTTATAATAATAATAATAATAATAATAATAATAATAATAATAATAATAATAATAATAAATACTTTATTTAAAGAGTGTACAATCAGTTAGTACAATACTAATCTCCCCTGATGCCCTCTGAATAACTCAAAATATAACAATAATATATTATATACATATACATACATATATACAGCTTTTTATGCAACACAAATGGCGAAAAACATACAGAATCGTTTCATAAACATATTTTGTTAATGGTATACAAGACAAATATATGGATATTTTAGAATATAGATAAATTTCATCTGATAATTAAACAAGAAATTATAATACCTTTGTTTGAACTGTTCTATCGTTTCTATATCTTTTTATTTCTACAGGAATACTGTTCCAAAGAACTGTACCGGAATATTGAAATGTCTTTTTCATAAAATTTGTTCTCGGACGTTGTATGAAAAGACAATTATTGTCCGGTGAACGCTAAGAATATCTTGCATTAACATTTTGGTTATTGTTAAATAATTGACAAAGATAATCAGGTGCAATACTATTTACACACTTATACATTAATACTCCTTTGTGATATATGATTTTTTTGAAAAGTTAACCATCCTAATTGTTTGAATTAAGTTTTTGATGATGTGTCATATGCTTTGTTAAGAATGATTCTGGCTGCCCTTTTTTTGAAATTTTAACATTTTGCCATATTTAGATTACTTGTTTCTGTCCATATTGTACAGCAATAATCAAAGAGAGGAAGTAAATATCCATTATAAAATAAAAATAAACCTTTTTGTGGAATATAATGCTTCAATCGATTTAGTAAACCAAGTCTAGTTGAAATTACAGTACATACTTTGTTTATTTGTTGATTCCATGAAAGACAATCATCGATTATAATGCCAAGTAATTTTTCACTGTTTACATTTTGTAAAAGAATTCCACTGTATTCTATCTTCAATGTTTCTTGTATGCTTTGAAGCTTCCTATGTGAACCAACTAACATAGATTTGGATTTTTTAATATTTAGAATCATATCATTATTTTCACACCATATTTTAAAAGTTGCTATTTCGTCATTAAGTTTATCACATATATCATCAACGGAATTTGAAAAGTATTGATTTAGTTGAAGTGGGAGATCATTAATATATAAAAGAAATAATAAAGGGCCTAGAATACTGCCCTGCGGTACACCAAATGTTACTTTTTTTCCTGAAGATATGTTGGTATTTATTTTTACTTTTTGAGACCTGTTTGATAAATATGATTTGAACCATTCAAAAGAAAGAGAATCAAACTTATACATTTTTAATTTTGATAATAAAATTGAGTGATTTACAGTATCAAACGCTTTTTTTTAAATCTAAGAATGCAACTCCAGTGTAGTTTCCTTGATCCATATTAATTAACAATTCTTCAACAATTTTCGTTAGAGCTGAGTGACAGGAATGGCCTTGTCTAAACCCAGACTGGTACTTATAAATCAAATCAAATTCTATCAAATATTTGTAAATTTGAGAATAAATAATCTTTTCAAAAATCTTTGATAAAATTGGAAGTACAGTCTATAGTTGTTCATATCTTTTACGTCGCCACTTTTATGGATAGCCTCATGTTTTACTTTTTTGGTCTTAATCTTGAAACTTCAATGAATGGATAGAAAGTAATAAAGCAATTCAAAGTTATTTGTATTGAAAATTATTATGGGTAGATGGACAATTCAATAACACTAAGACGGAGTCGACAGACGAATTCAACCATGTTGACTTATTTGTAATCTTGTCTTGCTGATATTTTTTATATTCCATGTTTCTTTCTATCTATTATAATACATGTTATAGTTTTCAAGATAATAGTCAAAATTTGGGGGAAATGTTTACAAGAAGTTATCGAACAGTTTGATGAAAAAGACAATAGGTAGATCTCATCGTTCAAAATATTTAAGCCCTTGTCAGATTTTTTTCTATTTAAAACTGTTACAGTTTTTATGATAATTGTGGTGCATTTACACCTATGTTCTATTTTAGCTATGTCAGCCATCATGGAACATATTTGTTATAGATGATTGTGGTAAAGTCTGGTTAAATTTGGCCTATTGGTGTCAGCGGAGCCGGAATATTTTTGTAAAGTTAACGACGATAGACGCAATATGATGAGAAAATTCCACTTGGCCCTGTGGGCCAGGTGAGCTAAAAAAAATAATTTGCAGAACACACAATGAATTTTGTTTTAATAAGTTTTTTCAATGATCCACAGAATACAAATATAGCAATTGAGCAGAATCAGAGTTCTATTTGCTAGGTAGGACCATTTTATATTTTGTGATGGGGACAAGGGGTGCTAAATGAAATGAATATGATGATGTCTAGAACTGAAAATCAATAATATTGCCCAATACATGCTTATAAGAAATTTTCTGTACATTCAGAAGCACATCAGCCACATACAATTGAAATAGGATATTTGTGTGTACACAATGAAAAATATTTTTTTCGACGAAAAAAAGAATGAAATAAGTAATCCAACCTTATAATGGGTGAAAATGATAATTATGTCTAAGCAAAACTTCTTGCCCAAAATCCCAACCCAATCTAAAGACATAAATTGGTCGTCCACTTAGCAGTTCCGTTCCTTTTGTCTTGTTCTTGTAGATTCAATGGACCTGTCTGAAAAAATAACCTTTGGTGTCTTATAGAGAGTTGTCTCATTGGCAATCATACCACATCTTTTAATATTTGTATTTGAATTTGTAATCAATCCCTTTAAATTGAATTTGACATTTGATTTACTTCTTGATTATACATGTTTTCTTTAAATGAATTACTAATTTAAAGAAAACTGCATGTTTAATATTATTTTTTTCTGATTTGTGTCCCAATGAAACCGAAATTTATTGTTGATAGGCAATTTTCCAATGTAAATAAACGGTTGCTATGAAGTTTCCGATATAACTAAATGGTTGCTATGCTTTTTCAACTATAAATGAATGATTGCTTAGGACTTATGTGATGGCATTCCCCTTTGAACCTTTATTTAAGGTCTGTGTAATAGTTTATATAGTCCTGAATCAAAACATGTATTGTCACTAGGTACTTTTAAATCAGGGTGGTTGCTAAGCAATTTTGATATGACCTTGACTGTTGATCTGTTAACAGTATAGTGGGTTTAAACGTCCTGAACATTTCCCCCATGTATTGTATGCTTCTTTCTATTATCTTTTCTTGCAAAATTAAATTAATACACACAAGGTCAAAGGTCAATGTCATCAATATTGATGGTAATTTAATTGCCAATAGTTTGCACTTCATAGTTATTCAATAGTTATTACTTTTTGGGGATTATCTTAATAACATGGTCAAATTTCAGTGGAAAAAAGGCAAACATGACACATTTTTGTTTCCAAGTCAACCATCCTAGCACCCAAAATCCCAAACATTTTGTTATCATTTATTGACTAAAAATATTGATACTTTTTACTTATAACCCCAGCTTATTTAGAGGTGGATGCAGAAATGTATATTTTGTTTATGCAAAATGTGTATAATTTACCTCCACAAATACAATGAAAAATGACCTCTGCTCCTGCGGTTGTGACAATATACAGCGAAAATATTTTTTATGTATGACATTGCTCTTTTGTTTTTGAAGTATCATGATTCTGAAAAATATTAACAAATATAAAATAAAATCTGGTTTTGCTTCGGAATGACTGGAAAGTAATGTTTTTTTCAATGCTAAATTCACCAAAATGTACAGGAAAACTCATTGACTTTGTTGCCATGACAACCGTGGTCTAGCAACACTTTGGTGGGCATTTTTCTTACTTTTTTACCTGATTACATGTTAAGGCTATGTTTCAGGGAAATCGGTGACTATACGTGCCGACCTCTCTATATAAAATGGTTGGTGGTTACAGAGAATGGCTCTTAATACGTCAGTAATTTGATATTTTGTAGGTAATCACTTTTAACTCATTTATTTTTTTCTTTTATTTTGCAGATCTGGTATGACAACAGAATGATATTTACTGATAATTAAAACATAGATGATAAAATCCTTAACATTTTTACTTCTATAATATTTTGTAATATAACAATGTTTCTTATTCAATTCTTGTTTTGTAGAACTGGAATGAGACCATCATACTATTCATTGATCAATAAATCATGAACAAGACGGAAGTAAGCGCAACTACAGTAACTGCTACAGTATTTTTCATGTCGGTCTCTACAGTAACACTAGCCTTAAATCTTCTAGCAATAATCATCTTAATTAAAACCAAAGCATTACGACAGCAAAAATTCACGTGCCTCACATTGTGTCTCAGTGTTGGTAACATCATAGCTAGTGCAACTGGCATTTTAACTGGAATTATTATATTACTGAAATTAGGGAATATTCATATTCCCTATATTTGTCTTGTCGTTATATCATTTTTGTCCGCAGCACATATATTTTCTCTAGTGCAAATCTTTTTTATCTGTATTGAACGATTCCTAGCCACCCGTTATACACGACAAACTATCACATGGTCAAAGAGACACACTATCTCTTATATAGCCTCGTTTTCATTGATTACTGCATACAGTGGTTTAATTGGCGGTTTATACGGAAATCCGAATTCAACAACATGCCAACTTGATATCCTTTTCAACGATAACTTCTGGATATATCAACTCTCCATGTCAACATGCAGACTCTGTATATATGTATTAATTGTTGTTTTTTATGGCATGGTTTTCTTCCGATTAAAAAAGAGAATGACTGTGGTTTACCATGAAGATACTTCAGCTAAACCGGCTCAATCTGGATCACGTTTAGATCAGCATCTACCAGGTTGTTCATACGGTCAGGATGGCAGTGAAGGAAAATCCAGCTTTCCTTATAAGCAAAGTAAAAAGTCTTGTAAACAACGAAAAGCAACAACATTAAACAGACACCCAGATTTAACAGATCACACGGATCAATTCAGAAGATCGATAAATACGCTAGGAATAATAATTATAGTAGTTACAGTCAGTGTATTACCATCTGTAATCATTAATATTGTATCGGCTAGTAATGCTAACATCGATCTAACGAAACTTACACAGTTTTCTAACATGTTAGCTTTGGTCAATCCACTTGCAGAACCTTTTTTATACGTCCTGCGTTTAAGAGAGTACCGAAAGGCAATCGTGAGCAAATGTTGAATACTTGTAAAATATATTGGGAAAGACAATTCTGTACATTTCATCAATCTCAATATTAAAGTCGAATGCCTGCACCCGTTCGCATCAATCTCAATATCAAAGTCGAATGTCTGCACACGTTCTCATCAATCTCAATATCAAATTCGAATTTCTGCACCCTTCCCATCAATCTCAATATTAAAGTCGAATTTCTGCACCCGTTCGTATTAATCTCAATATTAAAGTCGAATGTCTGCACCCGTTCGTACCAATCTCAATATTAAAGTCGAATGTCTGCATCCGTTCGTATCAATCTCAATATTAAAGTCGAATGTCTGCACCCGTTCGTATCAATCTCAATATTAAAGTCGAATGTCTGCACCCGTTCGCATCAATCTCAATATTAAAGTCGAATGTCTGCACACGTTCGTATCAATCTCAATATTAAAGTCGAATGTCTGCACACGTTTGCATCAATCTCAATATTAAAGTCGAATGTCTGCACACGTTCTCATCAATCTCAATATTAAAGTCGAATGTCTGCACCCGTTCGCATCAATCTCAATATTAAAGTCGAATGTCTGCACCCGTTCGTATCAATCTCAATATTAAAGTCGAATGTCTGCACACGTTCTCATCAATCTCAATATTAAAGTGGAATGTCTGCACACGTTCGCATCAATATCAATATTAAAATCGAATGTCTGCACCCGTTCGTATCAATCTCAATATTAAAGTCGAATGTCTGCACACGTTCGCATCAATCTCAATATTAAAGTCGAACATGCGTGCATTACAAGATTCGCCAGAAACTTTAAATCGGAAAAATGCAACAAAGATGAGGACATAAAAACGAAACCCTGTCGGTTCGTGAAAAATGAGACATCTTTTTGCTGTTCAATTTCAAATACAAATTTAAGACTTGACAGCCCGAACGTACATTTTTCGTGTGTTTGTATTCTAAAAAAATGCTTGATGATTGTATAGTTAGACAAAGAAATGTGGTATTTCATAGCATCTTGTAAAACTAATCGTGAAATGGGTTATTTCTATTTGATGATGCACGTTATATAAAAAAAAGGCATGTCCTGTGTGTTTTTGCCTCGTTATGATATATATACATTAGCTCTGAACTTTTGCGTTGATAGGGTAGTTGGACTAGTTCAAGCATAGACATAGTACAGCCAGGTGTTTAGTTTAGTCATAGAGAAAGATTTCATATACAAGCATTGTCTATATTTACAAATCTATGGGACTTGTGCGGTTTATAGCTTCGTATGTTGTATTTCTGACACCTCTTCTAGTTGAACATCATGGGTTTCCCCTGGTTGTCTTTTTGGTTTGCTTTGTCGGCTTGGTGCTTTCTAATTGACGTATTTCCCATTACTCCTTTTATTCATATTTCATTATTTAAATCAAAATAAAATTCTAAATTTGATAAGACCTGTTGTTATGATATTGTAACTATCATATTTATTTAGTTGGCCTAATTTGTTTTGTGTGGCCTATTATATACATTGTGTATAAAATAATACACATTGTGTTACAACTATGCAGTTTAGAAATCACTGGAACAATCATTGATACTCATGGAATGATTAGAACTTTCTATTTCACTTACATAACGTTTCCAGAATGATCATAACAGGGGATGCGTAATTTGAACATCTAGCGTTATCTAGAAGTTTCCGTTTGAGTATATATATATAAGTATGCAGACCCTAAAGACAGAGATAGACATAGACATCGATAGACATTAATATTCTCAGCAGTTGGATTGACACTTTTATTTACAAACTACATCATACTAGATTGTGACCTCTTGGATATAATATTCTGTGGATTCCGAGAAGATTTCCGGATAAAGAAAAGATAAAAGATTGGACATATATTTTGACAGTTAAGTTGACATTTCTTTTTGTGTAATACTTCTTGTATACTAGTGTATAATAAATCTTGTTAAATTTTATTATTGATTTGTGTCTTTTGTTGGCTACAATTAAAAGGCGATTTTCTGGCGTAACACTGTTTACACTTGTAAGCAAATTTGTTTATCATTTCTTAAAGTCAACTTGAGAAAAGCATGACCTTGTACTGTGCAATGCCAAAATATAAGTAAACAGTATCGAATATAGGGTTCAGAATGTAGGATCACACTTTCTCATAATTGTACATATATAGCGATTTATATTAAGTTATGTTAAATCTTTCAAAAACAAAATCAATGTTAATAACAATAAAAATAATATTTAAAGATTTTCTTACTGTGTTGAATTGGTAACCTTTAAGAATAAGTTTATTCAAATGATAAATTAGATTACACGGATGTTTTTTGCTGGTTCTCATAATTTGTTTTTCGTTTATTGTTTTGCATAGTTTGTTCTTATGTTATGCGGTTTCATCACTGTCCCAGGTTAGGGGGAGGGTTTGGCGCCAACAAACTAGTCTAACCCTGCCACATTCTGTATGTGCCTTTCCCAAGTCAGGAGCCTGCAATTCAGTGGTTGGCGTTTGTTGATGTATATCATATTTGTTTTTCGTTCTTTATTTTGTACATAAATCAGGCCGTTAGTTTTCTCGTTTGAATTGTTTTACATTTGTTATTTCAGGGCCTTTTATAGCTGATTATGCGGTATGGGCTTTGCTCATTGTTGAAGGCCGTACGGTGACATATAGTTGTTAGTTTATGTGTCATTTTGTCTCTTGTGGAGAGTTTTTTTCATTGGCAATCATACCAAATCTTCTTATTTTTATAATAACTCCTATATATAAGAAAGTCGCCTGACAGTTTTATAATAAATGGAATGTGGGTAGATTTCAACATTATGAACATTTTTGTCCCAGTCAGATTTTCTCTTTCAATTGCAGTTTTTAAAATAATAGACAAAACTTTTTATCCCTATGTTCGATCTTTAGTCATGTCGGTCATGTTGGTTTGTAGGAGGGGTCATCGGACACTTTTAAAACTGGGTGATGATTGTGGCCAAATTTGGTCAAAATTGTTCCGGTAGTTTCAGAGAATATTTTTGTAAAAGTTAAGGGATGACGGACGACAGAAGGCATGTGATTTGAAAAGTGAGCTAAAAATAAACGGCAGTTACATAACTCGGATATAACATAAATCTTAGATGATCTACGATTAGAAATTTCGCCTCGTCATAAAAAACTTCAAAAGGAGGTAAGATAAGAGCCATTATGTGACCCTTGCAATTGCAAAAAGTAATAACATTATTAAAGACTTTCAGAAATTGTGTTATTTCTTTTGATATAATCTGAACACTATAGACACATTTTTCAAGATCTGACCTAATTATCATGTGCGCTGCCATTAATCTATCACCTGGTGCCGCAGCCATAGCACTAATGATAGATAACGCACGTGCTTTAATCACAACAACATCGATCTTTTGTTTACATTTTGTTTTCACTATTTTCCTTTTCGTTTTATGATGGAGAGTGAAAATAAATACAAAACAGGTGGTGGGAACTCATGTTCAGTTCATGGTTGTTCCAATAATCGAAAAAATTACTTTGTGGAAGAAATCAATGTGTGAAATACATGGTGTAATGCACGACCATTGTCCCTGTTTAATTCCTTACAGACTACATGTAATTATGCCATCCAAGGAATCGATAAGGCTTGAGTGGATAAAAGCTTTAAATTGGAAAGATCTTCCGAAAACGTATATGTATGCTTTGAACATTTTATTGACGGAAAACCTACAGATCGGAATCCTTCTCCTAAGTTAAAGATGGGGTATGAAAACAAGACAACTCCCGGTAGAAGAAAAATTTTAAAGCATCAGTTGACAGTGAAAAAAAGAAAACTAGAAGATGGTGATTCCGATTCCGATATTGAAATAACAGAATTAGACACTACTTTAGAAAGTGAACCAGGCACAAGTACGTCGTCTGAGAAACTACCGGAGGCTATTTGTAGTTTTAATGTTTGAGAAGCTTCATATACTGTTGGTACACAATATCTTGAATCGGACTTCTTACCGCAGACAGATCACACCTACGGGAAAGAATGGACCGATTTTCAGACTCGATTTTCTCAAACAAATATAGTTTTAACGGAAGAAAAGGGAGTTCAAAGTAAATCTGATGGAGCAACTATGTCTGCTGCACAAAATTTAACAACGGACAATGACGCTTTATTGTATACAGGGGTCACAAAAGAGGTCTTTTTCACGCTGGTGAAATGTATTACTCCTTTCAATACATTTAGTTTTCAATTAGAGGTAGCAGATCAATTACTCCTTGTGCTCATGAGACTTAAGTTAACTTTAATTTTTGACGATCTATGCAGAAGATTTGGTATATCAAGTGGTTTAGCTTGCAAAATATTTAATTCGTGGATTCCTGTGTTGGCAGATAAGTTAAAGTCCTTGATTGTGTGGCTCCCTAGAGAAGTAATAAGAGACTATTGTCCCGAATCATTTAGGGAAAATTATCCAAGAACTACCTGTATTATTGACTGTGCTGAAACATTTATCCAGAGGCCAACTAATTTAAGGAGTAGGGTTAAACGTACAGCAATTACAAATCCCACAATACAGCTAAATATTTAGTTGGAATATCCCCACATGGACAAATTATGTTCATATTCAAAGCTTTTGGTGGTCGTGCTAGTGACAAATTTTTAGTAGAAAAAGTGGATTCATGAATTACTTGCTTCCAGGATACGAGATTATGGCAGATCGTGGCTTTACAATAGACGACTTATTGTTTCCATTGCGTGTTAAGCTGAACATTCCAGCGTTTACAAAAACAAACCTCAGTTAAGTGCAGAGGATGTGACGACCACAAGAAGGATTGCCAGAGTACGAATACATGTCGAAAGGGTAATTCGACGACTCAAGGTCTTCAAAATTCTAAGTGGGACTGTGCCTGTATCATCCTTAAATTGTTTGATGACATTTTACTTGCATGCTCTGCTTTAGTTAATTTATGGTCAGATCTGATCAGAGATACTAATGAAAGTGATGAGTGAAATTTGTTTGTTGTTTTATTTTTCTTGTTTAAACAGGATTATTATACACTGTACATGCCAGGGCGGATCCAGCAATTATTAAAAGGGGGTTCCAACCATATGTCCCCATTCTAAAGCATTGATGGTCCAAAAATGGGGTTCCAACCACCTGAACCCCCGATCTGCCACTGCATGTACATGTAAGTCGTTGAAGATCACCCATTACAGTATGTAATTGCTATAGACTCTAAATGATTTAGAGGTTGACGTACAATGTATTATAATTGTATTATATTATAGATCCATTGATTGCGTCCAGTGGCAAATAGTTTATGCATATTCAGGATGACATATATACATATATTGAATAGATATCTGTTTAATGTTTAAGCCTGTGTGTTTCCTTCTAGACGTTTTTGGTTATTTTATGGATTCCCCTATTTAATTTACCTTGGTGTTTTGTTTTTTTGTAAAACTTATTTTGTAATTGGATGTCTGTCACACATTGTACCCCACATCTCCTCTTATTCATAATTTATGATAAAACTTTCATCGCAATACATCAATCAAAGAGTAAAAAATCAGTTGGAGGGTATTTACATGAAAACATTTAACTTGGACACCTTTATATATCAATAAGTGGTTTCATGATAAACCTTTAAGATTTTTACTCTTTAACTGATGTAATGGGATGAAATTGTTACAACTGACAAGCAATTTAAATTCCTTAACAATCTGTGTAAGTTTATAAGAATTATTATGAAATGCCTAGAATCTCCTGGGTAACTCCTTCATGTCTCTAATTTACATTTGTATCTAAAATTTATACTATGTATGTTAATTTATTTGTATATGTCTCTGTACCATTGTACTTTGGTTTACGAGAATAAAGATATATATATTAAAAATAACAAAGGGTCCTGGATAATCAGTGTTAGATAATTAAGACACAACATGGTAATTACTGTGTAAATATTACTTAACACAGTAGCGCAATTAATTGACATATGACTGATTGAAAATGCAAACAAACTACAAGTTCAACTATTAAAAGGCTCCCTTCTATCATTATCTGAACCAAACTAGACACATATGTGTAAATTTACCCTGCCCTAAGAGATGCCGAAAGACCATACAATAAAATTAAAATAAATGTACCTATAGTGTACATGTAGTGTGCATATCAAGAGCAACATTGAAAAATCACAACACTATGAAAGGTCTCCGTAAATGATCAATCGAAGTGTAAAGACTGGAATGTTTAATTTACACAACAAGTGATGCTATTTACATAATATATATACATTGTATAAACCACACAAGTAAAAATCAAGCTGTTTGAAGAATACACACACTGGCAATCATACCATATATCGCTAATTATATATAACCAACATATGAAAAAATTAAAGGTATTTTTTTTTTTTGGTTTAAAACAAATAAAACAATTTTCCATACAAATTTATTTCCTTGAAAATTTATGGCATTGAACTTTTAAATTCACTAGACATGATGAACTTAACTTTATATATAGTTCTTGTTACGAGCGAATGCTTTGTTTACGTTTTACGTTACTGTAATGGCGGACGGTATTGTAGCACGCCAAGCGGCGACGATCATTACTACGGGTGATAATTGAAAAAACGTGTCTATATAGAAAAGTCGCTTTTGACATGCAACTAAAAATAAGGTGTTCTACATTTGAGGTAGAAAATCCTTAGTATCGCGAATAACTTATTTTTTGCCAGTTAACAGTTAATTAATATAAAATATTATAATTTATACAAGCGTCCTTGAAAAAAGACACGTGACGAATTTGGTACCTTCTAACTGATTCTGATAACATAATATAGCTTAGTATATAATGCAATGTGAACTAGTATCAATCATTCATTCAAGATGGAAAATTTTAACCAACATATGATTGACCAACTGGTAAAAGTTATTCCACAAGATGTGTTACAGAAGTTACAACAGCTGTCAGCGCAGGACTTTAATGCAGTCTTACATTCAGTTAAACAACAAAATCCAACTGAAAAACAACTTGATCAAACTCCTACGGGAAAAGATGACAATGTAACAGATAAAGATGATGTATCAAATTTTGAGTGTCGAACATGCGGTATGAAGTATGCAAGAAAAGATCATTTAATTCGACACCAACACAACCATTCGAATATAAATTATGAATGTGAACATTGTGGTTTCACCACGAAAAGGAAAGAATATTTTATCTACACATATGCAGGAAAAACATAATGTAAAGAAAAGAGCACAGAAGGAAGACGATGTACAATACCCACGTAAACGTCAGAGGACAGATGATGTTGACCAACGTTCCGAGGAACGACTACGCAATGCAAGAGAGATAAGATACTTAACAACAACAGCTCTGAACGATGGTGTGGAATATATTCAATTACAACCCAGCAACAATGAAGAAAGATATCACTTGATGCTATTTTTCAAAGAAAAACAAGTGGATATTGTGCAACTATTAGAGGACAGGCTACTTAAAAACAATATAAAGTTTTATTTAAGTGTACATGTTAAAATGATTAAATATTCACCAGATGGAAAATACGACGAAGCTGATCCTTATTTCAATAGTAAAGTGAGTACCATTTTACAATCTGGTGCTAATGAAATACTTCACGAGTTGAATAAAGGATTTCAAAAAGTTTTCATTTCTTTCGAAGAATTCATCAAGAATGGGAGTGGATGGCAACTTGAAGAGGTTTTACAACTCGATGTTTACGTTACAAAGTACAAACCATTAAAAGGAGGTAGTTTTTTGGAAATACCATCATCACTCAAATGATCGAAATGTATACTCAACATTTAGAACTTTGACAACAAATGTTTTTATGGACTGTTCTTTCGAGTATGCATAACTTTCAACGAAATCCAGAAAATGTAGAGAATTATGTTCCATTTGTTAACTCGGTTAACATGACTGGTATCGAGTATCCAACTCCGTTATCTCAAATATCGCAATTCGAAAAACAGAATAACAATATCTCAGTTAACATTTTTGGATACGAAGAAGGAGAAATTTTCCCGTCATACATCACAAAGAAAACCCACTGTCATCATGTGAATATTTTATATTTAAAAGAAAACAACAGAAGTCTTTATGTGCTGATTAACAACTTTAACAGGTTTTTATCGAGAACAAAGAAACATCGTGAAGAACATTTTTTGGTTATCTTTGTTTGCAAGGATTTACTGATAAATGCAAACTAGAGATGGATAAAGCAGACTGTGGAAAATTTTATTTTCAAAAATTACACTTCCCAAGGAGGGTGAAGTTCTGGAATTCAAAGAATACGCAAAACCGCCCCAATTCCGTTTGTTATCTATGCTGACTTTGAGTGTTCAACAAGGAAAGTCGATACTTGTCATCCGAATCTGAACATTTCTAGTACAACTACATACCAACAAATGGAGCCTTATAGTTTTGGATATCAAAGAGTGTCCATTGATAAGCGATACGACAAACCACCCGTTATATACCGTGGACCTGATGTTGTGGAGAACTTTATCCGTCATCTTCTTGAAGAGGAGAAAGAAATTAAAGACATACTAAGCCGCATCGAGCCAATGAAAGTAACTGAGTATGATAAATTAGACTATAAATATTCCAAAAATGTTATGTTTGTAAAAAGCCTTCAGCAGCAAAATTACAAAGTCAAGGACCATGACCACGTTTCGGGGTCGATTTGTGGAATTTCGTGTAATAACTGTAATTTACAAATCAAAATACCGAAATTTATACCTGTTGTTATTCATAATTTGAAAGGATTCGATGCAAATCTCATCATGAGTAAAATAGGAAAGTTTAAGGAACAAGACATCACTGTAATTCCACACAACAAAGAAAAATATATGTCATTTTCTATAGGAAATCTCCGTTTTATCGATTCTTTACAATTTTAAAGAGTTCACTGGCAACTTTAACAAAAATCTAGCTGACGAAGGAAAAAAACATTTCAAATACTTATCTAAAAGTTTTCCGGATCTAGATGTATTTTCTCTGTTGCTACGAAAAGGAGTATTCCCTATGATTATGTCGATACCGAGAAGAAATTGGAAAAACCTTGTTTACCATCCAAAGAAGTTTTTTAACAAATTAGGAGACACTCACATATCTGATGAAGATTATCAATTTGCTCAAACAGTGTGGATAAACTGAATGTTAAAACATTAGGGAATATTCCGATGTGTATCTTAAAATGGATGTAGCTCTATTGGCGGATGTTTTGAAAAATTTAGAGACATTTCTTTACACGACTATAATTTGGATCCGTGTCATTATTTTACCACCCCGGATTTAGTTGAAGTGCCATGCTGAAGAAAACTGGAATTGTACTCGATTTAATCACCGATATAGATATGATGCTGTTTGTAGAGAAGGGAATAAGAGGCGGTGTATCTAGTATATTTCTTAGATATGCCAAAGCAAATAATCCGTACTTATTCGATACGTATGAACCAACTGAACCTACTTCCTATTTATCTTATTTAGACGCAAACAATTTATATCGTTGCAGCATGTCTCAATGTCTTCCGTATGGTCACTTCAACTGGCTTACCGAGGAGGAGAAAATAAACTTAGATATCACTAAATTAAAAGTTGACGGTTCAGACGGATACATTTTCGAAGTTGACCTTGAATACCCTTCGTCACTTCATTCTTCTCATTCCGATTTTTCTTTAGCTCCAGAAAGAAAACATATTCAAGTTGAACATTTATCTCCATATTCAAAGGAATTATTGCAATTTAACTGGAAAACAATGTTTCACAAAGATTGAAAAACTCGTTCCTAACCTATACGACAAGGAAAAATACATAGTGCATTATAGAAACTTACAACTATACGTAGAGTTAGGAATGAAGATCAAAAGATACATAGAGTACTAAAGTTTAAACAAAGTCCCTGGTTGAAGAAATACATAGACTTTAACACAGAAAAAGGAAAATGCAAAGAATGAATTTGAGAAATGTTTATATAAGCTGTTAAATAATTCAATTTTTGGTCGGACTCTCCTCAATACACGCAAGCATAGAGGTGTGAAACTTTGTCACACGGAAGAAAAACTTAATAAAGAAACAGCTAAACCATCCTACGCATCTTGCAAAATATTTAACGAACATTTGGTAGCAGTGGAGAAAACGTGTGAATGTTTTAATGAAACAACCAATATATATGTAGGTTTTGCATTTTAGACTTATCCAAGTTTTTGATGTATGATTTCCATAATAACCATATGAAATCTCTGTATGTTGGTAAAATTCGTTTGTGTTTTTCCGATACTGATAGCTTTTATATCATGTTGAAACGGAAGATGTGTATGAAGATATGCATCAATATCATGATATAAACGATACGAGTGATTATCCTCCAGAACATTTTTACATGACACCGAAAATAAAAAAGTAATAGATAAATTCAAGGATGAAACAAGTGGAATCCCAATAAGTGAATTTGTCGGACTGAGATCGAAGATGTATTCATTTTCTTTTGAAGGCGGAGAAAACATACTGCAAAAGGAGTAACAAAATCTGCATCCAGAAAACTTAAACATGAAATGTACAAAATTGTCTTTTCGATAAAACTGTTACACGTTCTGAAATTAATATAAGAAGAAGCGAAAGCCATATTTTATATACTAAAACTA
Organism: Mytilus coruscus; assembly: GCA_017311375.1. Lineage (NCBI taxonomy): Eukaryota > Metazoa > Mollusca > Bivalvia > Mytilida > Mytilidae > Mytilus > Mytilus coruscus. The sequence continues at coordinate 96,018,362 of CM029598.1, forward strand.
ATAATAAAAATCATTAGTTCCTTTTGATGATAAAAGATGGATTTTAAATGATGGTGTGACAACGAGAGCCTTTGGACATAAAGACAACATATAAACAAATGACTTTTTTATCATGTAAAACGTTTAAGGAAATTTCAAGTCTTATATGTTATTTTCTATTTGTTATAACTATTTCGTATTTGTGTAATTATTTTGTTAATTTTTTTTCTATATCAAAATTTGTGGTGATTTAAATACTATTTTAACATATAGTGAGGGAGATTATTATTTGTTCATTTGAGGGTTATTGTATATATATATTTTATTATATATTCAAATATTCATTGTGTTTTTTGGTTTTGTTTGTTTATTTGCTTTTTTCGTTTTCTTTTGTCAAATGTGTATTAATAACAAGAGCAAATTTTTTTGTATATCAAAATTTGTGGTGATTTAAATACGACTTTTACATAAAGTGAGGCAGATTGTAGATGCATCATATTTTTATTATAATTTATTGTATATTGTATTCGATAGTATTTATTCAGTTTATTATTTTGTGTATGACAAAAAATTTTGTGGGTACTTTAGTTACTTTTTCTTGTTATGTATTTTTACATCTATGTTTTCTTTATTCCTGTTTTTTTTTTTTTTGCATTCTATCTGATTGAAATAAAACATAATATATTAATGAACGCGTTTGTTTGTTTTCGTTTATTTGAATATATTTATCAGTAAAACATACATTATAAAAAAAAAAGATAGATGTACACAATAAACAAACAGTTATAGTCAGGATAAGTTCAATTTACATGGAAATGTTAGTGTTCAATCTTTATTTGTCGATTCTCAATTATTTCAAAGTATCCATAGTTTTCAGCTAAAATCAGTAAGGCAGCTGTTTCTGGTAATGGAGTACCGAACTGACATTCCAATCGTATTTTTCCCTGCCTCAGTAGTGAAAGATATTTAGTATCCGAAAAGAATGGTTCTAAGTTGAAGCATAGAAGCATATATTTATTGTTGAATTCAGCCCTTGTTATTTCATTCCCCGTATCCAACATCCATTTTCCTCCTGTTTCAAACATTTTTACATAAGGAGAAACGTTCGATACACCACTATTCTTGTTGAAATCAAGTTTGAGTGGTATGCCATCAACTGATATTCCGTCACAAAACAGAGTCACCTGTTTTAAATCATAATTCATAAAGTTGAATGGGTTTTTGCATATGCTCCAGACATAGCAGTTGAAGAAACCAATCCAAGCACAATACTTTTTTGGTTTCACATCTTGGAAACATTTTCTACGATTAACGAGGTACTTCCTTGAATGATTGTAAAATTTTTCATCATGGTTTTTGTGAAAGGATACTTAGCATTTGTTGTCTTTAAAGCTTCTGAATGAGCGACAATTATAGCTGGGTTAGGTCTGATCTTGCTGCAAAGCTTGGTTTGTTTTTATCTTTCTGTTATGGTTATTGGTGAGGTCTGTTTTATTGCCGTTTTGATAGCCCATTGTTATAATGTCTCCTTTTGTATGTTTGCTTTTTTATTTATATTTAATAACGGTAGTAAGCGAGTACAAACAAAATTATGTTTTGAAGAAAAATATAAATATAAAGAAAGGTCGTCCATCTTGTTTTCATGCTACATAAGTAACAAGACGGGTGCCACATGTGGAGCAGAATCTGCTCACCCTTCCGGAGCACCTGAGATCACCCCGGTTTTTTGGCGGGTTTCGTGCTGCTCAGTCTTTAATTTTCTATGTTGTTCATGTGTACTGTTGCTTGTCGGTCATTTTCGTGTTTTTTGCCATGGCGTGGTCAGTTTGGTATCTTTCGCCTCTCTTCTACATGTTGTGGCGGGTGCACTCGACTCCAATCTCAATTGACTAGGATTATCAGTTTTCCTATCGAAGGTCGGTGGTTTTCTCCGGGCACTCCGGCTTCCACCACCATTAAAAACTTGTCGCCTCGAAATAGCCCAAAAATGGCGCTTAAGGTTGCATTTTTGTAAATATTGACAATGCAATTTCCCATAGGAACTCCTTTTACGGCTAAAACTGTACCACTTTTACTATGAAGTTTTGAAAAAAATTATATCCTAGAATGGAAAGTTCATATGCACTACAATTTTTTTCAAAGGTCAAAATACAGGGCTGTGCGGCATATTTTCAACGTTTATATGCCCCGAACTTCTAAGACTTTAAACTAACACTAAATTTCTTAACTATCCCTACCTTGACTGTAGGATTACCACAGATATCTATATAGACAATATGTATATGTATATTTACTGGTAACATTCCCAAGTTATGTCTCTATGAGATGAAACCTAGAGATCATAACTGGGAACCAGTATGTAAACAAAATTAATTATCTATGAATATTCTATATCTCCCCAAAAGAGGCGTGGTTTGAGAAACAGCTGTATTTACAAAGTGCAACCTATACAAACATTTATTCCAATAGAAAACTCTCTAAAAACACTTTTTCTCACATTAATTAGATATAAAAAGGTGTGGTATGAGTGCCAATGAGACAACTCTCCATCCAAGTCAAAATTTATAAAAGTAAACCATTATAGGTCAAAGTACGGTCTTCAACACGGAGCCTTGGCTTAATACTTATTTATCAGAATTATAGCCTTAAAGAAATCACTGCATAAACTCTAAGTTTTCTTTAACTGTTCATTTGATACCCCCTCCCCTGTTTCAATTTTTTAAAGAATTTGAAAACAAGACTTTAATTATTGCCAGCTTACCCTATTTGCATGTTTTCTGACATGAAATCCCTAGAACCTGTTTAAAACCGTTCTGATAACATATTGAAAGCATTTCAGAATACTGTAAATGTTATGTTTAGCAGTCAATCATTCCAACATTCAAGATTATATAAAGTATCAAATCCTGCCTGTGTTTCCAGTCCACATTTTACTGTATGCCTATTTGTCAATGAAAGTTCACAACTACTGCCTCAAATGGTCAGTTTAGAATTCTTGTCACAACAGTATCATCTCTAACCATATATCTGACATAATTTAGCTAATATATGAGCTAGAAGTGTTAAAACAAAGCCATATTTGCAATAGTTGTATGTATGCAGATACCAGTCTGATGTATAAATTCACTTAAAATTTTATAGAAATGACTGCTAACATCTAATTTTAGCATAACTTCCAAGCACAGTTATTGTTTTCTATATAAAGACCTTTACAATCATAAAATCATAGCAATTACAAGTAAAATTATTTGTTTTATGACCCAGGGGGTAGGCAATTTTCTCTGTTTTTTGCCCCTGTGGCCTCAAATTTCCTAAATTATTCTGCTGTTTCTAGCAATATGGAATATTTAGTACATATTCAGGATAGAACACACTATTGTAAGCTTTGTTGAGATATTTTTGTATTTCTAGCTTGTATTTTTTATGCCGCGGTGACAAAAAAGCAGATTAAGGCGTTACGGCTTACTTTTGGGTTATCGACAGGACAAAAACACCCCACCTATAATATTCAGGAAGGATCTATGAGTTTTAATGACTGCGAAGAGTAAATATAAGCACTTCTAAACAATTTAACTGACAAATATGCATATACTATGAATTTATTTTGCATTCAGGGCTTTAAGTAAACTATGCATACTGTAAACTGTGAATTTATGCTGAGTCATCATAGTTAAAGCCCAAGATTTTCTCAATCTTCATAAAATATTTATAAAACTTCATATTTGAGTTAATTTCTTTAAAATCTGTGAGATAATCCAAATTTGGTTAAATTCTGTATGTTCTCTTTTTCCACCCAATATAGGTTGCATTTCTGTAAATATTGACAATGCAATTTCCCATAGGAACTCCTTTTACGGCTAAAACTGTACCACTTTTACTATGAAGTTTTGAAAAAAATTATATCCTAGAATGGAAAGTTCATATGCACTACAATTTTTTTCAAAGGTCAAAATATAGGGCTGTGCGGCATATTTTCAACGTTTATATGCCCCGAACTTCTAAGACTTTAAACTAACACTAAATTTCTTAACTATCCCTACCTTGACTGTAGGATTACCACAGATTTCTATATAGACAATATGCATATGTATATTTACTGGTAACATTCCCAAGTTATGTCTCTATGAGATGAAACCTAGAGATCATAACTGGGAACCAGTATGTAAACAAAATTAATTATCTATGAATATTCTATATCTCCCCAAAAGAGGCGTGGTTTGAGAAACAGCTGTATTTACAAAATGCAACCTTAAGAGTGGCGTTAAAACACCAACAATCAATCAATCTACATGTTGTGCAATTTTCTAATAGTTTCAATGAATTTTACAGGAAAATCTATTATGTGACTAGAGCGAAAATAGGGATATAATGTTGACATAATATAGTATATAATATATTTGATGATAGCTGTTAGAGAAAAGTCAACTTACTCGTCTTCTTGAAAAGAGAGGAAAAAAATTACAGCTTGCACTAAAAATATCTCACTCAGTTATATCTCTTGAAAAAGCAAAGTTGTAAATTGTTTGCAACAATCCAATAGAAATTGAAAGAAAAAAAATATATCAATGTTTTCATTTCAAAAACTGGCTTGTTACAGTATAAATCTTGACCTGTGCGTTCTTTTTTTAAACAAAATTTAGGAGAATCTATGTTAAACTTTGCATAACATGTATTTAATACGATACAGGGTAAAATAGATTGCCCCATGACACCCGTTTTCCTTTTCATATAAGACTTCAATAGCTCATAAAAGGTCATTAACCAAAATTTAAGCAGATTCTTCATTTCTTTTCGTTTGATTTGAGACCCAAATAATACCAATGCAAATATAAGGTAAAAGTCCGAGTCAGTCTTTTCCAGCCATTTTAAAAGAAATTAGATATCTCGAAAAGGAGCTCCATAACCTATCAATATTTTAGCTAATTTCGTTCCTTATCTAATGCTCTTCTGACTTAAAGTTTCAATTTTATTTTTTAATTTCACCCAAGTACATCCTTAAATCACATATTATGGGTACAAAATCGCATGATTATCTGTGATTAATTGATAATTTATATCTATTTTTGTTGATTAATTCCAAGTAATTCATATTGCATGTAAAATGAAATTGATAATTAAAAACAAAAGATTCATGCAAAAAGGAATCTGATGTTCAGTGCTTGTTGTTTGTTGATGTGGTTCATAAGTGTTTCTAGTTTCTTGTTTTTAATATAGATTAGACCGTTGGTTTTCCTGTACGAATGGTTTTACATTAGTCATGTTGGGAGCCCTTTATAGCTTGTTGTTCGGTGTGAGCCAAGGCTCCGTGTTGAAGACCGTACTTTGACCTATAATGGTTTACTTTTACAAATTGTGACTTGTATAGAGAGTTGTCTCATACCACATCTTCTTATATCTATATAATAATGCAATTTCTCATAATTCAACGAGATTCCTGAATTTACTACTACAAGTCAAAATGTATTGCAACATTAAAATTATTATTGCACATTAAATTCATTTTTGGTGGAAGAAGACTTTCAAGTCTTCTGAAATCCTATACTGCTGGCTGTAAAATTATTGAACCGTTACCAGGAGTGTTGCCGTATCCCTTTCTGTGCTTTACAATTTCATAACAACTTCCGTGCCATATCTTTACACCGATGTTTAAACATGATCTAAGCATCTGCATGATTTTATTAGTTATGCTTTAAAAAACAATCACTATCGTTAGTGTTATAATTTCGCATGTTTTAATGTATTAATATCTACCCTTTTACTAATGTAAATTATTAGATTTCATCTCATCTTACATGAACGTTATTTGTTTACTTGTAACCGGATGTTTTTAAAGTAGATTTAGTAGTACGCATGCGTGAATTTGGTATCGGGTCGTTTCGCCCTGATTACATGTCCCCTGAGTTCGTTCGCCCATAGAGTCCGTTCGCCCTAGGCTGCGTCTACTTACTTTTATCAAAAACATATTATACGTCCTTGCTTTTATTAAAAAATATTAATATTATGGGTATTAAAGTTTAATAAACTTATTCAGATATTTATATGGTATAATTAAATTCATGAAATTCATGAAAACACATGGAAATAATTAAAAGTTGATGGCTTGTTTTGGAGCATAAATATAGGTCATAATAATAATTCTCACAGATTGTTGTAATAATTGTCTTTGATAGATTAATAACTGGAATAATCGGAATAAAATAACTGGATTATTCGGGTTAATCTAAACCACGCTGGTGACGTATCTGCGCATGTGCACAAATGTGAAATTTAATTGTGCATCCGAAAGTTTCAAAATAATGGAAAGCAGAATTGTCATTTATTCATACATAGATATAAGAAGATGTGGTATGAGTGCCAATGAGACAACTCTCCATCCAAGTCAAAATTTATAAATGTAAACCATTATAGGTCAAAGTATCCATCTTGTGTTAAAGTCAAGTATCTACGTGGAGAGTACGACTTCAAATCAACGATGCTTGAAAAAATACGCGGATTTAGTTGTTCGTCTGTAGAAAATGTTCAGATCTTTAACGCAATCAAGTCATATTCCCGTTTTAGACAACATGCGTTTTTTAAAACGAAAGTTGTAATATTTTAGTATGTTATTGCGATGATAAAGAGTCAAGCGCACACGCGAATCTGCTGGTGTTTTACACATCAAACGATGCATCATCAGTTGACAGAAATATCAATGAACAAACTAATGTCAGTTGACGGATTCCATTTCGAAAGTACGTAGTTTTTATGTCGGTCATTGTCGGAATGTCCCCAATGATTGCCTTTTTACATTTCAAAGTTTTATAAGTGATCAAAAACGAGATTTAACAACTAAATAGTCCAGTTCTTTACCGTTATTCGTCATTAAGGTACACCCATTATCGAGGCTCGAGTACGGAACCAGCAATTCGTTGCTGTCAGTAGTTTTATTTTCATGTAACATTTCAGAAAAGGGCTGTGTGACGCCTGACGGAAAAGGCATTCCTACCCTCGTACTTTTGTGTAAAAATATTAGATGAAAAACAATTATGATTTGGGTCGAGCACTTACAGAAAATGAACCGGTTTGAAATGCTAACAAGTGCTCAAAACCCAATCCTTGGTCTGACACATATCTGCAGTGGATATATTTAGAATTTTTCAATATATGTTTATAATGAAAACCCTAGTTTAGTTGAAGTAAACTTGACTAAATCTTGGTGGCCAGTTTTTTTTTTTTTTTTTTTTTTTTGAAAGTGAACTATCTATCTTTGACAGAAAACTTTCAAGTGAAACCAAATCAATTACTGTTATGATTGCTTGTTTTGCATCAAGTTGACCATGCTGAGACGAATGTATGGAATTTAGTTATAGAAAAATACGTTAAAAAAAAAAGCAATAATGGGACAGAGCAGGCTGGGTTGGTGGGGCTGCTTTTATGGTTATTCAAGTGACCTTTTATGCATCTTCTTCCACCTCAGAGCAATCAGCTCTTTGATTTATGAATTGTTTAATGATTGGTTTTACAATTATAGGAATAATGTAACGATATTTCAGAAATAACTGTTTTCTCTAAATACGTGATGTCTCTCTATCTGTTATTTTCCGAATGATACTTTTATATTTCACGAGTTTCTTTTAACTAAATGACTTACGTGAAATATCCTCATAACATTAAAAAACACTCAACTAAAATTTGAAATTGTTTGTCATTCATGGTTTTCAACAATGCAATTTCTGTTCATCGTCACACGTAAGCGACAAAATGTACATGGACTAAAACTTGTTTACTCATTTCGGAACAAAATTACTGGATCTTCTCCTTTGAAAATGTTTGTTCTCATCAAAATATATGTTTTATCTGTATGCGTTGACAAATCGATTATCAAATAACCAAACCTTCTAGAAACTGCCTTTCATAAGCTGACATGAAATAATTTATTGATGATTGGGGAATCTGTCTTCCTAAAACTGATAACTGGTGTTTGTCACGTTGGTTTTAAGACAGATTATGTATGTTGCGTTTAACTAAATAGTACGTATGCATTTTCCTGAGGAAATGATTTTGCGTTAAAAACAAAACTGTTATATAACAGTGATGAGATTTGACGGTAAAAGATTTAATACATCACTAGAGTTTGCAGCTTGACACAATAAATCATTAAGACAAAGAATCATATGTTCTTTATTTTCCGACCATTTATCAATTTCCTCATTGATTGGTAAACCTTCGTGAAAAGTTATGTTTCTAACTTTTTCCATCTCTGAAAACAAATCCTGATATGCAGAGTAACAATAAATGGTCTTCTTTGGTGTTATTGTAAACAGGTATTCAGATTGAGCTAGTATTTTATATGTTAGCATGTTTTTCCTGACTGAGTAGGTCCAACTATTTGTATACAACACGGTGACTGAAATGGTTAAAGCACTTTCTCCTGGTCTCATACATTTTTTGTATGTTGTCTATACCTTAATTGTCTTATGTCATTGTGTTTATTTTTCAAGGTATTTGTTCATTTTATACACTGTTATTTCTGAGTTGGTTTTTAATTTTTTTTTTTATTTGAGACAGAAAATACATCACCAGAAAGAAAGAAAAAAGAATCAAAATACATCACCAGAACAAAAGAATCAAAATATTACAACAGAAAAATAGGAACCAAGAACACAATAAAGTGCAACAAATGAAGTAAAATACGTAAGCAACCTAATAATTCCGGAATGAAAAAGTGGATATTAACGAACGATTCCGATAATGATCGGAAAGGACTTAACATTCGAAATAAACGAATGTTTCCGATTACTACCGGAAATAGTTATACATACGAAAATAAACGAATGATTACGAAAACTATCGAAATGATATAAACGAACATGAAGCCATTTCTAATCTTTAGCGGAAAATATATTTTTCATTAAAAATAAATACACAACGAAAAAATTTCATATCAATATACAAATTTATTCAATGAAATATACATGTATTTATATATAATGCAATCTTATTGTGTGAAACGTCCTTCAAGTTTTACTTTCCTTTCCATTAAATTATAAACAGTCTCTTTCATTTTTCTGATCGACGTGTATCCATGAACAACACATGAAAAATGAAAAGTTTAAAACTACACTATTTTCCAAGTTCAATGTTCTCACATTTTCTCTGTATTTTCCTAGTATGTGACTGTATTTAAATTCACAGAACGCCTGTTCAAAATGTTTTTCAAGTTTATCCAGTTCACTATCCATCAAACAATCGTGTCTATGTTGTGATCCATGTTCAACTTTACATCCCTGGCAAAACTTCCTTGATAATTGTTGCACCATTTCTTCTAATAATGCAGCAAAGAAATCAGTCATATAGTTGAAAGTAGTCTTTTTCCATACCGACTTTAATTTCCACCATTGTACTATCAGTGTTCGTCTATAAATGAATGGAGGAATAAGATGCTTTCCTTTAAATTACACAGTTTCGTCCAATTTTCTTTACTGATCAGAATCTTTTTCCCTTTAACAACAAGCTGTTATCTGGTATGTTTTCCTCTTTTCTTCACCACTTTTGTCGTTTCATCAATTAAACACTCAATCTGTTTCTTGAATAAATCAGTATGCAAGTGATCAAAGTCACAACCGAACACTTCCTTAGATAAATCAACCTGTTCCTGTGCCATTGATATAATTGTGTGCTTTTATAGTTGTGGTTGCGGATTAAATTGTTCATGATGATTCATAAAGAGATAATCGAAACGTATGGTGAACGTTTCAGTCACGTGATGGGAAGGAGGGTTACTAGAATACTCTTTTTCCTCCCTTCTTTTATGTGAATCTCATTTATACTTTATTTATAGAAGGTTTTGGTAAAATGTAACCAGTACAACCACTTAATAAACTAACCCATAGTTCTATACTCCCATTTTGTGTTGACAAATTAACAACTGCCGCAATAACAATTATGAAAACTATTATCATCTGACAACAATACACGATCTCTGCTTTTGGTACATTCTATCCGAAAAACACCACTTTGTTTGAGGGTTTTCTGTGCTCTACCATTTTAACTAAAATGATTTTTTAAATACACAAATATATATATATATATATATATATATATATATATATATATATATATATATATATATATATATATATATATATATATAGGAGAATTTCATTAAGAAGGTGTAATTTCCAATTTTCAATATGAAAACTTTTGTTATCATATTGCTGTTTTAGTTGAAATAATGTGTGTTTATTAATTGAAAGTAATAAAATATATAATCGAAACTAAACAAGTTGTGAACCTTTGTAGATATTTCATAATCGTTGGAGAAGAAAATCGAACTGATCATGTACAACAATAAAAGACTCTTTTTGAATGATTTGTTGGTCCTTAAAAGGACCGTTGTACACATGTAAATGATATACATGGATTTTTTTTATTGGTAGTTGACAGGATCCATAAACTTGTAGTCTGCTAACACTGCATCAAAGTAACAGCCACAAAATAAAGATCTTTAATAAACTCTGGGTGATGTTCAAAGTTGTATAGAATACAAATAATGTAACCGTTTTTCAGAAGCCAAGTTTCTACTGGACACCGAGATAGTTCTTCATGATGAAGTTTATCAACCATGTTCCTTATCAAATTTGCAGTCTTTTTGGACCTCTTCGTGACCGTCTGATCTTTCCAGTGAATTCTCTTTCTCTTAAAAGTGTATACATATTAAAATTTTGGAGATTCATACCGTTTGTTCTTATGGAAATACTATTGATGTATGCTATATAGTAAACGTTTCTCTTGTTTATAAACTTTTGCATTCAGATTATACTTCAGGATGTAAACGTGGATAGGTCAACGTGTATGCCAAGTTTACAAGATCATACGTAGGAGGGTAGGGATTAAAACCACTTCCGTTAATTTTCCACCACCGGATTTTAACCAGGATCTTAAGTAGCAGTTAAGAGGATTACGAGATTAATCCACTTCAGTTAAGAGGATTATAACCCGGATGTCAAGTAGCAGTTAAGAGGATTAAGAGATTATAGACCATATACGTCATAGTTAAGAGGATTAGCTGTCACGTCACTTCCTGTGGGTAAAATGCGGGTGACTGACCCCATTTCATACTACTAGTGTTGCCGTATCCCTTTCTGTGCTTTACAATTTCATAACAACTTCCGTGCCATATCTTGATACCGATTTTTAAACATGATCTAAGCATCTGCATGATTTTATTAGTTAGGCTTTAAAAACAATCACTATCGTTAGTGTTATAATTTCGTATGTTTAATGTATTAATATCTACCCTTTTACTAATATAAATTATTAGATTTCATCTCATCTTACATGAACGTTATTTGTTTACTTGTAACCGGATGTTTTAAAGTAGATTTAATAGTACGCATGCGTGAATTTGGTATCGGGTCGTTTCGCCCTGATTACATGTCGCCCTGAGTTCGTTCGCCCATAGAGTCCGTTCGCCCTAGGCTCCGTCTCCTTACTTTTATCAAGAACGTATTATACATCCTTGCTTTTATTAAAAAATATTAATATTATGGGTATTAAAGTTTAATAAACTATTTCAGACATTTATATGGTATAATTAAATTCTCGAAATTCATGAAAACACATGGAAATAATTAAAAGTTGATGGCTTGTTTTGGAGCATAAATATAGGTCATAATGATAATTCTCACTGATTGTTGTAATAATTGTCTTTGATAGATTAATAATTGGAATAATCGGAATAAAACAACTGGATTATTCGGGTTAATCTAAACCACGTTGGTAATGTATCTGCGCATGTGCACAAATGTGAAATTTAATTGTCATTTATTCATACAATCCATCTTGTGTTAAAGTCAAGTATGTACGTGGAGAGTACGACTTCAAATCAATGATGCTTGAAAAAATCCACGGATTAAGTTGTTCGTCTGTGTTCAGACCTTTAACGCAATCAAGTCATATTCCGGTTTTAGACAACATGTGTTTTTTAAAACGAAAGTTAGAATATTTTAGTATGTTATTGCGATAATAAAGAGTCAAGCGCACACGCGAATCTGCTGGTGTTTTACACATCAAACGATGCACCGTCAGTTGACAGAAATATATGGGTCATTATAAAAAAAGTGCAAATTTCGACGAGGTAATATTTTGAAAATGATGTCATTGTTTAAAACATTTAAATGTGTCCCGCTATTCTATAGTATGGTAGCAACTATATTCAGACATATGCAATGGGAAAAATGAAGAGTTCCTTCAATTTTAACAATTTTAGGTCATCCTTTGATAGAATCGTGTCAATGGTGTTACCAATTTAAAACATACATTTAGGTACTAAATATTATTGTTTAACATCAAACAACTGTTCCAATTTGTTGTTTAGGTTTAAATTACGACTTATTGACATTATTCATATAGCTGTGCATTCTATTCAAACATAAATTTCAGAATACATTGTCGTAAAAAAGTTGGCTGTCCTAATTATGGCCGTTGTAAATACTAAAAAATACACTTAAACTGAATATATATAAAATGTATAAGATTAAATGATAATAATATACCTAATCCTTCGTACACGACCTAAAAACACTTTCATTTATGAATAAAAATTAAAAAAAAAATGTCGCATTTTTATATAGTAACACCACTGACCCTTCAGTAACTCCAATGACACAAAAGTATCACCATTGACATCACATTTCAAATTTTACTTTTATTAAGTACTGAACACAAAGCCAAGAACACCGAGCAAAAGAAAAAGATGAAAAAATAATTCTTATGCTAAAAAATCTCAAATTATATAACATAACATCCCTTACTAAAAATTCAATAGTGTTACTAAATAGTGTCATTGGTGTTACCACCATACATCAGTTTGTAAAAACTTTGTATATGTAATACGTGATATTGTTAAAACATTGTTAAATAAGTATTGCTTTTCATAAATAATATGATGTTTCGCTTGTTAAACATGAAAGAAACACAAAACAATGCTGATTGTCATGATATATTCAGTGGTGTTACTAAACTGGTCAATGGTGTTATTTTATCAAAATGGTCTCACCATTGACAGTAACACCAATGATTTAAGGTGTATTTTAAGATTTAGTTACGAAATAAGTGCTCCATTCCCCTATTATATATGTTGTTACTGGTGCATGTTTCTATAATCAATATATTTCATAATTCAAAGTTCAGGAAATGTTTTCAAAAAATGATTTTTATAAAGGTACACCATGGACACTATTTTCATTTATGATATAGCTTTTACTTACTTTTAAGATTTTTCACTAAATTTTCAACATAAATGTTTGTTTTCTTTTGCATAACATGCTTACAGGTAACATTGCTAAGGGAGAAACTATTGCAACTGCTGAAATCTTGAGAAAGATAACTCTTACCCTACGAATTTGTCTTTTGGTTACACCATTGACTTTAAAAATGAGTCTTTTCCTTTTGGTGAATTTTTTTATTATAAAACCAACATACACCTCCCAAATCATTAAAAAATGTTTGTATGTATCAAAATGCAATAAAAAGTGATAAATCCTAATAACAAATGATATGAATAATAGTCCTATTTCAGGTCTGAAAGGATTTATAGTAAAAAATAACAGTTGATTCTGGCTATATCCAAGGGTTTAAGAAAACATTAAGGATGTTTTTATAACATTTCATACTGTAAACTGTATATAGTGTATCACAAAGCATTCATATCTAACATATACAAGTGTTATTTTGATACATTTTGATATATTTTCATGTCTTTTGACTTAAACATACCAAATAACATGGTTTTGCATGTTTTTTGATAATGATCCATCATTGAACAAACTAATGTCAGTTGACGGATTCCATTTCGAAAGTACGTAGTTTTCATGTCGGTCATTGTCGGAATGTCCCCAGTGATTGCCTTTTACGTTTCAAAGTTTTATAAGTGATCAAAACGAGATTTAACAACTAAATAGTCCAGCTCTATACCGTTATTCGTCATTAAGGTACACCCATTATCGAGACTCGAGTACGGAACCAGCAATTCGTTGCTGTCAATAGTTTTATTTTCATGTGACATTTCAGAAAAGGGCTGTGTGACGCTCTTGTATATGATCCAGTCCATGAAAAGGAACAAAACGAATAATTTGTGAAATTCTGAAAAGTGTGATAATTATTGCTAACAGACTTGTGATCTATAAAACACAGTTACTTTTCCTCATACGATTAAGTTTTAAGCTATACACACCTTTCGATGATTACACCCTCTTGTTTTTCATAGATTTTGCTCAAGTATTTACTCTTTTTTATTCATTTGTCAATGTATAGTTCAAGTATCTCAAATTGCCACTTGATGTTCGCTCGGATAGCAGTGGGATCAGGCTCTCGCTCACAAAATTCAATGCAATTTATTGGTAGCAATTGTTCAAATCCCGTCCAAGGACGGTTGATTTATATAATATTATATAACTTAACTTAACTTAAATTTCAAAAACACAAAATGACATAAGTTTTGCATTTTCTTTAACTGTTGTGGTCCTTTCTTAAGGCATTGGTAAAGATGATAAAAACTGTTGACTTTTTTCTCTATAGTGTTGTAAATGTTTTTACTGGCTAAGTGTAGCATCGTTCCGGGTAAAAATGATTTAAACACTTGTCTGAGTATAAAACTTCATATATTTCTACGTCTCTTTCCGTTTTAACTGACAAATTCGGGTCATAACTGATCATTTTATGAATATTTACATTAATACCACTTTTACGGATAAAATCGTTTTTCAAAATATTTTTACAAACTTTAACAATGTGTCCTGCAAAGTTTATCAAAACACTTTTTCTACCTTTACGCACAGAGTGGCTCATATATATATATATATATATATATATATATATATATATAAAGTTTTTATTTGAAGTATTTTTGAGATTTAAAGACCAGTGTGGTTATAAAATACGAAAGAATAATTGAAAAGAATGCCTTTCAAAATAGAATTCTGAAGAGAATACATATTTAAATACCAGCACATTTATAGCAGAAAAATAAGTGTATTAATGCTACTTTACCTCTTTTATATATATAATTCCACCACCTTGGACCGCACTAAAATAATTATATAATGTTTTCTACGATTTATATAATTTTGTAGCATAAAATCGTTCTTTTTTTATATATTCTGTTTTTTTTTTTTTTTTTTTTTGATTACCCCTTCAAAAATCGTGGATCCGCCCCTACCTAGACAGTTTAACTCGAGTAACCCATGTCCTCACTGTATCATATAATGACAAGTGCACATCATATAATGTCGTTTTCACATACCTTCGCACCATGTAATTAAAAAAAGTACACAAAAAAAGAACATAATAAGACAGTTTTGGCGTTCCATACGACTGGATTAAATGCGTCGTAATTTTGACATTATTTGAGTACCTTACACAATAATATATTTAAAGGGACGTATTCAAACTTATTCATTAAATGGTATTACTTGATTTATTTCACTTGACTGGGCGGAGTTTAACCCGTTCGCTCATGATAGACCAGTCCATCTATAGATAGGTGTTTTGGGATGTGTCTAGTTAGTTATGGTCATGGATCCAGTTAAAGTATGTAAACACTATATGTGTATTCACGAAATAAATAATGAAACACAGCTGTTTATTTTCTTGTAAAGCGGAGTTTAAAAACATGTAAAAATTGTCACATTTTGGAATATGTGGATATGAAAGTAAAACTACGATGATAGCAGTTGCGAAATATGCATATGTCGTTATTCTCTAACGTTTTGAAATACTTTTTTTTCCTTTCGCCATCAGAGGCGGATTTAGAGGGGTACTCCCTTTTTGTTGGAAAAATTTGGTTGATTATTTAGGGTATCTCCGATGCATGACTGGCGCGCGCCCCCTCTTAGGCAGTCAATGCACCCCCTTTATGAACATTTCTGGATCCGCCACTGCTTATATTCCGAGTGTGTTTTTTTTTGGTGGTGGGGGGGTAAGTTGTAAAAGAATTTATAATAATTAAGGAAGGAACAATTGGGTTTAAATATTTAATTTTTATATATAATTTTTATAAATCACGTTTAAAATAAATATCACAATCAGAAAGGGTTCAAACAGAATAATACGTTAGCCGATACTTTAAAATACTCTGCTTTTGCTTTAGCACATATAAATGATATAAATCTTAAACTATTTTTTTTCGTCCCATATTAGAGGAGGGACGACAGTCAAGGTGCCGTGTGCAAAACTTTTCATGTCACGTGGTACGATTTCAGCTTCCGTTAAATAAAACCTTAAAATCAATCTCTGGTCCCATATCATACACTCAATTCTTTTGTATATCTGTTTGATGACAATGATAGGTGATTAGAAATCAGTAATTATAATTATAACGGCAATCATCCTTATCAAACACATCTTCGAATAGACCGTCCGTATGCAAATTGAAACGTAAGCTCCGCCCGATCAGTTGAAAACACATTGGTAATATATGTATTGACACGGCCGAGTTCTACGAATAATATCAGGAATGGACACAACACATTAATACTTATTCATACAGCGTATTTTATATGTGAATATGAGACGACAAATGCATGATAAATCCATAATATATAAAAAGGACTTCTTAAGTAGATGGGTGGTGTCAATATTTCAACATTGTTGAATTCAAATAAATTGTGGTCCACCAAATTACAGATACCCATTAGTGTATGAAACAAAAGCCTAAAAAGCAATAACAACAGTATTAGAAAAAATATTTAAGAAAGAAATTTAGGTAAAAATATTGAAATCCTGTAAGCTAAAGTGATATTTGTGTTCTTTTCGTTGGAACGATAAGGCTGAGAGGAACATTTTGGTACCAAACTTACTTTATTTTGTGTCCAAATATTTGAAAACTATTTAAATTACAGCTTCTTTTGATGGATTTTTTACAACTAGTAATTGAAGTTTTGTTAGAAACAATAAACGCAAGTTTATGTTTCACCATATCATTTTTGGTAAACGGAAAAGAATTCACACAATCCATAGGAAAAATGGTCACAGGAAAAAAACATTACAAGAAAAAGTCCCAGGAAAAAGGTCACAATATGTGATTGAGTAAAATTATTTTTATGAAGTATGTTGGAATACACATGAAAAAGTCACTATGTACATGTATGAAATAAACAATTAAAATAGAGTTTTGAATACATAGTAAAAAGTCATAATATACTTGTATTATATCATTTATTTTAAGTGGTAGATTTTGAAATGTATATAGCAAAAAGTCACATTATAGCTCTATTTTATTAACAAATGTCATGATTTTTTAGGAATTAAAGTACAAATTACTTTTTTTCATTTATTGTTTTATAGATGAATAAATAAATAAATATCAACAAATAGAATTATGATGCATATAGGAAAAGGTCACAATAAAGTATAGTTTTATCAACAGATTTCATGGTTTGATTCATGAGTTAAAGCTGTGACATAATATAAATGTTAGTATAATAATCACAGGTTAAAGTAAAATTAATATATTTATGACTTAAAGCTGGGAAATATAAAATGAAGTGGATGTTAGAAATTAAAGGCAACCGTACGGCCTTAAAAATGAGAAAAACATACAGTATATTCGGCTACAAAAGGCCCCAACATGAAAAATATGAAACAATTCAATTGAGAAAACTAACGGCCTAATTTATAACAAAACAATCATTTACGAAAAACAAATATGACACACAAACCAACGGCAACCACAGAACTACAGGCGAATGACTTGGGCTATGCACATAACAAATGTGGCGGGGTTAAACATTTTTGTGAGCGCTCAACCTCCCCCTACCCTGTGACAGTGGTGTTACAGCACAACATAAGAACAGACTAGAAAAATCAGTTGAAAATGGCTTAATTCATCAGATCGATACAAAACAGAAAAACATCGAACAATAACACAGACTGGGCGTGGTGATTTCTACCATGTATAGATTGCAGAAGACATCATTATGTTGATCATACATGCATGGATTGCGTACTTATTAAATTTTCTTGCAAATATCTTACATTTGACAGCCTATAATTGGTGTACATTTGTGTGATTTGTCAGTAAAAACAGTAACAAAGACAGTACGCTTATAGTAAAAGCAATAACAAAGACACTACGCTTACAGTAAAAGCAGTAACAAAGACAGTACGCTTACAGTTGAAGCGGTAACAACGACAGTACGCTGACAGTAAAAGCAGTAACAAAGACAGTACGCTTACAGTAAAAGCAGTAACAAAGACAGTACGCTTACAGTTGAAGCGGTAACAACGACAGTACGCTAACAGTAAAAGCAGTAACAAAGACAGTACGCTGACAGTAAAAGCAGTAACAAAGACAGTACGCTAACAGTAAAAGCAGTAACAAAGACAGTACGCTGACAGTAAAAGCAGTAACAAAGACAGTACGCTTACAGCAAAAGCAGTAACAAAGACAGTACGCTTACAGTAAAATCAGTAACAAAGACAGTACGCTTACAGTAAAAGCAGTAACAAAGACAGTACGCTTACAGTTACAGCAGTAACAAAGACAGTACGCTTACAGTAAAAGCAGTAACAAAGACAGTACACTCACAGTAAAAGCAGTAACAAACACAGTACGCTTACAGTAAAAGCAGTAACAAAGACAGTACGCTTACAGTAAAAGCAGTAACAAAGACAGTACGCTTACAGTAACAGCAGTAACAAAGACAGTACGCTTATAGTAAAAGACGTAACAAAGACAGTACGCTAACAGTAAAAGCAGTAACAAAGACAATACGCTTACAGTAAAAGCAGAAACAAAGACAGTGCGCTCACAGAAAAGGCTAGGATTACTGTCAGTCATATTTTCCTACGTAAACAATATATGTTATCGGGTTTATGTCTATAACACTGCTCCAAAATTGATCTCGAACATCATTATTATAGTCATATGCTAGTATTGCACGAGTACAAGGATCACCACCACATTTATCGCATAATATTCTGTTGTTTTGTAAGTTTTCACGCAAAAGACAGCACTCTCGGACGTTACAAAATGGGCTTGCCGGCGCATCAATGGGTGACGTAGTGCTACTTCCACGCCGCATGCGGTACACAAAACGAATGAATGTCCTTGATAACAACAAAATCGGGATCCAATGCCATATGTTGATGCAACTGATAAATAGACGACTTGACGATCGACTTCCATGTTACAGAACTTGTAAAAAGTCCTTTATTGAGAAATTGATCTACATACTTCGATAAATCATATTTTGTGAGTACATGTATTTCTATAATGTCACAAGCGAAACCTTACATGGTGTCATTTTGCACTCTAACATCAACGATTCCACGGAGAAGAATACAAAATGAGATACACGAGTATGGAAAGCGACATGACATGTTCTTCCAAAGAACAACAGTTTCCGTTCACAGATAAAACCTTCAAATGAAAGCTTCTTGTATATGAGCCAGTCCATGAAAAAGGAACAAAAACGAATAATTTGTGAAATTCTGAAAAGTGTGCATAATTATTGCTAACAGACTTGTGATCTATAAAACACAGTTACTTTTCCTCATACGATTGAGTTTTAAGCTATACACACCTTTCGATGATTACACCCCTCTTGTTTTTCATAGATTTTGCTCAAGTATTTACTTTTTTTTTATTCATTTGTCCATGTATAGTTCAAGTATCTCAACTTGCCACTTGATGTTCGCTCGGATAGCAGTTGGATCAGGCATTCGGTCACAAAATTCAATGCAATTTATTGGTAGCAATTGTTCGAATCCAGTCCAAGGACGGTTGATTTATATAATATTATATAACTTAACTTAACTTAAATTTCAAAAACACAAAATGACATAAGTTTTGCAGTTTTTCGTACGTTTAACTGTTGTGTTCCTTTCTTAAGGCATAGGTAAAGATGATGAAAACTGTTGACTTTTTCTCTCTATAGTGTTGTAAATGTTTTTATTTTGGCTAAGTGTAGCATCGTTCCGGGTAAAAAATGATTTAAACACTTGCCTAAGTACAAAACCTCAGATATTTCTACGCAGTAACAAAGACAGTGCGCTTACTGTAAAAGGTAGGACCCGTCTTTGTCTGGAGCAGTAACAAAGACAGTGCGCTTACTGTAAAAGGTAGGATTCGTCTTTGTCTGGAGCAGTAACAAAGACAGTGCGCTTACTGTAAAAGGTAGGACTCGTCTTTGTCTGGAGCAGTAACAAAGACAGTGCGCTTACTGTAAAAGGTAGGACTCGTCTTTGTCTGGAGCAGTAACAAAGACAGTGCGCTTACTGTAAAGGTAGGATTCGTCTTTGTCTGGAGCAGTAACAAAGACAGTGCGCTTACTGTAAAGGTAGGACTCGTCTTTGTCTGGAGCAGTAACAAAGACAGTGCGCTTACTGTAAAAGGTAGGACTTGTCTTTGTCTGGAGCAGTAACAAAGACAGTGCGCTTACTGTAAAAGGTCTGGAGCAGTAACAAAGACAGTGTGCTTACTGTAAAAGGTAGGATTCGTCTTTGTCTGGAGCAGTAACAAAGACAGTGCGCTTACTGTAAAAGGTAGGATTCGTCTTTGTCTGGAGCAGGGCAAGGAATAAACACTTCAAAGACATCCAAATAACGCTACAGAAAAAGAGCAGCAATGAATTAAACACAGACGCTTTTCATTTGTATAGGTCTCTTTTCAATATGTTTAATGGTAATTGACTGTAGAACATCTGCCCCATATTTATTGAGATTGGGGATAAACGTAAATTAGACAACAAACCAACAAGAAAAAGATAAGACAAGTATACGACGCTACAGGTCTCAATCCTCAATTTTCATCAGCATTTTTGTTACATTTTGTTACATTTTGTTACTTTTTTAACAACATCTAATGACTGTACAACTAAGTTAGTCCTCTGTTGAAGGTATAATGCTCAAGGTTCCAAGATTTCACTTTGAAAACTGAGCTACATGTATGTTTGGCTTATTTTGTTAAAATTGTCGATTATTACATGCAAAGATTAATTACTATAAATGAAAGTGTAATGTTTTGATCAACGTAATAACTGCCTATGCCCACTAGTACTCAAGAATAGGTCAGATTTTTCAAATTGTTTTTTAGTGATAATAGTTCCCAAAAAAAGTTTGATATGCACAAACACCTGAAAGTTAATTAACAGCCAAAGTTTTTAATCAATACTCAATGATTGAAATATTTTTTGTCGATAATGCGTCATGTATTGGTAAAACATATGAACAAACAACGCTGAGTTATGATTTACACAAAGAAAGTTACTAAAGACGGTGATATTGTCAATGGGATCACGATGCAAACATCAATGGTTAAGATATTTTGTATACTAGCGCAGTTGTAGTCCTGTAACAGTTTACAAGATTTGTAGAACACTTTAAAAGCAATCGGGTTTATGTCTATAACACTGCTCCAAAGTTTAACATCAGTTGTATAGTCACATGAGAGTATTGCATGAGTACAAGGATCACCACCACATTTCACGCAACAGACAGCACTCGGACGTTACAAAATGGGTTGCCGGCGCATCAATGGGTGACGTTGTGCTACTTTCCACGCCACACGCGGTACACAAAACGAATGAATATCTTTGAAAGCAACAAAATCAGGATCCAATGCTATGCTATACGGTAGGTATGTAACGTCATAGTTGTCGTTGAGTATATAAAGGGAGACAAATCGTATTACACTATATATAGAAGTACTCAACGACAACTATGACGTTACATACCTACCGTTACATAGTTACGTTAATCATGTATAGTTTCACCTGATGATTGTTATGTAAAAACAGTACTTGTGAAATAAAACTATTCATACCGGAAATGTTGAATTTATTAGTAATCTATATATATATATTATATAAACAAGTCTAAATTGAAAACAACGTTCATACTATATACAACATCACGCTCACCTGTATCTACTGTGGTTTTGGAAATCATGTAAAATAAGGTTAAAATCATCATAAAAAGTATTAGATACCCCAATAATGATTGAGACCAAGTTTGGTTTAAGTTAGCCAAGTAGTTGAATAAAATGCAGGTCATCCAATTGTAGTCTTACAATAGTTTACTGAAGACCTCTTATTATTATTTAAATTAGTTTTAGTTTGAGACCATTTGAAATTAATTTTATACAATTTTCCCATAGACTTCTATAGTAAACCCCTATGTTCTAAAAATAGCCATGGCGGCCATGTTGGTTGGATGGCAGCGTCATCAAATACATTTGTCAATCAAGATACCCTTTTGAAAATTGAGGCTGGGTTTAATTTTATTTGGCCCAGAGATTAAGCGGAGAAAATTTTTGTAAAAGATTACAAAAATTAAAGAAAAATTGTTAAAAATTGATTATGAAGGACAATATCTCCTTAAGGGATCAAATGACAATTTTGGTCATGTTGACTTATTTGTAGATCGTACTTTGCTGAACATTATTGCTGTTTACAGTTTATATGCAATGTTCTCCGATATATTATCGTGGTACGTGTTTCTCTTTAACTAACACAAGAAATATAAAATATAAGAAGGATAAAAAATGGCCATGACAGGTAAACCGGAAGCTAATTTAAGTAGGTCATAGAATTATACTTAGATATATGATTAGTCTAAAGTTATGTCAGCATATTGTCTAATGATGGCACGTGCCAATCTAGAAGGAAAACATTTAGAGATGGGAGATGTTATACACAAATAATGTTTCATTTTCACAAATGTTGTAATAGATCAAAACCTTCAAACACCAGCTGCAATACAAAACAATTAAAATGTAATTAAAAAAACAAGTATGTTAGAATAATACGATTTAGTTTCCGTTTAATCAAAATTTAATTATGATCAATTGTTAATTTTTTGTAACTTTTGATAGCGTAAAGGTTAAACACACTTTATAGATTTGTTGAAGCAAATTACTTATTAATAAATAATATCAATACGTATAAAAATCTTGATAAAATACATAATGGTGCTTTAAAGCATGATTGTGTACGTTTTTTTAACAGACAATGCTTATGTTATACAAAACTCCATAGCGTCTAACGAAGGAAATAAATGAAATTGTTTCTCAAAAGGAAGTTATGCGTTAGTGCTTCTTGATTTCAGAAATGTGTAAAAAAAAATGTAAAACAACTGACATTTTTACCCTTCAAAATATATGTAACCGACTGTGTTCGTGAACTGAACAATTGAATTTGTCATTGTGCATGCCTTACAAAGGAACCGTATCATAAACATTAAGTTATTGCTACATTAAAGGATTAAGCGTGGTCATGGCGATGATTTATTTAGAATAACTCTGCAGTCTTCGCAAAAGTAGCTGAAACATTTTTGTAGTATCCATTGGGAAATTTCATTCATGGGAATTTATATTCATGTGAATCTCATGGGTTTTTTCACGTGAAATTCATGTGAAATTTCAAAATAAAGTTATATAGATAAATTCATTTATAATAAGGAATTTTAATTGTTGTAATTTCGTAATCGGTATTTCTTTTCGTTAATATTATGCAATACTTCAAAGCTTTAAATTCTTTACTATCAAACATATTATAGTAATAAGACCTTTTAGAATGTTTTAACTGTTATTTAATTTCACAAATTCATAAACACTAAACATGCATGCGACTATAGAATAAAACTGAACAACGATGCAAATAAAAAGCAGCATGTTTTCTCAATCTTCATGATATAATGCAGATAGTTAGTTGATATAAAGATACGAATGACACTTAAAGGAATTAGGGTACACTTCTTGTCTTCTATTTTTTACAGAGGGCTAAAGTGCCAGTTTTTTTGTGGCTTTTCATAATTATTTCTATTCATATTTTTAAATGTTATTAGAGTGATCGTATGTTTTTGTTTCTAGAAATATCATGTATATAAGTACATCTTTGATTGCATTTTATTGATTAAAATCTATATTTCATAATGACAAATATGCTATATACATTAGGGTTTAGATTTGAGGACAACGAGAATTTACGACAGCTTGAAGGGGTCATTAAACGGTTTTCTTCATGTCTTTTTACTCCTTTTATCTATAACTATGATCATGTTTTTAATGTTATCGAATATTTAAATTTTTATTGTTTTCAACTGCAAAATCAGCATATCGAACCTACTGCTAGCAGCCGGTTGGATATTGAATATCGAATAACTTCACATTCATACTTATTTCGTACTTTTAGAACTGCTCTCTTTTCACAAATTCCTTCTTTGTAGATAATCATGCTTTGTTTTATTTTGTTTTGCTTTCAAAGTCTGCCAAATTACAGTGAATTTTGCTTCTTTTATTAATTGAAACATTTCCAATGTATGAGACAATTATAGTCATGATGGTTATAATTAGCTTTAGGGTTGGGCTGGAGCGTAACAATACTGTTTCCTCTGAATTTTTAATTGTTGTAATTGCGTAATCGGTATTTCTTTTCGTTAATATTATGCAATACTTCAAAGCTTTAAATTCTTTATTATCAAACATTTTATAGTAATACGATGTTTTAGAATGTTTTAACTGTTATTTAATTTCACAAATTCATAAACACTAAAACATGCATGCGACTAAAGAATAAAACTGAACATCAATGCAAATAAAAAGCAGCATGTCTGAGCAAATAGAAATTCTTGAAACAATTATTTATTATGCAGAATTTTATAATACTTTTTTGTATCGTTGTTGATGATGTCTCATATACAAAACAAAAGTTTAAACCTTCATTCTAAAACTGTTCATGTCGACAAAATACAACAACAAAAAAACATTCAGTCAGTAATTGTCAGTATTGTTCAAACTTCTTATTATATGCCTTTTTCTCTTACCTCCTATACATCGATCTCTAGGAATATGATTGGTTTAAAGAAACCTCGTGGAGACCGTGTATATTTCATATGGGTTAGTAGGCGTGGTTTATTTCAATAGACGGTTAGTAGTTAGTTGTGTCACGTCACTTTGTGAAAACAACACGGTGTTGAGGAAAAATCTGAAAGGTTTCAACAGACGAAGAAATTGATGATGAACGATGAAAATAAATGCAGAAAATACATTAAAACTAACAAGTTGTTATTGTTGGCATTTGTTTTTGTATAGACCAATGGAGGTAGGTTGTTAATATTGAAGACTTGATCACTTTGATCGATAGGCCACTATAGTCTAATTGCCACATGTTTTAAAAGATAGTCGGTAAGATAAATTCGTTACATAGTGTGCTAGTGACCTATTACAATATAAATGGGGTCAGGAAATTTCATATATATCGTATTAGGTCACTAGCACATTATGTAACTGTAACTAATAATATTTACATTAAGCGACGTATGCAAATTTTACAAAGTAATGAATCGGGACTCATGATTGCGCTAATATCTAATATTAGAGGCATTCACATTTTACTGATTTTATGAGTGAAGAGATTAATGTATGTTGGAATAGAAAATGTTTTTTAAAGTGTTTTAATTAAGGTTCATCATAACCTTTTGGCTAATATGGCCGTTTGTTTATTTTATCACCTTCTGCAGGCTTAAGAAAAGGAATATCTAATTCCAGGTAAGTATTTAATTATCTGAAACATAAAATGCATTCAAATTTTATTTGCCTAGTTCCTGCCATGTCTAAACTTTACCATGTGCACAGGAGGTACTCAGAGTAAATTGTGTGGAGTAAACACGGCCATATTTTTCAACTCCTTCTGATGAACATTAAGGTTGATATCCATATTTGTCAACTCCTTCTGATGAACATTAAGGTTGATATCCATATTTGTCAACTCCTTCTGATGAACATTAAGGTTGATATTCATATTTTTCAACTCCTTCTGATGAACATTAAGGTTGATATCCATATTTGTCAACTCCTTTTGATTAACATTATGGTTGATATCCATTTGTCAACTCCTTCTGATGCACATTAAGGTTTATATCCATATTTGTCAACTCCTTCTGATAAACATTAAGGTTGATATCCATCTGTCAACTCCTTCTGATGAACATTAAGATTGATATCCATATTTGTCAACTCCTTCTGGTGAACATTAAGGTTGATATCCATATTTGTCAACTCCTTCTGATAAACATTAAGGTTGATATCCATATTTATCAACTCCTTCTGATGAACATTAAGGTTGATATCCATATTTGTCAACTCCTTCTGATAAACATTAAGGTTGATATCCATATGTGTTTCACTCATACAATGAATTGTATATTTGTTCTGTTGTGTTGAGTGTGTTCCCAATTTGATTTACTTTTATTGCAAAACGGATATCAAACTGTATCCGCTGTATACATTTTTCAAATAGAAATAATAATTCCATGTCAATTTAAATGTATTCTCAAGCAAAGAATAATTCTGTTTCATCTGCATTATCTAATTAAAACAACTAACTTGATTCTCCGCGTTAAGAAGTTTTAACTATAGCAAATGTCTTTTTAATCACCCTTTCGTTTTCATTCTGCAAATATTTACTGTAATGTACGTGCAAGTTTTAATTTAAATTTGACAAGTATTTTAAAAGTATAAGCACATTTGGCAGCACCTGTTACCGAGGTATTTCATGGTTATGATGATTTGTATGTAACTTTGTGTTTGTTCCCATGCTTACTATTGACATTGTTGCCATTACATAGTTGTGATGTTTCTCATTTTATTGTGCAATAATCTTAATTATTCTAGACATAAATAGTAATGAGATGTAAACATGTTAGGATTGTATATTATTCCAAAACATTCTACGTGTTTGCTGCAAATTTTTAGTGAAATAGAATGAACAATGGTTGGTTGCTTGTAGTTGGATACTGAAATTAAATACACGTACAAATTATTTCTAAAATATCGTAGTATTAGTGTAATATCGTAATATTAGTGTAATATCGTAGTATTAGTGTAATATCGTAGTATTAGTGTAATATCGTAATTTTAGTGTAATATCGTAGTATTAGTGTAATATCGTAATATTAGTGTAATATCGTA
The DNA here is from genome assembly GCA_017311375.1 of Mytilus coruscus. Lineage (NCBI taxonomy): Eukaryota > Metazoa > Mollusca > Bivalvia > Mytilida > Mytilidae > Mytilus > Mytilus coruscus. Next base: position 96,045,291 of record CM029598.1, read on the forward strand.
GTATAGTGTAATATCGTAGTATTAGTGTAATATCGTAATTTTAGTGTAATATCGTAGTATAGTGTAATATCGTAGTATTAGTGTAATATCGTAATTTTAGTGTAATATCGTAGTATTAGTGTAATATCGTAGTAGTTCCCGGATATGATCTCAATGTTTCATCTCGTAGAGACATAACTTGGGAATGTTACCAGTAAATATACATATCATAGTGATCAAGTTGAGTGTAATATCGTAGTTGTTAGTGTAATATCGTAAACTTTTAGGGCATATAAACGTTAAAATCGTAGCCCTATATTTTGACCTTTGAATATCGTAGTATATGAACTTTCCATTCTAGGATATATTTTTTCAAAACTTCATAGTAACAGTGGTACAGTTTTAGTGAAAGGAGTTCCTATGGGAAATTGCATTGTTGATATTTACAGAAATGCAACCTATAATAACATTGAATTAATGTAATTAAGTGTTATTAATGGTCACCAGAAGAGTTACACATTAAAATCAATAAGGGAGCTGCCATTTGATTTTTATGGGGGGCTAGGATGAAACATTTTGTCCTGGTTTTTTTTTTTTAGTTGTAATCTCTGTCCTGCCTTTTTTTTTCCTTTACTCTATTCGGTCCTGCCTTTTTTTTTTCACTAGTTTATCCTGAATTTTTTTACACAAATTGTCATCCTGCCTTTTTTTTTACCAAGTTGCTCATCCTGCCTTTTTTTTTACTCAAAACTCCTGTCCTGCCTATTTATTTCAAATTTCATCCTAGCCCCCTTTCCATAAAATAAAAATCAAATGGTAGCTCCTAAGACGTGGTCGTGCACCTGTTTCCTTCTTTCAGTACATGATCTTGTTATACACTTTCTTTGCGATATACCCCATATCCCGTTCATCCTTGTCTTGTTGATGACTTTACAAATGCAACTTACCATTTGCTACTAGTTTTCACTTGTGCAACATGATGTGATCAACTAGTGGAGCAGGAATCGTTAAGCCTTCAAAGACACTTAGGTTAAAGACACTTAGGCCAAAGACACTCAGGTTAAAGACACCTAGGTCAAAGACATTTAGGTTAAAGACACTTAGGTTAAACTTAAGTTTATTTAAAGGGGTTCGGGTAGGTCTTGCTTACATTTTCTGTGTGTTATTTTGTGACATGCTTTTTTTAATGTATGTAAAAGTATTTTCTATCATTTGTTCATAAAAACTTTTCATTTTAAACTGTCTCATTTGGTAATGACCATGCATGGTGTGGAGTATACAATTTCTATATTCTAAGGTATCTATGAAGTGTAAGGACAAATAAATAAGATAATAAAATGGGTCAGATGCAACAAAATATCAACCTTTAAATATTAAAATACAGTTTTGCCGAGGAAATCTGAAGTATACCATATCCGTGGTATACAATTTCACATTTGAATCTAAGACTTGTTAGTGGTTTATTACGTATAATTTTCCCCAAAAATGTTATCATAAGGCATTGATTTTAAAATTTCAATTTGCAGGTCTTTACCATGATTGACTTCAACGAAAATGAATACAAAATGCTATATGCAAAATAAAGTAGGAAAGAGAACATTTATTGCTGTTCTTTATCTCAAAGTCACAGTGAAGCCTTCAACATAGGAACAAAGATCACATGACACTCCAAGTTCTCGAATTGACCGGAATTCTTCAGTTCAAACACTATTTTATTTTTCAAAAGTGCACAAATGTAAAATATACAACAGAAACATAGGGATTAGAATACAAGAAAAGCTTCTATTATTCTTTATTGTCGACAACGTTGTATTTGTATATGTGTACACACAGCTGCTTTGTACAATCAGCAATTTACAGATTTTATCGATAAAGAACATTTATTGAAGAAATGCCGTCATAAAAAGTAAAATCACAAAAGTACCGAACTCCGAGGAAAATTCAAAACGGAAAGTCCCTAATCAAATGGCAAAATCAAAAGCTCAAACTCATCAAACGAATGGATAACAACTGTCACATTCCTGACTTGGTACAGGTATTTTCTTACATTTGTCATAATTTACCTGACATTCGGTCTCGTTGTAAATCGAAAACCGATTTAGGCACGCGAGGCACATCAACATATGTGTGTGTAGCTTTGCAATGCTATTATGAATATGCATTGATATAACATATTATTCGGACAGACTGCAAAAGAACAGATATAGATACAGATCGAAAGAAAAAAAGTGAATTGGTAAACATAAGGAGGTTTTATCAAGATTTAATACGTCACATAGGAAATCTAAACCGTTTGACCTAACGACTCTTTATTTGCATAGTCTTTAGTATTTTTTGGACGTATTATTTTGGTGATGTTCTCTGGAATACACGTGGTAAATCGAGTGTACTTTTCTTCCGTCAACTGTATAATATTTTGGACGTATTATTTTGGTGATGTTCTCTGGAATACACGTGGTAAATCGAGTGTACTTTATGAAACATTTGGTTAATCGAGTGTGCAGCATCATGTGTTCATCTTTACGAATTGTTTTTATAAAGAAGTTGGAAGTTTGTTCATTATGTAATAATTCAAAGTTACCTTATATTCTTTTCTTCGAGATTTTAATTGAAAATGATGTTTAAGTGTTAGTTACGTAATCAATTAAATACTATTTCAAAAATTTGCTGCATTTTAATAAGTGGTGGCAAACGTTTTATGCGTTGTTTCACACATACTATCACACTAAAAATCCATTAATGTTTAATAAATGTTCGAAGAAAATGTTGAAATAGTGGAAATATTTGTAAAACGATGATAAAACTGTAAATGAATACACGTATCTTTCGCTCATCTGTCAAAAGAAATTAAATAAATTATCTTTTGGTTAATTGAATGTTCTTCAAGATAATAAATACATTTAGTTCAAATTTTATATTCTCTCAGATAGAATTTTCTTATACTTTGCTACAATGTAGATTTTACTATTTTTTTTTTCAAAAATATAGTAAAAGTATGGGTCACCGTACAATTTTAAAAGCTACAAGTCGAGAAAAATTGCTCAATGATTATTCATGAAAAAAACTTTTTGCAAAAAAAAAAAATCTATGAAATAGAATTTTGAAAAAAAATATGTGAAGATAGGTTTTAAAATATGCTTTAAGAAAATTAAAAATAAAAATAATGTCAACGAACTTGTTTACTTGCTACAAGTAAAGAATTAAAATTTCTTTAACATTCCTTAATAAAAGATTTACTATTAGAGTTATCTTCCCTTAAAATGATAAGTTTTGGTATTTGTTATCACAGTCATAATAATGCAAAACATCACTTATTTTTCTATATTCAAATCAATAGTCTTACACATTAATTGCAAATCTGTCTCAAAATTTGCAGATTTAAGCTAAGAACTACACCGATTGTGTACTGCTGTTTTACAATCCAAGATGGTTGTATACAGTTAATCTACCTCAAAGCTTTATCAAAAACATTCCTATTAGGAATCAAAACCAAATTTCTATCGAAAGAGAAGCTGTTTAAATGTTTACCCTCTCAACGAAAGGAATAAAGGGGAATCTCGCCAAACCTCTGAGAATAATACAACCAAGGACTACATAACTGTATGTTGTTCAGTTGTTGTCGTTTGTTTATGTGGTTCATAAGTGTTTCTCGTTTCTCGTTTTTATATAGATTAGACCGTTGGTTTTCCTGTTTGAATGGTTTTACACTAGTCATTTTCGGGGCCCTTTATAGCTTGCTGTTCGGTGTGAGCCAAGGCTCCGTGTTGAAGACTGTACTTTGACCTATAATGGTTTACTTTTACAAATTGTGACTTGGATGGAGAGTTGTCTCATTGGCACTCATACCACATCTTCTTATACATATATTTTTCCCTGTAAGTAGTTAAACTTACAGGAGGTGAGGACTGACAACTGCTAAAGTGAAAATTGACATTCAGTACAACGAAATGTTTAGGTAAAGTCCACTTGTACATAATTACATGCAATAATAATATATCTGCCTCGTTTTGACATTGAGATGAAGAACAGCGATACATTCGTTATTCCTAGCTTTGCTTAAACTGGGCTTTGTCAAATGTATTTAGTGATTTTGTTTCCCGTATAATATTTAATGCTGCATATTTTACATTCTACAGAGTTGTTCACGGCTGATCTCAAAGACGTTTATCTCGAATCTACAAAAAAAAATAATGAGAAGTGGTATGATTGCCACTGTGAAAACTATCCACCAGAGACACAAAATGAGAGCGTAAAAAACTATACATTTGTAGGTAACCGTACTGCCTTCAACCATGAGCAAAACTCGTATCGTGTACATATTATAATCTATTAAAGTCCCCGTCATGACGAAAAGTGAAACATTTCAAAAGGGAAACGGCAACTTGTTAATTCATATTTACATATCAACCCTACCTTCGAATTCAATTGTGTGAGTTTGTTTTCTAGTTGGCGTATTTACTACATCCCTCCTTTTATTCTTAAATCGTAATTGTCTATCAAAATATGGAATGCACTTTAGATTCTAAAATAAGGGAAAATACTGCACAATTATTACATAATATTTAACAGCAATCATTAAACATTTTCCAGTGTTTAATTATTCTTTTGATAAATTAAGTTGAAAGAAAGTTATGACATATATCAATTAAACAATCAAAGAAAATCAAATTATTTCAAAGGAAGTCTTGTACATCGTGCGTTCAAAAATTATCCATGTAAATAATATTTTGTCAAATGATTCATTTGCTATGAATTATATAGCACTGCAAATAATCATACTGAACATGAAAGCGAGGTTAAATTCATCCCCGTTCACTTCTTTGAAGGTTGCTAAAGTGCAAATACGTATTATGTAAGCGTATCTTTTATGTTAATACTATCAATAATTGTAAAAAAAATTAATGTATGGCGCTAGAAACTAACCGTGTATCCTTTATTTTCCATTAAGATAAACTCTTGATGGTGCAACTTAATAAAATTGCTTTTAAAAGTTACTTACTGTAAACTAACTTATTTTCGCGGATACTTTATTTCGCGTTTAGCCCTTTCTAACCCATTTCGCGGCGATTTGGTTTCGCGATTTTCAAATTTGCTTGATGTAGTCAAATAAGGAAAGATCCAAGTTTTACATATTTGCGACGATTTATATTCGCGTTATTTTTCTACTCGCGAAAGTCCCGAATATAAATTGCTCGCGAAAATTAGTTGGTTTACAGTATTTCAACTTTTGGTATAACATGTATGAATCCTACAATCATACCGCATCTTATTTGTATACAAAGCTTTTGAAGGCCACATAGTGTCCTACAGCTGTTTGTAGTTTCGTCCTGTTGGTCTCTGGTGAATAGTTGTATCATTGTCCATCATACAACAACAACTTCTGCAAAACGCAACACGAACCCCACAAAAAACCTGGGTGATCTCAGGTTCTAACAGAAAGGTAAGCAGACCCTGTTTCACACGTGGCACCCGTCATGTTGCCCATGAAAGTTCAAATTCGGTACTAGGTCTTATTTGGTTATATCACATTCGAGGAAAAGAGGGCGGAATTGTGGTTACGTCAATTGGTATATATATTTCGTCATCTGAACATAATGAACAGCAGCAATAAATTTATCAGTTAAGAAGAAATGTCAGTGGCATGTAGAACATGATTGTGTATTCATACTTATTTTATAGAAGTATTTTTGTCTAACATGGAAAAAAAATATTTCTGCATAGTGATTCTTGTCTTGTCCCGTCTTGTTTACGTCTCAATACAATCAATTATGTTTTCCTTAAGTGATTAATTAGAAATATGCAATAAACATGTTTATTGTGCATGATTTTTAATCAATTTTATAGTAAGCAAGAAGTGCAAAACTTAAATATAATTGCATCGCATCTTTTTTTCTTATCTTAATCTTCTTTTCAATATCTTTTATGTTCCATTTGATAGTGTAATGATATTTGCGGAAGCGTATTAGGGACATTGTAAAAATAAAATCATCGTTGAATTTTTTTTCATCAAAGTCAAAATTTTGATTTTAATTCGAAATTTCTCTTTTCAAATCTCAAAAGTTTGACTTACGAAAACGGACTTCAATGATTATTTTACTATGTCTCTAAAACGCTTCCGTAGATACATTTCAGATTTAATAGGTTAAATTAGATATGAATCAGCTATGTACACCTGTTGACCTTCAGAACCATTGTGGTGAAACCCTATTCAACTTCTTTTGACGAGTTCGTTTCATTTGTTAAACCTACGAGATAATGATACAACGAACATAGTTGTGTCTGTTCTCCTCGGCTTTTCTTGGTGTTGACCCTCCTCTTAACTGTTTAACCTATTGATTTAATTGGCTTATTCCAGTTGATTTGCTTTGACTTAATTGCGATCCTTAGGTTTACACAATACCGTAAATCTATTGAAAATATACCAAACAAGACAAGATAACTCAGGAAATCGTTTGAACTCCAAACGGAGCGAGAACGGATGCGTTGACATGCATGGTAAGCGTCTCCTGCTACGCGTGCATAATCTCGCCATGCGAAACCATACGAAGTCAATATTGACACTGTTGAATCGGTAAAATTTCATGTTCTGTGCATTAAGATCTAAGACCGCAAAACATGTCTCTCATATATTAAGCCATAAACACACCATAGCGGTCAAAGAAATTCGTAATCTGAGGTAGTGTCAATTTTAGTTGTTTCTCTACATACCTGTAGACAGAGGAGCTTTTGTGTTGAAAGCCCAACGTTGTTCATGGTGTCATTATGGAAAAAAAAACATGCACGCTCGTTCAGTTTAATTAATATATGTTAACGCAATACATGTACGCTGAGACAGAGGGTATGACACTACTGAGAAATGTGAAGCTGACAATGGGACAACTGAAATTTAAAAAAAAGACCTACTGAATAAAATGGATTCATCAATTTGATTGATGCTTGAGTTTTAAAATGCTAGGTTAATGTAAAGAAATATATACCATTTTCACTTGCCAAACCAAATATTCTTTTTATAATGCAAGACATTCTTTAAAAAACTGCATGAACATATGATTAACAACTTAATTCTAAATGTTTCTTAGATGAATGTAAATCAATAGGCCCTTAATACTCGAATCAACAGATTCTTCTCTAATATCAAAACCCTCAAACTGTAGCCCTTTGATACGTTGTGAGAATGCTTTGTTAGCAATCAAACAAGGATATACCAACAAGGTTAAGATTTTAGAAATTGTATCTGTACAAATAATTTGATTTGATTTGGTTTAACCTGACAAATAGAGTTAAGACCTTTCAAAGAAAGTTCAGATGAATAAAAGTAGATATTTTGATAAATGCTTGCGTATGAAAGCGCATTTTTACTTTCATCTTTGTTTCTTAAATACTGCACAAAAATCTTGAAGCGTTGCATAATTTAACCGTATCAAACATGACTCACATAGTAGTCACATGAAGGTGTAACCAGTAAAAACTACTGCGGTTATATTAATATTTGAGCTGCGTCGGATAGAAATTGACCTTATTTAGATAAATATCAATACATCTGTTAACCTTTGTCGGGTTGAAAAAATCTCTTCTGAAAGTCTTTCACTGTTTGAAAATTTAGTTGTTTGAAGAACCCGACAAAACAGACCAAAATTCATCCTTTATTTCGTATTTGAATGGTTCAAAATCAGTCAAGTCGTATACATGTATATGTGAACTTGCATAAATCGGTTTCTATCCGCCGCAGCTCATTTGATAGTCCCCCAACCTTATGTATTAAAACCGGTAGTATTTACTTGTATTTCGCAAAGTTGATGGTAAAATATTGCACTCTTACTATAGTTATGAATATCTACAATAGACAAGCTATATGAATAACAAAAGTCCAGAGTTTATTCCTCTAGATAAAAAAAATCATAATATTTGACAATATGCGTTTATACAAAGATAAGTAGCTATCAAACGGGCAATCAGAGACCATAAGTCATAGAAAAAAAGACAACGCCATGGCCAAAACGACAGCGCCATGGCCAGAAAGACAGCGCCGTGGCCAAAAAGAAAACATTCAAACAGCAATCAGCATTACACGACATTGTGTCATTGCATTATCGTATACAATCAGTGGCGGATCCAGAGGGGGGTTCCGGGGGTTGGAACCCCCCTTTTTATTGGACGATCAATGCATTTGAATGGGGACATATAGTTGAACACCCCCCCCCGTTTATCCTAGGTTGGGAACCCCCTTTTAAAATGGATGGATCCGCTCGTATAGCGTACACAATTTTAATCCTGGTAGCTATGACGAGTTTATCTACTCCAAAGTACCGAAGCCGATTATACTACGCAGAACGACAAGATTTCTTGCCAGACGGTTAAGTACTTGGAACTTGCTGTTAAAAGTCAGAAACCTGGTCTTTAGCTATATCTTAACGTGTTTTTTTTTTTTGTCATGAAATGAATTCAATTTGCTGGTAGATCGTTGACATTCTCTTTTAAGGTTTCTTCATTTTAATTTAGAATCTACATCTTGACGTGGAGTATAAACATTTGCTATTTAATGAAATCCGTGTGTTGAATTTTAAATATTAAATGTCTTTGGTGTTTTGGATCGTTAGGTTGCTGTTTCATTGACAAATAAACCCCAATGATTGGTAACACATTTGTTAGGGGAACTCGTTTGTCTCTGCGAGATGTATAAATACGCTGCCACGTTCTGTCGGAATAGGCACGTTAAATCCGATACATAGTGCAGGGGAAGTGCAACGTTACGTTAAAAAAAACCCTGGAATAGCTCTCTAACATTCCGTAGGTGGCATGTTGCAAAGCAAAATTTCGCGCCGTATCCAACAAACTCTCATTTTCCACACTTCTTTCCGGTCGCATACCTTTAAACACTACCTATTGTATTAATTGTTACTCTGTTCTCGTCCTGAATATGCATGAAATAGTTGCCACTGGACGTTTATCAAGCAACAATCAATAAATTAATCATGGACATAGTTATACTCACATCTTTTATCCATAGTTATCGGTTACTATAAGTAGTTAATAGTAAATATACTCATCATGGATACCAGGATTAAAATTATGTATGCCAGAGGCGCTTTTCATCTACAAAATACTCATCCGTGACGATCGAATCAAAAAGTTTAAAACGCCAAATAAAGTACGAAGATAAAAAGCATATATAGTGCTTCTTTTGTTAACTTGTTTCTTTTGTACGTAATACATTCCATTCGAGTTGATTATTTTAGAGCGTGTCTAGAAGACATAATCTTTCAATCAGTTTAATTGAGGTCTGGAGCTGGCATGTCAGTAACTGCTAGTAATCCTTTGTTTATTTATGTATCATTGTCATTTTGCTTAGTTTCTTTTGTTACCTATTTTGACATCGGACTCGGACATCTTTTAAACTGAGTTGTACTGTGCGTATTGCTATGTGTTTCTTTTTTCTACATTGGCTAGAGGTATAGAGGGAGGGTTGAGATCTCACAAAACATGTTTAACCCCGCCGCATTATTGCGCCTGTCCCAAGTCAGGAGCCTCTGGCCTTTGTTAGTCTTGTATGTTTTTTTAATATTAGTTCATTTATATGTTTTGGAGTTTAGTGTGACGTCCATTTTCACTGAACTAGTACACACTTTTATTTAGGGGCCAGCTGAGGACCTCCTCCGGGTGCGGGATTTCTCGCTGCATTGAAGACCCATTGGTGGCATTCGGCTGTTGTCTGCTCTTTGGTCGGGTTGTTGTCTCTTTGACATATTCCCCATTTTCATTCTCAATTTTATTGTATTGTTTTGTGTGCCCGAAACTATCCAAGCTTTTGAAAAGGGTTTAGCGTTCACTATCAAATTTAGCACGAGAAAATATTTCAAGCTAGGAGCCAGTAGTCCAGAGTTGTTAAGGATCTAAACATTATGTTTTGTTTTATGTTATGATATATATAAACGCTTTCTTTCCTCTTTAGATTTTACAGCTCCATTACGATATGCATGTTGATTGAAAGAAGCGTAAATATTTAAGTCTATATTATTTTGGTATCCGTATAAACTATGTCAACTTCAAACACATAGAATTTTTATACATTATATATAAGAAGCAGAAGATACCAAAGGGATACTCAAACTCATAAGTCGAAGTTAAACTGACATCTCATTTACACCGAAACTCCATTTGTGATACCCGTCATGTAACTCGGCACAAATAGAAATGTGGTTATAACTCGCATTGAAAGTCGGTTACAAACAAAGAAAAGGAGGAAGTGGTAAATGGAGAGAGGAACAAATTTATCAAATTCTAAAATTGAATCCTTGGTGAGGAGAGTAGACTTATAAATGATATGTTTAGTTTATTCCAATCTAACTTCTATGTCATTTGGTCTCTGGGCAGAGTTGTCTCATTGGTAATCATACCACATCTTCTTATTTTTATATAAACTGTTGGCACTCGTATTGTTTAAAACCGTGTTATTCATCTTTTGCATGAGATATCGACCATGCGTTGCACAGTGTTGCAAATGAACTAATCCCATATCACATTTCAAGATACTTAGTATTTTTTTTCTTCTCATTCCATTTAAAGTCTTGTTGGATTGAGAAATAAAACTACCATGTATTTCGGAATGAAGAAGATGGGCTTAGCTCTTTATATATTAAATCATCGCTGACTACTTCCAAAATTTGAATATTTTTTTTACTGTACGTTTAGGAAGGATAAATCAACTTCACACCACGCATTTCTTGAACATGGAACGAAAACACTACATTGATGATCCAAATAAAACGTTGATATATACTTCATGACTTTGAATTTTGCTTATCCATTCCCCCTTTTCCACTAATGTTTTTTGTTACGTCCTGAATTTGGTCTATTTTGTTTGTTAAATGAAATGGAATATTGTGACTTAAAATTTTTTATTAGATGTTTATTTTCTAATATTGTTCAAAAATTAAAATGAAATCATAAATTGGAAACACAGGACAATACTAAAAGATACTCTAGTAAAACTATACCGCAGGATAAAGTACTTATCTAAAGGGGGGGGGTCTCATCTAAATCAAATAACCTCCACTCGCTTAGTATTCCTTCTATGTCTTTTTGTCTATAAGCAAATTTTGAGAAACTTGAAGATCTTTGGTAGTGCCTGATAAACCAAACACATTTTTTCTAGACTCTTTATTTCGAGATTGGCATTAATAAACACGTGTACATTATTTAACACTATATTGTGAGAAGTCTTTTTTTTTTTGTGGTTATGTTTCTGTCTCATTGGCTTTTATGTCATATAACGTGCGTGAATTGTTCTTTTAAACTACGTTATACATGGAAGTAACACAAGAAGTCCAAATTATTTTCCATCAGAAAATAGTATTACCCTTACAATATCTGGTATAATAAATTATCTATGAACTCTGTATATCCATCTTATCAGTAGTATAGATCACTTGGTTACTTCTGAAAATATAAAACATAAATAAATAAATACAAATACAAAAAGTATATATCCAACTTAAATAAAATCACTGAAATGAAATTGGACTGATTATAAACATTCAAAAATTCAAAATAATTTCACAATATTAAACCCTGAAATCACTATTTTCTGCTTTCAGATTTTGCTCAAATGAATTTCACATGAATCTCACATGAAATTCATGTGAGATTCACCTCAAACGAGCTTATACGTGAAACTCACGTGCAAATGTTCATGTGAATTTCGCGTGAATTGAGATTCACATGAATCTCACGTGAAATTTTTCACGTGAATTTTTCATGATTAATTTATTTGAAAATTTAGATGTTATCTGAATTACTTTGTTTTAAAAATTCACCTGAAAAAAGTCATGTGATTTTCACGTGAGTTTCACATGAAATTCACGTGAAACTCACATGAACTGATTTCACGTGAGTTTCACGTATAAGCTCGTTTGAGGTGAAATTCACGTGAATTTCACGTGAGATTCACATGAATTTAAATTCACGTGAAATTGATGTGAGTGAAATTTCCCTGTGTACCTTCTTATTTAATATACGTCATTATAAGACTATAGTTTGTATCAATCACAGTCTTGTCCTTCCTATTAGACTGATTGGTTTCGACTACACCCATGGTATCTTTTAAATAGGACCATTATCAGACATACTGCAAATTCGCAGAACATTTGATTCACAAAACATCATTACACTAAAAGCATGAAAAGAAAAAAACAAATTTGAGAATCGACCGAATTCGAATAGTGTGCCATATTCCTGGCGACTTTTTGCTTTACACTTCCCATTAGATATAACTTTGAAATAGTACGTTTCGTGATTCCTGCATCACTTAAAATGCATATTCTGTAGATTGAAGATTCCAATTCTTTCGAGTCAAACCTTGTTTATTTGATACATTTTGTATTTCAACTAACATTATTATACCACTTTAAAATCTAAACTGTAATATCGGCAAAGAAAAAAGAAAAAACGAATTTTTTTTTTACTGGCAAATTCATTGTCAGCGAAATTAAAAATTCATGACCTGGGACAGGGATATGAACATGGCAATGGGTCTAACTGGTTTTTTAAAAGGTAAATCCCTTCCTTTCATTCTCGAACAGTGGACTAAATGTCAGCTGTTTACATTAATACGTATATACCCATCTATATATCTATATATAAGAACATGGGACAAACTCTTTCGGACTTTATATAAAACACATTTGCTATAGTCTAATAAAAACACATAGAGTCACATAAAAATACGAAACAAAACTTTTAAAATTACATTATCATATTCTACCACTATTTGTCGATGAGAGAAATTCTGTAGTTAAGTGAGTGTTGTTACAGAACATATTCCTCCGCGCGATATCGACTTCAATCGTGATTTATTGTATTATTTGGTCTCTCGTTGTATCATTCTTATTTGTTAATAGTAAAAATAGTTATTCTATCAATAACAATAAGGATAGAATCTGTGGTATGATTGCAATTGAGAGAACTATGCACAAAAAACAACAAACCTTAGAAATATATTTCTCGGTGAAATATTCTTACTTTTTTATCATTAATTTTAAAGCTGTGTATTTGCACTTCAGGATAAAGTTATGTTTTTTTATTGCTAGAAGTTATGATTATTTTTCCGTATCCACATCATGTGTCTTCACTATGTCACATCAACAAGTTTGACAATGGTTAATCCTGCAACATTCTTTTAATGCCTGTCCCAAGTCAGGAGCCTGTAATGCAGTTATTGTCGTTGGTTCATGCCAGTCATATTTGTTTTTCGTAAATTATTTCGTCGTGAATTTGGCCTATAGTTTTCTCATTTGAATTGTTTCTCATTTTTTCATGTTTGGGCTTTTTATAGTTGACTATATGGTTTGGGTTTTGCTCATTGTTAAAGGCCCTACGGTGACCTATAATTGATTACATTCACATCATTTGAAGTCTGGTACATAGTTGTCTCATTGGCAGCCATACCATACCTCCTTATTGTTTACGAGATAATATAAAACAATCGTGTCACTGTAGAGATAATTGAAAAACAAGGTCACTGCTTCCCAAAAACATACCTTCTCTGTTATCTGTTATGAAGAAATTTCCACCTCCACCTCCACCTCCAATAAATCTGTTTCCAATATCCCCTCCAAATACTACAGCTGATTCTTCTGGTCCAAAACGTCCAACAATTCCGACTGGTCCAAAACGTCCAATATTTCCGACTGGTCCATGCAGCGAATTTGAATCTCCTGTTAATTGACGACCTCCCCTGCCGATACCTATATTATCAATACCTCCTCTGCGATCAATTCCAAATGAGCTTATGTCAGCACCATGGCCAATGTTATAGACTCTTACCCTATCTCTCTGGCCCTGGAACTCTAAAGACCCTCCAAATGACTTAGATCTCCTTCCAATATCGAACTCATTAAATGATTTCATTGATTTAGATTTCTTTCCAAGACCATACTTCTCCGATCCTTTAAAGGGTTTGTATTGTTTCCTTAGCCCAGCATATGCAAATTTACCTTTAGGAATATAGACATATTTCTTTCCTTTTAAACCCTTATTAAATGCAGCATAACTTGGAACTTTCTTTGACAAGTATTTATTCCTTTGAAGTCCGTATCCATTACGCGTGTGACTGCCATGTTTCACCAGAACCCTTGGAGCATAGGGAGTATCCAGTATTTTCCCATAATTCCTTGTTTTCTGACTATACCCGGATGTACGTTTAGGAGCTAATTGGTAACCAATGCTTCCTTTTGGATGGTAAGCTTGGATTCTTATCTTGGATGGTGCATATGACTTCAATACTTTCCTCCTTGGATAAGAAGCTGAAACGATTAACAAGGTTATTTTTCAAGATGTTATTGAAATTCCAATTATTTAAAGTACCTTTAGTGTTAAAAAGACGACTTAGAAAGAAGTCTAACCAATTTTCCCAGTAGTTCCTTAACTTCCAATATCAATATCACAAAGTCGCTTATCCTATCGGAATCGGAATATTTATACAGTTCTGAATAATGTTAAAAAAAATTCAACACTTCACGTAAACAATATACATCCGTAACGTTTTGTAAGTTATCATGTATAACATCAAAATTGTATTCCGCGTACTAAACTGCTGTTGAATACAATTTTGATACAGTATATAAATTTTATTATTTTGCAAAACTTTGTACTAGCTAGTAAACTTTGTGGGTTAGGACATTTTTAACCAGATTTTTTTTCTGAAAAAAACAATGTGTTCCATATGTATATATATAGAGTCACCAGGTTGATTTCAAAATAAAACGATGACTTCTGAAGCCATACCAGAATTCATATTTTAAGATTTTTACTAAAAAAAAATATTCTAAATATGAAACTTTAAGTCAAGGCGGAAAATACGTCATCTGCTCTCTTAAATGTATGCATGCAATACCGTTATCAACTTCGCGACAGTAAGATCTTTTCTGAGAAGGGACAGTATCACCATTTGGGTTTACATGCATATGATGTATGTGTAGTTGACCTTTTCCAAAGTAAAATCTCTGTTCCTATCCAATATACCCTTTCTTTTCAGAGGCAGTCCAACCATTGAGTCCCGTTTTGCGGTACTTTACAGAACAAATAAAAAAACTTGGAAGTCAAACTAATTATTCATTTTTGTTCAAAGTCAAATCTTATTTGCCTGCTTTTTAACGCATATATACTTTGTCAAATTAAATGCTCGATTCTGATTGACGGAATTTTCTATTAAAATACTAGCTATTTGAAATGGTTATTTATAATTCATCGTCAAAAATTAAATAAGAATCTAATTTTAGTAAGACCCTTTCAATAAATATTTTTAAAATAGAAACAAGTAACATGAAAAGACTTATTACAGCATTTGAATTATATGAAAATAATACAAATTATTTACCTTTATATGCTTCGCTGCAAGTCAGGCAAAACAAAACCACTATGAGCAACACCAGTCGAAAAGATAACGCCATGGCGATTTCCTAAAAAGAATAACAATATTAGTTACGATTGTTTATTACCTCTTGTAATAAATAGAAGAAAGGAACTTTCACTGACATTGGACCAACATTTGTGCCGGTAAATAAAGGATTTAAAAAAATCGTCTACCTAGTAGTCAGTATTTCATTATTTAATGGTATACACTGATATTTTTTTTTAAATAACCTTTTTGTTTTATCTGAACCAAAATTCGACGATTGCTTTCAGGAAAGATTGGCCCGAAACAGAAATCGTGTTCTGATTGGTTTACATGTAAGATGTATGTGTCTTGCCAACGATAGTACTGGAGCCTACTGATTGGTTTACATGTCAGAAGTATGTGTCTTGACAAACGATTGTAATGGAGCCTACCTGAAGAAATTTGAAAAAGAAGTGTCTACATCAATATAACAAACTACTGTCTGAATGGGTTGAGAGAAAAGTAGGGATATGATTGGCAGTTCATACACGAACTTGAGCAAAACAAATAGTAAAGGAACGGTGCTTTTATAGTCTTTCTTCGTCTCAAAAAGTCACACTCGATCCCTTAAACATAAACACACATCACTCTTTGCAGAATGTTGATCGCTCTACATTTGTGCATTGAAGATACCAGCTGCAGCGAATATCAACCTATAATAAAGCAATGATTTTGATTTTGCCATTTGATAAAGGACTTTCCGTTTTGAATTTTCCTTGGAGTTCGGTATTTTTGTTATTTTACTTTTTACCTACGTAGACAGACACTATAAATAAGAAGATGAGACAACTCTCCATCCAAGTCACAATGTATAAAAAGTTAACAATTATAGGTCAAATTACGGCCTTCAACACGGAGCCTTGGCTCACACCGAACAGCAAGCTATAAAGGGCCCCAAAATGACTAGTGTAAAACAATTCAAACAGGAAAAACAAAGGTTAACCTTAGCCTATGAACAGAGAACTGTTAGAAAACATCATGCTTCTCCTTGGTTTATAAGGAGCAGACCTTGGCCTATGAACAGAGAACTGTTAGACAACATCATGTGTCTCCTTGATTTATAAGGGGCAGCTACATTGTATCTCGAAATCGTTTACCCGGATTTTTTAACAAGACTAAAGGACCAGGAGGACGGTTGTGTGAACAGAATTGCAGCCGATTTGGAACTCGCACAGTAATAGATCAGACGAAAATGTCTACGTCTAGTGCTGCTTACAAGGTTGTTGAGAGACAGATGCCTACAATTTCGCCTGTTACCAAGAACCTATTAGAACATTCAAACAAAAAACTATAAATCATTTCCCATGTTATTTTTAGAAATGTAAACAAGGTACCATAAACTTAAATATATTTATAACAATAAAGGTACCATAATCTTACAACAACTCGTCGTCGGAACATGGGAAATGATTTGTAGTTTGTTTTTTTTTTTTTTTTTTTGGCATCTTCTTCTTTTATAAAAATTAATAAAAAATGTATTTATTTCAATTACCTAAAATCTTTAATTTTGCATATATACAGAAAATAATATAGATCCGCAGATAATCATGTAACAATCTCAAACCCATATCATATGATGGACCGGCTAAGTGCCGGCCCATAATGATTGAACAGCTGGATCTTATCACATATATTTTTAATTATTGCATACTTATAAAAAAGAAGATGTGGTATGATTGCCAATGAGACAACTGTCCACAAGAGACCAAAATGACACAGAAATTAACAACTATAGGTCACCGTACGGCCTTCAACAATGAGCAAAGCCCATACCGCATAGTCAGCTATAAAAGGCCCCGAAATGACAATGTAAAACAATTCAAACGAGGAAACTAATTGGCTGTCGAGGAAGTTTGTAGTTGTGCACTGTTTGAAAGTTTTTTGTTTGAATGTTCTAATAGGTTCTTGGTAACAGGCGAAATTGTCGTCGGGTTATTCTATTTTGATTATTATAAAGATATCTTTACTTTCAACGTAAACGATCTCGGGAGTTTTTATAGGTAACATGTTTCCATGTTTCACGAGTTTTTCACAAAGAAGTTCAAGACGTTCGTTTTTCTCGGAAATTATCATCAGTCCAATCCAGAAGCATCGCACAGATACAAGTTGCTTTCTTTCAAAAAAAAACGTTTAAAATTTAAAATTTAAGAATGAAACGAACATACGTGAACCCAAGATCGCTGACATATGACACTAGTTCACATTTTAAAAACATTGTAGTGCTTCTGGAAATATCTTAGGTAATTTGATTAATATATTCAAAGAATTAATACGAGTGTATTTAAGCAAACACAATGCAAAAAGGGGGGTGATGATTTAGTCAGTGCATATATGTTATGATGTTTATGTCCAATAAATATTAAGATTTATACAAAAGGGGTTAAACTTAAGGGTTATTTATATGATTTTAAACTTCATAAATGAAATCACTTGTAACCAGTGAGCTCGTCTCCTCCAGGACTTCACTCTTCAGTGTTAGAAGTCAACCCTTTATAACAGACTGAGCTATTTAAGCAGTACTTCCTAGCTCAACCGCTGGCTACGTATCTACTAGTCAAGGGAATCCCGTCACACACTGGTTATCAAAGCTTTTGCCATGCGATAACTCAAGTGCTGTTGCCTTTATAACAGCCTGCATGGTTAGCAACTAGTCCAATGCCCCAGACTAGTAAAATATTATTTGGACTAGTAAATTTTTGCAAAATTTTGTTTAGACATATAAGGAAAATGTCTGAATATTTGTCTTCGAACTAGTTGTAGGAAAAGATTTTGGTGCACACTGCTATAATATATTGTTTATGTTACTTGTAATTTGTATTTAGCCCTACACGGCAACAGCCCAGGCCAGTTAAATGTACATAATTATTTATGTGCCCATCCCAAATCAGGAGCCGTTGATTCAGCAGTTGTCGTTGGTTCATTTCTGACATATTTGGTTTTCGTCAAACGTTATAAATTATGCCATTAGTTTTCTTGTTTGAATTGTCTTTCATTTTTGAATATTGTGGCCTTTGTAGCTGACTAATACAATGTGAGTTATTCTTACCTGTATTTTATTTATTTTGTTTATTTTAACTTTTGTAGGATCAATTAGCAGTGCCAAAATTAAGGATATTCAAGATATGCAGCAGTATATAAGCTTAGAAATGATTCAAACCATCCTGGAGGAGCAAATTTTTGAAGGTATTTATTCTTTAAAATCCTCAATCTATATTACATGTATTTGCGTTAAAATATGCAATAACCATTAAGAGACTTGTTTTTGTTTTGTAAGACCAAGAAAAACTTACTGGCCCTACTCTCAATTGGGAGTATTGTACTGTATACATGTAGTCTTATTTTATAAACTGGTGATCTCTACTGTTGTAGACTCTTGTAATAATCATACACCCCAAGCTCCACAGATGTATAAAATAGCTACAAATTTTGCTTCTGAATCCAGTAACACTGATTAGATGACGCTTTCGATATATTTTGTGAAACCACTGGATTAAATTGAAGAAAAAGTTTCTTGTGTAATTTGATGAAATTAGCTGAATCTCTACTAGTTAATCACTGAACAGAAGGACTAACTTGTTTACATTTTTTTTACAGAAGCCAGTAGATGTCAAAAGAAATAAAAAGAATGGAACAAAAGGAAAATTGAAAAAGAACAGTGATATGACAATATTTAATAAATGTTTTGCATTTCTAATTGTTGCTATCTTGTAAAGTGTTGACTGAGGCAACAAAGAAAACAGTCAAAAAGCTGTTCAGAAAAAAATGTCAGATGCTACATTATCAAACAAGAGATCAAGAAATACTTCTCAAAAATGATTTGTTCAATGCGAAGACCAAATAAAATGCACAAAGATATTTAAAATCTGAAAAAGAATACCTTTCTGTGAGTGAATATATGAGAAATTGGAACGTGTTCAAGGCAATACTTCAAAATAAAAAATGGACTATTAAATTAAAATCAGATTTTGAATAAAATGATATCTTAAACAGGAAATAGTGGGATTATGTCAACGAGGCATCAATCCGACAAAAATAACCAAAATATATGTAGATTCCACAGTCATCAACTGACAATTGTAAAAGGAGATGTGGGAGAATGATCAGTATGACACAGAGCTCAGATAAGAATTCACAAATTGGGGTTTTACCCACCATTTTTTATGTAATTGGGTGATAAAGTTTTTAATTGCATTATCAATTCCAATTCACCCTCAAGAAAATATCAAATTGGGTTTTCACCACCAAGCTCCTTAATGTATTGGGTTTTCATCAACACAATATTGAATATTTAGGCATGTTATAATCACATTATATCAACCCCAGATGTGTTTCCATCTTAAATGTGTTTCTTTCTTTGTATATGTGCTTAGCTGTTTTATTTGGTTTATTCACTGACGAGCAATTGTACGTTTAATTTGTGTCCTGTTTTAAACGTTCTGTCAGTTTTGTATTTTCTCAAAACTTATGTAAACTGCAGCTGGTGTCAGTAGTTGGACAGTAACTAATTGCCTTTCTAGATCCCCTATGATCACCCTACAGTTTATAGTTGGGGTAGGTGTGGCTAAGTGTTTAAATTTTATGTAAGATATGTGAAATTTAGGTGCTGTAAGAAAGTTTTGCCAGTCCTTTCACCTATTTGCCAGATCTACTTTTAATAAAAATAAAAAGTAGTTCCCAGATTTAAGATATACCCCAAAACCTTGAGATTTATAGGGTGGTTTAATGATGGAGACCACATTCAACTTAAATTTACAAATAATTCTGCAACATCAAGTAAATAAATGACAATGTTATACTGCACTTGCCAATAAGACAACTATCTTAAGCATCCAGAACAATTAGACTAAAACAAAGAAAGTGTCAAGCTGCATAATTTGACGTAAAACGGATATGTGTATTCATTCATCAACTAAAATGAAAAAATAATATATAAACTGTTTTGTTTAACTCAATTTACATAAATCTGGGTTAAGTTGTCCCTTATCAGAACTTTTGGTTTCCGATGCTTTCCAACTACATATCATGTCATAATTGATTTGGCCTTTCACTTTTCCAACTGATTAATTTCGTTTTGACGAAACCCCGTGTTTATCGTTCTATAGCAATGTTCTCGTTAAGGTACGCAAACACGCCCGTGCGTTCAATGGACGCTTCCTAAAATCACTAGCTGAGTCTTGTTATCATTATAACTTTCCCTCAGCTATCAAAAGAAGCCGAAAACGTGCTTCTATTCAATATTTTTATCGGACATTTACTTTCGTTTTAATTCATTGTATATTATGATAAATCCCGAGCAATTCGAAAAAATATGACAGCATGTCACACGCTAATTGGGTAAAATCCGAGAAGATCGAAATGTTTTCATAAACACGTGTACCTTTTGAGCAACGGAAAATTCCAACAGGGATCCATTACAGCTACTTGATGCAGGGCTCTATTTTAAGAACGAAAGGACATTTCCAATTATAAATATTATAAAAATAGATTTACGCGACGACTGTAATCAGATAAGGGTAAATAACGCAAACGATAGCGAATAAAAGCGTTAAGAACTCATGGTTTTGGCATATAATTGGGTTTTCCTTTGAATTAATTGGGTTATTGAACCCTGCAATGGGCAATTGCATTGGGTTTTCATTATTTGTAATGCGTGATCACGCAAATACGCAGCTTATCTGGAGCTCTGATTGGTCACCAAAAATTGTTGCTGAAAATTGATTGCTTTTGAATTGAAATAATTGACTGAGAATACAAAAAGATAATGATGATGTTAAAACACCTTTATTGAAAATATGTAATTGTGTGTAGATTTTTGCACAAGTCATTTGAAAGAAATGTTGGATAGTTGTACAGCTACTATTTGAATATACATTTTAAGGCTCGACTATTTTATTTATTACTTGGGAGTGTACATCATTTTTTCATAACCCTTTTGCAAATCCCAGTTTCTACAAACCGGATGTCTAATGCAAATTGCACAAACCAATTGCAATATAAATTTAAGCACTCAGTTTGCTTTATAAACTGGTTTCATTTATTTTATCTATCATATCTTCATATTTTTTACATTCACGAGTGTTTAAAATTTAAATATTTAGCTACCTTTGTGTACGCATCCCTGCTCATTAGTGCTCATACGTTGCATATAATTTTCATAAATGTATGTAATATAAAGAATAAATTCAGTCTCAGTTTAAACTTAATAAGAATATTCTCTTAATCTGGTAGTATCTATTAATGAAATATAAATATTTTAGCAGAAAAATCCTTTTGTTTGATTATCTTTCTGCTTTCCGACCACTGTGTTTCCGACCTAAGATAAATATTTTTAACAGAAATATCGTTTTCTTAATTTTCATCATGCCTTCCGACATTTTTCCATGCTATGGTTAAAATACAAAATATCAAATGATAAACGTTCAGAATTAATCAGCTTATTCTGGGACATTATATATCAATAAACTATTCCCAGGTTTATAGTCACAATGCACAACGTGACGCTATATTAAATACTACACACACAACGCGTTCAATGACCGTCTCAAAGCATGAAGTACATAATTGCGTTTTCATTATACTTGATATTTAATAAACATTCACATTATTAAATCACATGTTTTGTCGAAAGGCAAATAGGTTCTAAACATATAAATGATTTTTTTACTGCAACCTAGTCTTTATTGTTTTACTTTCCAATATACAAATGAACTTTGATTGTTGAAATATAAAATTTCACGTGGTAGCCTATCCACAGAGGGACCGTATCAAAGACATAGATAACGACCTGTATAAATGATCAAAA
This sequence comes from Mytilus coruscus, assembly GCA_017311375.1. Classification (NCBI taxonomy): domain Eukaryota; kingdom Metazoa; phylum Mollusca; class Bivalvia; order Mytilida; family Mytilidae; genus Mytilus; species Mytilus coruscus. The sequence goes on from CM029598.1 coordinate 96,067,505, forward strand.
ATTTTCGAGACGTTCCGAGAATCTTGATTCTGAGGATATCGAATGACCCATAGACACTTCCAAAACTCACCAATATATAAGCTTGAACCCCTCAGGGGGTTCACGGGTTCACGCAAAAAGTATTTTTAACTTCAGTAACTGAAAGTGATGTTCAAGCCTCCCAAATATCCACATGGTGTTTGTCAATACTTTGCGATTTTACTGCAACCCAACAGAAATGAAAACATTTTGTCAAGGATTTCTCAGCTGTTACGAAGAGAATAAATTGCTATACTGTCTGAAGCTTTCTGATTTTTAGTTGTAGTATGAAAGCAGTTTTTTAGTCTGTCGTATACCTAATGAAAATATGATGGGATATGGAGTAAATGCGACAATACTAATATAAATACATGGTAAAACCCAAAAAATTGAACGTTTTTATTGTTGTCATTCATCCTCAAGTCACCATGAGGCATTCAACAATGAGCAATATTCCTCATAACTGGTAGGACCCCTCGCATCTGTTTGAGCAATATTCCTCATAACTGGTAGGACTCCTCGCATCGGTTTAAGCAGAATTCATTGTTAAATATCATACAAAGCTACATCCATATTGTTATGTCTGTTTGTTGATACTTTAAAATTTCACCAAAACCGAAATGAAATGAAAACATTTTGACGAGGATTTCTCAACCTTTACTGAGAGGAATAATTTGACATTTGTTTGGTTTAAGATTTTTATATCTTTTGTCAAACGAAGTTGGGGAAGGGATATAGTGTTTCATCTGTCCGAAACAAAGTTAAAGTCCATCTATCTGTGGAAGTATAAGTCATAGTTCATGAGATTTTGTTCATAGATGCGTCTTGAATAACCAAGGGGTCCTGATAAAAATAAGGTCAACTTGACCTACATTTCGTATATGAGTGACTGATTAAAGTTTGCGTTAGAGTCCATATCTGAGATACAACTCGTGGAGAAATAATATTTTGTCAGCAGATGCATCTTTTATAGTCAGGAGGGTCCTAAAAAATAACTCATCTTGACATAAAATTCATTGATGAGAAAATGGGGTGAAAGGCTGCGTTTAAGTCCATATCTGAGATGAGGAATACAAATATTTTGTCAGTAGATGCAACTTTGATAATCACGAGTTTCAAAATCAAGACTTGAAATGAATTAAATGATATTCCATTTCATCAACTGCACTTAAATGATATTCGATTTCATCAACTGCACAATTTAGTAATATTATTTAGCATTATCATAACTAATTGGATTGGAACAGTTCTGGCAATTGTGGATTTAAGTCAACTCAATATACAGATTGTTCATATAAGCATTTTGCACTTTTTTACACCAAAAACCTCCTTACTTCCGGCCCAAACATTTGGTGCGTGCACCAATTTACTCTCTTGTTTTATTCTTTGTTAAGACTCTTTTGTTGTCTTGGTCCACCTTGAAGAAGGAGTGAACAGTATTATAATCAAATCTCAGTGGGCTGTCTCATTATTAAGATTACGTGCTCTTTCTCATCGTTCATTGTAACAAGTAGTAGATTTCAGCGACAGATTCATACAGATACAGCTATCATAGACCATTTTCACGGTACTACAATTTGTCGATACCTATATTCTGGCATTGCACAAGGTCATATTTTTCTCTGACTGCTATTTACGTCTTTACACTACATCCAGTGGATGTTGGATGTGTACTGATTGATAGTCTTGGATACATGATTTTGTTTATTACTTGTTGTTGGCTTTGAACTAACTGCGAGTACTCTCAGATCTGTACTTTGTGTTTTTTTGTTGTTAGGGATAAAAAAAATACCCTGCCACGTCCGGTCTGTGTTTTTGTTTGATGTTTTTCTGCTATGTATAGATCTGATGAGCTAAGCCGTTTTCAACTGGTTTTTATAGTTTGTTCTTATGTTGTGCTGTAACACCACTGTCCCAGGTTAGGGAAGGGTTGAACGCTCACAAACATGTTTAATCCCGCCACATTCTGTATGTGTCTGTCCCAAGTAAGGAGCATGTTGTTCAGTGGTTGTCGCGTTGGTTCATGTTTGGCATACTTGTTTTTCGTAAATTGTTTTGTCATGAATTAGGCCGTTAATTTTCTCAATTAAATTGTTTTATATTTTTTATGTCGGGGGCCTTTTATAGCCGACTATACGGTATTGGTTTTTCTCATTGCTAAAGGCAATACGGTTGCCTATAATTGCTTACATCCACTTCATTTGAACTTGGGTGGATAGTTGTCTCATTGGCGACCATACGGTTACACTTCTCCTCATTTTTATATAACGAGTAAATAAATCAAAAGCAAATACGGTTATTCGCAACCAAAGATTGATTCATTGTTGTTTATCGCCACTTTCAGCACTACTGTTCTATTTCGTGGCGGTCAGTTGTTATTGGTGGATGAAGCCGGAGTGCCCTAAGAGAACCATCGATCTTCGGAAGGAAAACTGACAAACCAAGTCAATTTATATTGGAATCGAGCGCACATGCAACGTTCAGGATTCAACCTCAGTGTTAACAGGCTAGTGATACAGTAGTTCGACTACTTAGACCACTCAGCTACGGAGGCTCCTCGCAACCCAAGAATAACTGTGGCTAACTGCAATTAACAAGAACGGATACACTGTTGGTTATAGTAAAATTGAGAATGGAAACGGGGAATGCATCAAAGAGACAACAACCCGACGAAAGAGCAGAAATAGCTGGTTATAGTAGTCTAGTGATAGTTTTCCTTGTAAATGACTCTTCTTAATACATTCATTAACACATCACACGTCTTGAGTCCCCGAAAGAAACCCTTATAATTACCGAGTGTAAATGGCAGTCTGGGGGTATAAAAGTTTTTTAAAAAATGAAGCTGTCAATCGCAGCTCACAACAGCTATTTAGGAACAGAACATTACCAATGCTAATATTTCTCAGCTGTTAAACGCACTTTCACAGACGTGATTGATATCTGTGGAATTCTTTCATAAAAGTGAGAGGTTTAGCTAGCTATAAAATCAAGTTTAATCCACCATTTTCTACATAAGGAAATGCCTGTACCAAGTAAGGAATATGACAGTTGTTATTCATTCGTTTAATGTGTTTGAGCTTTTGTATTTGCCATTTGATAAAGGACTTTCCGTATTTTTTAATCTATCTTGGAGTTCGGTATTTTTTCGTTATTTTACATTTTTTTTTTATTTCCTATTATAAAAGATACACATACAGAATTCAGATTCTTTTGGAGGCAAAGATTCTTGACTATAACATTAAACAAAGTATCAATGATGATGATTTTATCTTACTATCCCTGAATACGGTTAACAGACAAATTGCACATATTTGCAAGATCATATTAATATTAATCTCGATAAATGGCATTTTTAATCAATAGATCATAAATCAAGTGAACAATAGGCAAAGCAATTGCAAATTCGATTTGTAATTCAGGTAACACTCCAATGTCAATAAATAACTGGGAAAATTTCCCTTTCAACAAGAAATCGCAACTGTTTGGCAAGGGCGATATGTATTTTTAGTTTCCTAAAAAAAACTTCAGATGAATAATAAGAATTAAAAAAAAACAATAACAACATAGGTATTGTATAATGTTATCATTTTCCTCTTAATACAACAAATGTAGAGAACCACGTATTAAACGAGTTCTGCACAAATATAACGCTGCGAGGTTGTAAAATGTTCTTTTCAAAAGACTTCAAATAACTGTTACGATTATATCCCATATAATAAAAGTTTCCAGTTACAGCTTCAGTTGATGGCAAATCAATATATTTTCTCCTGAATGATCAAATAATATTCAAGAAAAGACAAATTTACAACCAGACAATTATAAAGCAAATAAGCCTAGTATCTTTGATTATTTAAAAAAAAATCACACTAATTATATAAAAATAAACAAACATGCAACATTATTATGTATCATGTATAAACGGTAAATTATGATAAATAAATATAAGAAAAATGCAGGTTATGACTGCTTCCTACCTGAGGTCCTTGCTTTCGGTTGACCAGCTATAATACCAGTAACATATTTTGGACACTGCAGATGTTCTGGCATGTCCGAAATACATAAAAGATCACAATAAAACCAACTTATTTACGATTAACTCGTCAGGGATTTATTTTTCTCGTGACTTTTTGACATAATTGACCACTAGTTATTGGTACTTCACACAATAATGGTAAACAAGACACTTTATACATTCAATAAAAATCACTTGAAACTAATCATAGTATACAATTGATACTGAAATTAATTTTTACATTCTTAAAACGACAATTGTCAATTTAGACTTAAACGCGCGTCTGGTGTACATAACTATCAGCCTAGCTGGTTTGTATCTTTGGTTAAATTTTTTAAATGCAATCGGAGTCAACTTCGATATTTTTAAAACTACATCTTAAAGTTCTTATTATTTAAGGAGTTTGATATCAGTTATAGCAGACCCAAATTAGTGTCTGATAGATTTATTCACTATTTACTGTGTTCTCCAAACCCGACATAGATGAAAGACAGGAAAGTTTTAACTTTCACTGGGAAAATAGTGTATGCTGTATGGGGAAATTTCCCCATCAAAAGGCCTACACCTATCACAAAGTTTTATTAAGGTCCTAACGTGCACAAAGCGATGTTGTCTCCCTACACAAGGTATCTGATATTTTACATCCCATTCACATCTGACGTGCCTGTGTATTTATGCTTCCCACACGACCTAACAGGCTCAGCATGGATTTAACTGTCGGACGAGAGAAGTCCATGTGACCATTGCTGAGGGATGGGAACCTTGTTTTTGTAATTCTAACAAAATTTATCAACGACAAATTTATCACAAATCAATGTACGAAAAGTATCACTGACTAGAATAATCTCCAGTCTCTGGTTTCAAATTCAGAGGTAGTGAAAAAAAAACCTTACGAAGTTGACGAGCATTGAGGACCCAACATTCCGAAAGGTTTTGTCAAATAAAGCTAAGATAATCTATTCCTGGGGAAGAAAACCCTTAGTAATTCGTAGTAATTTCAAGACATATGCCCATTGGTTACCCCTTACTGTGTTTCTTGCTTTCGACTGACCAACTATCAAATCAGTAATATATTTTGTACACACGCAGTAGATGTGCTAGCATGACCGATATACATTCAAGATAATAATAATCCAATATATTAACAATAAACTGACATTAAAGAGCTTCATTTATCGTGACCTAATGACATAATTAACCACATATATTTTGTACTTAACAGAATAAATAATAAAGAAATGACACTTTATATATTCTATAATAGAGCAAATAACCTATAAATATATAAATAATGAGATATGATACTATGATTGTCAATAAGACACCTATCGACCAGAGATGTGTTAAGTAAAATTGCGAATGGAAACGGGGAATGTATCTAAGAGACAACAACCCGACCAAAGAGCAGAAAACAGCCCAAAGCCACCAATGGGTCTTCAATACATCGAGAAAATCCCGCACTCGTAGGCGGGCTTCAGTTGGCCCCTAAACAATAAAGTATATTAGTTCAGCGAAAATGGACGTCACACTAAACTCCGAAACATATAAAATTAATGAGCCAAAATTTAAAAAAAAAACATACAAGACTAACAAAGGCTAGAGGTTTCTGACTTGGGACAGGCGCAAAAATGGTTGTCAAGACCTGCTTTGATATTTAAAGGAAACGAAATACCTTTTTATATTCTTAGGTTGAAATTATTTTATGTAGTCAACGGTTATGTAATATAGGAATTTTATTTGAAATGTATTTTGCAGTCTCTCATAAACGATACCAAAGGGATAATCAAACACATAAGTCGGAAACGAACTGACATTGTCATGGCAAAAAACGAACTGACATTGTCATGGCAAAAAACGAACTGACATTGTCATGTCAAAAAAACGAACAGACATTGTCATGGCAAAAAACGAACTGACATTGTCATGGAAAAAAAACGAACTGACATTGTCATGTCAAAAAACGAACTGACATTGTCATGGCAAAAAACGAACTGACATTGTCATGTCAAAAAACGAACTGACATTGTCATGGCAAAAAAACGAACTGACATTGTCATGTCAAAAAAAAAACGAACTGACAATGTCATGGCAAAAAACGAACTAACAATGGCATAGCAAAAAACGAACTGACATTGTAATGGCAAAAAACGAACTGACATTGTCATGGCAAAAAACGAACTGACAATGTCATAGCAAAAACGTCAAACAACATGCAGTATACAAAACACTACACAGAAAACTAAAGACTGAGTAACACGAACCCCACCAAAAACCGGGGGTGACCTCTGGTGCTCTGGATGGGTAAGCAGATTCTGCTCCCCATGTGGCACCTGTCGTGTCGCTCATGTAAGTTAAAACCCGGGGGAAATTCTTATTCGGTAGATCTCATTTGAGGAAAAGAGGACGGGATTGTGGTTACAACATATTCGTCGTCATCTGTGAAACAAATTTTACATAACATTCTACCAACTCATGATGGCGTCATTAAATTTCGAAGGGATGACTTTAACTTCAACACTTAGAACTCTTGGATTAAAAGCTGTATGAATAAAAGGGTTATCGTAATTTATATAGAATGTATAAAGTGTATAAATGGAGTTTAGGGTATAATGTCATTCAAAGAGCAATTTTAATTATGGATGACATTGATAATGGTCAACAACCATATTTCAAAATTGGGAGTACTAAAAATAAGTGTTTAACGATGAATACATAAAACGCCTATTTAGAGCTGGCATATTGTATTACCAAAATTCTTTTTTTCAATGCGTTTTTTGCAAATTTGTTTTATAAACGTAACTTTCTAACTTGACAAGGAAATAACCCTATGAAAATGAGCAAATTTTTATATCCTTTGTAAAATATCGATAATCATTTTACACTCATATGCATAAAAATAATGTCTAATCACATGCATTTCCAACAGGTAGTCATCTTTTTTTTTTATTCTAATGAGATAACAGCTTATATTGTGATAGAAAAATGTTAAATGAGTTTGATAAAAAATGAAAAACAACACGTTAAATAATTTCATGCGTCCGAAGCGCTTTTCTGGATTTACCCTCATCAGGAACGCCCAAAGCCGAACGTATGAAAACCAAGAATGCACTACAACCCAAAAATATCTACATAAACAAAAAGGACCTAAAATAATAACCAAATTCATCTAAGGTCAACTTTGCCTGATGGAGTTGAAACCTTAGTTTCTTTTAATTTCAAAATTTATAAACAGACAATTTAGAAAGATTTGTTATTGATCATGTCAGTACCGAAGTACTGACTGACTACTGAGCTGATGATACCCTCGGGGACTGATAGTCCACCATCAGAGGTATCGACCCAGTGCTGTAAAAAATGAAAAAAAAAACACGTTAAATAATTTCATGCGTCCGAAGCGCTTTTCTGGATTTACCCTCTTTAGGAACGCCCAAAGCCGAACGTTTGAAAACCAAGAATGCACAACAACCCAAACAGTTGAAGAGCTACATGACCAAAATGGACCTAAAATAATAACCAAATTCATATAAGGTCAACTTTCATGAGGCAGTTGAAACTTTAGTTTCTTTTAATTTCAAAATTTATAGTAATGTCTTTCTTATAATGATCTTGTCTATGCTATTAAGTCATTTGGTCTCTGGTGGAGAGTAGTCTCATTGGCAATCATACCACATCTTCTTATATTTATATTGCTTATCCTAGAATATGAATTTACATTTGCAAAGTGAAAAAGAAAATCGACTGGAAAAGGTTTCTCTTTATATCTTTTTTTTTATTATTATTATAGTCATAAGAGGTTTTGAGATACACGCTTTGAAAATATGCTGACAACTAAAGGGGTTCCTGGAGGATGGAAGGAGGAGGTCTCATTCCGAATTCCGGAGAAGATAAAAGCCAAATCCCGAATTCCTGCGAAATTAATGTGTCCGTTCCTGTATCACAATATAAGTAAATCCCGAATTCCTGGCGATTTACTTGGCTGTTCCCGAAATTAAACGATACAACTAGATTAAAAAAAAAGTTCCATCAGCCTCTCTTCCTCAGCAATAATGAAGTTGTATCTACCCAGGAAAATCATAGATTTCGATAAGAAATATGATAATGTAACAATTTAGAAGCAAACCACAAACTGTAAACGGAGAAATACAGAGAAACAATAATAAAAACAAAGAGAACAACAATAACATATTGCACACTTTATAAAAATTAAATAACATAAAATCTACTAAACATAGTAGATAAACTCCTCAGACTGATACACAGTTACTTTGATTGATTGGTTGTTGGTTGCTTAACGTCCATGTGCAATTATTTGATGGAGGGCGGAATATTTGGACTGCCATTGGAAAAAGATGGAAAATAAGTAAGAATCCATGCGCAATAGGTCAGACACGTGCTTAGAATAGACTTGGCGCATTGTTCTGGAATGTGACACTGTCTCAACACGAGATATCGGATATTAAGTTCCCATTTCTTTCAATCGACTCTTTAGATATTCTATACATCCCTCCACAGTGATATCTAAAATATTTAATAAGTTTCTTTTAAATTTTGTGTTTACGTTTACATCATATTACGATTTTTCGATTTTGTTTTCTTTTATTTTAGCCTCGACTATTTCATATTTTAAAGTAAACTAGAACACATCCGCGACATCGCGGGTCTTTGACTAAATCAAAGTACCTATGCTTTATTTTTAGCCTGGATTTTTAGTATTCGTAATGTCATCTAATAAAGCCATGCTGATTGTAAGGTGCACAGTTTTCTCTGCTTTCAAAATCTTTCTGTCTACTATAAACTAACCATAAACTAAATTATTTTTTTAACTAATTCACCAAAATTAATAGTGGTATTGATGTGGAAGAAAACAGACTTGCTAAAAAGTTTACTATGGTGTAAAATAGATATAAACAACCACTGGTAAATTCCTGGTTCTCCTGATAGAGGAGGGATTTACAGAAGGTAACAGGTGAAACCGGAAATTACATGTTACATATACTATTGGTGTCGGTATCGGATTTGACCCGGAACGTGTTAATCATTGGTAATATACAAGTTTGAGCTTTCTAAAAAGCTGTGGACTGCTTCGCTCTATCCTAACTTAAGGTAATATGTGTGCATGTGGTTGTTGAATTAGTATTCTGGAGGTGTGCCTAGATTGGCAGAAGTTATAAAATACAGATAATGCATTTTTGTGGGGTCTCGGTGGCCGAGTGGTCTAAGTAGGTACTACTGTAATCACTAGCCAGTCAACACTGAGGTTGTGAGTTCGTGCACTCGACTCCAATCTTAATTGACTAGGATTGTCAGTTTTCCTATCAAAGGTCGGTGGTTTTCTCTGGGCACTCCGGCTTCCTCCACCAATACAAACTGGCCGCCACGAAATAGCCCAAAAGCGGTGCTTAAAAGTGGCGTTAAAACACCAAAAATCAAAAATCAATCAAATGCATTTTTGTAAACATTGTATAGGAACATTGTTTAGCAAAAAAATCGTGCATATTGCAGATTAAAAAGCAAATAAACACGTATTAATAATTGATATTTCAATATTGAATTTCAGTGTGCAATATATGCATAAAAAACGAACATGAATTAATGACAGTTGATCGGAACTGAAATACACATAGTTAATTTCCCGGCATTTGATGACTTATCCGTAGACTAGAAAAGCCTGTAATTCTTTATCTCATTTAAGCCAATAGCTGTTGTTGTATCTCAGCCGCATCATAAAGCAACCGATCAGAATCTATTTGATTAGTAATTATTTCAAGATGGCGTGTATATCGACTGAAACTAATAGCTCCGCACCGTGATGCGAAGCAAAAAGTGATAGCTTTTCAAAAAAAGCTTGACGGTTTTTAGCTTATTATGTTGAAAATTGTTTCTTATGCTTTGTATTTTCATCCATTCAGAATATTGCTCTGCATATAAATTGTAATGGGGTGAAAAAAGTGGAATAGAGGAAAGGCCAATATAGTATTTTAAGGGTTACAATTCTAATTTTTGCTTTATTATTCTTTACTCCTGGAAATGGCTTAATTTCTAAATCACTTGCGTTTTTGCCTGTACTTATGTCAATAAACTTTTTTTATGAATCAATTCTTCAGCAGACATGTCATTATTTACTCTATGTTTGAGAAAGTGTGATCAAGATCTTTCATTAATTGTCCCGATAAAACAACTCACTCTCGTTTTAGATCCTAATTAATCTTTACTATTCTGGAAATTGTTCCTATATCCTACTTAAACAGGTTCCAGTAGCGTATAAGGGTACATAGTTACTGCGGGAAAATGTTAAAGGAGTAAATCGGTTTAAAGTCTGTTCTGAAAAAAATGACAAATTGGCATGTTATGAAGTAAAGTAAATACATGTGTGACTCTCTGATCGTTATTTTCTGACTTTCTTCTTCTTCCCGGTTACGAGTCGGACTCTTCAATTGAGTATAATTGACTCGGGTGCATCTCAAACAGACAAGAGGCCAGGAAAATTGGATGGTATTTACATTAAAATCAATAAGTGCGTATTACAAATATGTACACTGGGTATCCTGCTGTCTAGTTGAGATGTGGCTGGGTCCAGGAGATGGTGTTCACTCTGGCCCTGAAGTCCTCTAATGATCCGGACACCATTACAGATTCTGGTAATTTGTTCAATATTTTGTTGTTCTCGGGAAGAAGGAATGATATTAATATACATCTCTCTTTACTCTAGCTTATCTGAGTTTGTGGTTGCCTCTGGTCCTACTGTCACCTGATGTGTAGTACTTGGATGGATCAATGGCAATCAACTGGTGCTGTGTCTTACATGCACAGCAAAATCACAAAAAGCAAGGGAACAGCGCTTTAAATGATGTATGTTGCGGTTTAACACCACTTTCCTAGGTTAGGGGTGGGTAGGGCATCCGCAAACATGGTTATCCCCGCCAAGTTCGATGTGTGCCTGTACAAATATCATGAGCCTGAATTTCATTAGTTGTCGTTTGTTGCTGTGAATTACACCTGCTTTTCGTTTATAATTGTTTTGTACTTAAATAATGACAAGCCGTTGGTTATGCCGTTTGAACTTTTTTACATTTGTCATGTCAGATCCTTTTATAGCTTACAATGCAGTATGATGGCTACCCGATTGCACCACGTTTCCAATACGCCCATCCGATCTAACTACGTCCTTACTACGACTGAGTTCATACGGTTCTACTTCAACTAGTTTTGGCCATGACTACACTACGAATGTTTTGAGCATATTCAAAGCTCCACGATCATGAAGACTTGGCATGTCCTTATTACGACCTTACCACGATCTTACTATGACTTTCAAAATTTTATAATTTCTGAGATCGTAGTGGGATCGTGGTCCTAGTGTGATGGGGATATAAGTAATTTTTGTTTGTTTATCATATCAAATGTATTCCGTTTTTTCTCAATATAATCTTATGACAGTCAGGGGCGTAGCTGCCGTTAGTACCTATACACATATTTTTTTCACAAATATTTTTTATATACAAAAATAAAAACAACATTATTTGTAGATACATGTGAACTCGGTAAAACTCTTTAATTATCAAATGTCATTTGTACACTAGTCTATCATCCTTAGTGAATTGAGTATTGGATAGAATGTCATTATATTCCACCTTATATAAACTGAAAACTAGATCTTTGGTTCAGATCATTTCATTTCTATCAACAAATACTTGAAATAGCCTCATCATGCTCAAAACCCTGCCTTTTTATATACATGATTTATTTTTATTAATTGTTGTTGACTCTCAGCTAGCTTTCCACTTGGTCCTTATCCGACCTACAATAAAATCCTTGCCGAAGTTAGGCGTTCGTTTGGTTGTGCGTAATGTATAATTACGCAGTCACGTCTGGTCAGAAAAGGGACGTTCAATCCGATGCCGCTAGTGTAGAGAGAATGCCACGCTCTCTACACGTTAAGCAACTTGCAACAACTCTTTGAGGGGTTCGTAGTGGTCTACTGAAAGGCAAAATCTATGTTCCTATCCAAGAAAACCACATTTTCTATGCATTGCATTTCTAAAATTCCAGACCTTCATCCTTGACGATCAGGACTTAGCTACCTGTTCTATTTATTGTAAATTTGTTTTGTTCTGGTATTTCTCATTGTTAAATATTGTAGGATGACGTATATATGCTAACATCTATGTCATTTTGTCTCTGGTGGATAGTTACCTCATTGGTAATCATACCATATCTTCTTATTTTATGTTATAAATATCTGACTGGCTAATTTTCTGGACCGTTGCAAAACATATACTAGAACTATGGTTTTGAACATTTGCCAGCACTATTCACATGTATTGATCAAAGTTCAACTATATACCATTTGTTGTCAGAACATTATGATACATGTACAAACATGTACATTTTGTACATGAAGCTGTGGTAATTGTTTTCTCAGATGTTAGCAAACGGAATTCATTGCCTTAAGGTCTCCTAAATTTGTATATCTAATTTTGCTATTTAAGGGATTTTGTGTTGATTGCATATTTTTGAAAGTCTTTGTAAAATTATCCATATTTATTTATTTTTTTTTTTTTTGAAAATTTAGTTCTTGAAATATTGTAAAGACATGTATCCATTGAAGAAAACTAAGTGTTGACCTTATTTAGCTTTGGTGTTAATTTGGATACTGTCTTATTTGTGATACCCTACATCTCCTTTTATTTACACAAATGTATCTTGCAACGCTTTAAATATTTTTACATACATGTATACTTGCTATCAAAACGGACCTTTACCGACGCTTATGTGTATAAAATACCCCTTCCCGAAAAAGTTACCTGTGTTAAACGTATGAAGTCTTATGATTTTCGCCATTGGAAGTTGACCTTAGAAGTAGACCGTTTTGTCATCAGAACTTCACTGTACCTAGTCCATATACTTAAAACGTCTTGAAAGGCTATTTAAATTTTTGCTGTGATAACTTCCTGCGCAAAAATTAGGCGTCTTAATTATTCGGACTACACTGTGTCGTGATGGACGTTGGTGTGATAAGGAATTCGACACATGTTTACATCAACCCACCTCTCCGCCAGACCCGGGATAAATGAACATTAAAATTAATCGAAAGTAAGTCATTTGAAGACACCTGTTTTCACATTTTTGTCGAGCCTGCGACTTTTGTCGCAAAAGCGAGACATCATAGCGATCCTACATTCCGTCGTCGGCGGCGTCCACAAATATTCACTCTGTGGTTAAAGTTTTTGAAACTTTAATAACTTTCTTAAAATATCCTAGATTTCTACCAAACTTGGACAGAAACTTGTTTATGATGATCATAAGATAGTATCCAGAAGTAAATTTTGTAAAAAAAAATCCTGTTTATCCGTATTATATTATACTTATAAATGGATTTAGTTTTTCTGCCAGTTAACATTACATTCACTCTGTGGTTAAGTTTTTAAAATTTTAATAACTTTCTTAGAATATCCTTGATTTGTACCAAACTTGGACAGAAGCTTGTTTATGATGATCATAAGATAGTATCCAGAAGTAAATTTTGTGAAAAAAAAATCCTGTTTATCCGTATTTTACTTATAAATGGACTTATAGTTTTTCTGACAGTTAACATTACATTCACTCTGTGGTTAAAGTTTTAAAAATTTTAATAACTTTCTTAAACTATCCTTGATTTGTACCAAACTTGGACAGAAGCTTGTTTATGATCAAAAGCTAGTATCTAGAAGGAAATTTTGTAAAAAATGTTTTCCTGTTTTTCCGTATATTACTTATAAATAGACTAGTTTTTCTTCCAGTTAACAGTACATACAGTCTGCAGTTAAAGTTTTTAAACATTTATTAGACTCATAAACCATCCTGGATTTTTACCAAACTTGGACAGAAGCTTCTTACAATCAAAAGATAGTATCTAGAGGAAAAATTTTAATCATCTTTTCCCCATTTTTGTTGAGCCTGCGACTTTTGTCGCAAAAGCGAGACATGGCGATCCTACATTCCGTCGTCGTCGGCGGCGGCGTCCACAAATATTCACTCTGTGGTTAAAGTTTTTGAAATTTTAATAACTTTCATAAACTATACTGGATTTTTAACAAACTTGGACAGAAGCTTGTTTATGATCATAAAATAGTATCCAGAAGTAGATTTTGTAAAAAAATCCAATTTTCCATATATTTCTTATAAATGGACTTAGTTTTTCTGCCAGTTACTATTACATTCACTCTGTGGTTAAAGTTTTTTTTTAAATTTTAATAACTTTCTTTAACTATCCTGGATTTTTACCAAACTTGGACAGAAGCTTGTTTATGATCTACAGATAGTATCCAGAAGAAAATTTTGTAAAATCACACTTAAAACATAGACAACAGCAAAAGTAGGCGAGACACTGGGTTCCGCGGAACCCTTACGAATTTTTTTCATACTTTTGAATTATATCAGTTAGCAGATGCTTGTCTTTAATTTTTGTTAACTACAGACAGAAGCATACGCGATCCTTCCTATATATGTTTTATGAATTTTGTAATGGCTCTGCACAATCACGACAGTGTGTTTCTTGATATAGCGTAACTTAGTTAAATCACTACGTGTGCATTTTATACATTTATAACAAAATGCACCCAATATTACCCAATCAGACGCTAACTTCATATGGAATTATATAATAGTTATTGAATGACTAGTTCTTCAATAACTATTATGTTTATTTCATTGAGGAACCATGTTTTTAAAAATTCTCATAAATTCAAATTGTTCAAAGCAAACTCGAGTTTTTGTACGATTTCTATAGGAAAGAGTGAAAAACAATCATAGTGATAACTATAAGTCACTGCCATTCATTTAAGTGCAATTTTTCAGTATATGAATACAAAATAAAGTTTTCTATAATTTTATAATTCTTGTTGCTGAGTAGTTTGTCTCTATCAGCATTGGAAAGTACGGCAAAACGATCATTTGAGTTGTCTGTAGCAGACGTGTCTTCCAGTTCAGACATGTTCCAAACGTCTGAATCGCGATTGCGTTTTATTAAAGGGACATCACTCTAAACAGAGAAACCACGCCCCACTGGTCATTAACATGTAAAGGTCCGTTAACGACCGGTTTTCTGGTCCGTTTTTTTCTGTTAAAGACCGATGGAATTTTTTACTAAAGAATAAAGAATGTCATGTGGCCCCTTGTTATCCGATAAGAGAAGCTAATTCTTAACCGATATGAAATAATAAGCTAATATTTATCAATGAAAATGCAATAACAGATTTACACCATTCTGACGTAAAGCGTATGACTAATTAGACCGGGTCTCAAGTGACCCTATTATGT
The DNA here is from genome assembly GCA_017311375.1 of Mytilus coruscus. Classification (NCBI taxonomy): domain Eukaryota; kingdom Metazoa; phylum Mollusca; class Bivalvia; order Mytilida; family Mytilidae; genus Mytilus; species Mytilus coruscus. The sequence goes on from CM029598.1 coordinate 96,082,833, forward strand.
GGAAAACAAAACGGCCTGGAATGGTGTAATTTTTAAACAACACAATTGTCCTATATTAGTTATATATAAAGTTGAAATCTTTGATTCCCCGTTTTTTACGTCATGCCGGCTAACAAGTTGGACCTCGTAGTAGTATAGATTATTTTAAGTTTATATGAATATAGAACATAACAAAAAAGCTTTTTACGATTATGAATAGTTATTCCTTTTCAAACCTAGCTGTATATCAAAGTATCAATAAGTCTTATAAATGGCATCTGGCAAGGTTTGGAACGATGATAATCTGGTCAATTGCATTTATTCCCTGTTTTGACTTTGCGATGATCCTAATGATCTTCAAACAGTTAATGAACTTTGCGCTATTCCTTAGCTTTTTCCTTTAGTTTTGTCTGAGCGTGTCATGGATGGATACCCTATATACTTTCTTTTCTATTATTTTAAAGGTATTTTCAAACGCGATATTTTTTCTTGTATCGTAGGAATTCAGCAGCAAATACTTGAATATTTACAGAATGTTATACGATACTGTAAATTTCTAAATTATCTCCGTTTGTAAGATTCCTGAATTAGGACAGGTAATGAACGAAACATGTGGTACGATTCCTGAACTAGGATAATGAACGAAACATGTTGCAGGACTTTACAAGGTATTTTAAAAAACTTAACCCTTCCAATTGTATATCGTTCGTGGAAATAGAATAGAGAAATGAAACGGAGAATGTGTCAAAGAGACAACAACCCGACCAAAGGCAGAAAACAGCCAAAGGCCACCAATGCGTCTTCAATGCAGTGACAAAATCCTGCATCCGTTTGTGGGCTTCAGCTGGCCCATAAACAATAATGTAAACAGTTTATAGAATGCATGAAGTTACATAATGCTCCATAAATACGAATAAGGACAACATAAAATATTAAGCTTTAAGCGATACAAAGATTCACCAAACCGGGATTCAAATTATAACAGACGCTTCATTGACATAAACTCCACATTTTCTTTAAATAAAACTCGTATATGACAATTTATCTTAACTCCGATACATTTCTATGAATATCATTTGTTAAAAGCAGACACGTGGAGACCCTGTATATTTTATATGAGGTTTGTGGTCGTGTTTTATTTTAATATACGGTTAGTAGCAGTTGGTTAAAACTAATATGTCTATTTCTTTTTATGATTTATGGTTGTTTAACATTTTGTCACACCGTGATCTTTTATAACTTACTATTCGGTATGGACTTTGCTCATTGTTCAAGGCCTTGCGATGACCTGTAATTGTTCACATATTTGTACATTTTTTCTTTACGGATATTTGTCTCACTGGCAATCATAATACATAGCCTATTTTTTTTATTACAAGACAATATTGTTGTCTAAAAATTCTGTTTGAAAAAAACAACATTGTCATTAAATATATATTTAATCGCGATAATATACAAGCATACACAATGATACACGATTATGCACGATGATACATGATAGTATAATATAATTGGGCAAGTTATTGCAAGGCAAGGAGTCCTCAGAATAGACGTTCATATACAATTTCATGGGCGTCTGAAAACTAATGACGTCCTGGGTATCGAAATTGCAAGATGTTTTTAATTGCTTCTGTTACCAATAAAATATATTTTCGTTCATTGTTTCTACTTGTGAATAACATATTTACTCTTTACATATTATTTATAAAATTAATATTTGTATTTTTTCCTATGTCGCCTCCGACTTTTTGAACCCCAAGACCCCTGTCGTATATCTCGTGTATTAGAGAATCCATCTCCGTTAAATGTGCCCTGTATTCCGCCGTTTGTTTCAGTAACCTGTCCCACATTAGGATCACCAATGAATCCAACATTAGAATCTGTCCCAAAACCACCGTTCACATCTGTTGGAAAGCCTGTCGAGCCGCCAATCACATTGGAATCAATACCAATGGCTGTCAAAAAAGTTATTGAGACTCATTCTTAATAATCTATTAACATAATTGTCTGCAACAAATTAAATTATCCATGCAATATATCCATTTTTCTTAATCAAAAATTGATCATAAAATAAAGTAAATCATACTTTTTTAAAATTATTTCTATTTGTTTTGCTTTGCTTTTTTTTTTTTTTTTTAATTTGCTTTTTCGGGAATTATTGTTTTTTAGTGATGTGAATCGATATTCAAAACAGAGAATGTACCACTCGATTATTTAACATAACCTTATATGATCTAACCTATTCGTGACAAGACACTCGATTATTTAACCTAACCTTATATGATCCAACCTATTCGTGACAAGACACTCGATTATTTAACCTAATCTTATATGATCCAACCTATTCGTGACAAGACACTCGATCATTTAACCTAACCTTATATGATCTAACCTATTCGTGACAAGACACTCAATTATTTAACTTACCTTATATGATCCAACCTATTCGTGACAAGACACTCGATTATTTAACCTAACCTTATAAGATCCAACCTATTCGTGACAAGACACTCGATTATTTAACCTAACCTTATATGATCTAACCTATTCGTGACAAGACACTCGATTATTTAACCTAACCTTATATGATCCAACCTATTCGTGACAAGACACTCGATTATTTAACCTAACCTTATATGATCCAACCTATTCGTGGATATCTTTTACTAAAGATGTATATAAGTTGAAAGATTCTACCATTAAATGTGTTTGCAATGGTGCTTTAACGTCTCCTGCAGTTGCAATTAAGTTGTAATTTCAGTTTGCTAATCTTGGAATGAACGCTTACCTTCTACTCAAAGTAATGCAACTTGATTTTGAGTCTCTTTTCGAATCCTAATATATATTTCTTTGTTATAAGCAGTTCCGGCCACGATGAATATGACCTTGATCAAAGTACATCTGATATGTAGGGAGTTAACATTAAAGAGTTGGTTAACCGCCAAATAACTTTTCTAATGATTTTCTAAATAAAGTCTTTCATAGATTCTAAAATTCATACAAGGTATAAATTGTTTATACAAAACTGTGGTTTATTCTGTAATAATTCCTGACTACTTTGTTTCCAATCATAAATGGAGTTTTTTGTTGATATAATAATAATGATATTTATTCAAGTAAAGGCAACACAAACAAATACATTTTAGATATGGAAACATAAATAAAACTAGATTTGCCATTGCAAGCAATAGCGGATGTCACCCTTCCCCCATTGCCACTAAGCGGCAGCCATTTCAAAAAAATTTAACAGTGAATGCACATATATGCATGGCTAAACATCTCCTGTAAATTTTCAGTACATTCAGAGCATTTAAAATTTTTCACATTTTGTCGTTTCCACGGCAACGGCAGCCATTTTGAAAATTTCAAAGTCAAAGTCTCATCTATACTTGCCAGTTAACAATAATATCAAGTTTCATTAAGTTCAAAGCATTTTGAAAATTTTGACATTTTGCAGTATCCATGGCAACGGTGGCCATTTTGAAATTCCAAAGTCAAAAGTCTCATCCAGACTTCCTAGTCTACAATCATATTAAGTTTCAGAAAATTTGGAGCATTTTGAAATTTTGAAATTTTGACATTTTTATGGTTCCTATGGTAACAGAGACCATTCCCAAACTTTAATGGCAGATACCACATTGGTACATGGGAGGGAACATACCATCAAATTTTCAATCGATTTGACCTACCATTTTAAGAAAGTAAGTGCTATTTTTAGGTTTTTGGAGCATTTTGACCTGTTTTGCATTGTTTCCATGGTAACGGCAGACATTTTCGAAATTCCAACGCCAAATTGCACATCTACCAATGTTGCTCATCGTTACTGTGAAGTTTCATTAAATTTGGAGCATTTTGATATTTTTGAAATTCTTGGTGACGTTTCCATGGCAACATAGTAGTTCCAATGATTGCCAAAATTATCCAAAACCACTATATAGTGGGCACCTACATTGTATTAAAATATACTGATTCTGAGTTTAAGCATATCCAAATAATTCACCAAAACAAAAAACTGGATTTTTTCACATTTGTTCCGTTTCCATGGTAACGGCAGCCATTTTTTATGTTCTTAAGACCTACTGCAACCCGAAATTTTGTGTTCCTCATTATACTTAACTATCATTAAGATTGGTTTCATTGGCTCCAAAAAAACTGCCGGACAAAAATCATTGGAAGAATAAGAATAATAATAACAAAGAAACAGAGGAAAAGCAATATGTCACCCGACATTGTCGATCGGGTGACATAATAACCTTAATGTATAGTAATGTTGCGTTTTAGGTATATTTAATGCCTTAAACCAAGGATGACAAATGAAAGCAAAAAAATTTATTTCCAATTGATATTATTAGTTACATAGTGTGCTAGTGACCTAATACGATATATATGGGGTCAGTAATTCCATATGGGTATTCGAGCTTCGCTTTCACCCCATATGGAATTTACTGACCCCATATATTGTATTAGGTCACTAGCACACTATGTAACGAATTCATCTTACCGACTATCTTAACATGTGGTATTTAGACTAGTGGCCTATCAAAGTGATCAAGTCTTCAATACCGTAAGTATTAAGAACCTTCTTCCATTGGTCTATACAAAAACAAATGCAAACAATAACAACTTGGCAGCTTTAAATGTGTTTTATGAATTTATTTCAATCGTTCATCATCAATTTCTTCGTATTTTGAAACCTTTAAGATTTTTCCTCAACACCGTGTTGTTTTGATAAAGGGACGTAACACCACTACTAACCGTGTATTGAAATAAGCACCGCCTACTAACCCAATCTGGAACCCTACTAACCCAATATGGAATATACACGGTCTCCACGCGGTTGCTTTTAACCAATCATATTCCTAGAAATGTATAGGAGGTAAGATATATTGGGATACCTGTCATTTCGCCGGTGTCAAATATCCCCATACGCTTTCACATTTGATTTCAAAGAAGTCCAAATAGCAAAAGTTCTGAATCAGCATTGATAGGTATATCTTTCTAAGTTTTTGTTTTGTTTCAGTATTTTTGTTTTCCAATTTTCGCAGTATAATTTCATGGTATTTCCATTTATAAGTACTGTCATTTAGTTTTTGGGATACTTCGACAATTCCCTTTCTTGCATACATATGCATGACCTCATTGCGACCGGATTCTTCGATAAGTATGGGTTGAAGATTTTTTTAAATTATTACTTTAAGTTATATACCTATATTTGAAATTAAGTACTGATTTATCTTAAAGCTAATATTCACTTACCGTTGCCATTGATGCCATTATCAAAACCGTTATCCACAAAACCGTTGTCATGTCCATTATCGAATCTATATTCTGGCTGTAAAACTCCACTAGACGGTGCACCTCCTTCAAAACCAGCAACGCCACGTAAAACTGCATCTCCGACACCAATTCTACGTTGTTTTTTAATACTGGAGCTCTGATTCCACCTCCTAGTCCCCTTGTTTCTGGTATTGGGTCAGTCACTCTTATACCACGAGAGCCTCTTTCAATGAAAGGAGTTTGGGGAATAACTTCTGGTATTACTGGTTGACGCTGCCTCCGGCCTAGGATATTAAAATAATAGAAATATACTTGTTGATACTGAAAGTGCATTCATTATTTTTGAAAAAAGATGTTCGGAAAGAGTTTCTTTCACTCGCCAAACATTTTTTTTCAAACTTATAAAAAACAGAATAGTAAGTGCCTTCGTTACCGCACTCTGAAAATGTGTATTGACATATGTAGACTGGATTTAATTATTTTTCATTTCACTAACTTTTTTTAAACTGTTACTATCTAAGTTCTTCTCAAACATATCAATAGATCTTATCATCATGATTTTTAAAGGATGCTCCGAAAAATACTTCTGCGACGAAATTTCTGTATTTTTTTTACAAAAATTGCGTATGAACATTACTGTATTACTCCAAAAAGTTGAGTTTATCTCGAAGAATCACTAAAAAGACATGCTTTGAAATAGTTTAATTTGATTTACATTACAGTGCGGTAATTTGCGATAGTTTGGTAATATAACTCTCCAGTATGAAGTCTTAAATGATAATCGTGAAAATTGTAAACTTTTATAAAAACATCTTTAGTGAATTCTTATAACTATACCAACTTACGGTTTTTACGTCTGCGTCTTCTGTTTGTTGATAAAGCGCTGCTCCCTCTACGTGGCTCTATAGCAGGTTCGCACGAGCATTGACATCCACCTGCGTTTCCTAAACTTCCTGTATTAATGAGGGGCTCATTCTGCTCATACATCCCTGTAAGTATAAGACACTCCTATGAAACTTAAAACTGACTTTCTTTTAATGTTAGTCTAACAAAACAAAAAACAATTATCATATAAACATTTATCATATAAACAATTATCATATAAACAATTATCATATAAACATTTATCATTTTGGGCAAAATTTTATCAAACAAAGACGAAATTTATGCAAACAAAAAAATATACAAATATCAAACTTACAGTTTTATTTGAGAACCGCGCGAGGTTTTTGTTTTGGTGTATGGTAAACGTTTTTTTTTTTTTAAATATTAGTCAAACTACCTCGACACTTTTACATCTCAGTGCACATATTTTTTGCAATCAGTCTTAATTACAATTGTACATAATCGTACAGAGAAAATATACTGTAACAATAAATATAACAATGAATATAATAGTGGAATAAAAAAAAATCATCCCCAGGCTGGTGAAAAGCCGAAACATTTGTTTTTATAAGTTTGTTACACTCACAGTAGTTATTTGTTGCAGTAGCTCCAATAAATAATATCGTCGTGAATACAAGTAGTTTTTCCATCCTCCAATCCTGAAAAAAAAATAATAAACTATTTTTTTTATAAATCTGAAATAAATTACCGAAAGCGCGTTGATTATGAAAAAAAGAGGAAATATGTTAACTCATACACGGCACCTAAAAAATGACAGTAGATTTAGAACAATTCATGTATATAATATGTATATCCAAGACCTTTGTCCTTCGAGGCTAGATAAAAAATACTCGCTTTTATTGTCTCGTTTCAGTTTTATACTTAAAATGCAAAAAAGACACAACTTCCCCATTAGAATGATTAATACTATTAATTATTTTGACCATTTTTGTACTTGGTCTACCTGGTCAGTGTGTAGGAGCTTTACTAGAAAGATCTTGTAATGGTCACTATCATGGATGTAAGAAATAAAGGTACAAAGAAATATACATTTTTTACCAGAGAAGTTTTTGTAGGTGTTCAAAAAAATTTACAAAGTCGATAGTTTGTGATCCAGGTTGTCACACATTTTTAGCATATTTGATAAACAATACAACGTGGGTAACTTAATTTTGATAATAAGACCAAAGAAATTGAAGTTATAAAAGTTTTCATTGTATAAATGGGACAATTTGTATTTAAGTTCTAGTGTTAAGGTAAAGTTCCCTTGAATTTATTTTAAGCAAGGGGCTATTTCAAATAAAATTCTAATGCTGTCTGTCATATTTGTTTTTCGTTCATTGTTTTGTACATAAATTTGGTCGTTGTTTTTTTCGATATTTTCCCGTATGTAGTGACCTTAACTACGAGACCCCGCATTAGAACTTCGGCTACCGCACAGCCCAAGTGCGAGTGGGAAATCGTAATTCTTAAAGAACAAATCATTCAACAAACTGTTAAGGAAAAGTTTAGTTAACAAATTGGAACGCATGGAAAATATAAAAAAAAAATATATATCATAGCTCTATTAATTCTCTATTAATTCAATTATTTGTCACGTGCTCCACATGCTCTGTGTTGATTGTTTATCAATATCACGATCCGGTCAACTTCGGCAACAATCTCGAAAGTTAATTAGCTTGCGATCAACAATCACTGAATGAAATATTATTTGTTGATAATACGTTATAGGTTGGTAATAACATAACAAAACGTGCATATGCAGGACTTAGTTTAGTATATATGCATGCATTGGTTCAATGATTTCGATAACATTAAAATTACAAGATGCTCGTTTCATATGACTTCAAATCAGCATATGATCCACCCTTCTTATTTTATTTAAAAAAAAGCATTATGCTAAATGTAAAGCATAAGGCGTATCAAAATTTAAGTGTTGATTGATTTGTATAATAAACACAAATTAAGCCTAGGGTCATGCAGGTATCAAAACCCTTAGTCAAAAATACAATCAACACCATTAGGCCAAAATAAAAGACACAAACAGTCCACAAAAAAACAAACCGGGTTTACGGGTTTTGGTCGTTTTTGGAAGCCGTAAGTTGACCGAATGTTACTTACTTTCACGTTCTTGGCAAAAATACCACATTTTATTTTGAAATTTAACTCGGATGCTACGGAGCTTTATTAAGTGGACGAGTAGATAACATACAATAAATTGATAGAGATGTTCCGTTTGGATTCTTTTTAAACTTAAGAGTATATATATTTCTTAGTTAGTTTGATATGCCCGAGCTTACAATAACCTATCAGATTGAAGTGACCACAATATTTCATTACTTATAAAACCTTTGTAAAGTTTAAAGATATCAATTGAATGGTGGATTTTGTTTTTTTATCAAATAATAATAAATAAAGAGATGGAAGTATGATATCCAATGTAGGAATTTGATAAATAGTAGTATTTCATATCAAGCTTTTTACAGTAATATTATTCGGCATCAAGGCCAATACCGGGTCTGGACCTGCGTCGTTGTATGTAATTGATTGATTTAACATGCACAATGAAGCATATACTATCATTCCTTTCAATAGACGTCACTATTTTGTTGTACAATGAGTGTTGTTAAATATCAAACTGTCGGCAAACGAAGAAGTGACTGCACGGTATGTGTTAAAATTGCTGACACGCTACAACTGAACATCAAGCTGCAGATCAAATATAAAATATGCCCCTTCTGTAATAGCCAAGAAAAGTGTGACAAAAGATTTCTACCAAAGTTTTTTGGCTGACGGACGGAGTAGGGCGGTTACTTGACCTGCTTTCGACTTTGGCTACGCTGTTTTTTTTACCTTTAGATCAGTCTTTTTGGCTTAATAGACAGATACGGTTATACTTATTCTTCTAAATGTAATTTAATCAATGCGTCTCATATAATTTAGAGGTGAATCAATTCACTTTATAGTCTAAAATAAAATAGAAATTTCCATTTGCATTGAAATTCTGTACAAGTTTGTTCTGGGCCTTTCATAATATCATGTGTTAATGAACTGTTTATAACGTTGAATCTTATGTACAGTACAGCCGCGGATATTAGAGTATAGACGGTCTGATTTTGTATCATCAGGTTACGAGGGACACTGAAGTTGCTCCCCGAAACTATAAAGTGTATCATTTATTGTTTGTTTGTAGAAGTATTTTTATGTATTATATATCATTTTTATAGATATAAGTGATCTACTACATCGCGATTTGTATTGCTCATGCTTTGTATGCCTTTCGTTGGTCAACTGATCAATATTAAGGGGGTATGATTGAGATCTAAACAATCTAGTTTAAACCCGCCACTTTTGCGTATTTCTGTTTAAGGTCCAGAATATCGTCATTATTGTATTATGCCATGTCTTAATGTTTTATATTATTTGTAGAATACCGGGCGATTTAGCACACGACATATTGTAGAAGAATAAATGATGATCTATTTATATTTTTTGTCTTTTGATGCATAATTATCGGATGTCCTTTATCCTGGTTTTAACGTAAATGAGAAGATGTGGTATGAGCGCCAATGAGACAACTCTCCATCCAAGTCACAATGTATAAAAAGTTAACAATTATAGGTCAAAGTACGGCCTTCAATACGGAACCTTAGCTCACACCGAACAGCAAGATATAAAGGGCCCAAAAATGACTAGTGTAAAACAATCCAAACAGGAAAACCAACAGTCTAATTTATATAAAAAAAAAAAAAAAAAAAAAACGAGAAGCACCTATGAACCACATCAACAAACGTCTCTCTCTTAAGACAACCACTGAACAACAGGCTCCTGACTTAGGACAAGTGCATAAAAATGAAGCGGGTTTAAACGCTTTAACAGGCGCCAACCTTCACCCTAACCTGAGACAGCAGTGTAACATTACAACATAAATAGACACACTATACAATATCAATTGAAATGGCTTAACTCGATCAAAAAGACATTTAAACAAAAACAAGTAAACATACACTGAACGAATAAGTTTGATCTATGACACAATATAAATATAATATTATAACGTAGGTGCCTATATAACATAGACGTTACAGGTAGTAATAAAAAGATGTAGGAATAGTGTCAATAAGACAACTCTTACCTGGGACAAAATGACGTTAAATAAAACAACGTACACAGATAAATTTAAATATAATAATTTTGTTGTTAGGAGTACGGAAGTAAACATTTTTTACAAAATTAATAAATTTGTTGTTCAGAGTACGAGTACAGAAGTGAAAATTTATCGTCATACTAAATACTTATCAAAGGTGGTACATATTAAAAATAGTAAGACGAGATACAACACAAAATAAGTAAACATTGAATTACAGAAATGCATTATAAATTGTGTCAACAGGTCAAATTAACACGAAAGTACGATTTGAGAGTACTCGCAGTTACTGAAAGCTAGTTAAAAGCCAAAAACAATTAACAATAAAAAATGATGCATCAGAGACTAAAAAGCAATTAAAACACATCCCAGAGATTAAGTGTTTTAACGCCATGGACAGTCAAAGAAGACATGACTTGTGCAATACCAAAATAAAAGTATCGACAGGCAGTAGGATCGTGAGGATTTAACCTTAATATAATAAATATGTATCATGTTATATACAGATAAAGCAATCTCTAAATAGAAAATTAACGTGGATGTGTATTTATACATCCCAAAAACCATCCGAAAAGAATACAAATTTAGTTATGTGTTGATGACAAAATCGATGCTAGTACCAATGTAAACAATATTCAAACATCTTATTACAACATTAATAAGATAACCTTTACTAATAAGTTTGTTTAAAGGGTCGATGAGATTACACGGATCATATAGTGATTTCCGCGCTTTTAGTACAATATTACCGTAAAATTTAGTATGTGAAATACAGTTTTTAATAAGTTTTCTACAAGTACAGCCAAATTTACTGATCAAATCTTTGTATCTATGAAAGAATTTAGTAAATGTTTTAAGTAATTTATGGTAACGAAATCCCTGACTTAATAATTTACCAGTGATGCATTGATTACGTTCGTTAAAATCTATGACATCACTACACACACGGGCATAACGAACGAGTTGGGATATATAAACACCGTATGATGGAGCCAAAGGAACAACGCCGTCTAAAAAAGGAAAATTAACAATAGGGAGTGAAAAATCGTCTCTTTTGTCGTAAATTTTAGTATGGAGTTTCCCTTTAGAAATTGAAATGTCTAAATCTAGAAAAGGACAACTACTGCTGTTAATGTTAGATTTATTTAAAGTAAGTTCCTTTGGGTAAATTCGGTAGTATATTTAGAGAACTCTGGATTATTTAACGAAAAAAATATCATCAAGGTAGGTATTGTTGAATGTGTGAACCAAATGTAACAATGACGTGTCTATACTGAGTTTGGCCATCAACTGTGATTCATAGCAATGCAGGAATAAATCTGCTATTAAAGGGGCACAATTAGTGCCCCTAGGAATACCTACTACCTGTCGATACAATTTATCGCCGAAACGTACATATATGTTGTCCAGGAGAAAATTTAAAGCTTCAATCATATCTTCACTTTTCCAGTAAATGTATCTAGCATATTTTCCTTTTTCGTTACAGAAAAAGGCTTTAAACGATTAACAGCGAATAAATTTGCAATAAGATTTTTCAAAAGACCATTTAATTAAATATGAAAACTTTTTCTTGATAAGATTGTGTGGAAATGTAGTGTAGAGAGTAGAAAAATCATAAATGTAAACAGAATTAAAAGGACCATCAAAAGCGTGTATTTTATCTAAAACCTCTAAAGAATTTTTAACACTCCAAAAAATTTAATACCATTATTTTCATAAACTTTATTACAAAAGTTAATAATCAGTTAATAATAGTAGTAAGAGAGGTAGTTAGAAGCACTGACAGATTAGTAGTAGAACACTTACTAGATGCGGCGATGAAACGAAATTTAAATGGTTGTTTGTGTAATTTAGGTAACCAGTACATAGTCGGGACTTTCAAATGTTCGGAAGAGGCTTTAAAACTGGGTAGTGGCAGTGATTTGCTTGTTTACAATTTGACTCTCTGTGGAGCGAACGGACCTGAATGTAGAAGAATAATGGTAATTTCGTTTTAGAGAACTTCCGTGTAGTATATGCGTCACACCACCACTACATTATTGGCCTCTTTGTCTGCCGGTACGAACACAAACCGCTTTGCGAGTACTTATAGTTTATTTTTTATTCTAGAAATGGGTATACCATGAACCCTATTATTAATTTCAGAATTGTTTTTTTAAAATGAGATATACGAATATTAACAGTATTCTTATTTTTCACTGATGAGTCTTTTGTAGACGAAACGCGCGTCTAGCGAAAATACAAAATTTCAATCCTGGTATCTATGATGAGTTTATTTATTCAAATAACTGTCTAGAGATTTTTTATCTGATTTTTTCACGTTTACACCGATTTTTACAGTAGGCAGACAGAGCGTCTTTAATGAACTGACGACACTGTTTCCAATCTGTAATAGATGAAGGACGATATTTAGTGCCTTTCTTAAGAAAAGTTTTGACCTCACGGTCTTCAACGATGCTGAGGTCTCCTGTAATGTCATGACCATAGCATGACTAGTGGAGCAGTCCATTCTGGTGCATTTGAGTTCAGGACCTGTCTTTGGTGGGGTTCATATAACAGAAAATTATGTTTTTTCTGTAGAGTGTTTTTCATCATTTTTTGGACATAGTTGTGTCTGTCCTTTTCGACACGTGATTTGTATTGTTCCCTTGGTATCTTTTTCGCATTTTGAAAATAAAATATCGAACACTGATCGGGATTTAATTTGACATGTTTATTGTATTACAATTGACCTTATTTGCAAAACCAATAACTCATCTGATCAAACCAAGTGTTTCCTTGTCCGTGGACAAATTCCTCTTTCGTTTTACCAATATTGTTTTCATATTAGTTACTTAACCACAAATGAAATTTGAAAATAACTGTTTGTTTATAAATAACGAGTGTGTCATCGGCATTATCATTTACTAAATTTCACCAATTAACTTGAGGTATATTTCTGATAATGGATGGTACGTACCCTCCAGTAATGTATGTTTCGGCATTGCAAATTTTACCAACGATAAATTGCGTAAATTTTAATGAATTATCATTTGATGAATTTAAGAAATTTTTACAGAACGTTAGGTTTTAATTCCTTTAGTCAAAGTTGACAGTTTTGGCTATTCCATTTAGATTAGGCCCATGTAGGCCCTTTTAGATATTAATTTGTACATTTGTTTTTTTTCACTGTTACATTGGTTTTTCAAAAATGTTGACTCAATATTTTCCTGGTGCAGATAAATTGTTGATAGGACGAGTCACGATACGAATTCAAATTAAAAAGCCTAAATATACGAAGTACAAGCAGTATCATGGCCAAACAAATTATAACTCACATAATATAGAAGTAAGACGCTGTTGTATGATTGTCAATGAGACAACTATCCACCAGAGACCAAATGGCGTAGAAGTTGCACACTCTAGGTCACCGTATGTTCTTAAACATTGAGCAATTCCCTTACTGCATAGCAAGTTATTAAAGGCTCTAAATGACAAACGTAAAACAATTAACAAAAACAAGAATGTGTCCATAGTACACGGATGCCCCACTCGCACTATCATTTTCTATGTTCAGTGGACCGTGAAAATGGGGGAAAATCTCTAATTTGGCATTAAAACTAGAAAGATCATATCATAGGGAACATATATTCTAAGTTTCAAGTTGATAGGACTTCAACTTCATCAAAAACTACCTCGACCAAAAACTTTAACCTGAAGCGGGACGAACGGACGGACGGACGGACGAACAGACGAACGAACGAACGGACGGACGGACGCACAGACCAGAAAACATAATGCCCCTCTACTATCGTAGGTGGGGCATAATAAATATGATATATATCAAGAAACGACAACCATTGAATTACAGGCTCCATGACTTGGGATAAGCACATACAGAATGTGGGGTAAAACATGTTTGCGAGCACCCAACCCTCCTTCTTACATGGGACAGTCGTGTAAAAGGACAACATAAGAACAAATTATAAAAAATCACTTAAAAAGTTAAATCAACAGATCTACATAAAACACAAAAAAACAACTAACAAAAACACGAAAGACACAAAGTACAGCTCAAAGCTAATAAAAAAATCATAAATGTAAAACTGAAATATCACCCAATACACATTGAATATCCAATGAATTAAGTGCAATGATGTCATTAACAGTCAGAGAAAAACATGATCTAGTGCAATTCCAAAATAGGTGTCGACAGAATGTAGGACCATGAATGTATGTTGTACAGGTGTATATCAATAATATTTAGTTTGGTTTTAATTTATTGATAACAAAATCAATATGTGTACCAATAAAAACAATATTCAAAGATCTAATTACAGTGTTATATTGTAACCTTTTAAGTTTATTTAGAGGATCGATAAGTTACCCGGATCGTATCCTAATTTACGAGCTCGATAAACAACATCACCGAAAAATTAGGATGTGCTATCCCGTTTGTAATAAGTTTTCTACAGGTACAGCCAAACTTTCAAAACTTTGTATATATGAAAAAAATAGAGTAAAGGTTTTAAAAGCAATTTATGGTAACGAAATCCTTGAATTCATAATATACCAGTAATACATAGATTACGTTATACGGCCATAGTGAATGAGATGGCTATAGAAACACCGTAAGATGAGACCAAAGACACTTCATCGTCCAAAAAAGGAAAATATCACCAGAGAACGAAAATCGTGCCTTTTGTCGTAAATTTTGTGAAGATTTTCCCGTGAAAAAAATGAGAATTTTAATTTACTTCTGCTGCTAATATTCTTACAAATCAACATCAAGTCAAGTCAATTGTCATCCATGACACACAAAAATTCAAAATAAATAAAATCGAACTGTATGCCATAAAAAAGGTCTAGTGAATAAGTAAAACCAGTTTAATACATTTATTAAAAACTAATCACTTTGGAGATCTAACAAGTTGTAAACCGGATTGAAGACAGATAACCTCCCTTAGATTCTCACAAATCAGTCGTGCATGGAGTCACACTTTGACAAACGTAAATATGACATGTCAAATCTCATAATGACCAATATGACCTCTTTGTCCAGTCAATATGTCCACAGGTCATTAAATCCATTAGTATGACTCTGTAATGAAGAAAGTAGGTTGTTAGACTAATTATGCCAATACATTAAACGAATTCGGTGGTACGTGTAGCGTAATGCATGTAATACATAAAATAATTTAGCTAACGGGGTTATAATGCATGTAGTACCACTGCCGTTACAGTTTAATTACACAAACATTATCGAATTGTATCAATTAAACAGGGCCAGGCTGACCTTTAAACCTTGAAAATATTCAAATAAAAAAGGATTATGTTTATACATTTTATCCGGAACACTTCAGTTCAAAATTTATGAATTATTTCATTATTTTTTTAAACAATCGTAGTATTTACGTTCTAGGTGATGTTGTGTGACTAAAATATTATTTTATAGAGTGAAATTATGTAATAAGAATAAATAGATAACAGATAACGATATACTGAGATCACAGATATATACTTAGCACATATTCAAATTCAAATAGTTTGATGAATAGAAAAACACAATGACTGGAATAAAAAAACCACCACAAAACAGTAACATAAAACACAAATGATAATTAATGAGGGGGTTGACATAGGGTTGGTCATTTTACAAAACCTGCTTTTGAAATTTTTTGACACTTCCCAATTTTTTTCCCTTTATTTTTCCTAGACCTCACTTTTTTATACCCTATATCAACATCCCTATTTTCTATATCCCCTATATCCCAAATCCCCACTGTTTTATCCCCTATATCCCAAATTCCCACTGTTTTATCCCCTATATCCCAAATCCCCACTTTTTTTACCCTCTATCTCCCACATCCCAAAAATGTGTCATCCCCCTCAATTGATCATGTATAGATAAAGTTTGATATGGAAGATTGTTTACGTGTCATTGCGCATGTCATTTGGCTCTTTTTTAAATTGGTATATTTTGGTGGAGTTTTGTCGGGTTTTTTTTTTATGCGACAGTTTCTAAGGATAAAGAATCTCTCTGATAAAGATGTCCCCAATTCCTATGCAATAAGATATCGTTTTGACGGTACTAAGGGCAATATAGATTAAAACGAGTTTCATTCGAGGGAAAATTATAAATAAAATTATAAATGCGTTGTTATCGGAGAGAATCGTTTAAGCAACTTGTCAGTATAGTCAGTATAGTCAGTGTTCACTGATGTCTCATCTTGTCAAAATGGACTTAATTTTAATTTTAGTTCATTTATATGTTTTGGAGTTTAGTGTGACGTCCATTTTCACTGAACTAGCACACAATTTTAGTTAGGGGCCAGCTGAGGACCACCTCCGGGTGCGGGATTTTCTCGCTGCATTGAAGACACATTGGTGGCCTTCGACTGTTGTCTGCTCTTTGGTCGGGTTGTTGTCTCTTTGACATATTCCCCATTTCCATTTTCAATTTCATTAAGCATATACATGATATAGTGAAACACTTTGTCGGTTTCACATAAGATGGTTAAGTGGTTATAAGAACGTTGATTGTCAATACTTCTACGGTGCTTTCAAAAGTATACAAAATTACGGTATCGGGATGGAATAATTATTTAGTAAGATTCTTGCCGGACCGTGCATAATGTTCTCAATGGTGACCAACATATTTGTAAAGTATTCGCATTCGGTGTATAATAGTATGGTATAAATGTCTGCTGATATTTAATCTAAGTACTTACTTCTGTAACTATTCTTATAGTTAGTATAGTGGTTAATATTTTTACTGTTAGGATATACTCCATATCCGTAGTAGCGACCTTTGTTGCCACCGATACTACCAATACCACCAACTGATCCAAAACCACCACCGACAAATCGTCCTGCTACACCACCAATACCACCTAGACCATTAAATCCACCGCCGAATCCACCTCCGCTGCCAGAACTACCGCTAGATCCTGCTGAAAAAAATGATGATGAATTTATCTTATACTCTTGTCAAATAAATTTTTTTTAAATAGGCCACTCCATGGTTATTACAACCATATTGAATAAGGGCAGATTTTTTTGGTGGAGGGGGAAATAGTAATAAACTACGGGAAAACATATGCATGTTTCTAAGCAACTGTTCTGTTTCAATGATGGTGTCCCGTGTTTTTTAAGCATTTTCACCTCCACTATGAAAATATTTCCCGTATTCAATATGGCTGAAATAACAGTGAAAGGGTATATCAGAAGACTTAATCTTGAATTCCTGAGATATAAGACATCTATTTTTAATGATAGATTACCTTAGTACACAGTTATAATTTGTTTACCTATCTTTGGTGTTTTTTCTCAATTTATCTGTACCAAGCAAAATCAGTTGTAGTTTCAAAATTTACTAAAGTCAGATTAATTAGGAAGTTGTTCAACGTATACTTACCACTTTCGTCATCATCGAAATCAAAATCATCACTTTCTCCACCACCGGAACCGGAACCGCCACGTCCACCACTTCCTCCGCCAGAACCTCGGAAGCGACCCCTAAAACCTGATCCACCACCAAAGTTTCCGCTTCCAAATCCGCCTCCATTGGCATAGCTGTTACCGCTACTATAACCATATGACCCATATTGGGGATACTGTGTACCATATCCAGCATATCCACCGTATAATGGTCCACTGTTAAATACTGGTGCACTTCCAAAGTTGTCCTCATCGTAATCCGGTCGATATTTATGTACATGCGTTACATGTATATTCTGGTGTGGTTTTCTGTGGTAGTAAGTAGATTTTGACTGCGATGAATGTCCACCCCTGTTTAAAGCAGGTCCCAGACTACCTGTAATTGATCCCGTTGAAGTCGGTCCAGGTCTATTTACAGACGCCCCAAGTATTCCACCATTTCTATTTACGGACGCCCCACGTATTCCACCATTAAAGTCATCTTGAAAATCCCCATCGAAATCGTCTTGTATATCTCTATCAAAGTCATCTCCATCGTTACCAAACGTTGGTTGTATTCCAATAGATGATCCACCAATGGATCCCTGTCTTGGAGATATTTTTCTTGCTATACCAGAAGGTCGACCTGCAGAACTGAAACCTAGAATACCATTGTCGTCGTCAAAGTCATCTCCATTGTCGTCAAAAGATGTTCTCACAGGTGATGGTGCCACACCAGCACTACCAGTGGTTCGAACAGAGGCTAGTTTCCTGTGATACGTTTTTTTGGCTATTGGCCGAATGGAAGCTCTACTACCGCCGCTTCTTACAACAGCAGGCCCAAGAACTCCTCTATTTATTTCATCTTCGTCGTTATCAAAAGATCTTCCAATATTGATCGGTGATGGCACATTTTTTATTATAGGTCTAATAGCAGATTTTCTTTGATGATTCTTAATTGTTGGTCGTACAGATCGACTTCCGGTTCTTGCCCTAGCAACAGAAGGACCAAGCACTCCAATGTTGATATCATCAAAATCGTCGTCGTCATTGAGAGTCCTTATTCCAAAATTGTTTCCAATATTGCCTCTTGGTCTAATAATGGATGAACTTTTCGAATAATATCTAGACCTCCCTGATGGCCTTATCGACGTACCTAAGGATCCAGTCGTTAACATTCCACTACCATAGTTGTTGCCATAGGAGCCATAACCTCGACTTCCGCTATAACTGTTACCATATCCTTTATTTCGACTATACCCAGTATTATATGAGAGTCCGGTGGATCCAACTGAAAAAAGCCATCAATAAAAAGTTTTCATTACATGTTATCATATAAAAATGTAACATGAAAACAAATATTTATTAGAGTCTTGATGGGGAGTCCTTCATTACTTATTTTAACTTTTTATACCATTTTTCTCTATTCTTTATTTTTTGTGCCCATTTTTCTCTGTTCTTTATAATTAAGCATTCTTTATTGTAGTGAAGTTTGGTCTCTTTATATGATTAAAGATATTACAAATCTAGAATCAAATTTTGGGTCATTGGCTACCATTAAAATTCAGAAAAAATTTGCAAAAACTTTAATTGGAGTAAATAAAACAGCTGTCAATTTGGCAGTACTAGCTGAACTTGGTATATATATATCCAGTTTTTATAGAAGCTTTAAAACTGTCAATTGGCTTCTGGTTGCATGTGATAAAATCTGGTAATATTTGTTTACTTAAAGATGTATATAGTTCAAACCTGCAATTAACCAATGGATTTGCAAGAAAGATTGAACAGTTACTTGCTACATTAAATTTTTCACATGTTTGGGAAAATCAGGATACTATTTCACAAAGGAGTTTATTGTATGCACTTCATACCAAACTTAATGATATCTGAATTATTGGAAAGAAAATATTTTTTGTGGTGATAAATCATTGAACGGCAATAAGCTCAAAATATAGACAGCTTAAAGAAAATTACAAATTAGAAACCTATTAAATGTTAAGCATTGACAAAAAAGTAATAGGACATTTTGCCAAAATTCGCATAAGTAATAGTGTTCTTAAAATTGAACAAGGACAAAACTAAAACTCCATTTGAAGAAAGAATTTGTCCCTTCTGTCTTTTAGAAGTAGAAGATGAATTTCATTTTACTATAAAATGTACAAAACGAAATACAATAGAGAACAATTATTTTCTAAAATTAGTGAAATAGTTCCCTCTTTTTTAAATATGACAAATGAAGCAAGATTCAATTTTTTGTATACGTGTGGTGAGAATGATATAATAAGAATTATTGTAAAATTCATTAGTGACATGTTCAATTCTAGAAATGCTTTATTGGGTTGTAAATAACTTTGTGGTACCACCTCCTCAGCAGAGATTAGATACATATATTAATGTAACAATATTTTCTTTTTAATAATGGAGGGGATATACAAATTTATATATACAATGTTTATAAATGTGGACAGATATAAGTTTGTATGTTTATGTATAGCCAATGTTTATTGTCTTTGGTAACAATCCTATAATTTTGGATTTTAAACCAAAAAAATATCTTATCCCATCCTTACCCTCATATCATGTGTCCATGCTTCCCTTACAATGATCTGGCAACACATCATTCTACTTTCTGTTCAAGTAACTGTTAAATCAGCCATATGATGTTCAGCTTTCAAAAATATTAAGACGTGTATTATCACGACAAAACCAAAGGATCCCGAAAAGTCGTTAAAACAGAAAGTAGAACGGAGTGTAAGCAAAGCGTGGAATCAGGATCTGTATTTAAATCAGATCGTGAACAGTAATCTTAAGACACTTACGACTTCCTCGAAATCCTGACGATCCTCCTCGGCTTCCTCGAAATCCTGAGGATACTCCTCGACTTCCCCTGTTGTAACTGCGATAAGTTGGATATCTGATGAAACTTTGGCTACCACCACGCAGTAAACCAGTTGGTTGATATCCGTTGTATGAGTAGTCATCATCCCAGTCACCAAAGTTCCCTATCAAATGATAAAGTAAATTACTTTTCATATATATAATGTTTAAGCTAATTTTGCAATGGTAAATAGAACAATATTTTGTCATATAAAATTTATTAGTGGAAAGGTTTAATACACATGCCTTATTGGTTTATTTTTATATTCATTTATTTGGCCTTTTTAAGTATTTTCTTTCTTCTTTTTTTTCTTTTTTGCCAGGATAAAATGTCACTGTTTCGATCTTATAACTGTGGGGCTAGGAAAGATTATGACTGGTTTCACCTGAATTTGTTCACTCATTAGGTCAAGATCGGAAGTTCGAAGAACCTTAGTGAGATTTGAACATTAAAGAGTCAAAATGGTATACAATAAGATATATTTCTTTTGTACATTTTGACATTCATAAAAATAAAATTTGGTAGGGCTATACGTACATTCAGGTATAAGTTCATTTTGATTCAGTATTGCGAATTGTACATATTTTTACATCGAGTTACATCCGAATCAAAGTGAATTAATTTAGGTATGTACGACACTACTTTGTTTTACTTTAAATAAACATTTTATTTTAGTTTGGTATGTCCTTCTTATTGATTATCAAAACAGGAAAAAAGTTAAACTTCTCCGTCTCTTGTAGAAAGTTGTCTCATTGGCAACCATACACATACGTTATTTTGAAAAAATAATAACTTTGATATGCATATAAATAAGGAGATATGGTATTATTGCCAATGGGATAATTACCCACCAGAGTTCAAATGAAGTTGATGTAAGCAACTATAGGAAACCGTTCGGCCTTCAACAATGAGAAAAATCCATACCGAATAGTCGGCTATAAAAGGCCCCGACATAAAAAATGTGAAACAATTCAAATAAGAAAACTAACGGCGTAATGTATAACAAAACAATTTTCGAAGAACAAATATGACAGACATGAACCAACGACAACGGCGGGGTTAAACATGTTTGTATTTAGTTCATACTTACAAATGTCGTCTGCTAGAGACAATCCTAGAACACTGAGCAACAATTGCAGGGACAGATGCATACTGGATTTCTGTTAGAAGAAGAATATATATGTACAAGAAGTCATAATCAGTTCACATACCCCATTGATATTTTTAAAACAAAACATCAACAAGAAGAGGATTGCACTCTTAGTTACTTGCCCTGGCGATAAGATTTAACGAGATTCATTTTAATTTGCCCCCCCCGTGAAATTAAACTCAATATTACATGTTTCAACAATTTCAGAAAAACCTAACGATGTTTGTAATAAACATGGAAATGAAAGTATTGATGAAACTATTTTCGGTTATTTTTTTGCATTGTGTAAACAATAAGTTTTGTTTTCAAAGTTTGCGACAAGGATATCCGATGTATCAGCAGTTATTTTATAAGCTACCAAATTTGGACAATTTTGAATTATTCGAAAAAAAAATATGCCATCATATTTATTGACAAATTTTGCTTTTGGTGTTATCGAACAGTAAAGATTTTTTTATGTTTCATAGAATTATTTTATCAGTAAATTTACAATTTTTGTTATTTATCAATAAGTCAGGGTTAATTGATTGCTGGCATTTAATATAAAAATTTGCTCAATACTTTTCTTTTGTATATATTAGTAATTTTGTTTAAATAAAATTCAACTTTCTTTAAATAATTAAGATAAGATATCTTCATATAATCCCATACAAATTGTACAAATTTATGTGACTTTTTTACCATCAAAAAGTAGAATAAATATCTGTAAATAAATGCTTCTCAATTAATGATCTGTATAGAAAAAAAATCCGTCTTACCTATCCAACCGAACCCTTATGTTCAGGACGAAAATGTACTTCATGAAAACATTTGTTTTCTATATATAACCCCTAAAAAGCATACTACTTAAGACTAATTACAAGTTTTCTACCCTAGACATAAATAATTGATAATGCAGAAATTGACAAGTAAACATAGCTTGTAAATATTTTGCTACAAGTTTTGGTTGTAAAAATGACCAGAGGTGTTGTAAGTCTTTGTTTACAAATAATTATATATTGTTCTTTTCGTGTAAACATGATGATATGCTATCTATGGCATGCGCTATCAGACTTCAATACACTGCAATAAAAACAACTGTTTACATGTAACAAAACAATTAGGAAGATGCATAATTTAAGAACTTTGTAATAATATGCTAAAAAGCATTTTACTGTACGGTCAAAGGTTAAAAGGCATGCGAATTTGCATTAGTGTCCCTTTCAATGACCGCCAGGCACGCGATCGTCAATTACACGAACGTCTTGAAAACATAAAATTGTATTTCAATCATTGAATGGTATGTAAAGTGTTTTTCTAGTAATTGAGAAAGAATATTGAAATGTCAACAAATCCATTTAGTGCCTAAAACTCTTTAAGGTAACAGTTTGCAGATAGACGTCTTAACCTAGCAAAGGAAAATTATATTATTAATAGTCAGTGTTTTACTTCTAATTTATAAATTGCGGGATAAGTGGAGAGGCGGCAAATACCACGTCTGAGGCATAACCTGACCAGGGATCGAACACTTTAAAAGAGAACACAATCCACGGAGGCTATTCCGATAAAAGGAATAAAATGCTTTCAGTTAATAATAATATCTTATGATATGTTTTAGAGATAATCGTTATTATAGATTATAATTATATAAAACCATGTGGGATGATGCCAGTCAATTTATATATTTGGTTTTCAAGAGTTTTTACTTCTGTAATCTATAAAAGTGTAATCAAAAATTCAAACAACACATTGTTTGCGCTTGCGTATACGGAAATCAGCATCATATGTTTGAATAAAAGGCGATGTGTTGTAAACCTTTAACTAGGATGGGACCGACCGTGCGAGGGCTTTATAGCCCGTCAAGGTCGTTAAAAACCCCCAATAAACCTTTAATTAGACAACAACCCAGCGATAAAATTAACTAAAAAGACATGTTAAGGGTAACATACAGTCGATTGTCATTTGGATTCTGGTGGATAGTTGTCCGATTGTCAATATATATGACATACCACAACTTCTTATTTCATATTCAATAATAAGCAGGTGTTTATAAAGTTCTAAATTATCCCTACATTACAAAAATTGAGAAGAAATGTAACAATCAATGATCTTCCAGCAACACCATTTTCTTTTAAATATAAAAAAAACAATCAATCAATTTATGACATAAGACCAACACTGCAGAGGTCTATGATTTATTAAATAAGGAGATGTTGAAGTGAGGATCATAACTTGCATACTTTCTGGTTAAGATGCTCGCGTCTGTTTCTATATCATAATTGTGAGCTTGCGTCTGCTTCTATCTCATAATTTTGTGCTCGCGTCTTCTTCTATCTCATATAAGTGTGTGCTTGCGTCTGATTCTATCTCATAAGTGTGTGATCACGTCTGCTTCTATCTCATATAAGTGTGTGCTTGCGTCTGCTTCTATCTCATAACTGTGTGCTTGTGTCTGCTTCTATCTCATAGGTGTGCAATTCATTATAATTTTGTAACCACACACTCTTATGTTTTTCAACATCAGGAAATTGGTTAATTGCAAACATGTCAAGAATTTGTTACTGTATTCTTTGATGTGAATACATGTAAATAATCAAAACTTGAAAATTGATTACTTTTGTTACATCATGATGTTTATGAAAACAATACCCGTTTTCGATATTTTCTGTGAATGTACAAATGATATGTTTTTATTATATTTTTTCTGGAATGGCTATTACCACGGAAATTTTGACAGGAAATGATGATTTTTATTAATATGTTCGCAACGGCAAATTAACGAAGAAACTTTCGACACATCAAAGTTGTAATGACATTGCCGGATTTACAGTCGATGTGTTTTTCTTGTTCTCCGTCAATGAAAACTTACAATTACGTTAGAAAAGCTATCGTGTTGGTCGGTACACCTGGTCAAAATAAAGAGTGAAAAATTCTTCATCCAATGTGCAAATAATATGGAGTTTTATAATTCAGGGAGTATCAAATATAATCTAGTTTTTGTGCGTTCAAGCTTAACATCATTTGGTTAAAAGTTATGTATAAGCGACTAAACTTGTTTTTTTCCCTTAAAACTGAAATAGCGTCAGCCATTTTATCTTTCTTTGTTCTGAATTCTATGCAGTTTTTGAAAGCTACATTTATATAGTATTTTTATAATTTTTAAATCAAATCGTTGTTAGCCTTTGCATCATATTTCCTCTAGTGTGTCCTATCGGAGGTAATAAAAACCATAACCGAAAAAACAACATAGACATTAAAAAGAAAAACAATTGCTTGCTCAACATGAAACCCAACAAACACGCGGACGAGCTCAGATACTCTAGAATGGTATAAAATAAAACTCATCAAAGATACCAGGTTTATAATTTTGCACACCAGACACACAAAAGTCTACAAAAGACTCATCAGTGACGCTCGAATCGAACAAGTCTAAAGGACAAATAATGTACGAAGTTAAAGAGCATTGGGGATAAAAAATAAGTCCAAATGGTTGCCATTCTCATTGTTTTCTTATGTATTTTATTTGATATTCTATCATTTCAAAGTTCTTTTGCTATCAAATATTTCATATTACTTATCAATACTGAGGTTTCCTTCCCCTGGGCATAGATGGCTTGGCACAACTTTTTGGAATCTTTGTTTTTTCAATGCTCTTTGATTTTGTACTTGATTTGGCCGTCCAGCATTTTTGTTCTGAGCACTACTGGTGAGTCTTGTATAGATGAAACGAGAGTAGGGCGTAAATTCTAAGCCTGGTGTATTTGATGAGAATATACCGATCTATCATTTTTCACTTTTCTTAATTAAAGGCGTAGGTCAGCTTGTAGCTTAAAATGGTTTTAAAGCTGAAATTAAACTGTCTGTAGACCTAGAATTGGCTTCACACAGCAGCTTTCATTAACAATTGTTGATAGACGATTTGGCCTCTTTTTGAAAAAGAATAGGATTAACGATTTCTGACGCCCAAAATTAATTACAGTAACGAGGCAAAACGAAGATCCACCTGTATAATTCACGATTGTTTTCTATCTTTTGCAAAACAAGTTTGTTTTAGGCATCTTTTATCTATTTCAAATACTATTATTAATTATATTAATAATTTTTTATATAGGTAATTCATATATTTGGTGATTGTTGCTTTAATTACACAAACATTGTTGCTGTGTATCATATTTGTTTTTCGTTCATTGTTTTGTACATAATTCAGGTCGTCAGTTTTCTCGTTTGAATTGTTTTACATTTGTCATTTTTGTGGCCTTTTATAGCTGACTATGCGGTACGGGTTTGCTCATTGTTGAAGTTCATACGGTTACATATTGTTATTAAATTCTATGTCATATGGTCTCTGGTTGAGAGTTGTCTTATTGGCAATCATACCACATCTTCTTATTTTTATATTGTAGGAATTTTTATTTCTGAATACACCTTTATACTTAGCTTCGACACAAAATGCATTGCATATTTTGTAGGTGAAAAGAAAGCCGAGTGCGTAAGTTTTTCCTGCCAGTACATAGCCTTTACACTATTAAGACTTCTACAGCACCTCCAGGTGGCAGCACTTCTCACGATATTATACATTTGGTGCGTCTGAAGCTCTTATATGGATTAAGCTTCATCAGGAACGCTCACACCAATGATAACTTAATAACTTCATCAGTTCAGTGCCCACAAAGGAACCTGATGTTCAGTGGTTGTCGTTTGTTGATGTGGTTCATATGTGTTTCTCGTTTCTCGTTTTTTTATATAGATTAGACCGTTTGTTTTCCTGTTTGAATGGTTTTATACTTGTAATTTTTGGGGCCCTTTATAGCTTGCTGTTCGGTGTGCGCCAAGGCTCCTTGTTGAAGGCCGTACTTTGACCTATAATGGTTTTCTTTTACAAATTGTGACTTGGATGGAGAATTGTCTCATTGGCACTCATACCACATTTTCTTATATCTAATAACTTCACGCACAAAGGAACAGACATTACTTCACCCACAAAAGGCCAGACATAACTTCAACCACAAAGAGCCAGACATAATTTCCCCAACAAAGGGGCAAATGTAACTTCACCAACAAAAGGCCAGACATAGCTTCACCCACAATTGACCAGACATAACTTCACCTACAAAATAACCAAAAACTACCTCAACCACAATGGACCAGACATAATTTTATCCACAAAGGGGCAAATGTAACTTCACCCAAAAAGGACCAGACATAACCTTACCACAAAAGGCCAGACGTAACTTCAATCACAAAGGACCAGACATAACTTCACCCACAAAGGACCAAACATAACTTCAACCACGAAGGACCAGATATAACTTCACCCACAAAGGACCAGACATAACTTCACCCACAAAGGACCAGACATAGCTTCACCAACAAAGGGCAAGACATAGCTTCATCAACAAAGGACCAGACATAACTTCACCCACAAAAGTCCAGGCATAACTTTACACACAAAAGTCCAGACATAACTTCACACACAAAGATCCAGACATATTTAACAAAGGGCAAGACATAGCTTCACCAACAAAGGACAAGACCATAACTTCAACCACAAAGAGCCAGACATAACTTCACCCACAAAGGCCAGACATAACTTCACCCACAAAACGCAAGACAAAGCTTCATCAACAAAGGGCAAGACATAGCTTCACCAACAAAGGACCAGACATACCTTCACCCACAAAGGACCAGACATAACTTCACCCATAACGGACCAGATATAACTTCACCAACAAAGAGCAAGACATAGCTTCACCAACAAAGGACCAGACAAAACTTCAACCACAAAGAGCCAGACATAACTTCAACCACAAAAGACCAGACATAACTTCAACCACAAAGATCCAGACATATTTTCACCAACAAAGGGCAAGACATAGCTTCACCAAAAAAGGACCAGACATAACTTCAACCACAAAGAGCCATACATAACTTCACCCACAAAGGCCAGACATAACTTCACCCACAAAGGACCAGACATAACTTCACCCATAAAGGGCAAGACATAGCTTCACCAACAAAGGACCAAACATAACTTCAACCACAAAGAGCTGCTCATATCTTCAACCACAAAGAGCCAGACATAACTTCACCCACAAAGGGCAAGACATAGCTTCACCAACAAAGGACCTGACATAACTTCACCAACTAAGGGCAAGACATAGCTTCACCAACAAAGGACCAGACATACCTTCACCCACAAAAAACCAGACATAACTTCATCAACAAAAGGCGAGACATAGCTTCACCAACAAAGGACCAGACATAACTTCACCAACAAAGGGACAGACATAACTTCACTAAGAAAGGGCAAGACATAGCTTCACCAACAAAGGACCAGACATAACTTCACCCAGAAAGGACCAGACATAACTTCAACAACAAAGGGCAAGACATAGCTTCACCAACAAAGGGCCAGACATAACTTCACCAACAAAGGACCAGACATGACTTCACCTACAAAGGACCAGACATAACTTCATCCACGAAGGACCAGACATAACTTCACAAAAAAGGGCAATACATAACTTCACCAACAAAGGGGAAGACATAGCTTCACCTACAAAGGATCAGACATAACTTCAACCACAAAGAGCCAGACATAACTTCACCAACTAAGGGCAAGACATAGCTTCACCAACAAAGGACCAGACATAACTTCACCCAAAAGCACCAGACATAACTTTACCAACAAAAGATCATACATAACTTCAACAGACAAAACTTCATCAACAAAGGCCAGACATAACTTCACCCACAAAGGCCAGACATAACTTCACCCAAAAGCACCAGACATAACTTTACCAACAAAAGATCATACATAACTTCAACAGACAAAACTTCAACCACAAATCACCAGACATAACTTCACTAACAAAAATCCAGACATAACTTCACCGAAATAGGACCAGACATAACTTCACCTACAAAGGACCAGACTTAACTTCACCCACAAAGGACCAGACATAACTTCAACCACAAAGGACCAGACATAACTTCAAACACAAAGCGCCAGACATAACTTCAAACACAAAGGACCAGACATAACTTCATCAACAAAAGGCGAGACATAGCTTCACCAACAAAGGACCAGACATAACTTCACCAACAAAGGGACAGACATAACTTCACTAAGAAAGGGCAAGACATAGCTTCACCAACAAAGGACCAGACATAACTTCACCCAGAAAGGACCAGACATAACTTCAACAACAAAGGGCAAGACATAGCTTCACCAACAAAGGGCCAGACATAACTTCACCAACAAAGGACCAGACATGACTTCACCTACAAAGGACCAGACATAACTTCATCCACGAAGGACCAGACATAACTTCATCAAAAAAGGGCAATACATAACTTCACCAACAAAGGGCAAGACATAGCTTCACCAACAAAGGACCAGACATAACTTCAACCACAAAGAGCCAGACATAACTTCACCCACAAAGGCCAGACATAACTTCACCCACAAAGGACCAGACATAACTTCACCCACAAAGGACCAGACATAACTTCACCAACAAAAGATCATACATAACTTCAACCACAAATCAACAGACATAACTTCAACCACAAATCACCAGACATAACTTCACTAACAAAAAGCCAGACATAACTTCACCGAAATAGGACCAGACATAACTTCACCCACAAAGGACCAGACATAACTTCACCCACAAAGGACCAGACATAACTTCAACCACAAAGGACCAGACATAACTTCACCAACAAAGGACCAGACATAACTTCAACCACAAAGAGCCAGACATAACTTCACCCACAAAGGACCAGACATAACTTCACCAAGGAACCAGACATAACTTCACCCACAAAGGCCAGACATAACTTTACCCACAAAGGACCAGACATAACTTCAACAACAAAGGACCAGTATAACTTCAACCACAAAGAGCCAGACAGAAATTTACCCACAAAGGGTCAAATTTAACTTCACCAGAAAAGGACAAGACATAACTCCACCACAAAAAGCCAGACATAACTTCAACCACAAAGAGCCAGACATAACTTCACCCACAAAGGACCAGACATAACTTCACCCACAAAGGACCAGACATAACTTCACCAACAAAGGACCAGACATAACTTCACCAACAAAGAGCCAGACATAACTTCACCTAAAAAGGACCAGACATAACTTCACCCACAAAGGACCAGACATAACTTCACCCACAAAGGACCACACATAATTTCACCCACAAAGGACCACACATAACTTCACCAACAAAATAACCAAAAATTACTTTAACCACAACTGACCAGACATAATTTTACCCACAAAGGGTCAAATTTAACTTCACGTAAAAAGGACCAGACATAACCCCACCACAAAGAGCCAGACAACTTCACCCACAAAGGACCAGACATAACTTCACCAACAAAGGACCAGACATAGCTTCACCAACATAGGGCCAGACTTAGCTTCACCCACAAAGGACCACACATAACTTCACATACAAAATAAAGAAAATAACTACAACCACAAACGGGCAGACATAATTTTACCCTCAAAAGGCCAAATCAACTTCACCCAAAAAAGACCAGACATTACTCCACCACAAAGAGCCTGACATAACTTCAACTACAAAATAACCAAAAATAACTTCAACCACAAAGCCCAGACATAATTTTACCCACAAAGGGGCAAATGTAACTTCACCCAAAAAGGACCAGACATAACGCCACCACAAAGAGCCAGACATAATTTCACCTACAAAGGGCCAGACATAGCTTAAAATACAAAGGGCTAGACATAACTTTCAACACAAAGGGCCAGACATAAGGGAGCTGCCATTTGATTTTTATGGGGGGGCTAGGATGAAAAATTTTGTCCTGCATTTTTTTAGTTGTGATCTCTGTCCTGCCTTTTTATTTTTCACTCTATTCGTGCCTGCCTTTTTTTTTTATAGTTTATCCTGACTTTTTTTACATAAATTGTCATCCTGCCTTTTTTTTGCAAAGTGTCTCATCCTATTTTTTTTTTAATCAAAACTCCTGTCCTGCCTATTTTTTTTTAAATTTCATCCTACCCCCCTTCTCCCATAAAAATCAAATGGTAGCTCCCTAATTTCACTCACAAAGGGAAAAATGTAACTTCACAATAAAAGTTCACCGTCAAAAGACATCAACCACAAAGGGCCAGACATAACTTCAACCAAAAAAAAAGCCAGACATAACTTAAAACAAAAAGGGCTAGACATAACTTCAACCAAAACTAGCCAGACATAACTTCAACCAAAACTAGTAAGACATAACTTCAACCAAAAATAGCCAGACATAACTTAAAACACGGCCATAACTTCAACAACAAAGGGCCAGACATAACTTCAACCAAAATAAAGCCAGACATAACTTCAACATCAAAGAGCCAGACATAACTTCAACCAAAATTAGCCAGACATAACTTAAAACACAAAGGACTGGGCACAATTTTAACCTATAAGGGCCAGACATAACTTCACCAACAAAGAGGCAGACATTACTTCACAAACAAAGTTATTCCAAATGACTGGACATAGCTTTGAACATAACTTCAACCACAGGAAACATAATGTTTAATATAACTGTACGAACATTTGAATAATTTGATAAACTTAAATGTAGCAGAACTTATGGTCACCTCCCTCTCTCTCTCACTCTATTTCTTGCGAAGGACAATGAAATAAATACATGCATTCAATATGATAATAACATACAATAAAGATATAAACTTGAAAAGTATGAATAGATTTGGAGTTTCAATCGTACATATATTTGATTAAAAATCTACAAAAAACTTCTCTATCCATGTTTTATCCATGGACCGGACATGTCTGCAATAAATCTATGTCATTTGGTCTCTGGTGGAGAGTTGACTCATTGGCAATAATACCACATTTTCTTATTTTTATAATAAGTCCAATATAGATGAAGTACATTCTCTAATATATATGTTTGGCATCAACCAACCACGAGAACTTTAATAATAACGTTGATATACTCCTTTTCATAAGCAAAACAAACATCAAGGGAAAGTCGTTCTTTCGGTTCTTAATGTTGAAACTGTGCTGTATTTGTGACTCGTGTTTTTATTTAAATATTTATTTTTTTTAGTGTCTTTATATTATCTATGGTAACAACATATTTTTAGTAAGACGGATGGTCAAACCAACAGCCTAATGGACAATTTCTTTCAAAAAAATAATTACTTTTCATATATAAAGGAAAATACTATTGTGTAACAATTCGTGCCACAAAATCATAATGCGAACATACAAAGAAAGGAAATGCAAAAGAGCACGCTTTTATTGCTGTACTCCATCTATAAGTCACAGTTAGGACTTCAATATGCAGCAAGAAATCTCACCTCACTGCAAGTTCTAGATTGCCCCTAGCACCGGTATGAGTGTTTTCTATAGGTGTATTTGAAGGAGACATGTGCAGAGGAATATATACAAGTTTTAAAATGTATCGGAAAAAGAAATGCAATTTAACAATGAAATAATTTGTGTGTATGATTAGTGGATTACTTCCCTTAGATACGTACTGTAAACTATTATTTCCCGCTGGGTTTCCATGTGATAATCATGAGATATACCCTTGTGGAACAAAAAATATCAATATTTTCCCACAACGTAAGACGTTTTTGCACAAAAGGCTGTGAAAATAAAAGCAAACCGTGTATGTGATATTGTGAAAGTAAACAAGTGCCATAACTCCTACCATGGAGGTAAAATGATGAAGATAATACTTTCATGCTCCTACACAGTACAAGTGGAAATTTTCTAAATGGAGAGAAACTCCTATTTTGTCACCATACATATCTTATTTAATTAGAAAATGATGAATAAACCGACACTAAGAGGTTTTAATCATTCAAGGACCAAAACTCCTTAGCAGCAAATGTAATCGCGAAAATCATTTTGTCATGTGAAACAACATATTCAACTTGGAAACGGATTGATTGAACAGATTCCACGTTATCGCACAAAAACGACACATAGCGCAATTTATAAAAAAGAAGGACCGAAACTGATAAACTGCAAAAGAGAAAAATGTCAATATTGGAGAATTGAAAGCAAAAACAAATTAAATTTGAAAAAATATTGGATGAATGGTTTGCGTTATTGATCGGAAATGGTTTGGAGTCACTCAACAAACCTGGCTGCTTCGCTACCCCCACCTCCAAAAATATTTGACGATGTTTCTGTTTAAAACGTATGATTCCCCTTGACTAGTCATTTGTGAAAAAGCAATATAAATGTACAATACTGAAAGTACAAAAATCTAATTATGAACAGATGAAATTATCTTTTAAAAGTACAAAATACTTTGTATAAATAAAGTCATATGAAACTAGTTTTTGATAATTATAATGTTTAGAAAATTATTAAACCAATGCATGCATACATACTTAACTAAATAACCTTTTTCGAAACATTTATCACGAGCCCATATCACAAAATCGGTGATTGTTGGTCCAAAACTTTGGTTGCTTATTAACATTCGGTATGTGGTGCCGAAATTAATCGGTCATGACCTTGGTAGACAAGCAACACATAATCATCCATGGAGCACGTGTATAAGAAATGAGATGGTAGAGCGAAATCTATTTGTTTTTTTTATTCATATTTTCAATGTGCTCCCATTTGTTAATTAAACTTTATCATAACAGTTGTTAAATGAATTTGGTGTACTAAAATTTTCTTTCTGAACCATTTAATACTAACTTCCTTCTACGATTGTTTACTGTGATGACGGTTTTTTTTTTCGTTCGCCTTTACACCGTGCGACTGCCGAATTTCTAAAAAAAAAGTGTCGTGTTTAATGACACTGCATACGGAAAACCTGTCGGTGAAAAAGAGGACGGGAAGAAAATAATGCAAAAGCAGTAAATTTCTGGATATTTGGATAAAATAAAGGATTTAATATACAAGAATGTCTAAATACACGTGTTTGATAGTAAAGCTTAGCATTTCGAAAATTTCCTCAAAGATGCCAGGCTTATCATTTGGTATGCCAGATCGACCTGTGTTTCGTCTACATAAGACTCACAAGTATATAAAACATATTCAGCTGTTTAGTTAAATTTGAAGGATCATAGGACTTTAAACTTTTTTGTTTGTAAGGTAAAGAAGTGAAAATTTACAATATTTTAAAGATATAAATAATACTGCAGTACTGGTGTTAATTTTGTCGCACTCAAACTTGGATATACCTTTCAACAACATTAATTAAACATTAATTAAAAATTACGTGCACATAGATCACCTAACTCGAACACACTTCTTTTACACTTCAGATGACTTATCTATACGGAATAGGTTATGTGTTAAGTCACTTATTTCTCTCGTCACTTTGAACGATCTATTATGCCTAGTTTGGCTCCGAGCCATCTACATTTATTTTTTACATCCTCTTGCACTAGATTAAAACACATTGCAATTAAAGACAGTCCAAACACTAAATACATAGCACATAGTACTAGTTTTTCTTCGTTTGCCCATTGGTTCATAGCAGTACCTGGAACTACATCTCCAAATCCAATAGTACTTAAAGTTATAAAAGAAAAATAGGTTCCGGTTATGGCATCCCATCCCTCCCATATTGAAAAAAGCAACGTTCCTAACAAAATATAGGATGTCATTAATAAAATACAAACTGAAGTCGGAACATTTATCACTTCCGGAAATTTGTCTGTAGCTTTGCCTTCTTGATATTCTATACTTCCACTTTCTAACGCCTTTTCCGGATCTGGCATTTTTCTTCTACTTGGGGTAAAAAGTAAACAACAAATACCACAACAAACTCTGGCATATAACATTCGGAAACCAGTAGCCATTAAATCTCCAATATTAGTGAGACACAATAACGTCAGAGGTATTCCAAATACGGCATATCCTATCGTCACAATTCTACCCATGTCTGTCTTCGGAGCTACATGACCATATCCTAAAAATTAAGAAATAAAAGTCGTGATTGAATTTGAAGTTTGAATAATAGTAACGTATTAATCAAAACTAATCAAAACTGAAAATCCCGTAACATATGACTATCCACCAAGGTTCAAATGAATTTGAAAATAAGAAGATGTGGTATGATTGCCGATGAGACAACTCTCTACCAGATACCAAATTACATGGGAGTTAAGAACTATAGGTCACCGAACGGCCTTCAACAATGAGCAAAACCCAAACGCATGGTCCTGCATTGTTGATGTTAGCCGATACATAAATCAACTTTGTCGCATTTAAGTTTTTGTCGAGTCTGCGAAATTTATTTTATCATAAAGCGAGACATAGCGATCCTAGATTCCGTCGTCGGCGTCGGCGACGTCAACATTTAGGTTTAGTCTGTGGTTAAAGTTTGTTTTAGACACCAATGACTTTGTCAAACCATCATGGAATTTTATGAAATGTGGACAGAAGCTTGTTTATGACTAAAATATAGTATCCAGAGCAAAATTTTGAAAATATTTATTTTCATTTTTCCAAATTTTACTGATAAATGGACTTAGCCTTTTTTACAGTTATCAATCAGATTCAGTCTGAGGTTAAAGTTTTTCTGTCATCAATAACTTTGTCAAACCTTCATGGAATTTTATGAAATTTGGACAGATAAGCTTGTTAATGTCCAAAATACAGTATCCAGAGCAAAATTTTGAAAATATTTATTTTCATTTTTCCATATTTTAATGATAAATGAATTCAGTTTATTTTACAGTTAACAAGTAGATGCAGTCTGGGGTTAAAGTTTGTTACACATCAAATACTTTGTCAAACCTTCATAGAATTTCATGAAACTTTAGCAGAAGCTTTTTCATGATTAAGAGATAATGTCTGATGCAAAGTTTTGAAAATATATTTTCATTTTCAGTATTTTTCTGATAGATGGACTAATTAGTTTTTTACAGTTAACATTTACAGACAGTCTGGGATTAAATTATGTTGACATGATAAGTTTGTAAACCTTCGTGGATTTAGATAAAACTTGGACAGAAGCTAATCTTCAATACCAAGAAATAGCATCTAAAGAAAGAGTTTGAATTTTTTTTTTTAATTCTGTTTTTTACTGATAAATCGACTCACTGTTTAAGTCAACATTACACTTTAACACTGACAGCAGCAATCGTAGGCGAGACACAGAGTTCCGCGGAACCCTTTACGAATTTTTAAAATAACCATGGAGATCAAAGGATTTGATTAAAAAGGTATGTCTGGGTAATGGGATATAACTCTTTACATTAATAATGAATAACAAAAAACTGTTACTTAGCAGCTGAAATATACGATGGACTAACAGACACGCTGTATTGGACTGATCTCTTAGTCTTTACAATGGACTAACAGACACGCAGTATTGGACTGATCTCTTAGTCTTTACAATGGACTTACAGACACGCTGTAATGAACTGATCTCTTAGTCTTTACAATGGACTAACAGACACGCTGTATTGGAAATATCTCTTAGTCTTCACAATGGACTAACAGACTCGCTGCATTGGAAAGATCTCCTAGTCTTTACAATGGAATAACAGACACGCTGTATTTGGACTGATCTCTTAGTCTTTATACTAACAGAAACGCTGTATTGGAAATATCTCTTAGTCTTTACAATGGACTAACAGACACGCTGAATTGGACTGATGTCTTAGTCTTTACAATGGACTAACAGACACGCTGTATTGGAAATATCTCTTAGTCTTCACAATGGACTAACAGACTCGCTGCATTGGAAAGATCTCCTAGTCTTTACAATGGAATAACAGACACGCTGTATTGGACTGATCTCTTAGTCTTTACAATAGACTAACAGAAACGCTGTATTGGAAATATCTCTTAGTCTTTACAATGGACTAACAGACACGCTGAATTGGACTGATGTCTTAGTCTTTACAATGGACTAACAGACACGCTGTATTGGACTGATATCTCAGTCTATTCAATGGACTAACAGACACGCTGTATTGGACTGATCTCTTAGTCTTTACAATCGACTAACATACACGCTGTATTGGACTGATCTCTTAGTCTTCATATGTCTAGATAAATTATGAATTAATCCAACAGTGATGAGATCTACCATTATACCAAGATGAAAAAAAACTTTCAAAAAAGAAATAAGCCATCGACAACCTCTGATGAGATAAACACGCGACAGGGTTCAGTTCGTAAATGATGCATGAACTTAAGATTGTGAGAAAACAATATACACTATGGATTAATTGTGCGATAATCGTTTGTTTAGAACTTGCGTTGTTTGGCTCCAAAAAAAAACCCTTGTTGAACCAAATTCTTTACTATGGAAATTACATGTACCTAGTCAAAAATGTACGTAACTTCTGATTGTTTTAACTTAGAAACATTTTTTTCGTGTTTGGACTTTCGAATTTCTGAAATTACGGTTAACACAGCACAAGGCTTAAAATAACACAAATTATAAAATAAAACAACAACAAAATATTAAAAACAAATGGATAAATCATGAACAACAACAAAATGAAAATAAAACTTGCAAAAATATACGCCATCCTGTTCCCAAAATTATAATTGATATCAATTTCCATCAATCTGATTAGATGATAAACGTCGACACCGGATCTGTATTTAAGTCACATTGAATTTTACAGAGCTTGTTTTCAAGGTAAAGGTTGTGCAGAATTCTAATATTTGGTAAAATAATTAACGAAATCAATTGTATTGTAAAACAATAACTGAAATAAAAATGGTATAAGCACTTTAAACAAGTACAGTATTTGACATTCATTATTTTTTTCTGGAATTAATGTGTGTTAAGTATTTGTTTTGTTACTCAATTTAATCTTGTAAAGTTTATTGCAGTTGTTTTCTCTCTCAAATGTGCGGAATGTCAAATGTATAAACCAGTGCGTATTGTAGGAAAATAAATAACAACAACCACAGAGAGCCCAAGGCCTCTAAATTAGCAACTGTTTACTTCAAGTAAAAAATAAATTAATGAAACATGTCTTATGTCAAGCAAATAACATAACAATAGAATACACTTGTCTTCTGCAAGAAAGAGTTCGTCAGATGGCTAAAAATATCGAATTAGTTTGATAGCTTCAAAACATACTGTCGAGTACGTAAACGTCTGGGACCCTCTGTGTCAACAAATCTGTTAAGAATACTTAGGTGTTGCTTATTATAGATACCATGTATTTTCATGTTTCTTATTTTGACAAGTAGTTTTTACATAACGTTCGGCATCTGTTTGTTTGTAAATGGCGGGATACTTCATCAAACTTTACTTATATTACTAAAAAAACACCGAATAAACTGTGAATTTAATAGGGAAATAAAACATTAGGTAGCTATTTTCGTACACAAGTTAGTTAACCGATTATTCTTCTGACATTGATGTTACATGACAGTAATTTTGGTTCGATGGAATTGTCTTTGGGCAGAGTATGAGGCAGTCGTAATTTGTATAGTTATTTGGGCAGGGAATGAGGCAGTCGTAATTTGTATAGTTATTTCGGCAGGGTATGAGACAGTCGTAATTTGTATAGTTATTTGGACAGGGCATGAGGCAGTCGTATTTTGTATTGTTATTTGAGCAGGGTATGAGGCAGTCGTAATTTGTATAGTTATTTCGGCAGGGTATGAGACAGTCGTAATTTGTAAAGTTATTTGGGCAGGGCATGAGGCAGTCGAAATTTGTATAGTTATTTGAGCAGGGTATGAGGCAGTCGTAATTTGTATAGTTATTTCGGCAGGGTATGAGGCAGTCGTAATTTGTATAGTTTTTCGGCAGGGTATGAGACAGTCGTAATTTGTATAGTTATTTGAGAAGGGTACGAGGCAGTCGTAATTTGTATAGTTATTTCGGCAGGGTATGAGGCAGTCGTAATTTGTATAGTTATTTGAGCAGGGTACGAGGCAGTCGTAATTTGTATAGTTATTTCGGCAGGGTATGAGGCACTCGTAATTTGTATAGTTATTTCGGCAGGGTATGAGGCAGTCGTAATTTGTATAGTTATTTGGGCAGGGTATTCATAGACAGTCGTAATTTGTATAGTTATTTGGGCAGGGCATGAGACAGTCGTAATTTGTATAGTTATTTGAGCAGGGTATGAGGCAGTCGTAATTTGTATAGTTATTTGAGCAGGGTATGAGGCAGTCGTAATTTGTATCGTTATTTGAAATAGATAATGACAGAAATGGGTCACTTTTTCAAAATAGTAGTCGATACAAAAAAGCAAAAAAAAAAAAAAAACAATTGAATACAGAATGGATATAAAAAAAGACAAAGAGATGTCATCTACACAAATATACATCATGTTGTTATTAATTTTCAAAAGTCTCAACCTTGCAAGTTGCCTCTAAAGTCTATACGGTATAAATGCACATGATTATTACAATGCTGTGCAAATGTAGGAATATTCTCTGAAAACTCGATTTACACGGCCGTTGCTCCCGAGATTATCCACGGTTTTTGGTGACGTTTTTTATGTAGTGTTTTGTAGAATATTGTCTTTTCGTCGTTTCTCGTAAATGCTATGACTTCGTAGTCTCTCATCGACTTTTCAGTTTTGTTCTCTTTTTTTACTGAAACATTTTATTTGTAAATTCATATTCAAAATGTTCTTGCCGTAAAAATCGAAGTAAACTTGAGTCTATGGAAGTACTGATAACGACAACTAAACCAAAGAAAGACTGAACAAAAGAAAGAAAGAAAAAAATTCAAAAAATGATAACTTAATATAAAAATAAGGAGATGTGATATGATTGCCAATGAGACAACTATCCCTAAAGTTCAAATAAAGTGGATGTAAGTAATTATAGGCAACCATCCGACTTTCAACAAAGAGAAAACCCATACCGTATAGTCGGATATAAAAGGCCCCGAAATGAAAATATGACACAATTCAATTGAGAAAACTAAAGGTCTAATTTATAACAAAACAATTTACGAAAACAAATATAACAGACTTGAACTAACGGCAACCACTGAACTACAGGCTTCTGACATGGGACAGGCACATAAAGAATGTGGCGGGGTTAAGAATGTCCCTGTTGATATTTGAAATAACAACCGATTTCTTCTATATTCAATAATAATGCATAATTATTGAATATTAATGAAATGTCTATGTGATTGTTTTTGAGATACAAGTATTTGAAAATAAGAAATTTTGATTGATTGATATATTGATTAAATTCTAATAGTTTAACGCCACTTTTAATGTTATTGGCTATATTATGGCAAACAGTTTTTATTGCCAAGAGAAAATAAAACCACATACCTTCAGTAGGAAAACTAACAATCCTAGTTAATTAAGAAACGGACCAGACCTGCCACGAGCGAGGTTCGAACACACAACCTCAGCGTTGACATGCTAGTCATTGTATATGGATTATAGTAATGTGTAACTGTATAATTAAACAATATATTAGAAATATCAAAACTTTCAAAATATTTTACAAGAAGTATAGTTAAGTTTTGAAATTGAGAAAAACAGATGTTGCTGAATATTTTGTTTAACATTAGCAAATAACACGAAAGATTGAAATCGTGTGAAGCCAACCATTTAACTTATCAATGATAAGATAAAAAAAAAATGTCAGCAGCATCCATATTTTGTAAAACACATAGCCTCGTTTTCATCTTTCGTACAAATCCAACATTGGACAAACATATATATGCCTATTCTGAATCATGATCCTATAATTTATTTGTTTTCGTTTGTTGCTGTATACATGGTATATCATATTTGTTTTTCGTTTATTGTTTTGTACATAAACCAGGTCGTTCGTTTTCTCGTTTGAATTGATTTACATGTGTCATGTCGAGACCTTTAATAACTTGCTATACGATATGGGTTTTGCTCATTTACATGACAGTAATTTTGGTTCTATCTATAATTCTTTGCAAGTTTTCGATGGAATTGTCTTTGGGCAGAGTATGAGGCAGTCGTAATTTGTATAGTTATTTGGGCAGGAATGAGGCAGTCGTAATTTGTATAGTTATTTCGGCAGGGTATGAGACAGTCGTAATTTGTATAGTTATTTGGACAGGGCATGAGGCAGTCGTATTTTGTATTGTTATTTGAGCAGGGTATGAGGCAGTCGTAATTTGTATAGTTATTTCGGCAGGGTATGAGACAGTCGTAATGTATGAGACAGTCGTAATTTGTAAAGTTATTTGGGCAGGGCATGAGGCAGTCGAAATTTGAATAGTTATTTGAGCAGGGTATGAGGCAGTCGTAATTTGTATAGTTATTTCGGCAGGGTATGAGGCAGTCGTAATTTGTATAGTTTTTCGGCAGGGTATGAGACAGTCGTAATTTGTATAGTTATTTGAGAAGGGTACGAGGCAGTCGTAATTTGTATAGTTATTTCGGCAGGGTATGAGGCAGTCGTAATTTGTATAGTTATTTGAGCAGGGTACGAGGCAGTCGTAATTTGTATAGTTATTTCGGCAGGGTATGAGGCACTCGTAATTTGTATAGTTATTTCGGCAGGGTATGAGGCAGTCGTAATTTGTATAGTTATTTGGGCAGGGCATGAGACAGTCGTAATTTGTATAGTTATTTGAGCAGGGTATGAGGCAGTCGTAATTTGTATAGCAGGGTATGAGGCAGTCGTAATTTGTATCGTTATTTGAAATAGATAATGACAGAAATGGGTCACTTTTTCAAAATAGTAGTCGATACAAAAAGCAAAAAAAAAAAAAAACAATTGAATACAGAATGGATATAAAAAGACAAAGAGATGTCATCTACACAAATATACATCATGTTGTTATTAATTTTCAAAAGTCTCAACCTTGCAAGTTGCCTCTAAAGTCTATACGGTATAAATGCACATGATTATTACAATGCTGTGCAAATGTAGGAATATTCTCTGAAAACTCGATTTACACGGCCGTTGCTCCCGAGATTATCCACGGTTTTGGTGACGTTTATTATGTAGTGTTTTGTAGAATATTGTCTTTTCGTCGTTTCTCGTAAATGCTATGACTTCGTAGTCTCTCATCGACTTTTCAGTTTTGTTCTCTTTTTTTACTGAAACATTTTATTCGTAAATTCATATTCAAAATGTTCTTGCCGTAAAAATCGAAGTAAACTTGAGTCTATGGAAGTACTGATAACGACAACTAAACCAAAGAAAGACTGAACAAAAGAAAGAAAGAAAGAAATTAAAAAAAAATGATAACTTAATATAAAAATAAGGAGATGTGATATGATTGCCAATGAGACAACTATCCCTAAAGTTCAAATAAAGTGGATGTAAGTAATTATAGGCAACCATCCGACTTTCAACAAAGAGAAAAACCCATACCGTATAGTCGGATATAAAAGGCCCCGACATGAAAATATGACACAATTCAATTGAGAAAACTAAAGGTCTAATTTATAACAAAACAATTTACGAAAAACAAATATAAC
The DNA here is from genome assembly GCA_017311375.1 of Mytilus coruscus. Lineage (NCBI taxonomy): Eukaryota > Metazoa > Mollusca > Bivalvia > Mytilida > Mytilidae > Mytilus > Mytilus coruscus. The sequence continues at coordinate 96,124,933 of CM029598.1, forward strand.
AGACTTGAACCAACGGCAACCACTGAACTACAGGCTTCTGACATGGGACAGGCACATAAAGAATGTGGCGGGGTTAAGAATGTCCCTGTTGATATTTGAAATAACAACCGACTTCTTCTATATTCAATAATAATGCATAATTATTGAATATTAATGAAATGTCTATGTGATTGTTTTTGAGATACAAGTATTTGAAAAATAAGAAATTTTGATTGATTGATATATTGATTAAATTCTAATAGTTTAACGCCACTTTTAATGTTATTGGCTATATTATGGCAAACAGTTTTTATTGCCAAGAGAAAAATAAAACCACATACCTTCAGTAGGAAAACTAACAATCCTAGTTAATTAAGAAACGGACCAGACCTGCCACGAGCGAGGTTCGAACACACAACCTCAGCGTTGACATGCTAGTCATTGTATATGGATTATAGTAATGTGTAACTGTATAATTAAACAATATATCAGAAATATCAAAACTTTCAAAATATTTTACAAGAAGTATAGTTAAGTTTTGAAATTGAGAAAAACAGATGTTGCTGAATATTTTGTTTAACATTAGCAAATAACACGAAAGATTGAAATCGTGTGAAGCCAACCATTTAACTTATCAATGATAAGATAAAAAAAAAATGTCAGCAGCATCCATATTTTGTAAAAACACATAGCCTCGTTTTCATCTTTCGTACAAATCCAACATTGGACAAACATATATATGCCTATTCTGAATCATGATCCTATAATTCATTTGTTTTCGTTTGTTGCTGTATACATGGTATATCATATTTGTTTTTCGTTTATTGTTTTGTACATAAACCAGGTCGTTCGTTTTCTCGTTTGAATTGATTTACATGTGTCATGTCGAGACCTTTAATAACTTGCTATACGATATGGGTTTTGCTCATTGTAGAAGGCCGTACATTGACCTATAATTGCTTACTTCTACGTCATTCGGTCTCTGGTGGATAGTTGTCTCATTGGCAATCATACACCATCTTCTTATTTTTTATACAGTAATAAAATGTTATTCTGTTGGAATCCATTAGACGTATGTGATATTTTACTGTCCATAAATGTATTTTTATGTAATGTCCAGCAGATATAACTTATAACCGTAGTTTTCGCATTGATTATCTGTTATTATGATGCGGTAATAATAATATAATTAAAATTACAATAATTACCATAGAAGATGTGAAACATACAACATTCAAACAGAAACATATGTCAGAAAAATGACAACTATTCTGGACAAAAACATAATAATTGTACAGAAATGCAAACAGCAGGTGTTGTTACTTAAAAACTCAGAATAGAAACATATTCTAGAGGAAAAAAAGTTTATATGTTCACGAAATGATCTTTACTTTCGAAAATCAAAGCAATAAGTGAGATGTCTGATCAAGGATGGTGACACTTTTTAACTGATTTGCCTTTGATGTTTGTTATTCGACGTTAACTGACAGTTTCAAAGTAAAGTCAAGTAAGATATGAAAAGAGAAACTACTTTACAACTGTCATACCTTAAAGAGTTCCTATCTTTTTTCTATCTTGTACAGTTACTCAGAATTGTCATACTTTAAAGAGTTACTCTCTTTTTTCTATCTTGTACAGTTACTTTTAGAATTGTCATGTTTTAAAGAGTTGCTATCTTTTTTCTATCTTGTACAGTTACTTAGACTTGTCATACTTTAAAGCGTTGCTATCCTTTTTCTATCTTGTACAGTTACTTATAATTGTCATACAATAAAGAGTTGCTATCTTTTTCTATCTTGTACAGTTACTCAGAATTGTCATACTCTAAAGAGATGATCTCTTTTTCTATCTTGTACAGTTTCTTTTAGAATTGTCATATTTTAAAGAGTTGCTTTTTTTTTATCTTGTACAATTACTTTTAGAATTGTCATATTTTAAAGAGTAGCTATCTTTTTTCTATCTTGTACAGTTACTTAGACTTGTCATACTTTAAAGCGTTGCTATCCTTTTTCTATCTTGTACAGTTACTTATAATTGTCATACAATAAAGAGTTGCTATCTTTTCTATCTTGTACAGTTACTCAGAATTGTCATACTTTAAAGAGTTGCTATCTTTTCTATCTTGTACAGTTACCCAAAATTGTCAAACTTTAAAGAGTTGATATCTTTTTCTATCTTGTACAGTTACTCAGAATTGTCAAACTTTAAAGAGTTGATATCTTTTTTTTTCTATCTTGTACAGTTACTCAGAATTGTCATACTTTAAATGGTTGCTATCTTTTTCTATCTTGTACATTTACTCATAATTGTCATACTTTAAAGAGATACTATCTTTTTTTCTATCTTGTATAGCTACTTTTTGAATTGTCACACTTTAAAGAGTTGCTTTCTTTTTTCTATCTTGTAAAGTTACTTAGACTTGTCATACTTTAAAGCGTTGCTATCCTTTTTCTATCTTGTACAGTTACTTATAAATTGTCATGCTTGTAAAGAGTTGCTATTTAAAGAGTTGCTTTTTTTCTATCTTGTACAGTTACTCAGAATTGTCATACTTTAAAGAGTTGCTACCTTTTTCTATCTTGTACAGTTACTCAGAATTGTCATACTTTAAAGAGTTGCTATCTTTTTTCTATCTTGTACATTTGCTCAGACTTGTCATACTTTAAAGAGTTGCTATCTTTTCTCTATCTTGTACAGTTACTTTTAGAATTGTCATACTTTAAAGAGTTGCTATCTTTTTCTATCGTGTACAGTACTTAGTTACTTTTAGAGTTGCTCATATCTTGTACAGTTAAGAATTGTCATATATTAAAGAGTCTCTTTTCTATCTTGTACAGTTACTTATAATTGTCATAAAATAAAGAGTTGCTCTCAGTTTTTCTATCTTGTACAGTTACTTAGACTTGTCATAAAATAAAGAGTTGCTATCTTTTTTTCTATCTTGTACAGTTACTCAGACTTGTCATACTTTAAAGAGTTGCTATCTTTTTTCTATCTTGTACAGTTACTCAGACTTGTCATACTTTAAAGAGTTGCTATCTTTTTTCTATCTTGTACAGTTACTCAGACTTGTCATACTTTAAAGAGTTGCTATCTTTTCTATCTTGTACAGTTACTCAGACTTGTCATACTTTAAAGAGTTGCTATCTTTTTTCTATCTTGTACAGTTACTCAGAATTGTCATACTTTAAATAGTTGCTATCTTTTTTTTCCACATCTTGTACAGTTATTATTTTCTCAATATTCTTTATTCGATTAATCATTTTCAATTTTCATCACAGTAAAATGACGTTAACTCGTGTGTCATATTTAGGTTGACCAATTACCCGTCAGACAAACGTCAATAGTACGAGATGATTGACAGGTCTGTAAATTGGGAAGATGAAAACATAGCTGTATCATAATTAATTCCGTTGGTCAGTTAGCAACAAACATGTATGATTAATATGCACACAACACCGTCTGTACGTCTTGCAGTTGTTTGTTATAATAAATATCAACAATATATAATAAACAAACACCTGATTAGATGATTATTTCACACGTGTATCTCGTTATCAGTGTTATATAGTTGTATATTACACTACTAACTCTGTACAAATATGTTGTAAAATATATTTCGCTGGATTCTTATTTATTGTTAAGTAATTCAAGATGTGAGGCCCTTTCATAATAGCGTGTCAAAACCTATTACCAGTCAATGAGGTATATCATTTCTTATTTCTAATTTTATGAAGGTCCACATATTTTCATGAAGTCAGCAGGATGCTTTCAATAAAATATTATTTTGCGTATAAAAAGTGTCAACTTTTATTAGGTATACCCGTTTCAATTCAATTAAATATATCGTTCTGAACATGCATAAAATATTTGCCTCTGGACGTTTAGCAAACAACAATCATCAAAAAATTAATCATATTAAGACATTTCATACTGAACTATTATTTTTAACAAAGTGCCTTTCAGTTTAGTTCGACAAAATATTTTGCTTTTGGGATTTCTTATCATAATATATATTTTGTTCTTGTAAGAAGAGTTGTCTTTCTTTGCCAGATTACGATTAGAGGGAGGTTATAGCGATTATCAGATGTTCCAGGTATATATATATATATAAAAAAGGGGAGATGTGGTATGCTTGCAAATGATCGAGACAACTATCCACCAAAGTTCAAATGAAGTGGATATAAGCAATTATAGGCAACCGTATGGCCTTTAACAATGCGAAAAACCCGTTCCGTATAGTCGGTTATAAAAGGCCTGGACATGAAAAATATGAATTAATTCAATTGAGAAAACTTACGGCTAATTTATAAAAAAACAATTTACGAAAAATAAATATGACAGACACATGAATAAAAACAACCAATGAACTACATGCTCCTGACTTGGGACATGCACATATAAAATTTGCCGGGGTTAAAGTAGTTTACTGGCGTCAAACGCTCCCCTAACCTGGAACAGTGGTGTAACAGTACAACAAAAGAACAAACTATAAAAATCAGTTGAAAAGGGCTTAACTCATCAGATCGATACAAAGCAGAAAACATCTAACGAAAACACAGACCGGACGTAGCAGCGTATCTATACACACCACAACAAAAAGGACACCAAGTAACACTACAAAAGTCAAAAAGTCTGAAAAGACCAATTTTTGTCTGAATTTGCATGAATTTTTACTCGACATTCTTTCTTTGTCTGAATTATTTTTAAAAATTCTTAACATATTATGAATTTGTCTAATAAGGTTCTTGATTTTTCTTGACAAGTGTCTTGACAGTATTAAAATTGTCTAAAAATTTCTCAACACTTTCTGTATCATCTGATAAGAGTCTTGATTAGTCTCGACCAATTCTTGACTGTCTTAAATTTGTCTCGATCAGTCTTGACATTCTTAATAATGTCTGAATATGTCTTGACATATTCTTGACATTCTTAATAATGTCTGAATATGTCTTGACACATTCTTGACAGTCTTAAAGCTGTCTGAATATATCTCGACACATTCTTGACGGTCTTAAAGATGTCTTGACACTATCTCAACAGTATAAATTTCGCTTGAATTGTGTATAGACACATTCTGCACTGTTTAAACACTTTCTTTTGCTGTTATATACTCATTTTTGTTATCGCTAAACTAAACTTAGAAGAATCAAGGATTTGTATAGTAAGATACCCTTTGGGTGCACCTATGTGGAAAACCCCGAATGACCCCCCATGTAGTTTAATTTTGGTTTATTTTTTATTAAACGTTTAATTAAATTGTTTTCACTTGGAATATATGTCGAAGTTACTGACAAACAGCATTTGAGATTTTTGTCGGTCAAAAAACTGCCAGTCAAATTTGCTTTACTAAAATGGGTGACTTGAGGCAGTTTTAAAATGTGACCATGTGTCTCTTTTGAACCCAACCATTCATCTTGTGAGTGTTGAATTTCATAATTTTTTATCAAAACTAAATATTTGTTATACTTCCCTCCTGATTTTTTTCTCATGAAATCATAGAACAAAATAAATGTTTAGATCTTAATTATGTGTGTCTGTTTGAGATCCATTTCATAAGACCAATGATTTCTAGAGAAATCATTGATGGGACCCTTTATAAATACAGTTTTCTATTATTCCTGGAGTAGATAATAGTTTTCTTTTAATCTTTGGGAAATTATCCAATTTGTTTTTATGTTAAATTATTTCACTTCATAATTTTTGGATGAAGAAAATCCATTTTAATTCAAAATTTTTAATTAAAATGATGATTTTCATTTTCATGTATCAACAAACTTTTTAAATTGTAGTGGCATGGTCAGTCAAATGATAAGTTGCATGGCTGATTACAGGTAAAGCATTAATTTTCCATATGACAGTCGCGTGTACCCTGGGGTGTGTATAACTTATTGGAATACCTTAATTGTATGGGGAACATCCTGTCCGCGTGTAATACTTAATATATATTGCAACAGATGACATTACACAAATTTTCTTCTGTTAAATCAAGGATTTGTATAGTAAGACTATACAAACCTTGGAAGAATTAGGATACAGTAATACTTTGCTGTTTATAAAACCACATTTTGGTACAATAATTGTTTATTTACCCTATTAACATTGAATATTATGCATGTAGAATGAAATATGTCTACAGTATGATTGGTTTTAATCATTTAGCAATTATTTATAAGATTTAGGAATCAACATTTGTAATTATTTACAAACCCACATTTGAATTGGTTTTATCAACATACCCACATTTGTATTGTTAATACTTTAAATTTCATAGCCATATTTGTATTTATAAAAATATTTATATACCCAAATTTTCAATTATTTTACATGCCCAACTTTTGTTTTTGTTGTAACAAGTGTAACTGAAACAACAGTATATTATATAAAGAGAAATAAAGATAAAGTTATATCATGTATATTGGTCATGATTTGTAAAACTCAGAATTGTCAAGTAAAATATAAGACACAATTCAAAATGTTCAGAATATCTCAAGCCATACTGAGAAAAAATAAGAATGTCGAGAATCTGTCGAGAAATTTCAAGACAGTATTCAAATGTCAAGAATTTGTCAAGAAATTTTAAAACCATATTCAGAATGTCGAGAATTTGTCGAGTAAATTTCATACAAATTTAATATAAATGAGAATTTGTCAAGAAAAATTAAGACACAAGTCATACATTTGGAGAATGTCGAGTAATTGTTCATGCAAATCAAGACAAAAATTGGTCTTTTCAGACTTTTGGACTTTTGTAGTGTAAAGATCTGAGAGTGCTCGCAGTTACTGACAGCTATTTTTCAGCCAATAACAACTAATAAATAAATCATGTATCTAAGACTAAAATATTAATCAGTGCACATCCAACATCCAATGGATTTCGTTTGAAGACGTCATTAACAGTCGGAGATATGGTTATAAGAAACAGAAATAATGAATATATTAAATGGATTTAGATAAAGAAATATACGTTATTATATGCCAAAATAAATAATCAAACAATGATTGAAAATATATCGAGAAAGAAAACAAATAATATAAATGTTATTCTAATTTAAGTAATGCAAGTACAAGTCTCAAGAAAAAGTTAAAACAACAGTTGGTTTGCTTGAAAAGTAGTGGAAAATAAAGAAGATATTAAAAGGTACAACTTAAATGATCACTTCAACATATTTCTTCACGTCACGTGATTCACTTTCAGACGAGGCTTCTTGTTAACAGTAACTAAAGCGCCAAAGATACGTCTGCGTCTATGTTGTAAACGTAACACGTGACCTGAATGAGTTTACCATATAGTACATGGATGTAATCAAACAATGAATATCAATGTAGCATGGCCAATCAGAACAGGTTTTACTCATCTGTCTATAATAGTTTTTAAATCTGTCCCTTTGACATGCAAAAGATAAAAATGCATACAGTCTGAACTGAGATATTTTATTTGAAATGCCATCACAATCCATAATGTCATTAGACGTTAGGCTCGACAAAAATCAAAGCACGGAATACTACATTTATTTGTTTCAATCGGTAGCAGTTTTTTGTACAAACCTTCACCGAAAATGCTAAGCACCAAAACATAGGAAATAGTTGTATAAAAAGGGAAAAATATAAGAATATCAAAACCTAAAACACTACTACCATAGTCCATACATGAAAATACAAATACATACATATATCTATTTTTATATTATGTGCAATCAGTTTTATTTTCTATAAAGAAGACGCGTATAAAAATTGGTACATACTAGTAAATATTTTCTCCATAAAAATTCGATGATTTACTTCGGCTTATCATATTTCCTCAATGAATACATATGTCCTCCATTAAGTTATACGGATGTTAAGAAAATTGCTATTTAAGAAACACGGCGAGGAGCTGGTCTTATAAGCAAAAAAATTATTTAATGGAAATAACTAATTTAAAAGACAAGCACATTTAAGATCAGCTACTATACTTTTTTCTCGTTCCTATCTATTTTGTTGATTGTTGTCTCACTAACAATTATACTGCACCTATGTCAATCATTAGTGGATCAGGGAGCTGATTAGCAGGTTAAAACTTTAACCCACCCTACTTTCTGTGAACTTTATTCTCCAATTACGAATGAGACGAAAAGAAAAATATGCTGGACCCCCTTTGTCGACGTACTACCAATATTTCAACCTTTAAAACATGTTTTGATTTGTAGTTGTCTAGATGGTGAAAATTGAGAAAATGTGTTGAGCATTATCATATTATATATACATAAATACTTTTGTATGACGTTATTAATAAATTTAACATTTGCGTTGATGTATATAGCTTGCACCAACTGGTTCTGACTTTTATCTTAATCAAATTATTTTCATCAACAACCTTGATATTCATCACATAAGACACAAAATATTTATGTAATCCAAATGAAAAAGTTTCACATAGTGCCACGATAAAACTTAATCATGTGCAGACATTTTTTACCTATACTACATCACGGAGAGATACTTTATGACGTCTGGTTCGACAGCTGTAAAGCGCTGATTGACGTCACTGTACAAATAGGTCAAACGAGGTCGTTGTTAAGTTCTTTGACAATTGATTCATAGTTTTTAATTGTTAGAACGGAAAGTTCGCAAGTTCGTTTCCATAACTTATCCACTTGGCAAGGGAATAGAGCTATTAATGACGTAAACTAATTAGTTACATTAACCAAACTAATCTTGTAGCTATTTATGACCTTTGGATCAGAAATAAGCGAGAGAACGTTGGCATTTAGAGAGTGATAACAAAATGATTTTGAGCAACTTCAGGTAAATATGAAAATTTTACGCCAAAATTTATACTATTAAAACTATGTGTATGAAGTTTACTCTTCGGAAAATGCGTATCAATACCTAGTAACGTCAAGTTGAGTTCTGCAATTCGTAATATATGGATTCCGTGACAGGAAACTCGAGCCCACCGTTTGTAGTGTTTTGCAACAGCTAACTGAGTATAAATCAGGTAGCTTATGTTCTTTTTTACTTGTTTCTTATTCCATGCCTAGACCTTTGACTGCTAACTTGACGATCTCAGTTTTGCCCATTGTTGAAGGCAGTGCAATAACCTATGGTTGGTATTCATTCCCGTCTTTTGGTATCCGGTCGGCAGGGGATAGTTATCTACATTGCAATCGTACCACATCTGTTTATTTTTTGTATAGGTATTTGACCTAAGTTTCATAGTGAGTGTTTTTCTTGTTTTGTAATTCTCAAATGTTGATATGATGTCGAGAGTTGTATAATGGAAACTTGTTATTCATAATTATTATTTAAATTATCCGTTAAAAAAATCGAGTTCAATATATCAAACTGTGCAACTGTTACTTTTAAGTATTGAAAATGTTTGATTGTTGGTTATTTCACGTCATTAAGTATATTATGACATGGAATGAAAAAAGTTTAATTTTTTTTTTTGGCAAAGATCAAATTAAAGGGTTATGCAGCATTTTAATAATTAATAAGCCTTCATTTACTTACAATTTAAGCTGATACTTAAATTGTTTATTATCCTTTGTTGCCTGAAAAGTTAGTTTGAACAATATCTAACTGTATTAATTGCTTATTTACACGCGGACGGCGAAAAACACACAAAAGAAACCACTTTTATAAATATTACGCTTCGGTAGAGATCTGAGACTGCTCGCAGTTACTGACAGCTATTTTTCAGCCAATAACAACTAATAAATAAATCATGTATCTAAGACTAAAATATCAATCAGTGCACATCCAACATCCAATGGATTTAGTATGAAGACGTCATTAACAGTCAGAGATATGGTTATAAGAAACAGAAATAATGAATATATTAAATGGATCTAGATAAAGAAATATACGTTATTATATGCCAAAATACATAATCAAACAATGATTGAAAATATATCGAGAAAGGAAACAAATAATATAAATGTTATTCTAATTTAAGTAATGCAAGTACAAGTCTCGGGAAAAGTTAAAACAACAGTTGGTTGCTTGAAAAGTAGTGGAAAATAAAGAAGATATTAAAAGGTACAACTTAAATGATCACTTCAACATATTTCTTCACGTCACGTGATTCACTTTCAGACGAGGCTTCTTGTTAACAGTAACTAAAGCGCCAAAGATACGTCTGCGTCTATGTTGTAAACGTAACACGTGACCTGAATGAGTTTACCATATAGTACATGGATGTAATCAAACAATGAATATCAATGTAGCATGGCCAATCAGAACAGGTTTTACTCATCTGTCTATAATAGTTTTTAAATCTGTCCCTTTGACATGCAAAAGATAAAAATGCATACAGTCTGAACTGAGATATTTTAATCTGTATTTGAAATGCCATCACAATCCATAATGTCATTAGACGTTAGGGCTCGACAAAAATCAAAGCACGGAATACAACATTTATTTGTTTCAAGCGGTAGCAGTTTTTGTACAAACCTTCTTAGAAAATGCTAAGCACCAAAACATAGGAAATATAGTTGTATAAAAAGGGAAAAATACAAGAATATCAAAACCTAAAACACTACTACCATAGATCATACATGAAAAAACAAATACATACATATATCTATTTTTATATTATGTGCAATCAGTTTTATTTTCTATAAAGAAGACGCGTATAAAAATTGGTACATACTAGTATATATTTTCTCCATAAAAATTCGATGATTTACTTCGGCCTATCATATTTCCTCAATGAATACATATGTCCTCCATTAAGTTATACGGATGTTAAGAAAATTGCTATTTAAGAAACACGGCGAGGAGCTGGTCTTATAAGCAAAAATTTATTTAATGGAAATAACTAATTTAAAAGACTAGCACATTTAAGATCAGCTACTATACTTTTTTCTCGTTCCTATCTATTTTGTTGATTGTTGTCTCACTAACAATTATACTGCACCTATGTCAATCATTAGTGGTCAGGGAGCTGATTAGCAGGTTAAAACTTTAACCCCACCCTACTTTCTGTGAACTTTATTCTCCAATTACGAATGAGACGAAAAGAAAAATATGCTGGACCCCCTTTGTCGACGTACTACCAATATTTCAACCTTTAAAACATGTTTTGATTTGTAGTTGTCTAGATGGTGAAAATTGAGAAAATGTGTTGAGCATTATCATATTATATATACATAAATACTTTTGTATGACGTTATTAATAAATTTAACATTTGCGTTGATGTATATAGCTTGCACCAACTGGTTCTGACTTTTATCTTAATCAAATTATTTTCATCAACAACCTTGATATTCATCACATAAGACACAAAATATTTATGTAATCCAAATGAAAAGTTTCACATAGTGCCACGATAAAACTTAATCATGTGCAGACATTTTTACCTATACTACATCACGGAGATACTTTATGACGTCTGGTTCGACAGCTGTAAAGCGCTGATTGACGTCACTGTACAAATAGGTCAAACGAGGTCGTTGTTAAGTTCTTTGACAATTGATTCATAGTTTTTAATTGTTAGAACGGAAAGTTCGCAAGTTCGTTTCCATAACTTATCCACTTGGCAAGGAATAGAGCTATTAATGACGTAAACTAATTAGTTACATTAACCAAACTAATCTTGTAGCTACTTATGACCTTTGGATCAGAAATAAGCGAGAGAACGTTGGCATTTAGAGAGTGATAACAAAATGATTTTGAGCAACTTCAGGTAAATATGAAAATTTTACGCCAAAATTTATACTATTAAAACTATGTGTATGAAGTTTACTCTTCGGAAAATGCGTATCAATACCTAGTAACGTGAAGTTGAGTTCTGCAATTCGCAATATATGGATTCCGTGACAGGAAACTCGAGCCCACCGTTGTAGTGTTTTGCAATAGCTAACTGAGTATAAATCAGGCCGCTTATGTTCTTTTTTTACTTGTTTCTTATTCCATGCCTAGACCTTTGACTGCTAACTTGACGATCTCAGTTTTGCCCATTGTTGAAGGCAGTGCAATAACCTATGGTTGGTATTCATTCCCGTCTTTTGGTATCCGGTCGGCAGGGGATAGTTATCTACATTGCAATCGTACCACATCTGTTTATTTTTTGTATAGGTATTTGACCTGAGTTTCATAGTGAGTGTTTTTCTTGTTTTGTAATTCTCAAATGTTGATATGATGTCGAGAATTGTATAATGGAAACTTGTTATTCATAATTATTATTCAAATTATCCGTTAAAAAAAATCAAGTTCACTGTGCAACTGTTACTTTTAAGTATTGAAAATGTTTGATTGTTGGTTACTTCACGTCATTAAGTATATTATGACATGGAATGAAAAAAGTTCAATTTTTTTTTTTGGCAAAGATCAAATTAAAGGGTTATGCAGCATTTTTAATAATTAATAAGCCTTCATTTACTTACAATTTAAGCTGATACTTAAATTGTTTATTATCCCTTTGTTGCCTGAAAAGTTAGTTTGAACAATATCTAACTGTATTAATTGCTTATTTACACGCGGACGGCGAAGAAAACACACAAAAGAAACCACTTTTATAAATATTACGCTTCGCCCATAATTCTTTGGTGAAAGTATATAGGAGACGATATTTTTATACTTTATAAACACAATGATACAGAAACCAATTGACATCTAGATGTCAAAAAAAAACTCTCTTGTAACCTTATTTTGGCTAATGTGGCAGTCCATCGAAAAGTTTGTTTTTTTTTAATTCACAGTACTGTTTTTTCTTAAATTGTATTTCAAGGGTCATATTCTGAACACCCTTATTTGTAATTAAAGTAACATTGTATGACGATAAATGCTGCTCTTCAAAGATTACATTATTAAGAAGATCATCCAAAAATGGATCAGGGGATAATCAAAAAGACGGCACATAATTCCAGAATATTCAACTGACGGTATCATTCCGCGTGTAAAAGTGCATAGTAAATGAATTTGCAAACGCGAATAATGCTTGTTAGAGAAGCTAAGTTCAAAATTCAAGAACAACATGTACAATCTAAACTATTTCTCTTTCAGTTTGAGTCATACAATCCCAAAATCTGTTCCTTTAGTATTATAGATATTGAGGAAAATGATTAATGCATAGATGCGGTTTTTATAAGATAAACTCTTGTTGCAGACATTTATATCAGTAGAAACATCCAAATGACAACAAAGAACGAAATTAACAATGACAGAGGAGGGAAAAAGACCCAAAAAATTACAAACAAGTGATTCAACGCATTAAAGTGAGAGACATGTGGTAGTTACATAACGAAAATGAGCAAGTCATACGGTGTACTTGTCTTTTATTATAAATCCATTATTGCTTTCTTACAGAAGTTGGTTCATTTCGTGGTCTGTTATACCTGCATTTAATTAGAAAATAAGAACTATTTGGAGGTATACAAGTATGGATATGTCTTTGATGCCAGTCATTAAAGCCCCATTAATAGGATGTTCTTAAGATTGTTTTTGTTAAGGTGGGTGTAATACCTAGCAAGGTAAATTTGTAAATACTCTCGCTAATCATGCTAATGTGTTCTTAAATATATCGTTCATACATACGAAGCAATAGCCCGCCTTAATGTAATATGAACGTGCATACAAATATCGTTAAAAACATATAAATGTACACATGGCAAATGCATGTGGGAGTCAGCATTTGGTTAATGTCCAGTGGCAAATATTTCTTGAATATCTATGGCGAGAACCCATTCAACATTAAAGTAGGTTCTGCAAAGCATTCCTACCAGGATAAAGGGTGGCATATTTGGACTGCCACTGGAAAGAGGATCTGGTGGGTAGATATGCGTTATTTTACGTATTAGGCAATGGAATTTAACATCCCCAATCTGACTCGCCACATTATATGATGAAGTCAGATGATTTATAATTAAACATTGTAAAATGTGAAAAAAAATCAAGATTGATCAAATGATTTCTTTTCATTTCTATATTGTACCATTATTTTAAAATAGTCAAATGTTGAAAACCGTCCATGCAAATGTGCGCATATGCTGCACTGAAATCTTCATGAGATGCACAGTTGTACAAGTTTTTAATTTATTTTGATTTTGATAATACTCCATGTTGATAAAAGACAGACGATAGATTTGATCCCGACAAAGTAACTTAGATTAAAAGGAGAATTAAAAAGTATCACAAATTCACTAAATAACATCATTGTTCATGAGACATCAGTCTGGTTTTTTTTTTTTTTTTAATTTTATTTTACATTTGTCTTACAAATTTGCTAAAGGCGTTCATACATCCTAATGAATTAAGGAAATACTAAATAAACAGCTGAACCATGAGCGCATGATACGCCCGTCGTTTTTTCAATAGATAACACAAAAAAAAAACACTTTTATAAATATTACGCTTCGCCCATAATTCTTTGGTGAAAGTATAGGAGACGATATTTTTATACTTTAAAAGTTTCATGAAAACTGCTCATTTTTTGAGTAATTGTCTGAAAACTGGAAAATCCACCTTTTTAATGAATAAAACCCCATAACTCGGAAACGTAAAATCTAAAATTTATAAAAATGGAAAGGGAGCTCACATCAATAAACATTTACAATTCACCAAAGTTTCATGAAAACTGTTCAAAGCATTTTTGAGTTATTGTCCGAAAACTGGAAAATTCCCCTTTATTTATGAATAAAACCCCATAACTTGGAAACGTAAAATCCAAAATTTATAAAAATCGAAAGGGAGCTCACGTCAATAGATATAAACAATTCACCAAAGTTTCATGCAAATTGGTTAAAGCGTTTTTGAGATATTGTCCGAAATGTTGAAGACGGACGAACGGACAACGGTATACCATATATTCGTAAACGGGCGTATAAAAACTGCAAAAATGTCTAATTTTGAGATTGTGTAATTAATTCTTCGATATGAACAGGAGTCTATCTCGGAAAAGATATTCCACTATAATATGTCCTATACACTGACGTTGATGTGAAACCGGGGTCGATATTACATGATTTGATTTCAATTACATGATTTGATTTCAATGGTGTTGATGTGAGTTCGACCTCGATATAACATGGTTTGATTTCAATGATGTTGATGTGATTTCAACCTCGATATTACATGGTTTGATTTCAATGATGTTGATGTGAGTTCGAACTCGATATTACATGTCCCGATAGAACACTTAAATGAAAATAACGTGAAAATAAGGTTTCCCTATTGGTTGAATACCAATTGTTTTGAGACGTTGTAAACAGATCCCTATCTTTTGAAAAAATTGTCAAGAATGCATCCGACAGAACATTTTGTCAATAATTAAGCCATTTTAGAATCTTTTGTAATGCATTCTTGACAATTTTTTCAAAAGATAGGGATCTG
Organism: Mytilus coruscus; assembly: GCA_017311375.1. Lineage (NCBI taxonomy): Eukaryota > Metazoa > Mollusca > Bivalvia > Mytilida > Mytilidae > Mytilus > Mytilus coruscus. Next base: position 96,140,228 of record CM029598.1, read on the forward strand.
TTTACAACGTCTCAAAACAATTGGTATTCAACCAATAGGGAAACGTTATTTTCACGTTATTTTCATTTAAGTGTTTAAACGATGACACTTCTCACAACGATTAAGATGCTTAAATGGCAAATTACAACAAAATAACAACAAAATAAAAAAAAAACCCAATTAATTCAGCCTCATATCTTAAATAATTAGTATAACAGATCTTAATAGACTGGCAGCAGATAATGATGTCTTAATGACATTTTTAAACGCGGTGTATAATAAGAAGCAATAAATGGAACAATCATTATTTCGAGTAGTCTGTTGTCGCCATGAGATCTATTTATAATGAAAATCCTCAGGAAGGTTACTTAAAATAAGTGACACAGAGCAGTAGATTGTGTTAACGTAATTCTCACCATTTTATACATGATAGTTCTTAAGTAAGAAGTGCTTATATCTGTCTATTAAAAAAAAGATTGTCATTAGCAATGTCCTGTGTTAATATAAGATAGTATGGATGGGGTATATAGAATGGAGAATGGGCCAAATCTACAGAAAAATGGGCAACAAATGGAGAAAAGAGAAATATAGACCAATAAAATAGAGAAAAGATAATAGTGGGGTGCTAAAATATATTTACAATAGAGAATAATGTGCAATAAAATATATTGAATAGAGAAAAATGACCTAAAAAATTAAAGAATACAGAAATGAAGGACACCCCATCTAGACCCTTAAACAACAATAGCACAAACTGTAGGACACCCCATCTAGACCCTTAAACAACTATAGCACAAACTGTAGGACCCCATCTAGACCCTTAAACAACAATAGCACAAACTGTAGGACACCCCATCTAGACCCTTAAACAACAATAGCACAAACTGTAGGACCCCATCTAGACCCTTAAACAACTATAGCACAAACTGTAGGACCCCATCTAGACCCTTAAACAACTATAGCACAAACTGTAGGACACCCCATCTAGACCCTTAAACAACAATAGCACAAACTGTAAAAAAATATACTTATATTGATTGTCTAAATGAGAAGCCATCTGAGGTATCAAGGATAACATTTTACTTATCTTTCATAGAAGTTTTATCAATTATCTGGGAGTTTACCATTTAACAACATAAAAGATGGGATAAAATTAGAGGTGCTTCTTCTATACCAGTTGTGATAACAATAAATTCAAACAGTTCAGAGATGTTATCTTAAGAGCTGTTCAAAGCACAATAAGAAAGTATCTTACATCTACATCATATTTTTTGTATTGCATCATTTAGTGACTGGTGAGAGCAATAAAATGAATATCTCTTCAGGTAAATCAAATACATACATAAAGATTCTACCACTGCTTTAAGTCTGATACAATGTTTTTTTTTTAATTCGAGGCAGTTAAATTTACAACTTTAAAACACGAAGCTTGCCGAGCGTTTAAAAAAATGAAAACAACACGATATAAATGTCATGAGTGCGAAGCGCTTTTCTAGAATTATCATTAAAAATTTAACTATCAAGATTAGAGAAATATGGTATTGCAAGAGATTCGGTAGTGAAGTGTGTTTCTCTAATGATGTTTATGCGATATGTATAGCTAGGCAAAATTTATTTAGTTTCTTTTTCAATAATCTGTAAAAAAAATGTATTCTTTCTATATGTAAAGCCATCAGGCATGGTCCCCATTTTCATGACATCGTAATGGCAAAGAGAGAGGAATAAGAAAGCAAGAATATGTAACGTCGTAATTGAATTTGATATTAGTTTGTTGGTGTTAATGATGTTAACTAGGAAAGATACGAGACTCTTTACATATAAATGGTAAATAAAAATGGATAAGCAAATTGTAAAAAGCAAAGATGAACAAATAAACAAAAAATGTACCAGCTGTTTATAACGTACTTAAGGATTATGGATGGAATTGAAACGCAACCCATATGGGATATTTTATAAGAAGATTTATAGAATTACATAACTGCGTTTTGCTGTGGGTTTGTTTATTCTATATTGGCTAGAGGTATAGGGGATGGTTGATATATCACAAAACATGTTTAACCTCGCCGCATATTTGCGTCTTTCCCAACTCAGGAACGTCTCGCCTTTGTTAGTCTTGTGATTTTCTTATAATTTTGGTTCATTTATATGTTACGGAGTTTAGTGTAGCGTCCATTTCGCTGAACTAGTATACATTATTGTTTAGGGGCCAGCTGGGTGCGGGATTTTCTCGCTGCATTGAAGACCCATTGGTGGCCTTGGGCTGTTTTCTGCTCTTTGGTCGGGTTGTTGTCTCTATGACACATTACCCGTTTCCATTCTCTATTATATCTCATCTCTGTTTATATTTTTCTTTAATCAATGGTGTATTTTCAGAGAATACTTATTTGCGTACAAGCAAAACTATACATTAATTAATTCTGTAGTAACAACAAATTACAACAAACAGTAAACGTTCCGCCACGTGAAAAGCAAAGGTGAACTCGCTGGCAATCATAGCATATATGAGTATTAACCTTGTGTCCTGTTTATGTATGTTGGACAGATTTAGCTTCATGTGCATTCTTTTAGAGCTACTTACAAAATTCAATGAAGGATAAAAAAAAACTTCTAACCCCTCTTAAACTTTCATAAGACAGTGTTGATCGCCGGACAGAACAAAACATACATAAAGTCAGGAGCCTGTTGTTCATTGGATGTCGTTTGTTGGTGTGGTTCATAAGTGTTTCTCGTTTCTCGTTTTTATATAGATTAGACCGTTGGTTTTCCTGTTTGAATTGTTTTACACGTCTAGTCTTTTTGGGGCCCTTTATAGCTTGCTGTTCGGTGTGAGCCAAGACTCCGTGTTGAAGGCCGTACTTTGACCTATAATGGTTTACTTTTTACACATTGTGACTTGGATGGATAGTTGTCTCATTGGCACTCATACAACATCTTCTTATTTCTATAAATACTGATTACTAGTACTTTAAAATAAAGACAACTCTGTTTACCAGTATAAACTACATTTGTCCTTTGAAAGAAAAAATACTTGAAGTATTTATATCAAAGATAACAAACTCTTCTACCTCCTTAGGATCTGAAAACATTACAGGTGTCAATTATACTGTCTAAATTTCTATAAAACGTATTTTAAACATTGCTTCTAATTTAACGTTGAGCAACCAAAACAATTGGTGCACGTTTACATTTCGGTCTATAACATTCTCGTCCCAAACATGAAATTGCGAATAGAAAGGTATGTAGTAAATGAAATAAGATCTACGTACTCATAAATAATGAATAGTTTGATAATGTCTTAACGAGTAATCATTTGTTATGTACAGACACCCTTTGTATACTCGCAATGTTTTACCATTGACTGTGTATGACTATGTATGACTGTGTATGACTATGTATGACTATGTATGACTATGTATGACTGTGTATGACTATGTATGACTGTGTATGACTATGTGTGACTATGTATGACTGTGTATGACTATGTATGACTGTGTGTGACTATGTATGACTGTGTGTGACTATGTATGACTGTGTATGACTATGTATGACTATGTGTGACTATGTACGACTGTGTATGACTATGTATGACTGTGTGTGACTATGTATGACTGTGTGTGACTATGTATGACTGTGTATGACTATGTACGACTATGTGTGACTATGTATGACTGTGTATGACTATGTACGACTATGTGTGACTATGTATGACTGTGTATGACTATGTATGACTATGTGTGACATATTTGACACTTGACATCATGCAAGGAATACTCAATCAATCATTTATGTGCAGTGCAAAAAGTAAAAAATAAAACTACTGAACTCCAAGATAAATTCAAAAGGAAAGTCCCTTATCAAGTGGCAAAATCAAAAGCTCAAAATTAAAGTTCGGATTTGAAAGATTCTCCATGAATAATACATACAAAAAATACGATATAGAAATAAGAAGACGTGGTATGACTGACAATGAGACAATTACTCTCCACCAGACTGGCAGAGACAAAATTGACGTAGAAGTTAGCAACGATAGGTCACCTTACGGCCTTCAACAATGAGCAAATCCCATATCGTATAGCAAGTTATTAAAGATATAAAAGTTCATCAAAGATATCAGGCAAATAAAATAACAATGCATCCCTTTCAAGGTGAGAAAAAAAACAAGGGTACATTGAACTAAAGGTAAAACGGAATAATTTATACAAGGTACTAGAACTGTCGACACTGAGGTTTATAGCAAAAAGAGGAGACTTTCAACTCTATATGATATAAATAAATTTTCAGCTTTACAAGTAGTACATATATAGCAATAAATGTTAATTATCGGAATAAAAATCAAGCTATCGTGGAGATTGTACTCTCATTTACTCTATCTCATTTAACAAGATAATGTTGACGCAATTGTAGATTATCCAAGAAATAATTCACGGAAGCCATAATTTGTTGGACATTTACATGGCCTCGGCCGTGATATTCGAATTTTATCCTGAGCGTTAGCGAGGATAAAATTAACGAATATCACGGCCCAGGCTATGTGTAAATGTCAACAAATCTATGGCTTCCATGAATATTTCGATTCTAATAGGACAAATACGGTAATTTAAAAACTGAAGCGAAGGTAGGATTGCCGTGTGTATGGCTGTTCTATTTTACCCTGTGTAAGATAAAAGCTACAAATTTCAAATAAATCTAAGTCTTACATGAATTATTTCTTAAATAAGCACTAGAAAATGTGTTCAATTCTCATAATTCTTAACCCAAACATTTTTTTTCCGTTAGTTACTATTTACTGTCAAATCCAGAATTTGACATGTCGTAACTAAGGAGTGAGCCGCCATGTTGACTTGCTGAAATCTACAAATGTGCGAATAATGCAATAGAATAGAAAATGAAACAACACCTACCTCAAAACTCCATTTTAATGCAATATTATCCGAACTTAGGGCGAATACGTAACGGAAAACGTTCAGCTTGAGAGTTTTCATTCGTATGACGTCATGTTATGACATGACGTTAATGCGCCAAGATCATTCATGAAATTTCGCGGAATTTTATTTTATTTTGATTTTATACATTTTTAAGCTATTGTGCATTAATTCTTTTGTTATGCATTATAATAGGAATAACGGTTCTGTAGTTTCCTTTTCAATTTCAATTTGAACACAACGAAATCGACATAGTGTTTGCACATAGGTTACGATACATGTGGATTTACGTGGGAGGTAAATAGTAACAGTCACCAATATACACATCTCTGAGTCTGCGCTAAGTATAAATATATCGAGAATTTTATCACGGTGTTGTTTACAAAGCGAAAGAAGCACGTCATATTAGAATTAACAGTTGTCGTTAACTAAAATTCAGTTGTACTGAGTTAACCGATATCTAGCTTACATTTGCCGAACAACTCTTTCGATCCAGCCTTGAGAATGAAAGTAAAAATGTACAGGTATGTGTGTAGATCTCTTATTAAAAAATGTGCTTGCAACGGAATTTTTAAACGCACTGTAAAATATTTTTACTATAATATACGACAGAATATTCATTATAAGAAATATTTGTGTCCTAACCCTCGTATCGTTGAAGAAACAGTAAGGATGCTATGACTTAGAATTATTTTCACTTAGTACCACCCGCTAGAGAAACAATGAGAAAAAAACAGACGCATAGTCATCATAAAACACAGACAAGACGTATGTACAGTTTAACCTCATCAAGGGAAATCATCAATCAACAATTATGTCTACACAGCGATTAGAAATACCACTGGAATTTCTACATTTAAGATATATAAACTAGTACATCACAGCATGGTACCCTTTGTTCAATCGTTCACACAATAGGTTAAACGCTGTTGCATTCCCTTTACCATATCAGGCCATGTGACAGATGCATACGCGGACAATGGCTTGCCATTTGAACAAAGAAAGTGGTGATGTAAACGTCAAGGTGACACACTAGTAAAACAAATTATTAAGTGAAAGGTCCAGTTTGATCTGAACAACTTTAAAATTACTTCAATGTAATAAATGAGGAACTTGATGATTTTATTCAGAAAATGAACTTTCAAAGATGTTTTTAAACGCGTTGTATAACTTATCTTAGAACATTGTGTTCAAAGTGAACCATTGTAATTGTAACCAAAATACGTTAACTTCTTTTAAAAAAAATCTGGTGAGTGTAATTTGCGGACTAAATCACGGTAAAACACAACTTTGTATGTGTTAACAACTAAGTACCTAGTATGAATATGAAATATAACACTATAAGATAGCTTTGGTGTCAGATGGATTCAGGGAAAATTGTCATACCTCTTGCATCTAATGTTAAAGAATAAAAAGCGACAAATTCCAGCCATTCCGTATACAAACTGATAAACTTGTGTAAACAAAACAATCAAATATGTCATAGAAATAAATATAATGAAAAGAAACAATATGAATATGGAAAAATGCGTACATGTATAAAAAAAAATTACCAAAACCCACATAACATGCATTCTACTGTATAGTAAAATAAATGGTTCTGTTGATATAAGTATGAAGATTTACGTACAGTTGCCAATCTTATTATTTAACGCGACTATGGATTAATTACCCCGTCGAGAAAGGCTCCAACGTTACAAATCGCTGCTGATATAGATATGTGCTGCACTATGCTACAATCCCTTTTCCATACAAAGTTAATTTAGCTTTAAAAATGACAAGAATTCATATATTAACTTCAACTGTATATCATGTATATTTAAACAAAGTCACAGTCAAAAATGTTATTTTATGAGTTCGAAAATGCCGCCTTGCGGTCATTAAAATTTGAAGTCCGATTATCGTACTCAGACTCAACCAATCAAAATACTGGATTTGGTGTTTCGAGCACTGCATTCGGCGTAATGAGTAAAGTTTTATGACGGTAGGCCCAGCTGGATTGACATCAAACGCAGAACAATAATCATTAATTATTAATGAATTATGCTCATTTAAGGGTATATAGATCCTACAGAAGTTATATTAAAAGAGTAATTTGCTTTAAATTCGAAACTTTTGAAAGTCAAATTTGCATAGAAAAAACAAGTAAATAATTTATATCTAGTTGAGGTTAGAACTTAACATGATATAGTTCCTCAACTATTTGCAATCACTGAGTATAACTGAATATCCTGCATTTATTATTCTTTATCATAAAACAATGTCAAATTCCCCTTTCTAAATCATTACAATTTACAATACTAGCTTGATATTAATTAAATATACCCCATAGAGCAAACGACGTCAATGGTATATACTATATTTGTCCCATTGTAATACTATTATGTCCATTATGCTTTGTGTATATTAATATAGTATTAATGTATGGACTTTTCATATTGGCCTGTAACATGCCGAGGTATTAATAATGGCCAAGGATGGTTGTAATGGCCCTGAGGCAACGCCGAGGGCCATTACAACTGTCCGAGGCCATTATTAATATCAAGGGCATGTTACAGGGCCAATATTAAAAAGTCCATATATTGATACTTTATTAACCAACTTAAACAAAAACTTCATTCAAGTTCCAGTCTCGGATTCAAATACAGCTAACCAAGAATCGATAACAGGACCAATACAGAAAAAGCCAGTTCATAAAACTTTTATGAAATGGTTTTAATTCTTCGATTAGGAAAAGAGTAATAATCTTACCGTGAAGAAGATATGGGAATTCATAGCTGAACTTGTCTTTTCCCATTCACGGTGGATTTTGGTCAACATTGTCAGATGTAATTTCTGATTTCTCATCCAAGTACTTAATTCTATGCTATTACAATTCATTTTATTTAGCAAACATAAAGTAGCTGGGAAGAATAAATCAGACAGTTTAACTTTTCTTACTCTTTGAGTAGTCTGCGTTCTGATGATTGATCAACGGAAATGAAACAGTGATAATAATCGAAAGTCGTACTCAAAAGGCTGTGAAATATTTCCGTTTCAAGTCGTTACAAAACACTGAACATCATTAAAACTTTTTATGATATTAAGTTAAAAATTTTTAAAATTTTTTTAAAAGTTGTCCCTTATCTAAAAAATAAACGACATTTTGATTTAATCGATGTCCCGTTTCATCTGTTCATAATGCATTGCTGTGATTTTGTAATGCACGGGTGTGATTTCGTAATGCATGACTGAGATTTCGTAATGACTGGCTGTAGCAATTTCTCCGTTCATAATGACCAGTTGCCGAAATTTTCCTCTTATAAAGCATGGGCATTTCTATACATATTGTAGTAAGTTGGTTAATAAAACGATGTAAATTGTGATTTATGAACTGCCTCTACATGTGGGTCTGGCTTAAGGAAAAAGGGTGAATTTCTGTCTTCTTTCATTTTTAGGCCACTTACTATATTCTTATTTTCCTCATTAGTTCTCTTTTCTTTATATATAGAACGCTACGGTTTCCTCTGTTCTTAACTCCCTATTCTTTATAACTAGAACGCTATGGTTTCCTCTGTTCTTAACCCTCTATTCTTTATGTATAGAACGCTATGGTTTCCTCTGTTCTTAACTCTCTATTCTTTATATATAGAACGCTATGGTTTCCTCTGTTCTTAACTCTCTATTCTTTATATATAGAACGCTATGGTTTCCTCTGTTCTTAACTCTCTATTCTTTATATATAGAACGCTATGGTTTCCTCTGTTCTTGACTCTCTATTCTTTATATATAGAACGCTATGGTTTCCTCTGTTCTTAACTCTCTATTCTTTATATATAGAACGCTATGGTTTCCTCTGTTCTTAACTCTCTATTCTTTATATATAGAACGCTATGGTTTCCTCTGTTCTTAACTCTCTATTCTTTATATATAGAACGCTATGGTTTCCTCTGTTCTTAACTCTCTATTCTTTACATATAGAACGCTATGGTTTCCTCCGTCTTAACTCTCTATTCTTTATATATAGAACGCTATGGTTTCCTCTGTTCTTGACTCTCTATTCTTTATATATAGAACGCTATGATGTCCTTTGTTCTTAACTCTCTATTCTTTATATAAAGAACGCTATGGTTTCCTCTGTTCTTTACTCTCTATTCTTTATATATAGAACGCTATGGTTTCCTCTGTTCTTGACTCTCTATTCTTTATATATAGAACGCTATGATGTCCTTTGTTCTTAACTCTCTATTCTTTATATAAAGAACGCTATGGTTTCCTCTGTTCTTTACTCTCTATTCTTTATATATAGAACGCTATGGTTTCCTCTGTTCTTAACTCTATTCTTTATATATAGAACGCTACGGTTTCCTCTGTTCTTAACTCTATATTCTTTATATATAGAACGTTATGATGTCCTTTGTTCTTAACTCTCTATTCTTTATATAAAGAACGCTATGGTTTCCTCTGTTCTTTACTCTCTATTCTTTATATATAGAACGCTATGGTTTCCTCTGTTCTTAACTCTATTCTTTATATATAGAACGCTACGGTTTCCTCTGTTCTTAACTCTCTATTCTTTATATATAGAACTCTATGGTTCCTCTGTTATTAACTCTCTATTCTTTACACATAGAACGCTATGGTTTCCTCTGTTCTTAACTCTCTATTCTTTATATATAGAACGCTATGATGTCCTTTGTTCTTAACTCTCTATTCTTTACATATAGAACGCTATGGTTTCCTCTGTTCTTAAAACTCTATTCTTTACATATAGAACGCTATGGTTTCCTCTGTTCTTGACTCTCTATTCTTTACATATAGAACGCTATGGTTTCCTCTGTTCTTAACTCTCTATTCTTTACATATAGAACGCTATGGTTTCCTCTGTTCTTGACTCTCTATTCTTTACATATAGAACGCTATGGTTTCCTCTGTTCTTGACTCTCTATTCTTTATATATAGAACGCTATGTTTTCCTCTGTTCTTGACTCTCTATTCTTTACATATAGAACGCTATGGTTTCCTCTGTTCTTAACTCTCTATTCTTTACATATAGAACGCTATGGTTTCCTCTGTTCTTGACTCTCTATTCTTTACATATAGAACGCTATGGTTTCCTCTGTTCTTAAAACTCTATTCTTTACATATAGAACGCTATGGTTTCCTCTGTTCTTAACTCTCTATTCTTTGTATATAGAACGCTATGGTTTCCTCTGTTCTTAACTCTCTTTTCTTTATATATAGAACGCTATGGCTTCCTCTGTTCTCAACTCTTTTTCTTTATATATAGAACGCTATGGCTTCCTCTGTTCTTAACTCTCTATTCTTTATATATAGAACGCTATGGTTTCCTCTGTTCTTAACTCTCTATTCTTTATATATAGAACGCTATGGTTTCCTCTGTTCTTGACTCTCTATTCTTTATATATAGAACGCTATGGTTTCCTCTGTTCCTAACTTTTTTTTTAACAGCATTGTCCACCTTACAATGACCAGACTCACCTTGTGTTTTGCAACCAATCTAAGAATGTTAAACCTTTATGTATGCTTTCTGATTTGATTGAGAGGGATCAATCATTTAAAAGGAAGAATAAATTTTGAACCGGACCCTTATAGAAAAATGCGAATTTATTTTAAAATATGAAAAGTGCAGTTTGACAGATAGAACCTCAAATCATCCCAATGTGATACTTTTAATATATATGGAATTACTCTAGCCTTTCTTTTTTTCTCATCGTGATCATGCAACAACTAATAGAATAAAATAAAAGTAATAAAACAAATTAACCTTATTTTTACACATTATATGCTATGCAGAACATTCATCTAAATAATTGGTCGTTTTCTACAGGGATCCTTCAGTTACGTTATATTTCAGCGATGCAGAACTAACAATTTCTATTTTTACAATAATTGATCCCCAAAGTCTTCACGGAGACACTTAATATTGCAAACATACTAATTACCATACACAAACTCCATAGTCGCAGTTATCATACATGAAGAAAAAAATATGTGAGGAACAAGTTCAATTGCACAATAACACAACTTAATCAAACTAAAAAGATACTTATGTTAGGCGTCAACAAATACAAAATTTGTATGTCCTAAATCGGCCTAAATAAGCTGTAACGAAATCAGCACAATCATATACAAAAGATTTACCATCTTCACCAAAACCACTTTTCTTTGAATTAAAAAAACATAAGATATGAACAATGAAAATAACAGACGCCGTTCCTAGGTGTGTGTGTGTGTGCAAAAGGGGGGGGATGTTAACGACCTATAATACCCTTGAGGGTCACACACGGTCGGTAATCCTGGCTTTGTTTTACAGGTTCATATAAAAGCATGTGCACGTGGTAGGGTTAAGCCACTAATTTTGTGATTATTTGTTTCATAAGCAAACAAGAGTAATATGTATGCTATAATATCCGTCTACACAACACCGTGTGTCTGAAACAGCCATGAGATAAATCTTTTGAAAAACCTAATATATATAAAAAATTGGAAAGCAATGACACACCATCACCTAAAGAGCTTAAACACAACCGGAAACATACCCATCTGCTAAATGGCTAATACATTACCGGAAACCGCATACACCTGCTAAAGATCTTATACGAACCCGAAACAGCACCTACACACTGAAGGGCTTATACAGAACCGGCAACCGCGTCCAGGGTCAACTATGGCAACGAGAACCACATCCCCAAAGGCCTATACACGTAAAAATCATATAATATGATTTACGTGTGTACAACACTTGTTCCTGGAATAATATTTGTCAGGTCAAAGTCTTAGATTTGAATTATGTATATACGTTTCCTTGTGCATGATAAAATGATGCAAAATAAACATTCAAAACAAAATGTCCTGTGAATGTTTACCAACTGATTAGAATAGAGAATGGAAAAGGAGAATGTGTCAAAGAGACAACAACCCGACCAAAGAGCAGAAAACTTCCCGAGACCACCAATGTGTCTTCAACGCAGCGAGAAAATCTGTCACCCGTAGGCAGGCTTCAGCAGGCCCCTAAACAATGATGTATACTCTAAGTTACGCAAAACGGATCGGACTCCACACTCAACTCCAAAACATACAAATGAACCAAAATTAAAAAAAAAAAACCAAGACTAACAAAGGATAGAGGTTCCTGACTTAGGACAGGCGTAAAAAATGCGGCGGGGTTAAACATGTTTTATTCTACATTGGCTAGAGGTATAGGGGAGGGTTAAGATCCACAAAACATGTTTAACCCCACCGCATGTTTGCGCCTGTCCCAAGTCAGGAACCTCTGTCCTTTGTCAGTCTTGAATGTTTTTTAATTTTGGTTCATCTATATGTTTCGGAGTTTAGTGTGACGTCCATTTCTCTGAACTAGTACACATTTTTATTTAGGAGCCAGCTGAAGTCCGCCTCCGGGTGCGGGATTTTCTTGCTGTGTTGAAGACCCATTGGTGGCCTTTGGCTGTGTTCTGCTCTTTGGTCGGTTTGTTGTCTCTTTAACACATTCCCCGTTTCCATTCTAAATTTTATTTGTGAGATATCAACCCTTCCCTTATACCTCTACCCAATGTGTAATAAATAAACACACAGCAAAACGCACAGTAATATCCCATTCTTTACATTCACATTATCTTCTGATACGAATAAAAGGATACACAGGGTAAAACAAAAAAAGATATAATTTCTAAAATGGACCGAAAACAAATAACATTTGTCTTCGTTCGATTTCTTTATAGTTGAACTGTTCCAGTATTTCTATGAGTATAAGCAGATACAAGATATACGTCATAGAGACAGCAACCTAACCACAAAAATAACCAACATATATCTATTTGGTAGCCATGTTGTCTACATTTTAAGAAAAGAAAAGAAAAGAAAAAAAATCAATTAGAATATTTCTTTTTAAATATTTTTTGTAAATGTTACATATGTGTATTGTTTATTTCATGTACTATACTAAAAATATCTTATCTTATCTTATTTGGCTTCATATCGTCTTCGACAATATCGATAATAGACTGGTTTCAACATGTCTTAGGCTGGGAAGGGTTTAGTTCAAATAATTATATTATATTATTTTAATTTTTTGGTGTGAAGGTGTCACAGCAAAAAAATAAAATAGCCTTTTCAAGATGTCATAATGATTTGGACTAGAGCAGGATTGAGCGATCAAAACCATGCTTGACCCAGCCACTCTCTATAATTATGTGCATGTCCTAAGTCAGGAGTTTGCAATTCTTCGAACATTTATAAGTTCCCCTTATAAATGCAATTAAAACCCATTATCCTAATTTTAACCAGCTTGACTCAAACTCTAAACTTAAAACTATTTTAGATCCCAATAAAGATATTTTGTCTAGTGTTGTAGGCTATATAAAGCAATCCATGGAATTGCGAAAATAAGGTCCACATTGGTCAATTATCTATATACTTATATATATATATATTATTAATATTAACTTGACTTGTTTACCACTTTTTGCAATAGAGTATATTTATATAAGTTGTGAATACATAAAACAGAAAATATCAAAAATCCGAAATCAAAAACACATTCTTCAAATTAACAAAAGCACATTCTTCAAATTAACAAAAACATTTAATAATAGATGTGACACAAAACAAACAATGAAGATGTTCCTGACTTGGGAAAGGCATTGATGACTTTATGGCGGGTTTTTAAATCTTAACCATTCCTCTTTTAATGTATATCAGTCGATCAAAAAAAGTTCTACAGGTCTTTCCAAAAGCAAGGCACATATACGGAATAAACGGGAGAAATCCGTTTGCGCCAATAATGCGTCCTTTCGCGCCACGGAATAAACGGGAGAAATCCGTTTGCGCCAAAAATGTGTTCGTTTGCGCCACATGTTTTGAAATTACATAGTATCATTTGCGCCAAAAATAAAATATACGATTGCGCCAGTTAAAAGAAAAATTACCGGCAGTTTACACTGGCGGAGTTAAAGTCATTTTCAGTCATTTAATATTAAAGGCTGGAATTTGTAACTCATAACACACACAAAGTCTCTGCGGCTGAGTTCTCCTGCTTCGAACGGGAAATGTTTCCTTTTCTAAAACATGTATACTTCTTACTGCTGCTGTTTGGGGACCTTTCAATTTATGGCCATCTAAAACAACAACTGGCTTCCCTCGATTCGATTCTAATTCTTTACAGTTATATCCATGTTGTCAAAGCAAAGACTTCTCTCAAACTGATATTTTAATATTCTTTACTGAACACTTTCTATAATTAGTGTTCACCTGTTGGTTTATATACATACCTTTAGTATAGTGTTAATCCTATTATTTATACTCAGGCGGAAACCCAGTTGAAATTAAACAAAAGAAATGGAACTCTTTGTTAGAGAAGGTAAAAAGGCGAAGTTAGTAAATTTGAATTGTTTACATCTGTTTCTATGGGCTTTAAAAGTTTAATGAATGTGCCTAATTTAGGATTTTATGCATCTTATGTATGTGTGTTTACTTAAATTATTGAATGGAACTTCGAGATATTTGTAAACTTTTAAGTTATAGACATATTTTCACAAAACAGTCGATTGTGGTAGGTGCAAATTCTCGTGGATCTTTTTAGTGCATAAGCATAAATTCCGCCAAAAAAAAACTTCCAAAGAAAGATAATAGATTTATCGGGAAAAAATCCCCAAAATAGGCAATAATTTCATCGAAAAGAGAAAGTCGAGTACACCTTTTTTAGGTTCAGGAGTGTTTGAGTTGACTATTCTCTCTTGAAAACGTATAAAATAAACATATTTGATACATCACCTGGCTTCAGATTCTATTATTTTTATATATTTAGGCTGTAGGTTGATACGAAAACATTCAAAATTTACGGTACTAAAAGATGAAATATATGGGTTAAGTGAAATACCTTTCTAATGAGTCATAACAACAGAGTAGGCGTGCTCGAATAACAATTTTTTTTTACCAAAAGTACTTGACGAACTTTTCCGGTGGATCTTAAAAATGCATAACTTCAAAAAACTTCATTTTTTGTGTGTGTTATCTAGGGTAATTAGTCTTCAACCTCTGAAAATTTTTAGTCTTCCCTTCCACGGAATATCTAATTAGAATTTTTTTAAATAGTTTTGAACTTTCGAAAATTCCCCCTGACAACCGATCAGACAATAGTTTTAAGTTGACCAAATACATAAAAGTACATTAAATGCTGCTCAATAGCTAGTAGATACATTTGTCTTTTAAAATACAACTGGCATATAAGGATCATAGTGATACTATGTGGATAATTTTTTTGGTTTTCAAGAGCTAAATTGAAAGCGCGTCATCACTACAATGGCTTCCATTTTTACGGTTTTAAAATTAGGTAGCGTAATGGGGAGATAATTTTGACGAAGTAGAATCCTGACTGATACTTACCTTTCACCACCAAGAGTAACAATTATTTCACGAATGATACTTTATAAGCCAAAAATAAGTATAAATATATATTAATCATTAATATGTATGATAAATATGTGTACAGGTAAATTGGCGCAAATGAGTTCCGAATATTGGCGCAATTGATACATTTGAGGGAAAAAAAATGGCGCAAATGATACCCCTGAAAAACAGTTATTGGCACAAAAGGACTCCAGCTAGCAAGCTAACATTTGAATTTGATTTATACAACGAATTCATGTTTCATTGAATATATCAAAACGAATTTAATTGGGGTACAAGTCACCAGGTCTGAAAACTGAGAAAAAAGTAAAAGATTATATTCAAACCAAGCCTCGGTTCTATTGCTTCAACCTTACAGTGTTTGTTGTGCAACAATCAAAATAAGAACTTAATTACCACCATAATTCAAGTGTTGCAGCATTGCTACGCAATTAGGAACATTTATTGTGTCTTTTTATATTTTATTGGAAGAAAAGCGGTCCACTGAAATCTCAGAATTTCTGTATTTTTTACCGCCCTGTAACAACAAATACAATAAAACTTATGGACGAGTAAATATGTATTTAAGGTAGATTCATGGTATACCGCCATCTTGGATTGTACAATTTGGAGACAGATTTGCAATTTATTAGTTAGACTGTTTATTTTTATAAAGAAAACTTAGTGATTTATTGTATTATCCAAAAATATTTAAACAAATATCAAATCTTGTGTTTTAACAATCAATTTTTTTTCTTCAAATAAGCCATTTAAGGGGAGATAACTCTTTTAGTAAAAAATATATACTGGACTGATAGGGAAATTTTTTATTTTTACTTGTAGCAAGAAAACAAGTTCGGTGACACCATTTTTTCTTTTTATTTTCTAAAACATATTATAAAACCTATCTTCTCACAATTTATTTCAAAATTCTATCTCATAGATTTCTTTTTATGCACACAAATGTGTTTTTTTCATGAACAATCTAACCAAATTTAGGCAATTTTCAACGACTCATAGCTTGGAAAATCGCACGGTGACCCATTCTTTTTATTATATTTTTGAAAAAAGCATAGTAAAATCTTCATTTTGGCAAAGTATAAGAAAATTCTATCTCAAGAAATATATACCTATGATCTACCTTAAACAACATGTTTGATAATAAATAATAACAAGCTAGCAGAAAAACAAGATAGTTTTATTGTATTCAAAATCATTTTCCTGTTTTCGATAACTTTGAATTATTGTTTTTTGGGGGTCTAAAAAACCAAACAAAACAAAACAATACGAAAAAATAGCAAAGAAGCATGAAAATTCATTCAAACATAAAATTAAATTATTTTTATTTTTTTTCTAAATTAACTTGTAGGTTTCCTCGATAGCGAGATCAAAATATTACAGTTTTGCTAATGTGTGCGGTGGTTTACAGGGACAATAGCATTGTACTACAAAAGCTCCTATATTTCAATCCTGTAACCTTTGTGACAAAAAAAAAAAAAGATTTTCTAGTGATTTTTTCTATCAAATTAATTTGGAATCATTGTTAAAAGCTTGGATATTTTGAATTCGTGGTATATTCGATCGTTTGCCTAAAAGTAATTTGAACCTCACTGTAAGGATAATGTACGCTTTTGTTGTTTCAATGTTAAACATACGGAAATTTTATAAAAAATCCACAGCTTTTCCCTTTGTACTCCTATATTTGACAATGTTTTGCTCAATAGATAGAAGATTACTGCAAGCAGAGCTAGCAATGATTTCCCTTGAAAACAAGTATATAAATAAAAGATATTGGTTTAATAAAATTGACTTATTCAAGTACATCTTTTATGAGTAATCTATGTTTACAATTGTATAACGAAAATCTGTTAGAAAGTCTGTGGGCTTTTTGAAAAATCTTGGCTTTTTTTGCCACAAAATCCCCATTTTCTATTAAATGCAATGAAATATTTAACAACGATTCCCTTTGGTATATGTACAAAAAGGCACGCAACTTTCATTCTGAATTTTTACTGTTTTGATATTGTAGTACACAGGCCTACAGAAGGGGTCATAAACCTTGATCTGTAAGGAAAACAACGTAATACATTTAGTAAGTCTCGTGTTATATTGTTCTTATACCTACATTTCCATGCCATATAAATGTGCGTTATTAAATATAGTCATATGTGAAGTAAGCAAGTAAATTGTTTTATTTAGAGTCGAACAAAATATGTACAAATTAACATGGTAAACATGAGCTCTGTAAAGCTCTGAACCGACTTTATATATGTTCATTCTCAATTTTATTTATATATGTGAAATATGAACGTGGGTTTTATGCGCTCCTAGCTTAGTCCTATATTTGGTATTACAAAGTCAAAAATGACATTCAAGGCTAAGATGTAATTTTTAGTGAAATTTGAAGAAGTGGATACATTTCTGTCGATAGTTCCGTTGTTATAAATTATGATTGTTAAATCTAATTTTATTGGTTAGCATCATGACAACTACAAAGGTTTACAGATGTATAAAACCATTCCATGACTTAACGAGTATTATTTCCTATACACATAATTTTTTGCTTTTGGAATACTGTTCAGTGCAATTGCAGTATTTCTTTGGAATTATAAGAAATAAAGGTTATTTCTAAGGATTTATTGATGTTTTTATTTCGACTTTCACTCACAACTAAATATACATTACATCCACGTCACTCTGGTGGATAGTTGTCTCATTGGCAATCATATCACATCTCCTTATTTTTATATAAAGTCTTTCGGACATTCGACATAAACTGCATTACTATAACATGTATAATGAATATAAAATGTCGGTGTTGGGGCAGGATTGTCTTGTTTGTCCCTATTTTTTCACCTATACTGCCGTACAGCAAATATAACACCTATATGGGCGTACAGCAAATGTTACACCTATATGGGCGTACAGCAAATATAACACCTATATGGTCGTCCAGCAAATATAACACCTATATTGGCGTACAGAAAATATAACCCCTATACGGTCGTACAGCAAATATAACCCCTATACGGTCGTACAGCAAATATAAAACCTGTACGGTCGTACGGCAAATATAACACCTATACTGCCGTACAGCAAATATAACACCTATATTGGCGTACAGCAAATATAACACCTATACGATCGTACGGCAAATATAAAACCTGTACGGTCGTACGGCAAATATAACACCTATACTGCCGTACAGCAAATATAACACCTATACGGTCGTAGAGAAAATATAACACCTGTACGGTCGTACGGCAAATATAAAAAAAAAAAAAAAACTATTGCCAATTAACCTATTGGACAAATACAAAAATACAAAATATATTTTATATCTGAAAGATTATCGACTCGAAAAGTAGATCCCATTAACTAAAACAAGCTGTCAAGTATTTCTGAAGATGTTTATTGCAGTTACGTTTAATTAGAAAGTTACAATTACTAAAAATAGTAATCATTACTTCTAATGATCGGAACTGATTAAATAATATGTCTGTCGTTTCATGGGCGCGGCGCCTTGGTTTTATTATTTCACGTAAAATAAGGTTTTATAAAAAATGATTCAAGGATACGTGTAGCGTTTTTGAATGTATGATGTCAAGGAAAGAAGTGTGAAGGAAATTAACTTTAAATATTGTGGATGCCAAAGTCAGAAGTAGGTTAATAAGAATGCCGAAAGGCCTCTGTGAAATTAGCAGATAAAATGTTTGTCTGTATTTCAAACTGAAACAAATGTTAAGATCGAAATCAAACTTTATTGATAAAACATGCTCTTAGGATACAGTCCATGATAGAAGTGAGTAAATACTTTTCTAAAACGCGTACGATTATTTTCTGTCAAACTTATTTTGAAATCTATCTTTACGATGTCCATTTCACGCTTTTTGCTCGTTTACTGTATAATTTACCACACAGAGTTGTTGATAAAATCGTCATTTCCGCAATATTACGTTAAATTTTATACAAATTGTGAGATGTTTGATAATTATTACATGCAGATATAAATGAGAACTTTCAACAAAGTAACTGATTTTGCAGTGGCATTATTAAATCGTGATGAAATTGAAATTCTGAGGACTTGTCTACAGGTCAGCTATTTCTGACTCTAAAAGAACTATTAACAGTACCTAAATATATATTAAACCAAATTATTTGGACAGATTTTCGAGAAATCGTTTAGAAAGTGAAAAATGCATATTTCTTTTCCTCACTTTTTACAAACAATCTTTACATTTATACAAATGTTTAATTGACTGTATATCTCGAAGTATAAATGCTACAGATATATATTATTCATCCTTCAATCAGCCAACAGTTTTACAAATAACAGGTACACAAATAAAAAGTTGTTGTTTTATTTGTACTTGTACAAATTAAGTCTCCTGTTACTCCGCTTCCGTAATGTGAATATTTCTTTTAGTGTGACAGTTCATTTTAGGGTCCACTTCACGGTTCGCGTTTAAACCATGTCGATTTCTTTGAACAATCAGAGAGACAAGTTTTGTGATTTAAACAACTAAACCTTAAAGTGCCGTGAAAAAACAATATATATACATTGTCGGAAAATATAAAATTTATTAATACTCGCTACGAAATAGGAGAAAAGCTCGGCAAGCCTCGTATACAATGTACATATATTGTACATTTAAGTGGGTTCAGTTCAACGAGTTCTAAATGCATACAGAAATTATTCATAACTCCAAAATATCGCTCAGTTAAGTGTACTCTGCCATAATAGAAAATAACATGAAATGAATTTGATGCATCCGTAGACCTTTTCTGGATTTAAGATAAAGTAGATAAATGAGTACTGCAATAAAAGGACAACACTGCTTCCAACAGTTCAATCATGAAATTGGATATAAGGACGTATATATACGCGATCTTGATGAATGTACGACTGAGGGTCTGTACGGGGGAGAGAGGATAATAGCAAATAAAGAATGAGCAAAAAAAATTGAGAACAGAGAATAATGGGATGCAAAAGTATAACTGTGGAAAATAATGGGTTGCAAAAGTATAAAATAATAAGGTAATACAATACTGATTACAGAAATGAAGGAATAACTTGATAAAGAAATAATTTAATTACAGAAAAAAATAAAAGTAAAATCATTTTCATGAAAATTTACAGAATAAGCGTTCTTTTGAAGATAAATATTTTTAAAAATACAAAAAATAAGGTATTCCTATCCAGACCCTCGTGTATTACTGTATCGAAAAATCAATACAGATAAAATAAAGAGATAGGGACAACATTTTAAAATAAACTTACCAATCGTCGTCATGACGGTGATTGCAAACAAAAGTGAACTAGCAAAAGACCATTGCTCCTCCGTTTCTAAATTGTCTTCTCCGGCATTGTTAAATCCGTTTAGTTTCGTAGCTATGTATACTTCCGTTTGAAATTTTGTTAATAATTTATCTATTTCAGTTGCAGTGTCATTGTATAATTTATCCATTAGAATTGCAGTTTCATTGTGGCTAGTTTTATTAATAATCAATTCAGTGGCTAGCTGTAAAATTTGAGTTTTCGTCTTTTCCCTTTCGTTCCTTACTTTAATTTTTGTTTGCATTTCGAATGGACCTTCTAATAATTTGAATATAGTTCCACCTAAAATAGCATATGCCACCATTAAAGAACACAAACCTATGTGAGAAAAGAGAAAAGCGACGAATACTTTACAATAGTGTAATGCTTTTTTACGTTTTTCACGAAAAACTTCACTTTGTCTTCGCTTTGCAAGTTGGCCGTGCTTGTGCACGTATGAATCTGGCATGGGTTTGTCCGAAGTAACATCTGATTCTATGATATCAAAAGATAATTTTTTGTCGGAAATTGGAATTTCCCTTTTGATTTCGTCTACATCTAAGATATCAGTTTCTGGTAAGTACGAAAGAGAACCTACATTGAAAATAGTTTCATTTTCAAAGTAAAACGAGGCAAGATATTTTTCTCTTTCAAGGTCAGATTCTTCTGGTTTGTCTGAAACTTCTGGCAAAATATCTTGCGACTTAACTGCAACGGACTCTTTCACATTTTGTTTTTTGTCCGCATCATCACCAGACATTTTTTCTTTTTTCTTTTTCCTATGATTAGCAATTTTTCTTTTTAATGCTACAATTGCTAAAAAGGAAAGTTTTGATTTCTTTTCCGGTTCATTTATTTTTTTCTTTTCGTTTTTACCATGTGCTTTACTTGATGAAGATGGCGTTTCATCTACATTCTTTCTGTCTGGTAATGGTGATTGCTTTGGTGTTTTGAATTCCTCGCTTTCTGATGAATTCTGTGAGGATTTTTCATCCATACACTTTTCACTTTGAATAATTGATTCAGTATCAGAATCATTTTTTATTTCGTTTTTAACAGGCTCAATTATAACTGGGACGACTGAAGCATTTGGATCGTTCTCAGTTTTACTTCCGGTGTTCTTACCGTCACATTGAATGTCGAGTAAATTCAAAGACGTTTGTATACTCCTAGACATAACCGTATTGAAAGGTATATCCGTTTCCGTTTGAATATCCCTAGTTTCAGCTTCAGGGTTGAGATCCTTGTCAATTTCATATTGCACAGATATATTTTCGTTTTTTAAATTTTCTATTTTTTCCGTGTTTTCAGAAACTTTTCCGGATTTTCTTCGTTCCCTGGAAGCACTCCGGCCAGAAAATCGCCGTGGTGATTTATAACTTCGTCTGTCTAAACGTTTTTCCTCTTTAATGTTTTTAAATGTGTTTTCTGTTGTCGAATTATCAGTTTTATTGATTGACCCGCGTTTCGCCATCTGTGACACTGATTTATTTAAACCCAAAGCAGTCTGTTTTGTATTCGGTAGATTAGATTTTGTCATTGTTGATATATTGTCATTGACGCCATAATTATAATCCCTTTGATCGCTGACATCCTCGGTCGTATTTAATGTACTTTGTATTGGTAACTTATTTTGTTGACAACTGTCTTTTGTACTGGTGTTCAAACTAGATGGACTTTCTCGTCTTTGTAAACTAGACGACCTAGATGCCGGCGATGATTGTCGGAGGTTAATGAATGCAGAAAAAGACTCTCTTTTGTTTTCTGAATCGATGAATTCTCTTGAATGCGAACGCCGGTGTTGATGGGTTTTGTCCAATTTTCTTCCCCGTTCTTGCTGCATTGATAAATGTTTTGGTTTTTTATCTGAAGTATTACTCAATTGTTCTTCGCGATAAGGTATCGCAGAATAATTAGTGGTTTCAGTAGATTGTGAAACATGGCCGGGCAAACGAGTTCGTTTTGGAATTTCCGCACTTTTTGACCTTGTTTTCTTTCTGTGATAATCTACTGGCTGGTCTGAATCATGAACAATAATATCCGGCAAGGACGTTTCGCTTGAACCACTACTTAAAAGGCGTAGTTTTGATGGAGATTGCTCTCTTCTGGAATGTTTCTCCCTCATTGCATCTTTTAAAGTCATACACCCAAGTCGCGTTCGCGGTTGCAATATTGGATCAAATTTTGTATGAAGTGGTATTTGTTCTGATAAATCCAATCTTCCAGTTTCATAAGAGATGTCTTCTGTACTGACACGTATATCAACGTTGGAAAGTTTGTGAAAACTGGAGTCCGACTGTTTTCTAAATAAATGTTTTAAAGATCGTCTGCCGGTTTGTCTTTTGCAAGATTTTTTCTTGCAATCGTTATCCGACAATGTTGAAGTGGGTTTCGGCTCTTTGGAATTTTCTGTGTTTGGTAAATTATTTTCGACAATTTTTTCCTTATTTTTTCTCTTTTTTCTTTTTCGTGATGATCTCTGAGTTTTTGACAGCATGTTTTCATCTTCGCTTGATTCGGTCATTTTTTTTTTTCACTTTGATAAAAGCTAAAACTATGTCTATTTACCTTATAACTTGTGTTTGCATATCATATCCAATAAAATTATCCTAGCTGTTATTACAGTAAATTACAGATTCCAACATTTTACATAAAAAAAATTATTTTTTCTCTCCGAATTTCCAGGATAATAACTAAGTTATATTTTTTCCTTACGAAATTCCGTCAGTGCTTGGTAAAAACAAGTGCCTATAGACACTTGCGATCAGTAATTTGCACAAGAAGTCGCCAAAAATAAATTGCTTCACTGGGAAAGCCATCTAAATGATTAGAGAATATACATATTTCCATATTTCAAAATATGATACATTAGAAAAAATATCATTCATCAGAAAATCTGTTCACTTTCCTTCACTACTCTATCAAATTAACAACTTTCTAATTATGTATTTATTTATTAGTTGCATACATATTGATCTGCGCGTGTTCGTCTGCCTATCGCATTGCAGCAGGAATAATTACCACTGCAGCACGTGCGATCCGTTTAACGTAGACTATATATCCGCGTCATAGAGAGATAATGATGAGGGAACAATGAATATGAACTGCTGGAGAATATTACATTTTATCTTTTAACTATTTTGCAGAAAAAACAAACGCCTAAAGAACCATCACATAAAAAGCAGACTTAATATAAGAAGGTGATATCCCTAGTGTATCCTTGTGTTATTTTTAAGTTCATTTGAACTGTTTTGCAGATAATGCATGAAAAGGTTCATCAATTTTGACCTCTGGTGTCAAAAATAGATATAACTTGTCCTTCAGTTACCGAGAAATATTTGTTTTGAATACAGTATACAGTGAAAACATTTACAATAGTAGTATTTGCTAATTTCCTATCATTTGATCCCGATTTCATGCAGTATTGCCCAAATACTAATTTCGCGCCAGATTTTAAGACGTATTTACCACTTTCCTGGTTTATGTACCTGCTATAAGCTAGTTATTAGTTTTGACTGTCCTAGTACACATGAATGATACTGATTGTAACAATTTAAAAATCATAATAATCAGGCGTGTTCAATTAAAAAAAAAACAAAAAAAAAACAAAAACCACATACTGTTGTGTCAAATTTCGTTGCAGGACGTGTTACATGATACAAAAAAATTCAAATTTTATGTTTTATTTGCATTTTCTTTGTAAAAGAAAATCATCAAATACTTTATTTCATTTACAAACAATACATGTCTGAAACAAAAGCGACATCGCAGTGGGCTGCAACCATGAAATTTACCGTCCGACTGAATGATTAAACAAAGAACATCAAAAGCGAATCTTTTAAAGTTCATCAAATTGTTGCCTGCACACCAGTGTATGAATACGGCATGTCATGTCACAAAATCATAACCAAAGATACAAATTTTGTTTCACAACCATTTGCAATGTACCTTAAAAGTGTACATGTTTTGCGTTTAGACGAACACGTTTAGGATAATATTTAGACGTTTAGGATTATGTTTCAGATACGTTTAGTCGTAGTAAATGTGTTTTCAATCTAAACACCAAGACGTTTTGAAATTAAAAGAGACGTTTTCATTCTAACGGTTTTAGATATTTAGATGGTTACCTTTGTAGACATTTAGAAACACTGTTGTTACAGTGTAACGATTCCCAATTCGCATTTTGTTTCTATCCTGATTGAAAGTATCTGATCTGTTCCATTTCCTCACCCTTGAAGTCCCTATCGAAAGCATTTTTAAATCTATACTGATTTCTTTTCATTCATTTATTAAGTTACACACTGTCTTCCGTTCGACATTGAAACCTTTCACTTGTATTTCAAGATTTAAATCGTACTCTATTATTCTTAAAAAGCTTAGCCTTTACTATATACATACTTAACTCGTTCTTTTAGAGAGCG
Source organism: Mytilus coruscus (assembly GCA_017311375.1). Taxonomy (NCBI): domain Eukaryota; kingdom Metazoa; phylum Mollusca; class Bivalvia; order Mytilida; family Mytilidae; genus Mytilus; species Mytilus coruscus. Next base: position 96,165,256 of record CM029598.1, read on the forward strand.
TTTAAAATTCCTTTGTCTTATTTAAAATTCTAAATTTCATCCTCTAAAAATTAAAACTACATCGTTCTCTATTTTTAGATGGCAAGCTATTGTATGAAAATGTACAAATAACGTGGTAATATCAGGCAACTGACAATTGATATTTGGGCATAGGCGGGGATTGGGTCGCCCCACTATTCCGACACCCCATTAGTCCGACACCCCACTGGTCCGACAAACCAATAGTCCGACACAAACCGTAATTGAAAATCTTCTATCAAAAATCGGTAGACGTGGTATTATGGCTATAGTTCCTACTCTAGGAATGACAGCACTTCTCAACTGGTATGTACGAAATACCATGATCCTATAAAAAGGAAAATTTGGACTGCTACAGGAAAATGCAGATATATTGGATAGGGACAGAATGATAGACTGGCAACAGACTGTCATGGACTAGAAGTTCCTTTATCATGTATATTCCAAATTTAATAAATATTCTGGAATATTATTTCCACTGGAAAAACTATAACGATATTTGTTCCTGACAGAATAAAGGGTATAAAATATTTGTTCCAAAAGGAACAGATTTCATAGCATTGTTTATAACAGTTTCCAGAGGAACGTCTGTTACGATGAACGAATATACGTAAACAAGACCACCTACGGACCCATAAAAGAGTTGTTGCAAGGATTCTCAAAGTTCAGAGAGCGTTGCACTCCCTCTACACGAGTCATTGGATTTCACGTCTTATTCCAACCGAACGTGGCTGCGTATTTATACATCCCGCACGCCAAACGGACGTCCCACTTTAGTAAGGGATTTACTACCGGTCGAAAGAAAAAGTGAAACATATTTCTAGATCCCAGTCACCCTTAGCTTGGGATGAAGAGAATTAGGTATTTGAAGAACAGTCTCTAGTTGTAAATGAAAATGCCAAGACTGCAATATACTCTCCGAAACGGTCAAAACTGAAAAGATTTCATTTACAATAAAAAAAACTTATTTTTCCGAGCTTGTTTTCCGAGCAAGTAAGCCTGTCCTGGCCCGAAATGATGAATGTGCATTGTGCATGTCAAAATAACATTCATCTGAATTTACCTTGGTCTCTTGATTTCCAAATAATCATTAACCTTTGTTTGATATCATTTGATTTTCTTATTAGTTCTTTCTGATTCCAAGGGTGACTGGGGTATAGCAATATGGTAATCTCTTAGTCTTTTTCCGACTGACAGTACAATCATATGGCAAAATCCTCAAACGAATGGATAACAACAAACTTGTGGCATTTTCTTATGTAATCCGTTTCTCTGTTCAGGATGATATCCGTTTCTCCGTTCAGGATGATATCCGTTTCTCTGTTCAGGATGATATCCGTTTCTCTGTACATAATGTTTAAATTCGCAGCCACGTCCGGTAAGAAAGGAGACGTCCAATCCGATGTCTCGTGTGAAGAGAGTGCCACACTTCTTGATCTTTAAGAACCCTACTCTTTTTGAGGGGTCTGTATGTGATCTGTTGTAAAGCCAAATTTCTTTCCGTATCCAATATACCATGATTATCCAATGCATTTTAAATTACCGCCCTTCATTCTGGTCGACCCCTATTACAGGAAATTTTGCCAATGGTCGTAAACCAAAAAACGATCCATTAATTTCTTTGACTTCTCTGGTCTAGCTTCATATTGACATGTTCCTGTGACATATACAGCTACTTAGTATTATACAAATTAATAATGCGTTTCCGATTCCGTTTGGATCTGATTTGTTTTTTGATAGCAAAGAAACATATTGAGTTTATACAATACTCCAATAACCTTTTGATCTCATCGTTTTTGATGTGGAGGAAAAACATTATGATTGTTATGCCCAATCTAGGGGCAATATGTTTTTCGGTCTGAGCGTCCGTTCGTCCGTCCGTCCGTCCCGCTTCAGGTTAAAGATTTTGGTCAAGGTAGTTTTTGATGACGTTGAAGTTCAGTCAACTTGAAACTTAGTACAAATGTTCCCTATGATATGATCTTTCTAATTTTAATGCCAAATTAGAGTTTTGACCCCAATTTCACGGTCCACTGAACATAGAAAATGATAGTGCTGTCCCGCGGGGATCATGATTTGAGGAGTTCCTATATGACCTATTTCAAGGGGAACGTTCGACCTACCCAATATCCATGCTCTTTCCAGACAAAATAATTAGCTCTTAATCGCAGTCGACTCACTTTTACAGAACCTACCTTGTTAGGTTGTTGTTGAATTTGTTCTCGTCCTGAATAAGCCTGATATATCTGCCACTGGACCGTCAAGCTCATAACAATGTATCAAACAAGCTCTATATGAGGGTCTGGATGGGGTTTATAGAATAGAGAATAATGGGTAAAATGTTCAGAATAAAGGCTTGAAAAATAAAGAATAGAGAAAAATAGGCCGAAAAATAAAGAATAGAGAATAATGGAGTGATAAAATATAAAGAATAGAGGACAACAGGCAAAATTTATAAAGAATAGAGAAAAATCGTCTAAAAAATTAAAGAATACAGAAATGAAGGACCCCCCATCCATATATATAGTTAACACAAATTAAAAGTAGATAAATACTTAGATAGATTTAATACTAAATCATACTAATTATTTTTCTCAATCCAGTTGCACACTCTTAGTTGTATAAATCTTATTTGAGAAATTGTAAGCGGTGCAAACATAAAAGTTTGATCCCATTCGAAAAGAAAGCAATTATAGTGGAATTTTGGGTTAAGGAGTACTCAGTCGTATCAGCATTATTTTCCTGACATGTGTGAGAAAGAAGACTTCTATATAATGGACAATTGAGAGAGAAAAAATTGAAATAAAAATAATTCATCTGAAATACTATTGAATAGCCTTTCATCATTGTTTATTCATATACATTTGAATATAGGATAAACGTAAAATTGGCCAAAAAAAAAAAAAACGATTCCACGAGTTGTCGTCTGAAATTCATCCTTTCACTAAAATCATCCTTACTCTAAAATCACCCTTTTTCGCTAAAATCATTCTTTCTCTAAAATCATTCGATCTCTAAAATTAGTCTTTCTCTAACATAATCCTTTATCTAAGACTAATTATTAAATTGGACATTAGTCTGCCAACAACATTTCGATTTTAGAGAATAAAATTATGATTTGGTTTGAGAAAAATGAAGAATTAAAGTATTTGAATATCTTTCACTCAATAACACGGTTTCTCTGGATGTGTTCTTTTTTGTCAGTCGGACATCTAGAGTTATGGGACTTAGACCATTTTTACCAACACTTATATTATGTTATTTTTAAGACTGGCAAACCCAAAAGACGTTTTTGGTCCATTGTATGTTATTTAAATATAAAATATTCTTACAATGTAGGAATACATAAAAATTTTTGACGAGCTTTAGAAACAGAGAGAAAAGTGAGGCTCGCCGAGCGAGCTCTTCTCCTGTTCGTAGCGAGTACAAACAAATTTAATATTTTCCTACACTACGAATATTGTTTTTTTCCTACAATTTAACATTGAGCTTACACGAATCATGTGCGTATTGTTTTCCCCTATCCAAATCGTTGTTAATTAAAATCGACATGACTTAAACGCGGACCGCATTGTGGACCCCAATATCAACTGTTACGTAATCAGAACTTTGAACATCACCGTTCGCTCGCAACAGAAAAAGGATACCAGGAGAACATAAACGTTTATCGGTTCATGTTATCTGCCACCCTGTATTTGTATAGTAGAAAGGTCGATTGAAGGATAAATATACAATATTCGTACAGTGTAGGAAAATATAAAAATGTATTTGACGAGTTTTCGAAACAGAGAAAAAGCGTGGCTAGTCGAGTTTTTATCCTGTTTCGTAGCGAGTACAAATATTTTTGATATTTTCCTCACTGTACGTTTGCCGTTTGTTCTATTTTTCATGTATTTATGTTTTAGTTTTAGAGAATATGTCATTGGTGTCTCTGTTATATTTATTCACAATATTTTTCGACTCAAAGCGATTTATAGCTTAATAAATTTAAGAAAACTGTCTTTTGTTGAAGACGAAGTGTGGCATATAAAAGTGATCATTTATGGAGTTGGGTTGCTGTTTCATTGTGATATATCTCCCTCCTTTTTATTCTAATTTGATTGCTATTCAGCTTAAATTTTTCATTAGATTTGAGTTAAATGTTTGTCAAATGTTTACACTAACGTTTTGATTGTTCTCTTGAGCTTCTATATAGCCATTGTGATCATAGATGACAGAAAACGTTACATACACCTTTCATAAGGGTACCAGGAAAACCAGTGTATTTTTGTCTACTTCTTGTTTAGTAGTGTATGAAGGAGGATATCAACATTGAAGTTGTAGCATACGTTACCCTTGTCTGTTGTGTTTTTTTTTCCTTCGGCTTCAGAAACAGTTACTGCATTTATAGCTTCAATTTGTTCCAGATTTCAATTAAGTTTCAACTGCAAGTTTGTTCTTTTAACCGATATTATAGGGTGTATAAACACCATCCGCTGGCATATAGTGTAAATCTGCTGGATCACTGCCAACTTTTGTTTTATCGGTTAATATAAAAATAAGAAGACCAAATGACGTAGAAGTTAACAACTATAGGTCACCGTACGGCTTTCAAAAATGAGCAAACCTCGTACCGCATAGTGAGCTATAAAAGGCCCCGAAATGACAAATGTAAAACAATTCCAAATAGAAAACAAACAGCCTGCTTGATTTATGTACAAAATAGTAAAACAAATATGATATCCAGCAACAAACGACAACCCCTGAATTACAGGCTCCTGACTTGGGACAGGCACATACAGAATGTGGTGGGGTTAAACATGTTTGAAGGCGCCAACCTTCCCCTAACCAGGGACAGTGGTGTAACTGCACTACACAAGAACAAACTATGCAAAACAATAAACGAAAAAACAAATATGAGGAACAGAAAAAAAAACGACTTCCACTCAATTACAGGTTCCTGACTGTGGACAGGCACATATAGAATGTGACGGAGTTAAACATGTTTGATGGCGCCAAACCCTCCCCCCTAACATGGGACAGTGGTGTAACAGTACAACAAAAGAATAAACTATAAACATCAGTTGAAAAGGGTTTAACTCATCAGATCGATACAAAGCAGAAAACATCTAACAAAAATACAGACCAGATGTGGCAGGGAATTTATACATCCCTCACAACAAAAAAGACAGAACAGATCTGAGAGTACTCGCAGTTACTGACAGCTAGTTCAAAGCCAATAACAACTAATAGAAAACTCATGTATCTAAGACTATCTAACTTCCTTTTACGGGTTTAATGTTGGTTTTTTCTTCTTGTGTGTTTATGTATCTCATTTGAAACACTTTAAAATATGCAAATATATCAGATAACTGATTTATTCGTCTGCAAAAAGCCTCCTGGTTAACAGCATATTCAATAACTAAAGCCAATAAAGTACATATGATGTTGCCGTTGAAACATGAAAAAAATAATCAATTAAACGGCCCATAGGAATAACAAGGACAGTTTATAAATAACTATTGGCATAGACTTTAAGCTATATAATAGAACTATGCTGCTAGATCAAAAAAAAAGTAATCATAATAGAAAAATGTATATAAACGTATCAATTTTTGTTGCAACTATTACAGAATATTGAACCTTAGGCAAGTGTTCGGAGCCACGATTAGATTTTTTCGAAAATTTTACAGATGCCATCACGAGATGGTTGACCGTAATGGAATATCTGCTTTACAGATGACGACGGATGTGTTCCAATCGTCCTAACCACGACCACGTCCTCCTTTCCCCAAATTAACCTACCGAATTAGACTTATCACCGGGCATAAACAACACGAAGGGTGCAACATGTGGATCAGGATCTGCTTACCCTTCAGGAGCACCTGAGATAACGCCAGGTTTTTGGTGGGGTTCGAGTTGCTCAGTCTTTAGTTTTCTATGTTGTGTGTTGTATACTGTTGTTTGTCTTGTTGTTTTTTTCTTTTTTGCCATGGCGTTGTCAGTTAATTTTCGACTTATGAGTTTGAATGTCCCTTTGGTATCTTTCGCCTCTCTTTTACTTTATATCCTATAAAACAAAGATTAAAAACATAAATTGTTCCATTTGAATGATTGCTTGGTCTTTTCACTGACTGCCTACATTGCAATATGTGCTTATTCATGTTGCGAATTAAATGACCAGTGGTCTAAGCATTTAATACATCAGGGTAACATGGGCAATATTAAGAGTACTAATTCAAAAATGTACAATGTACATCCACTTCATTTTAACTTTGGTGGATAGTTGTCTCATTGGCAATCACACCACATATCCTTATTTTTATAATGAAACTGAATTGTCTAATCCTGGCTCCGAACATTTGCTTAATATGAGCAAAACTACTCATACCAGTATTATAGCAACATAACGAAAACATAGTCTAAACATCGTGTGAAGATATAAAAAAAGAGTACTTTTAATAGTTATTCCTTTAAAGCCCCTTTATCAGATATGAACAACTTGGACTTATCATATCATGCTAATATTCGCCTTTCTTTTATATTTGATTAACCTACAAAAATATTGTGATTAATCAAAAAAGGTGGATGGTGTATAATTATACAATCGTCTTCATTACTGTTTCCAATCTGTCTCATTTGACCAAGATATGTAGAAATATATTAAATAATGCAAAGTTTAACATAGATTCTCATTGTCATTTTGTTTAAACGCATACACCACTGTAAGTAAATATAAATAATATATAAAAGGGGACAATATAACAATGGGCAATCAAAACGGTAGAAAAAAGACCACACCAATAAACATAACAGAAATACGAAAACCATAAGCTCCTGAGATGGGAAATGTTATGTATCAAACTCAGGCAAAAGGTACCAAATTTGTCATGTCCTTTTTCAGACCCGCTTAAATAATATATCTGAGACAGCAAAATATGTTTCGATATCTTAATATAGAAGAACGATGGCAGAAAATTATAAACATATCCATCTTAAGCCCAACATTATGAAAAGATCGAAGATCATGACATTTAGTAGAACTGTTTTCATAACGTACCCCTGTAAAATATCTATTTTTTCCTTGTTAAAATGAAATTACCCGCAGACATAAAGCTTGTAACTAGAGTAGCATTTTTATTGTTATAATATAAGAACAGCTGATATGTATCAATGTTTCAATACGCAAATTGTTTTTTTTTTATCAAGATTATACTAAAGCTGCAGCTTCAAAAACTGAGTAAATAATAAGATCATAAAAATAAACAATGAACTATGAACTATTTCAAAACACGATTTCGGACCTGATCATGTATCTTTTTAAGAGTTATGTCAAAACACGATTTCGGAAACCTGATCATGTATCTTTTTAAGAGTTATGTATTATCCAAAATGATGAAGCTACCGATATTTTGAAATCTGATATTCCTCACTAAAATAATGTAGATTGTTAAATTCAACTATCAACAATACTTTTTTAGCACAAGGCAATATATCTTGTATTGATTCACCAGTTCAATGCCATAAAATTGATATTTCTTATCGTATTAATATGAAGACGAAGTTCTCAATATCAGTAAGAAAAAAATAAAAAAACTTAAAAAATCAATATACTAGTGAATACAAAATCGCAAAATCGCCAATCAAACGCAGGACTTCGGGAAAATTTGGAGAGCCAACAACCTTGCTCCGGATGAAACTTTGGCTGTTTCTGTAGATTTCTTATCAAATATCACATCCTAATTTGTATGGTGATGTTGTTTATAAAGCCCGTAAATTTAAATAAGATCCTTCCAAACTAATTAATCCTTTGATAAAACTTATTCATAAAGGTTATCAATTTAACACAGTGGTAAAATTTTGAAATATTGTTTTATTAGTACTTCATTGATTTTGTTTTTGAAAAATTAAAACATAACTTTATATATATTTCTATATATGTACAGTTGTGAGAACTCATTATCCGACATCCTGTCGATACTGTTTATTTATATTTTGGCATTGCACAAGGTCCTGCGTTTCTCAGACGCATGACGTCTTTGCACTAAATCAATTGGATGTTGGATGTATCATGATTGATATTTTAGTCTTAGATACATGATATTTTTTTTTATTTGTTATTGGCTTTAAACTAAATGTCAGTAACTGCAAGTACTCTCAGATCTGAACTTAGTGTCTTTTTTTGTTGTGGGGATGTATAAATATCCTACCACGTACGGTTTGTGATTTTTCTTCTTTGTATCGATCTGATGAGTTAAGCTCTTTTCAACTGATTTTTATAGTTTGCTCTTATGTTGTACTGTTACACCACTTTTCCAGGTTAGGAAGAGGGTTTGGCGCTAACAAACTAGTTTAACCCCGCCACATTCTGTATGTGCCTGTTCCAAGTCAGGAGCTTGTAATTCAGGGGTTGTCGTTTGTTGCTGTATATCATATTTATTTTTCGTTCATTATTTTGTACATAAATCAGGCCGTTAGTTATCTCGTTTGAATTGTTTTACATTTGTCATTTCGGGGCCTTTTATAGCTGACTATGCGGTATGGGTTTTGCTCATTGTTGAAGTCCGTACGGTGACCTATGGTTGTTAACTTCTATGACATTGGTCTCTGGTGGAGAGTTGTCTCATTTGGCAATCATTCCACAACTTCTTAATTTTAATGATTTAATTATTAGTTGTAATTGACTTTGAACTAGCTTTCAGTAACTACGAGTACTCTTATTTCGGTGATTGGTGTCTATTGTTTTTATTTTAGTTGTTTTTGTGCCTCTTATTGATCTGAGTTATGCAAATTGCTACTGATTTTTACAGTTTGTTCTTATGCTGTGCTGTTACACCACTGTTCCAGGTTAGGGGATGGTTGAGTGCTCACAAACATGTATAACCCCGCCGACACATTCTTTACCCAAGTCAGGAGCCTGTAGTTCAGTGGTTGTCGTTGGTTCATGTCTGTCATATTTGTTTTATGTAAATTGTTTGTTATAAATTAGGTCGATGGCTTTTTTCATTTGAACTGTTTCACATTTTTCGTGTCGATGCCTTTTAATGCCGACTATACGGTATGGATTTTTCTCATTGTTGAAGGCCGTACGGTTGCCTATAATTGCTTTCATCCACTTCCTTTGAACTCTGATGGATAGTTGTCTCATTTCCAAACATACCACATCTCTTTATTTTCTCTTCCAGAAATACTTCTCTTTATAGTTTAGGTTATCCAAGACAAAGAGAAAGTATGGTAAGACCACTGTTTGACCCTTTGAAATCGAATATTAAAATGTACAATTCATCTACTAAATTGCATCCTTCATGTGTTCAGTGAGCTTCCTCATGGGGTTTTTGATTATGTGATTACTTGGCCGTTTTTATAGTGATTAGTTGATTACCAGACCAAATATTTCATGATTATTTGATTATTTGATAATCTAGGACTATATTTTTGATTATTTGATTATCTTGTTTAAAAAAATAATTAATGATTATGTGATTATATTGGCAAAAAAATTGTGATTATGTGATTACTTGGACACCCCCAAGAAGGGCCTCACCAGTAGCCTCTGACCGATATCAGTATCTATAGTGTTGAATTTTGTCTCACATTTTTAATGAAGGATTCAAACCTCTTGAATCTAACTCAAAAATACAAATTAAGTCGACAATAGTTTAACCATGCTATATCTTTATTCTCATAAAGCCAATGCATAACATCATTACAGAGATAACAACAAATATTTACAATATATACAAAACAAGAGAGAGAGGTTACAAAAGTCAGGAGGACAAAACAAGAGAGAGAGGTTACAAAAGTCACTAGCCAGGAGGACAAAACAGGAGAGAGAGGTTACAAAAGTCACTAGCCAGGAGGACAAGACAAGGGAGAGAGGTTACAAAAGTCACTAGCTAGGCAGGAGGACAAACACAAGAGAGAGAGGTTACAAAAGTCACTAGCCAGGAGGACAAACACAAAGGAGAGAGGTTACAAAAGTCACTAGCCAGGAGGACAAAACAAGAGAGAGAGGTAACAAAAGTCACTAGCCAGGAGGACAAAACAAGGGAGAGAGGTTACAAAAGTCCCTAGCCAGGAGGACAAACACAAGAGAGAGAGGTTACAAAAGTCACTAGCCAGGAGGACAAAACAAGAAAGAGAGGGTACAAAAGTCACTAGCAAGGAGGACAAAACAAGAGAGAGAGGTTACAAAAGTCACTAGCCAGGAGGACAAACACAAGAGAGAGAGGTTACAAAAGTCACTAGCCAGGAGGACAAAACAAGAAAGAGAGGGTACAAAAGTCACTAGCCAGGAGGACAAAACAAGAGAGAGAGGGTACAAAAGTCACTAGCCAGGAGGACAAAACAAGAGAGAGATGGTACAAAAGTCACTAGCCAGGAGGACAAAACAAGAGAGAGGGGGTGCAAAAGTCACTAGCCAGGAGGACAAAACAAGAGAGAGAGGTTACAAAAGTCACTAGCCAGGAGGACAAAACAAGAGAGAGAGGTTACAAAAGTCACTAGCCAGGAGGACAAAACAAGAGAGAGTGGTTACAAAAGTCACTAGCCAGGAGGACAAAACAAGAGAGAGAGGGTGCAAAAGTCACTAGCCAGGAGGACAAGAGAGAGTGGTTATAAAAGTCACTAGCCAGGGGGACAAACACAAGTATTAATATGTTTTGTAAATGAACAAAGCTTCTTCGGACAACAACACCGTGTCATCTGCGTATTATATAATAAAAGAATTAAGATATATTTATAATTCTCTTTCGAGATCTTCTACTGAAGTTTTAAGTCCTGCTATATTTTTACTGACTAAGAAATTTTCTAAGTCGTTCAAAAATAAAGAAAATATCGTAAATCGACCAAGAAGAGACAAACCAAACGGTCGAAATGATCTCATTTGACATATTTCAGATCTTGTTATCAATATTAAATTATGAACAAAGGCTTTACCCACAAAAATATTATGGGTGTAAAAAATATGTTTGTGTAAAGCCTTTTTCTCGTATCTATTTTGTCCCAAAACTATGTTTAAAATTGCCATTTCATGAAACAATCGTTAGGTTACATTTGATCGTTAACCAAAAGTATCGCAATAATTCTGTTTCATAAAACAATATTTCTCTGCGATGATCGCGCATTGCGTGTGAATTTCAAACGTTATATGCGTGTAGTCTAACCTGTCGCAAGCCTATCACAACTCTAAGAACGGTTATCGCCTACACAAATTGTAAGTGTCTAGATGATATTTACCGGTTCATTTATCAATAGAATTAATATAGTTTTGAATACTTTTATTATTTTTGCAATTCCAAGGGCCAACTGATGGCTCTTATCTTACCTCTGACCTCTTTAAGGACGAGGCGAAATTTCTAATCGTTGGATTTATGTTAGATCCGAGTAATGGAAATGCCGTTTATTTTAAAATAATGTACCAATTCTTATTATATCCTCGTCACTTGCAATCTCATCGTCCTTGTTTTATGACCAATAAGAACGATAAAAAAAGTATCGTTTCTATAATGCAACACAATTTTGGATTAGTCAATTGTGGTAAGGTTTGGTAAGGGACCGTTCAATATGTATCAGCTAGATGGGCCGGTGCAAAATGGGGCGGGGCAAGCACTTCTTTTTTTCTGTAAATATTTGGATGGGCGAGATCTTTTTTTAATATGTATAGTGGTTGGGCCAGAACTTATTTTATAGGAAAAATGTTTGCTATAAATTTTGTCGGTGTGTAGGAAATTTCTTTTGCAGACACAAATTATAATAAAAACAAAAATAACAATTTTGATATGATTTTGATGTATTTTAGAAAAAATTAAATCATGTATCATGAAAACAAAACATTTTAAAACTTTGATCAACCAACAATTTTCACATCTTCCATGTTTTTAAACTTGTAAAATTATACTTGTTTAATATATTCAGTATATAGCCTCTAATCAATGCTTAACAATACAAAATAACTATAGAAATAGATTTGCATACTGACTTATACTAATTTCAAAATGACAGTATAACTTCAAGAGCACACGTATCTAAAAAAGTAAATTATTTGTTCTACTTTCATGATTCAATGATAGATAATTTTATCGTTAGATAATATTCTATATTAATCTTTAAGACAGATATAGGATCAATATATATAGCAATAGTTTGTTCCAAAAATATTTCAAACACCAGTCTTACAGTGTACAAGTATTTCTATTATAGTTCAAGAATCAAGCAGGATATGATTAAGATACATGCATTAAAAGAAAATCCGAAAGGTTTTATTACATGAGTTTTTGTGGTGCAATTAAAAGATATGCAGATAATGTTTACCTCCCATATTTTGAAAGGACTTGAGTAAAAATTGTAAAATGGGATCTGAATTCAATATAAAACTGTTAGAAAGGGGAGACAATTTATTGAATAGCAATATAATTTACTGTCATTTTAAAAAAAGATCATTGATTAGTTTCACATACCAATTAATAAATATCAATTCTATTCTTGTCAATTGTTATCCAAGCAATTTCAAAACGTGTTTTTTTTTTAACAATAATCACTATTCATAAAAGATTGTGATATTCTTAAGAGTTTCGGTTTTTACTTGATAAATAATAAGTAATTTTTTATATGTATTTCAAAGGATTTTTTTTTCCAGACATAAACATGCAAACCTTAAAATAGCCGGAGAAACAGAACCTAAATCATTATTGATTGTCTTAAGTTTTAGAGGGGCAAGAACTTTTTTGATAGAATTTTTGAGATGGGCAAGCACTTTTTTGCAGAATTTAAAAGGATGGGCATCAACTTTTTTAATGAAACAATATTGAGAATGCACCGGCTCATCCCTCTGATAAATATTGAACGGTCTCTAATCAAGCTGTATATGTGGATGCTTTGTAATCAAATAGAAGTATAAAAGAGGGACGAAAGATACCAGAGGGACAGTCAAACTCATAGATCGAAAACAAACTGACAAAGCCATGGCCAAAAATAAAAAGACAAACAGACAAATAATAGTACAGATGACACAACACAGAAAACCAAAGACTAAGCAACACGAACCCCACCAAAAACTGGGGGTGATCTCAGGTGCTCCGGAAGGGTAAGCAGATCCTGCTCCACATGTGGCACCCGTCGTGTTGCTTATGTTTTTACAAATCCGGTCATGAATAATAGTAATTTTTACCATGGAAGTATTATATTGACAATATAATACTTTCATGTTTTACATAATCTTAAAACTCGACACGAAACCTCCCTAAGGTACATTTATTTATTTTTAACTTACAAATCGCATTTCTAGTTGGGAATATAAAATTAACGATGTTTTAAGGCATAATTATTGCTTTTCAAAGAATGCACATTTGGAGCTATTTCAGGGGTCTTTGACATGAAAAGCATAAAGTGGGGGAGGGGGACTCTCAAAGCACGAGGCATCAGATTTAAAGTCCCACTTATGACAGGATGCGCTACGTATTCCTATGACCCGTTTAACAAACTAGATCACTCTCACCATTGCTTCTTGATAAAGGTTGAACGTGTTTCAGGACGACATATTTCTCAACCCTAGTCACCCCCAAGGTCGGATTTAAAAAAACATGTGCCAGACATCTCTTAGTTAAGTCATTATGTAGATTTATACGTATAGATTATCGGGTTTTCTACACATTCATATTGTTAATTATATATCGGTCGTCCCTCTGTCTGTATCACTCTGCTCAGCTCTTAATAAAATTGCATATCACGGCTTTGTGACGTCAAATACGTTGACCCGGCCTTAATAACTTTGACCCGGACATATCACCGACGTCATAATATATGAACCGACGTTGACAAGTTTGACCCGAGCTTATCACGTCATCTTCCGGTTTGCTGGTGAAACAAAGACAACACTCGTTTCTATCATGCAAAATACGCAAATACAACCCGATAAATCGATCATCTGGTTGTCTGCATATTTATATTGTAAAATATCATTTGCTCGACACAATATGAAGCCTTTTTGATCTCGTTCGCTGCGCTCACTCGACAAAAAGCTTCATATTGTGACTCGCAGCTGATATTTTACGATATCAATATGCAGACAACCTGATAATCGGTACATATCAGTGTTCCCACTGTCTGTATCAATCTGCTCAGCTCTTCTTAAAATTGCATATCACGGCTTTGTGACGTCAAATACGTTGACCCGGCCTTAATAACTTTGACCCGGACATATCACCGACGTCATAATATATGAACTGACGTTGATAAGTTTGAACCGAACTTATCAAGTCATCTGCCGGTTTGCTGTTGAAACAAAAAAAAAAAAACACTTGTTTCTATCACGCAAAATCACAAATATTATACAATCCGATAAATCGATTATCAGATTTTCATCTTACTACATTGTTAAATATCACCTGCTCGACACAAAATGAAGCCTTTTTGAACTCGTTCGCTGCGCTCACTCGACAAAAAGCTTCATATTGTGACTTGCAACTGACATTTTACAATAGCTATATGCAGTCAACCTGATAATCGGTACCTCTCATATTGTGACGTCGCTGACAAGTTCTGCTCACGTCTCTGAGCCGTGATACAAAGATAACGGTTATACTGTCATTTAACAACTATGTCCTGTAAATAGGCGTTATTGTCTTGACAGAAGTACTGACAAATATGTATATTGCTATTGTTAAAGAAAAGCAGGGATGGTTGATTAAGATTATGTTTATCTGCACTGTTCCCTTAGACAGAAGAAAAACGTGCGAGAGTCGAAAATATAAAATGATGTGACCGCTAATTGAAAAACTGCTGGCAATCGGATAAATCAAAATGATATACCTTTCCGGAGCTCCTGAGATCACCCCGTTGGTTGGGTTAGTGTTGTTCAGTCATTAGTTTCTATGTTGTGTTTTGTAGACTGTTGTTTGTCTTTTGATCTTTTTCTTTTTTGTTTGCAATGACGTTGTTAGATTATTTGCGACTTATGAGTTTGAATGTCCCTTCGGTATCTTTCGCCTCTCTTTTGTGACGTACTACTAGTATATACATACATGTGTGTAAATGATATTTTTTTAAACTGACATTAATCATTATTATTTCGATGAAAAAGAAAACTATATGAGATTTAGAATGTTATTTCGTTTTTGATAATAATAAATATGAATAAAAGGAGATATGGGAAAATCGCCAGTTAGACAGCAACTAACCGACAAAGCAAACCAAAAGACAACCAGTGAAAACACATCGTGTTCAACTAGGACAGGTGTCAAAAATATAGCATATGAAGATAAAAATCATCCCAGTCTTATAAGTTATAAATATAGACAAACAAGTGAAACTGCGAGCTACTGCTCACTGATCATACCCCGCCGCAACTGGATAATTTTAATGGTGTAAAAATATGTAAGTGTTCGGTAAACAGGAAGTTGTTGAGTGATGAATCTGAAAACGCATCACACGGTATAGCTGACTTATATAAACCCTGAAACCAAATTTCAGAAATCCTTATGATGTAGTTCCTGAGAAAGATGCGACGAAAAATATTCATTGGACGGATGGACTAACTGACGGACGGACGGATGAACGGATGGACGGACGGACAGATGTAAAACAGTGTACCCCACTTTTTTTAAAATAATAAATATATTATCAATACCAAATTATTCACATGACAAAACAAGACATGTCATGAAAATATAAAACAAAAAGACATCAACTAATAAGAATTCTGACCTAAAACAGACACAAAAACATGTTGCGGAATATTAAAATTGGTTTTTGTATGTTCCGCAACATTGTACAGAATTGTCTTTTCAATATATTTTACTACTATTTAACATTTGCACACGATTGCCTTTCGGTACTCTCTTAAACGCAGGACGTATAAAAAAGGTTCTGCAATTGGATTAATCAAAGCTAATATGTTAGAAAACTGTGTAAGTTTCGTTAGATCGATGTTAGCATTACTAGCCGATACAATGTTAAGGATTACAGATGGTAATACACTGACTGTTACAACTATAATTATTATCCCTAGCGTATTTATCGATCTCCTGAATTGATCCGTGTGATCTGTTAAATCTGGGTGTCTGTTCAGTGTTGTTGCTTTTCGTTGTTTGAAATACTTTTTTCTTTGCTCATAAGGAAAGCTGGATTTTCCTTTACTGCCATCCTGACCGTATGAACAACCTGATAGCTGTTGATCTGAACGTGATCCAGATTGAGCCGGTTTAGCTGAAGTATCTTCATGGTAAACCACAGTCATTCTCTTTTTTAATCGGAAGAAAATCATGCCATAAAAAACAACAATTAATACATATATAAAAAGTCTGCATGTTGACACGGAGAGTTGATGTATCCAGAAGTTATCGTTGAAAAGGACATCAAGTTGGCATGTTGTTGAATTCGGATTCCCATATAAACCGCCAATTAAACCGCTGTATGCAGTAATCAATGAAAACGAGGCTATATAAGAGATGGTGTGTCTCTTTGACCATGTGATAGTTTGTCGTGTAGAACGGGTGGCTAAGAATCGTTCAATACAAATAATAAAGATTTGCACTAGAGAAAATACATGTGATGCGGACAAAACGGATATAACGACAAGACAAATGTAGGGAATATGAATATTCCATAATTTTAGTAATATAATAATTCCTGTGAAAATGCCAGTTGCACTAGCTATGATGTTACCAACACTGAGACACAATGTTAGGCACGTGAATTTTTGCTGCTGTAATGTTTTGGTTTTAATTAAGATGATTATTGCTAGAAGATTGAAGGCTAGTGTTACTGTAGAGAATGAAATGTACAAAACTGTAGCAGTTACTGTGGTTGCACTTACTTCCGTCTCGTTCATGTTTTATGTTTTATTGATTAATGAATAGTATGACGGTCTCATTCCAGATCTACAAAACAAGAATTAAATAAAACACATGTTTTATTACAAAATGTTATAAAAAGCCAAAATTTTAGGGATTTTATCATATACGTTTTAATTATTAGTAAATAACATTCTGTTGTCATACCAGATCTGCAAAATAAGAGTTGAAAGTGATTACCTTCAAAATATTAGGGTACCGACGTTTTAAATGTATGGCGTTATTGTGTCTGTAAATATGATTATCAAGATTGATTAATTGATTGATTTGTGTTTAACGCCACTTTCAGCACTATTGTGCTATTTCGTGGCGGTCGTTTTTTATTGGTGGAGGAAGCCGGAGTGCCCGGTGAGAACCACCGACCATCATAGGAAAACTGACAATCCTAGTCAATTAAGATTGGAGTCGAACACATCTGCCACGTGCCGGAATCGAACTCACAACCTTCGTGTTGACTACTTAGACCATTCGACCACCAAGGCCCCTATGCAGATTAAGAAAATGATTACATAATATAATAACATTAAATAATATCCTTTTCTTATACCAGATCTTCAAAGTGATTAAGAAATATGATGATTTACAAAATGTTAAAGTCCCAATGTATTTCAGTTTATAATGTAAAAGAGAGGCGATAAAAATGAAATCAATCAATACAATTTCATGCGTCCAAAGTGCTTTTCTGGATTGACCTTCATCAGAAACGGTCAAAGCAGAATATTTGAAAGTCAAAGATGTATACGAACCGAAACAGTCAAAGAGCTATATGATCAAAAAAGGGCCTAAAAATGATAGCCAAATAGATCGGTCAACTTTGCCTGAGAGAGTTGAAAGGTTTGTTATACATCATATTGTACCGAAGTACTGACTACTGAGCTAATGACTGAAAGTCCACCAGCATCGGTATCGATCCATTGTAGTAAAAAATAAAAACAATACATTATAAATTCCATGCGTCCGAAGCGTTTTTCTGGATTTACCTTCTAAAAAAGATACCAAAGGGATATTCAAACTCATCGAAAAGTCGAAAATAGACTGACAATCCCATGGCAAAAAACGAAAAACCACAACAACCGTACACACAACAGAAAAAAACTAAAGACTGAGCAACACGAACCCCACCACAAACCGGGGTGCTCGGGAAGGATATGCAGATTCTGCTCCACATGTGGCATCCCTCGTGTTGCTCATGTAAGTGCAAAACCCGGGTACAAGTCTATTTCGGTAGATCACATTCGAAGAAAAGAGGACAGATTGTTATAACAACAATTGAAACATATACTTCGTCATCTGTGAAACAGATATTCCATTAAACATCATGTATTGCGAAGATGGAAAGCAACGCTTACTGCATCTTCAGAATTCAACGCTTACTGCATCTTCAGAATCCAACGCTTACTGCAACTTCTGAATCCAACGCTTACTGCATCTTCAGAATCCAACGCTTGCTGCATCTCCAGAATCCAACGCTTACTGCATCTTCAGAATCCAACGCTTACTGCATCTTTAGAATCCAACGCTTACTGTATCTCCAGAATCCAACGCTTACTGCATCTTCAGAATCCGCGCAGGAGGTTTGCATATCGTTGATTGTTCACTAATCTTAGTTGAACGCCGGTATTAAAAAACGATTCTGAAATGTTTTGGTGAAATTCATTGAGTATTGCAGGAATATTGACAGAACATGTAACAATCATACATTCAAATCAATACAAACCAGTACAAACTAGAATCTTAATGCCGAGTGCAAACCAGAATCTTAATGCCGAGTGCACACCAGAATCTTACTGCCAAGTACAAACCAGAACTTAATGCCAAGTACAACCAGAATCGTAATGCCAAGTACAAACTAGAATCTTAATGCCGAGTACAAACCAGATCTTAATGCCGAGTACAAACCAGAATCTTACTGCCGAGTACAAACCAGAATCGTACTGCCAAGAACAAACCAGAATCTAAATGCCGAGTACAAACCAGAATCTTAATGCCGAGTACAAACCAGAATCTTTATGCCAAGTATAAACCAGAACCTTAATGTCAAGTACAAACCAGAATCGTAATGATAAGTATAAACCAGAATATTAATGCCAAGTACAAACCAGAATCTTAATGCCAAGTACAAACTAGAATCGTAATGCCGAGTACAAACCAGAATCTTAATGCCGAGTACAAACCAGAATCTTAATGCCAAGTACAAACCAGTTTAATGCCGAGTACAAACCAGAATCTTACTGCCGAGTACAAACCAGAATCGTACTGCCAAGAACAAACCAGAATCTAAATGCCGAGTACAAACCAGAATCTTAATGCCGAGTAAAAACCAGAATCTTTATGCCAAGTATAAACCAGAACCTTAATGCCGAGTACAAACCAGAATCTGAATGCCAAGTACAAACCAGAATCTTAATGCCGAATACAAACCAGAATCTTATTGCCAAGTACAAACTAGCTTAATGCCGAGTACAAACCAGAATCTTACAGCCGAATATTAACCAGAATCTTACTGCCGAGTACAAATCAGAATTTTACGACCGAGTACACAACATAATCTTAATGCCGAGTACAAACCAGAATCTTTATACTAAGTACAAACCATAATCTTACTGCCGAAAAATACAAACCAGAATCTTCATGCCGAGTACAAACCAGCGACTCTTTTCACAAAAAATCTTACGATTAAAATTGATCGTAAGTTATACTGAAATGTGTATGACTTACGAGGATTTTTACTCTTAAGATTTTTTTGTTAAAAGAGTCGCAGAATCTTACTGCCGAGTACAAACCAGAATTTACTGCCGAGAACAAACCATAATCTTCATGCCGGGAACAAACCAGAATCTTAATGCCGAGTACAATCCAGAATCTTAATGCCAAGTACAAACCAGAATCTTAATGCCGAGTACAAACCAGAATCTTTATGCCGAATACAAGCCATAATTGAAATGCCAAGTACAAACCAAATCTTAATGCCGAGTACAAACCAGAATCTTAATGCCAAGTATAAACCAGAATTTTAATGCCGAGTACAAACCAGAATCTCAATGTCAAGTATTAACCAGAATCGTGATGCCGAGTACAAACCAGAATCTTATTGCCAAGTACAAACCAGCTTAATGCCGAGTATAAACCAGAATCTTACTGCCAATTACACAACAGAATCTTAATGCCGAGTACAAACTAGAATTTTAATGCCAAGTACAAACCAGAACCTTACTGCCGAATACAAACCAGAATCTTTATGCTGAGTACACACCAGAATCTTACTACCGAATATAAAGCAGAATTTTCATGCCGAGTACAAACCAGAATTTTCTGCTAAGTACAAACCAGAATCTAAATGCCGAGTACAAACCAGAATCTTAATGCCAAGTACAAAGAAGATTCTAAATTGCCAGTAAAATCTAGAATTATAATGCCAAGTACAAACCAGAATCTTAATGCCAAGTATAAACCAAAATTTTAATGCCGAGTACAAACCAGAATCTCAATGCCAAGTATAAACCAGAATCTTGATGCTGAGTAGAAACCAGAATCTTAATGCTAAGTACAAACCAGCATCTTAATGCCGAGTACAAACCAGAATCTTACTGCCGAGTACAAATCAGAATCTTACTGCCATGTAAAAACCAGAATCTTACTGCCGAGTTCAAACCAGAATCTTACTGCCGAGTTCAAACCAGAATCTTACTGTCGAGTACAAACCAGAATCTTACTGCCGAATACAAACCAGCATCTTAATGCCGAGTACAAACCAGAATCTTACTGCCGAGTACAAATCAGAATCTTACTGCCATGTAAAAACCAGAATCTTACTGCCGAGTTCAAACCAGAATCTTACTGTCGAGTACAAACCAGAATCTTACTGCCGAATACAAACCAGAATCTTCATGCCGAGTACAAACCAGAATCTTACTGCTGAGTACAAACCAGAATCTCCATGCCGAGTATAAACCAGAATCTTCATGCCGAGTACAAACATGCCGAGTACAAACCAGAATCTCCATGCCGAGTACAAACCAGAATCTAAATGCCGAGTACAAACCAGAATCTTAATAATTAAACCAAGAGTTCCAAATGGTGAAGTTGAAATCATCCCTTCGTAAATTTTACGGACGCCATCACGAGTTGGTTGACCGTTATGGAAAAACCGTTTCACAGATGATATCGGATATGTTCCTTATGTCGTAACTACAATACCCTTCCCTTTTCACGAATGTGACTTACCGAATTAGACTATTTACCGGATTTGTAATAACATAAGCAACACGACGGGTGCCACATGTGGAGCAGGATCTGCTTACCCTTCCGGAGCACCTGAGATCACCCCAAGTTTTTGGTGGGGTTCGTGTTGCTTAGTCTTTAGTTTTCTATGTTGTGTCATCTGTACTATTATTTGTCTGTTTGTCTTTTTATTTTTGGCCATGGCGTTGTCGGTTTGTTTTCGATCTATGAGTTTGACTATCCCTCTGGTATCTTTCGTCCCTCTTTTTTAATACCAAGTACAAACCAGATTCTAAATTGCAAGTAAAATCCAGAATTATAATGCCAAGTACAAACTAGAATCTTAATGCCAAGTACAAACCAGAATCTTAATGCCGAGTAGATTGATTGATTTTTGGTTGCTAAATGCCCAGTTGCAAATGTTTCATGCATGTTTAGGACGAGAACATATCAACCACATTAGAGGAGTAACTCGTAATGACATGCAGATCAACAGTGCTCGGTGCTTTCAATACAGTAATCAGAAAAACCTATTCAAGAAAGTTTATGTTTGTACAAATTGTATTTTTTTTATAACTTTGAATATTGAATATGTGATACATGTAGTTACTTATCTGAAATTGAATGTCAAATCCGTTATTTTGTATTTTTAAATTAATGAATATGACAAAAAGAATATTTCAAATGGCGCTTAACTCAGTAATTGTATTCAAAATATCAACAATTTAAATAACTGAACATGTCATGTCCAGTACTTGTAATTAAACATATTGCATTTAAGAGTATCAAAGTTGTCTTCCACAGCAATGTAAAACCATTTAAAAGTTATATGAATATATCTTTCATGTATGTAATTAATTAGGTTTAAACAATAAATCACAGTAGATTGAAACACCTTCCCGATTCCTCCATCCCCCCTGTGAATGGACAAACAATACAGAGGAATGTACTTGTGTAAAAAAAATAGCGAAAACAGTATAACCGTTGGATGAACAAAGTTTACATGGATGAACAGAAGAAGGAGCATAATTGAGAGAATAAGAACACAATAATGCGACAACAACCTAACAACAACTCTACTGGGATAGGCATTTTGAATGTTTTTCATTTTGTCACACCTGTTCAAGCGACACGTTTTCGCAGTCTTGTATTTATAACAGTCGTCTATTCTGTAATTTCATTGATTGTGTCCTGTACCTTTTGTGACATTTTGATTGAGCGCGAAATTGCAAGGCGGTTGATGCATTCATAGTAGAAAGTAAAATCACAAAAATACTGAACTCCGAGGAAAATTCAAAAAAGGAAAGTCCCTAATCAAATTGCAAAATCAAAAGCTCAAACACATCAAACGAATGGATAACAATTGTCATATTCCTGACTTGGTACAGGTATTTTCTTAGTAGGAGACTCTAACCTTTGTCATTGCACCCCGTCTTGCTCTTTTTTAATTGATGCGATTCCCTCCATGTTAATTTGTGTGTAACTTTGATTGGTCTTCTCATTAGATGTATGAGATTTGAACATCGGTAAACTAATAACATGTTTATACTTGGAATTTATTTATAAGTCATTAACAAAAATAATCGAAGAAAAAACTGAAGGAAATGAATAATTATACCCTTACAAAACGTTTGATAAAATAATATTTGCTTTTATTGAACCAGCAATAAACTTAACAGAAATATAACAAACATGCCAATCAAGGCATTATCTATTATTCATATACCTGTCAAAATATACCTCGTCTCAAATTTAGCCCAACAATGTTGCGTAAGCAAATTTTTGTTCTTCTCTCAGCGGGAATCGACCCCTGCTTCTGTGACATCGTGGCAACATCGCCTGCACTTGGTCCAGCGCCCTAGACCACTCGTTCAACTAGGCTATATAAAACATATAGCTTCCGTTAGTCGAGTGATACCTTTCCTCGTCGGCTTTTCCTAGGGTTATAATACAGTACATGATGAATAGTGGCAAGTATATGGTGTACCTTTCAGATCAGCTGTTTTGTCTGTCGTAAACGACGATAATGTTACTCACCATGCGTTGCACGGAAACGACATAAAGTACGATTTTCCAATACATGAACGGTAAAAGTGAAAATCTTAAAGTCAATATCAAACTCGACCTACGTTTTGTCATTAGTAACAACATATTATAATTTGAAAACCATTGGTAGAAGGGTTCGTAAGTTATTGAACGGAAACGACATTAATTACCATTTTCCAGTACCAGTATATCAAGGACCAAACCTCCTGAACAGTTAACATGAAAATCGTCAATATCGAACTTTCATGACCTCCAACTTGGCATCAGTGTCAACATATTAAAATTTGAAAAGCATTGGTTGAACAGTTTATAAGTTACTGCACGGAAACTGTTGACAGCCGCCCGTCAGCCTGCCCAGCTCGACCGATTGACCGCTTTAAAAAAAAACCGATTAAACATAAAAAGACAAACAAATGTAAATATAACACTAATGTTGCTTAAAAACTTATTTGTTTGATTTAACCAACACTAAACAGTGTTTAACAACCTTCTATGTGAGTCTCATTAGTAAATGTGAAAACAAAAACAACATCTGAACTCTTGTCTATTTTATCAGACATGACCAGTCATTTGCTATTATCAAATATATCCAGTAAGCATCTCTCATGCTATTATCGAATACATCTAATCGTCATCTCTCACTACCTTGAAATATAACACTACGTCTGTTAACAAAATATTGTGATTAAGGAAAAAAGCAATTATTTTTTTATTGAAATTTACCTAAAAGAGTATTTGCTTATTCAACTGACTAGTGGCGTTTACTCTAGCTTATATCAAATCCAATATCTCATAAAAGCTGAAGTTCTCTATTCGTTAAAGTACCCTTGCAATAACTCTCTTAAAAGTTTGAAAGAGGTAGAATGCAAAAACAAAATTTTGTTTTTATTAAACCTACGTTTATTTACTTTTTCGGTTTTGTCTGCTCTTCGACGCTCGTTTTAGGTTTCGGGTCTTCAAATTTTTTGCCTTGATCATAATTGGGTGACATTGATTGTTGAAATGTGCATCTGGTGCAAATAATTGGTACTGCTAATGTTATTTCCAGTGTCAGTTCAAATTTACAATCCTTCATGCCGGTCGGTCACCATGCAGATGGTATCTATGATGAGTTTATTATACTACCAATTTCATTCATTATCGTTTCGTTTTGTCCTGAACATACATGATATATTTTCCACTGGACGTTATGAAAGCAATAATCAATCAATCAATCAATCAATCAATCAATCTCTTGGAAAAGATTGTAATGCACGCATATGTTTTTGTCAGATATTTTCAAACAAAACTAACACGTTTCATGCTTTTTTTCCTTTTAGTGGGAATCAAGAATTCATACCGAAAAACAAATAATACTCATAACATTTCATTAAGAAAATTAAGGAAAAATACATACCCTTTGCAAACGCTAGACAATACCTTTGATTAGTTTTAGCAATTTTTTTTCATTACAGTTCGTATTTCCTATCATGATTTCCTTGATAGAGGGATGCTTCTCACAAGGAAGCTATTAAAACAAGAGTTCCAAATGGTGAAGTTGAAATCATCCCTTCGTAAGTTTTATGGACGCCATCACGAGTTGGTTGACCGTTATGGAATATCCGTTTCACAGATGATAGCGGATATTATCCTAATGTCGTAACTACAATCCCGTCCCATTTTCCCGAATGTGACCTACCGAATTAGACTTATTGCAGGGTTTGTATTAACATGAGCAACACGACGGGTGCCACATGTGGAACAGGATCTGCTTACCCTTCTGGAGCACCTGAGATCACACCCTGTTTTTGGTGGGGTTCGTGTTGCTCAGTCTTTAGTTTTCTATGTTGTATTTTGTGTACTATTGTTTGTCTGCTGGTCTTTTTCTTTTTTAGCCCTGGCGTTGTCAGTTTGTTTTCGACATTCGAGTTTGAATGTCCCTCTGGTATCTTTCGCCTCTCTTTTGATACAGAGAAAATATATATTGTGACTGTATGAAAGAATAAAAAAAAAAGTATAATATTTGTTTTTTTTTTGTTGTTGTTAAAATGTGGAAACATGTAATGGCTGAAATCGTCCGTTCACTCCTTATAGGGGTTATTCCCCTTGAATGATGACTTTTGTAGTCGAGAGCGCGTCTAACGTACAAAACTATAATCCTGTTATATTCTATGAGGGTTTTTTCCCTTTTTTTCTTCATTTATGGAGAAACTTCATCAGATAGAGAGAAAATGTAAACTGCAAATATGATAGATGTCACTGTGGAATTTTAGAAACAATGGTGTTGTTTGCCTAAAGAATTGAAAATTAATCATGCAAGTCACATAAAATTGATTAAAAGTCATTCATCGTTACTTTTCCAAGAACTAATATAATTTAATTCAAATATTTAAATTCTGTCAATTATGGCAGTCTTCGTATTTTGATTAAGTAACTACAAATATACTTGTACTTTAATATGTCAAATTATTGGTCAAATGTTATCTATGATGAGTTTATTATGCTACCAATTTCATTCATTATCAGTAAGGAAGGCGAGTCTTCCTCAAACGACAACAATGCTAGATAAAACATAACGTACATGTTTGAATGGTTTTACACTAGTCATTTTTGGGGCCCTTTATAGCTTGCTGTTCGATGTGAGCCAAGGCTCCGTGTTGGAGGCCGTACTTTGACATATAATGGTTTACTTTTACAAATTGTGACTTGGATGGAGAGTTGTCTCATTATGACTCATACCACATCTTCTTATATCTATGTAACGTTACAAAAATGCTGTAGTAGAATGTTACCTGGAAAACATATTAAGATTCACGTTAAAAATAATCCGATATTGATATAGTATTTTCGAGAAAAAAAGAAAGGAAAAAAAGCAATGTATTTTTTGGGGTATATAATTGTCCACATAGAGTATTTCCAGTGATAGCCCTTGGTCATTGTAATATAAAGAATAAATATTTGAAAAATATCGCGCTTAGTTTCTATAATTTTACATTTCGAAATGTATATGTTACAGTATAATTAGGAATTATGAATAATCCTTGAAATTCTTAGGGATTATGTATAATGTGGATGACATATACTTTTGAACATGTGCTATGCTTTTCTGGATTTTTTTTTGGCTACAAAAACACTTTAAAAACTTTTAAAAAAACACGTGTCCTTCACATATTGAATCTGATTGTACTGTACATCTAAGAGAAATAAAGTGTTCATTAGAAACATCTGAAGATATTAAAAAAGTAAATCAGACACATCAAATTGATTCCTTGTGTAGGATCAGAGCAAAATTTCGTGTTTTGTAGTCGGGCATTATCATTTTCAGTCCTTTTATGAAAGATAGCCTTTATATTTTTGGGTCTTCTTTTCCGCTACCAACATGCAAAATCGGTATCAAAGCGTTTCATCCAATAATGGCCTCCTCCAAATTTTGTTTAATCTACCAAGCATGCCTTCAGTCTGTTTGTATGCATATTTAGTTGCATTTCTTTGTTAATTTTAAATTGCTTTTCCATTGGAACATTTAAAAGATAAATAGATGTTCAATGATTTTACTCGCCTTTGTTTTACAGCAAATTAAATGATCTATGCATTTATATTAGAACATGTACGTGTATTTGACATTGTTTTTTTTTTTTTTTTGGCCAAAAAAAAAAAAAAAAAAATACAGTTCATGGCGTATACGTACAGTTATCAGAATCTCTGAGAATGTTGGTATTGTTTATGTCCATGAATTTAAAAAACTGTTTTGTCTATGAGCTAATGTGGTTCAACACGGTTTAATGGAATATCAATTGAAAAACCTGTTCACGTAAGATTTTATTAATGGACAGGGAATAAAAAATCTGTAAGAAATACAGTAGTTTTGTTTGACTTTATTTGATTTTTTAAAATATATTTTTTATTGATAATCCCTAAAATCATTTACGGAAATCAATAAATAATTCGATTGAAAACATATTTGTTACGTTTAGAGGACGTGTTTTTTTAACAAACAAGCGGCATTCCCATGGGAACCAACTGTGCCCCTCTTCTTGCCGACTTGTTCCGTTATTCATATGAGGCTGACTTCATACAGTAATTTCTTAGAAAGAAAAAAAAAGTTAGCAGTTTCTTTTAACTTTATTTTCCGCTATAAAGATGATGTTCTCTTTTTAAATAATTCAAGACTTGGTGACTATGTTGAACGCATCTATCCAACCAAACTAGAGATATTGTATACAACAAATACAGTTAAGTCTGCCTCATATCTTGACTTACATCTAAAGATTGACAATGAGGATCGGTTAAAAACAAAACTTAACGACAAAAGAGACGATTTCAGCTTCACAATTGTGAACTTTCCATTTCTATGTAGCAACATTCCAGCAGTGCCTGCATATGGAGTATATATCTCCCATTTGATACGATACTCCAGGGCTTGTATTTTCTATCATGTTTCCTAGATAGACGGTTGCTGCTTACAAGGAAGCTATCAAACCAAGAATGTCAAGCGGTGAAGTTGAAATCATCCCTTCGTACGCCATCATGAGTTGGTTGACCGTTGTGGAATATCCGTTTAGAAGATGATAGCGGATATGTTCCAAATGTCGTAACTACAATCCCGTCCCATTTTCCCCGAATGCGACCTACCGAATTAGACTAGTTTGTACTAACATGAGCAACACGACGGGTGCAGCATGTGGAGCAGGATCTGCTTACCTTTCCGGAGCACCTGAGATCACCTCCAGTTTTTTGGTGGGGTTCACGTTGCTCAGTCTTTAGTTTTCTATCTTGTGTTTTGTGTACTATTGTTTGTCTGTTGGTTATTTTCTTTTTTATCCATGGCGTTGTCAGTTTATTCTCGACTTATGAGTTTGAATGTCCCTATAATATATTTCGCCTCTCTTTTTAAATAAATGTTTAAATATTATTAATAATGATAATCTCTGACTATATATAATACAATTACTGTCTTTTGGTGGGGTCAATAGGTGTGTTCACGTTTCTCCAACATTTGATATTTTTGTATACAGGTAAATAATTTCTTGTTGGAGGAACGTGATTTTTTGGAAATAGGTATTAATGAAATTTACTTGTACATGGAGTTACAGTGAATCCAGCTCAAATTAACTTCTGAATGGTCTGACGGATTGATAGTTGAAAAAAGTCTAAAATCGGTAAAAATATATTTATTTCACCAAAGAGCACTAAAAGGTCCTCTCAGACCTCTTAAGGACTGGCATCTTGATATTTACCTGTAATTCACCTGTTTCAGTTCTTAACTAAATTATTGTTAAAAAAAGGTATTTGTTAACATAATTTTGTTTACAATAATTAGAAAAATAGACAAAAAAAATATGAAAACAAAGTAAAATTAATATTTACATCACTGTGCTAGATTATAATCGAGAATACTTGTAGCTCACAATTCACCAAGCCAGTTCCCACAGTTAAACACCCTACAGTTAACGACGTGATGTACCCAATTTGTATTCTCCCTTTTACGTGGAAAAATATATACGACTGACTCTTCCATCTGCTAAGACAGCATGCAAGGAACATTGATTTCGGCTCTTATGATAAACAGACAGAACGACCAGGTAGATGATATAAGGTTCTTTGCACTAGAAGACAACAGCTTTCGATGACTATATACGTACATAAAACTTTGTTGTTGTGCATCATTTTAGATTTGGATATCAAGTAAGAGAATAAATTACTTAAATGAGGTACAACCTTTCGATTTTTCATGTTATTTTCAATAAAAATTCATTTTTATTTTTCAAAAAATCATTTTGAGATTTTTTTCTTAATAAATTTTATATCACATTTTGATTTGAATTTTCCTTGTTTATTTAGTAATTTTTTGTTGAATAACTTTTTGATTTTGTAATTCAAACACGGATAAAAAATAATTACGTAACATTTTCTGGTTATATTCAACCAAAAATATATGAAAATTATAGTGTGAAAAAAAAATTAAATATTTTTGTTAATATTTTAATATATATCTTTAAACAACACCCGTTTTTTCAATATTTTAGTTAAGAACTGATATAGGTGAATTACAGGTAAATATCAAGATCCCAGTCCTTAAGAGGACCCACTAATCCTTAATGATGTTTTTGTCTAATTATCAAATGTTGGGGAAACGTGAATAAACCCCGTGAATAAACCTGTAAGTATGTGATTTTATTGACTTTTGAAAAACTCATATTCACTGAGGCCAACGGCCAAATTGGATATTATTTTTTTTCAAAAGTCAATTAAACACATATTTACCGAAACAAAAGACAGTAATTGTTTCATTCCGTATTCCGAGAGAGAACATGTATGAAATGACAATTATTTACCAAAACCAATAGTACAAACAATCTTACCATTAATTATACTACACGTAAAACCACACGACGTTTTTCGCAGTGCATATACTTTTTCCGTAGGTGAACCTGCTGTTTTATTCAAAATCTAATTCATATAGAAAATTCTACTAAAGTTCTATCAATATAGAATAAATGTTTTTATTTTCTTTATTTTAGAAAATGCATTTAAAAAACCTAGAATCATATGCGGGATATATCTTATATTTTCATATAATACAAAGACATCATTAATGATGAATTCATCTTCGAAGAAAGAGAGAAAAAGAAACGAAAATAAAGAATAATTCCTATAGAACGTTTAATGTGGACGATATATGTTTTTTCTAAAACTTTCCTGAAAAGTAAAGCTCAAAATAAAACATTTGAAAGCCAGTGATGTAAAAATAATTGAAAATGGGTTCAAATGGGACTTAAAATGAATATCCAAATCCATCTCTCGTCAACTTTGTCTGGGGAAGTTGGACACTTAGTTTTTAACCATTTTTACATTTATCAAGGGCGAATTTAAGAAACGGTATGTTGTAAACATTAAATGTACTAACTCACTGACTACTGAGCAAGTGATACACCGAGGAACTAGCAGTGTATCAGCATGGGTATCGATCCAGTCCTAGTAAATGAAAATAACTTATAAATTTATTGCGTCTGAATCGCTTGTAACATTATCTAGATCAGTCGGTCCCTTGTCAATTAACAAGAAACATGCGCTACACAGAGTTATTACTATTTACAACACCTTTTTGTCTTTGTTAGATTAATGTGTGTTTGTTTGAATTGTTTAGTCAGTTGCGTCTGTAATGCATGATTACACAGTTTTGACTGCTGAATCCCAATCATTGTCACATTAACCTATTATGTGTGTTTGGGTTGCTTACCCAATTTTATCAATATAACGGAACTGTAAACAACTGTCATACAAGAGGGAGGTTTAGCTGGCTATAAAACCAGGTTTATCCCACCATTTTCTACATAATGAAATGCCTGTACCTAGTCAGGAATATGGCAGTTGTTTTTCACTTGTTCCATTGACTGATAGCTTTTGATTTTGTCAGTTTTCATGGACTTCCCCTTTTTGAATTTGCCTTGGAGTTCAGTATTTTTGTTATACTTTTTTTCCAATGAACTCACCTTAGATACCAAGCTTACAATTGTGTACGGCAGACGCGCGTTTCGTCTACAAATAAAGTACGAAGTTGAAAAGCAAAGAGGACCCAAAATAGCCAATCTATTTTACAAAATTGAAAAAAACGATGTGATTTCTCATTAATATCTAGATAAACCATCTCCCTTCAACTGAACAGTAATCCCTGTCTCCATCTCAAAATATTTGTGCCAGTAATAAGTGAATAGTTGATGTTTGCGAATTGTAAAAACATGTGAACCGGACTTCAAGCATCAAATGCAAGATGAAGGCGTCCTTACATGCGATTTAGGATTGTCTCTTTACCTTCACTTACAAAAACAGTAATTATCTGTGTAAAATAAACTTTAAGCTTACCATATTGTAACAGCATTCGAAAATATGACGTCTATGAGTATGTATATCTTAGTCGAAAATGAAAATTCAATTCTCACGTCTCTATGACTTTCTGTCACCTTCATCATACGATTTTAGCAATAATTGGAGTACTATTTCAACAAAACGTTGTGATTAATTACTTAAATTGCACATCTACAAGTACATTTAATAACAAAAGAGAAAACATTAACCCTACCATACATATTGTAACAGTTTTCGAAAATATATTGTTTATGAGAGAATTGTATATCTTTAGAAAATTTCTGTCACTTCTATCAATTATCATTGCATATTTTGAGTTATAAGTACTTTTTCAACAAAGTGTTGTGATTAATTACGAACAGACAACAAAGTGTGCTTTCAATAGTATACCAAAGGTTCTGGTTACAACAATTATCCTGCACTGTATGGTTTTGTCACTGTATATTTAATATTAGATATACAAATATCTTGAAAAAGCTTATTTAAACTAATACCCTTGATGTGTTTTGATACAACAAAATTTTTCAAACCCTATTTTAGAACGGTAGTAATAGGTCATTTAGATTCAAATAAAAAAGGAGAGTTGATTAATTATCACCAATTTTTAATGTAAAAAAAGCCCTCTTTATCTTTGATGGCTTATGTTGGATTGTTGTTAAAATGGATTTTTTTCTCAAATATATTAAAATTTTACAGGATATCAACATACTATACCAGACTAAACAGACTCTTGAATACAAAGTTGTAAAAGTTTGTCATCGCAAATTATTTATAAGGGATTTTGATGGGGGATCTTCATTTCTGTGTTCTACACTGTTTTGTTTATATATATGTTTTTGTACATTATTCTCCTTTAAGTTTCAGCACCTAATTATTAAAAATTCTGTTTTTGCCCATTTTTCTCTATTTTTGTTTTTTGTTTTGTTTTGCCCATTTTCTCTATTCTGTAAACCACATTCAGAACCTCACATAATTTACAATAGAATAGAGGCAAGTTTGACAGAATCACTTCATAATGCATGTTGCATGTGTTGTTGTGTGTCTTTTGATCGATCAATATTTGTTTCCAGGGTTTCACATTTGCAAACATGTACTTGTCATTTTTACATACGAGAGAGTATATAAACGCATAATGGAACCAGCCTTGACAGACTTGCTTCAAGTTTGCAGCAAGCTATTGAAAAGGGGTAAAGAACGTATATTTTAGTAAGTTGCAAGACCAGTTTGAACTGAAAAAAAAACAACAATAAGACACATAAGGAAATGCCTGTACCAAGTAAGGAATATGACAGTTGTTTTCCATTCGTTTGATGTGTTTGAGCTTTTGATTTTGACATTTGATAAGGGACTTTCAGTTTTGAATTTTCCTTGGAGTTCGGTATTTTTGCTATTTTACTATTTACACAAACATTCCAAAGGCCTTTATGTTAATTGTATTTAAGTTTTAGTGATAAAAATTTATTTTCATTTACTATTATTAATATTTTTAGCCTATAACCTTTATTTATGTATAACGTTTTTTTCCCTTTAAAGTAGCATTGGTGCATATACTCATTTTTACAGGAAACGGAAGTAAATATAAATCATAGATAATTCATAAAAAATATGTCGATTTTTTTTTTTTACTTTGAATCTAGAACAAAATGTGTTCAATATTTTCATATTAAGGACAGACATTCCGATCATTTGATTAATTTAATTAATTGATATTCTTCGAACCCCGTAACCGCTTAAGACATTCACGTTAGATAATTTTGAACCATTAAAGAGTGAACAGTGTTTTGTTTCCTTAAAGACTTTATTGAGGACATTTATCATTTTTGCGTTTCTCGACACTATCTTGAGAATTTTAAATCATAACATATAAATCAAACTTAGAAGGCCTATAACACAGCAATGATGATAAGCACATCAAGTTTTGTGTTTCTTCGGAAAACTGCACAAGATCATCCCGTAGACTTTACTTTTACGAATGTTTTGTCCACACTAACAAAATATAAAAAAAATCAAATTTAAAGTTAAAAAGAAGCTTGTGATGCTCAATCGCTTTTTCAAGAAACCAGTTATATCGAGTGCAAAGGTCATCGTTTTTAGCATTGATACATGTGCACTTATTTTGGCGAGTTACCTCTGAAAACATACCTCGCCAATGTTTTACTAAATAAAATGCGTATGAATTGTTGATGTGGACACCGTTCAAGCAAACAAATGGCGCAATTCCCCTAGTCCAAATAATTATGACAAAATAGCATTTGAAGACGTCATGATTATTTGGAGTACAATTCTCCCATCTTGACATGCATCGGGAAAGAGCACAAGATTAAATCGCAAAACGGT
Organism: Mytilus coruscus; assembly: GCA_017311375.1. Taxonomy (NCBI): domain Eukaryota; kingdom Metazoa; phylum Mollusca; class Bivalvia; order Mytilida; family Mytilidae; genus Mytilus; species Mytilus coruscus. The sequence continues at coordinate 96,198,552 of CM029598.1, forward strand.
GAAAGTGTCCATGGCGAATATGGACCGCACACTCTAACTTTTGATAATCTAAGAAAAAGGGAAAGAATTGCTTTGTTAATAAGTTATTTACGGATTCCAATATTCTAATCAAAGTAAGAACTATTGTGATTGCAATAAATATACCGATATTAGGAACGATCTATTAAATAACATTCATCGTTTTTTTCAAGTGACAACTAATATCGAGTTCCTTATTGAGGGAAGCCAAAATTTAACATTAAGCAAACGTTTTAACCCTCGATGTTACTCCTTCATCATTCAATAAGAACCCAAGCATTTCACACTGTATACATTACAAAAATTCATGTTTATTTTTTTTTTTTCTCTATTGTATTTTTCACCTTTTTCATATTTACATATTTATTACAGAGCATGCCAGTATTTATATTTATGTATTGTTCAATAAGTGTATTATTTGTGTAATAGGAGACAGATTTATAAAAGCAAATTTGCTTGTTTCTGAAGCCTAAATATTTATTTCAATTTTATTATATCGTTATGTGATAATTTATCTAAATAAATATTGTTTAAACTAAAATTCAACCAACGAGGAAAACTGTAACATCTTTGAAGGAAAAAAAGGCTTTAAATTAATGAAAAAAAAAAACCAAACGATTCCTCGCAGCAGTATAATCAAGTAATATGATATATAAGAAAACAAAATCAATGTGCACACAGAATTCCATTTACTATGTTTTTCCTTTTTTATATGAGGGTCTGGATGGGGGGTCCTTCATTTCCGTATTCTTTAATTTTTTTGCCCATTATTCTCTATTTTTTATATTTTAGCACCTCATTATTCTCTATTCTTTATTTTGTTTTGTTCATTTTTCTCTATTCTTTATATTTTTTTCTCATTATTCTCTATTTTGTAAATCCCTATCCACACCCTCTTATATTGTAATTTGTTTTTTTCTTTTTTTTCACACTGTATGTACTTGCCTCTATTTACTAATACTGTTAGGTATATCTACTCAACTGTGCATGCTTTGTATAATTATTGAAATTATTATATTATTTGGAGGAGATGACTTTGTAAGATGGTAAAACTTCTGTCTGATCCTGTTGGTCTCTTTGAGCAAATAAAAAAATTATAAAATAATAGGAGAAAAAACAAGTTACCCAAACAATTATACCCGCATACATGTATCTAGTTCAGTATGATAAAAAAAGTATTCATAAAAAAAAACCTTAAAATATTTACATTCAAAAGGCAAATTAAAATTAAGATTTCTCTTCAAAATTCATTGTCATATTTGTTTTTATTTAGCAGCTCTTTCGTTATTGGTCTTGTTTATATTATAATATGTATATTAAGGATGTATTCTTCTGACGTTTCAGTCTCGTTGAAATCTCGTTCTGGAATTATTTCCAAAATATGTGATACAAGTGAAAAATATCAATGAATTTAAAAAATATTATAATCAAACTTAAATCTGTGAAAAAATTGTGTATTTACAATAAGTAGTTTTTGAGTAATAAAATTTTCAAATTTTATTACCAATCAAGTCAGTCTCATTAGCCAAAATGTTGAGAAAATGGGTGAGGGGTACAAGAAATGATTTTACAAGAAACATGTACATCCCATATCAATTTTTTTCTTTTCAAATTTCTTAGATATGTATTTTTCAATCATTTACAACAAAGAAGTTGAAGTAACATGCTTTTTGTTCTATAAGAGAGAAAAATTCCAAATTTACAAATTTGACAGCATGGTAAATTTAACACGAAAAATCACAAAATTTTATAAAACTTTCAAATATTAACACCTACCTATAGTTTTTTTTAAGTTGAATTTATTCAGATTGGTCCACTTCATCTTTATTGAAAGTATCAAAAAAAGTTTCATTGTGAAACTGTAATTTGTTTCATGATAATAGCCCGAAAATGGGTAAAAATTGATGGAAATGGGAAAATCATCAGAATTGGGTACTTTCAAATGGTCGTAGCAAAAAAAGAAGTGCACCACCATATGATTTTTTCTTCACCAATTATTGTTTTACAGTTATATAAACCCACAAATCAGGTTAAGAAAAAAAGTTTAATTCTAGAAATTTTTGGCTCCTCAGAAGTGTACATCCTTAATAAAAGGAGATGTGGAACTACGTTAATGAGACTGTAACGCAACGACAACAATGAATTAAAGACATCTAGAATGCAAAATGTATGTCTTTAACAATAGACAGGTGTCTTTACAATATGTGAAGCTCCAAATCGTCCGTAGTCTTTAATAAGAGGTAGAAGATATCACGGGGTTAAACAAAAAAAAAAAAAAAAAAAAACTGACTTCCACGTGGGCAGGAAAACTATGAACAACCCCAAAACCGGGGGTGAATGCAGAAGACCCGGATAGTCAACGGTTCCTTTCCTGGTGATAAGGCATCATTCAGTATCATATAAAAATTTAAAAGACGACAACTATTGCCGAGTTTCCTGACTTTGGGCAGCCAAATAAATATGTTGCAGGGTTAAATTAGTTTTTTGCGTGCGATATTTTTTTCATCTCATCCACCATCAGTGGTCTACCAAAGGGTACACAAAAGATCATATAATAAAAATCAGTGTAGAAAAAAACCACTCAAATCTATATAGTATATAAAAAAGATAACACAAACACACGTACAGGTATAAAACATGTAGGTCTTGAATGCTTCTTTTTGTAATTGTATTGGGGTATAAAAGCGTTGTCCGAAGCACGCTTCTGTGCGTTATACAAAATGTGCTTCGATCAACGCTTTTACATCCAAACAAAAATTATGAAAAAAACAGGATTCAATTTTTAATTAAATTCTTGAAGGTTGAATCACACTTCGACAATATATCTCTTTATTTGTGATAAAATTTTGTAACGGTTTAGACAAATTCATATTATTTCCATAGTTTATTTTTAGAAATAAGAATATAACATTCGTTGAAATCCGATACTTCCTCAAAACACGAACCAAATGAGAAAAGTAGACTCCACACGAAGGAGCTAACGGAACATCACCATCCAGAGGAAAGGATAAATCGTCATGTTTATAATAAATGTTAGTATTATCATTAGCATGAAAAATTCTTATATCGAGGTCCAAATGACATCGGTCGCTAATAATTGTTGATTTAGTATTACTCTTTTTCTCAAAAAGTTCATCGGAAAGTAGCAAGACCTAATAGATAAGTATTCAGTGTCTACTTCACAAATAATACAAGATGGTCTTGAGTTATAGATTCTAGGTGCTGAAGTAATGTATCTTTTTATTTACTTTACAGTTTTCCCTTAATTTGTCTTCGTGCTATTATATTTCTTCGCTATAGTGTTTTTGACTTGGGGCGTTCCTGGTACAGGTGGGTCTTGATGTGCGATTCGGACGCAAGAGGTTTTTACGGTGTTGTTTCAATTTTGTTTGCCCTTGTATTTATGGTAGCATTTTTTTGAATTTTTTAAATATGAAAGTTTTTGTACAATAAAATTGATTTTTAGATAGCTGAAGAATAATATAGCCTTCAAAGTGGGTTTATATGAACATCAAGATTGTTTTTGCATGTTTTATAGGCCATTTTTCTGTTTGACTGTCAGTATTTTCACATCCGTACCGCCCATAGATCCAGAAATTATTGTAGTTTTTTTCAAAAAAGATTTGACTCTCGAATTTTTCAATTCAATTTTATGGAAAAATGAGGTGAAATGCATTCTTGTTTATTTGACCTGTTGATACTAATTGTAATGCTTTTTTTGTTATTTAATGTTATTCAGGGTTATATCTGGTCTATATACCAGCTTTGATAAGTGTTTGGTACTAATATAAATTTCCACTTCGTACTATGAACATCAAAATTATTTATTTTGTTAAAATATTTCCTTTCTCTATTGTAACTGTATACGTATACCTAACAACATAATTATTTTATTTACCTGTGTTTAAAGTTATTTCAAATGGCTGATATTTTTGTTCGAGCATATTGTTTTTCTTAAATTGTTTAACATTTCATACCGATATAACATGTTACTTTTATTATTCTTCCCTTAGTTTATTTATTTTGAATTTGCATTGTATCATAGGTCAAATTTATTTGTTCAGTGTATGTTCAATGGTGTTAATATGTCCTTTGATTGAGTTAAGCTATTTCAGTTGATATTTTATAGTGTGTCTTTCTATGTTGTGATGTTACACTATTGTTTCAGAAAAAGGGTGAAGGTTTGGTACCATTAAAACGTTTAAACCCGCTGCATTTGTTTGCACCTGTCCTAAGTCAGGAATCTGATGTTCAGTAGTTGTCGTTTGTTGATGTGGTTCATAAGTGTTTCTCGTTTCTCGTTTTTATATAGATTAGACCGTTGGTTTTCCCGTTTGAATGGTTTGACACTAGTAATTTTTGGGGCCCTTTATAGCTTACTGTTCGGTGTGAGCCTAGGCTCCGTGTTAAAGACCGTACTTTGACCTATAATGGTTTACATTTATAAATTTTGACTTGGATGGAGAGTTGTCTCATTGGCACTCATACCACATCTTCTTATATCTATATATGGTTTTTCTTGGACCTCTTGATAGATAAATGTCTATGGTTTCTGAAAAGTTATTACTCTAATGGATTGAAATTATTTTTTGGACCAAATTTTGGGGACTTTTGTGACATTTTCACCCCTCTTTTTGCAATATTTTATATCAAATAAATGCAGATTGAATACATGATTACACCAAAAAGAGATAATATTTCACCATTTTAACTATTGGAAATCAAATCTATTGAAGATGCTATTTCCATACATATGCACATACATAACACAAACATCAAGCCTTATTTGTTAAAAAGCAAGGGAAAGCGGCTGGTTAAAAATTATCAGTGTCAATTTAAAGTTTTTTTCTAACTGTGTATTGCTACCTATATTTTACTTAATTTCTGCTTTATCACGAAAGTGTATTATATATATGGTATATACTATCAACTACAAAATGCTTGTTTGTTGACAGCATTGTCAAATTAACAATCAACTACAACTTTTTTGTTGGCGTCTTTTCAAATCTATTTGTATATTTGTTTAAATTTTTCAGTCAGTTGAGTAGTATGTCTGTAATGTATGTTTACAAAGTTTTGGCTGCTGGACCCCAATTGTTTTCACATTAACCTTTTATGGCTGTTTGGGTTGCTCAACAAATTTTGTAAATATAAAGGGAACAATAAACAACTGTCATACACATGGAAGGTTTAGAAAGCTAAACAAACAGGGTTAATCCACCATTTTCGTTGTTTTACACTCGTTCCGATGGTTGATAACGTTTGATTATGTCAGTTTTTATGGACTTCCCTTTTTGAATTTACCGTGGTGTTCGGTACTTTTGTTATACTTTATTATGTAACACTGAAGTTGTGAGTTTGAGACCCGCACGTGTAAGGTGCGTTCGACTTCCTATTTTAATAGGTTTATTTTAGAATATTTTCCGATTGAATTATATGAAAAACGATTCAGGTGTTGCCTATGAAAGAGGACAAAGTCATTATTTTCCTTACCTATTGTGTAATCATGTATATAAAAAAATGCGGAAAATCGTATGCTTTACAACATGGCAGCCTTCGTAAACTTGGTAAAGCCCAAGTCCAAAGAGAGGCGAAAAACACCAAAGGGATATTCAAGCTCATAAGTCGAGAACAAACTGAAAATGTCATGCATGGCAAAAAAAAAAAGAAAGACGACGAAAAGACAAACAATAGTAATCAAACTCAACATGGAACACTTCAGATTGCGCAACATGGAGTTCGGTATTTTTGTTATACTTTTATTAGGTAACACTGAAGTTGTGAAACTCAATTGACTAGGATTGTCAGTTTTTCTGCCGAAGGTCGGCGGGTCTCTCAACATAGACAACAGTGCGTGCTGAAAGTGGCGTTAAAACAACACCAATTGTCAATCACAATTAATCATAAGTATATTTTAGAAAAAAAAAATCTGGATTGTTTGCAAATAATTTCATAGTCCTAATATCTGCAGGAATTGTTAGAAGTATCTAACAAGCAGTGATTCGTTTTGGGTCTTTTGAAGTTTAGCCACAACAGTAAACCATTACAGTCAAGGAATAAATCTACGATAAGAAAGACACAGTAAGTCGGATACACATCACCTTGTAGGTATGCATGTTCTTTTTATCCCTAAAAATGCATAACAATTACAAATGAGAGAACTAATCAGGATATATGGAGCCATAAGTCGATGAAAAACAACATAATGGCCAAAAGAAAAATGACGATAAGAGAAGTAGCAGAGCTTAACCTGTTTTTAGTGCTGTTTATGACGATAAGAGAAGTAATGAACTTATAAAAATAAGAAGATGTGGTATAATTGCCAATGAGACAACTCTTCACCAGAGACCAAAATAATGACATAGAAGTGTACAACTATAGGTCACCGTATGGCCTTCAACAATGAGTAAAACCCATACCGCATAGCCAGATAAGGCCCCGAAATGATATATGCAAAACAATTCGAACGAGAAAACTAACAGCCTGATTTATGGACAAAACAGTGAACGAAAAACAAATATGATATACAGCAACAAACGACAACCACTGAATTATAGGCTCCTGACTTGGGACAGGCACATACAGAATGTGTCGGGGTTAAACTAGTTTGAAAGCGCCAATCCCCAAACCCCCCAACCCCTAACATGGGACAGTGGTGTAACAGTACAACATAAGAACAAACTATAAAAATCAGTTGAAAATGTTCATCATATCCCCAAACAAACATAACAATTATCAATGAAAAAACTAATATGATATACGGAGTCAGAAGTCGATTACAAGCAACAAAATGGCCAAAAGAAAAATGACGATAAGAGAAGTAGCAGAGCTTAACCTGTCTTTAGTGGTCCAAAACAATCAATGAAAATGTCCTTCCATTTCATTGAACAGTTTTGTTTTGTTGTTGTTTTTTTAACTGAAGAACACATAATTAAAAAATTTCAAACTATTAATGAGTATAACGGTGAAACGGTAAATGCTTAAAATACAACGGAACTCAACTTGCCTTCAATTGTCCAAATATCTATTAATATATCAGTTCACTTCCTGCAGATCGTGCAAATTAAGATATAACTGGCAGTCAATGTTTATGCAAAGAAATATTTTAAACACATTTTTACAAGATAGATATGCATTGTTTGGTCTTTCTCGAAAGGATTTTTCCCAACTGCCAAGATGTAAAATTAGTAAGGTTAGGTAAGGGTAATAGAAGGTTTAAAAGTCTGATTCTAATTATATTTGGTTCCGAATATTAGGTTAATTGTTTCAAGATACAAAGATGTGTAAAATATTATATCTTATTTGAAGTTTTAGATAGAAATAGGGACCGTGTTAGGTCTTTATCGGACGTACTCCTTTGTTAGGATTAGCTTATACCAATGTATATCGGTTCCAAAAAAACATTACTTTTAAACCTTCTATTCTCTAAACCCTATCCAGACCGTCATGTTTGACAGAAGAAATGAATGCGGTTGGTTTTTAGTATTTATCGTATTGTATGAAAGGAAAGAACTGATAAAAGGTTTTATTTATAATAGAAAATTTAAAAAAAATGAACAGAACTGTCCTGTATTTAGACGTTATCATCAAAGTCGTCTTTTAAGAAAACGAGTCACTCTGATCTACTAAACACTTAGTTCATCAGCGAAATCTTCCGAATAACCAAAGTTATCTGCCAAGTCTCTGACGACGGTGAAATGCAAATATAATACTAAATTCCATTGTTCTTCAGTAAGGGTGACCGCCTTATCTGTGGGTATTTGTATATCTCCAGATTGTTCTGTTGGTGTGCTGTAATCGCGGATATCTACTACCACTTGTTGACTCCCGGAAATGAATTCGGATTTTACAATGGTCTTTTTGTTTTCGGAAGTGTATTTTAGCAGCAACTGTAAAATATATACATACAGTTTATTTTAGTTAATATTCAACATTACAGATGTTTTGGTCAGCATCTACGGTTATATATTATTACGTATAATCAATTCAATTTGGGTTATTTCAGAATATTTTCCGATAACAATATTTAAATTAAATGAAATACGATTACGGGTTTACCTGTGAAAAAGGACAAAGTATTATTTTCGTTACCTATTTTGTAATCAGATACTAGTATACAAATTTGCGGGAAATCGTATGCTTTACAACATGGCTACGTACTCCGTATAAATAGTAAGCGCAATTCCAAATCTAGTGATAAAAGTTGACGATTTTGTATTTACTAGTGCATTGTTTTTAAATTAGTTTTTCTTTTTATTATTTTTATTATTGCCATTATCTAGTTCGTCCTCATATATTATCAGAATAAGGTTTCTATGTTAAATACTAAGAATATTGACTGGATAGAAATATTATCACATGGCCTTATTTCGTCCGTCAAAACTATGCCAGGGGTCGTCCATGCAAAAAATGCAAAGGTACACACCCTTGTCTTGTAGGAATAAGAATGTTGAATATTAAGTCCCGTTTGGGACAGTCAAGCTCTCTGCACTAGCAAAACACTTTGTCATGCAGATTACAACAATTTCGGTCTCTTTTCAATATATCTTTTTTCAAGTTGTAGGCCAAATTTCGCGCTTTTATTCTCCGTTGAACGACTTTTTACTGCCTTTTTATTTTATGTAATGTTAAGTTTGTTCTCGACCTTGAATATTCATCAAATATTTGCCACAGAACGCAAAGCAAACAATATTCGGTTAATTTTCTACACAAACATAAATTGTAAAATCTTAAAATGATCTTTACATGTGATCACCAATACCCTTAAGTTATAATCTAAAATAACCTAATATGAGCACCTTGTCTTTCTTTCTTCGTCTGTTTCGTTTTCTTCTTTTTGATCGAAGCTTTTCCTTCTGTGTCTTCTTTAATTTGTTTGATTGCGTTTGAAATAGAAACTCTCTTACTGATTATTTTACAGTATTGACCAACGGTGAGGTATATTCCCTTCATCCCAGGTTTAAGGATTCTACTCGGTGCTTTTGCATAGAAATATATACTGACCGACTTTAGAAACGCAACACTAGATTATTATTTTTTATTCCGATTTTCAAACATGTGTCACCGTCGAAAGCAATGACTGCCTGTAACCAACGACCAAAATGATTGTCAGAAAGGTCAACCAATTCTGTTTGGCATGTTTTGGGCTCTGTTTTGCACCTTCTGATTTTGCCTTTGTCTCACCCAGTACAGTGTGTTTTGGCAATTATGCGGGTGAAACTTTAGGGCTTTAAATGTTTTTTTTTGCAGTCGATTCTTTGGCATTTCAGTTTATGGTAAACATTTATGGCATGAATCAGTGTGCAATGGCATTCGGCAATTTGATTAGCAGTTGACGTTGCGGCCGTAAACATGTCTCGAAAATGACGTTGCGTAATCAAATTCTATGGACGTTGCATTGTCACTACATGTTGATCTGGTCATTGATGGTCATCAACAAATCCCGTCTGCCTGTATCGTTGTCGGGAGGACAGTAAGACGAGTTTCCGACGTCAAATTGTCTGGTTGCAGCACGTTCACGTTTTCCTGTTTACAATATTCTTATGGGCTGATTCAGTTTTTATTCCTCAATCTTGGCAATATGGAGAGACAACATGTTTTAACTGATTTTAGTGTGGCCATGGATTAAAAGAACTGTTTCACAACGAAAAAACAACAGAATTTTTTTTTTTATGGGTTCAAAATTTCGCTTTAAGAAATTCGTGAGACTTCAATAATCAGGTATGTTCAATAACCACAGGAAAGTCAGATGTTGATTTTTCTAAAGAGGAAGAAGTATGGTAAGCATGAATAGTAGTTGTATGAGGATCAATCATGATTTGGTAAAAAAATCAACAAAATGAGTGTTGCGTTTTTAAAGTCAGTCAGTATATTATACCAACAAGGACAATGTCTTTCTGTTTACTGATATAAATGTGTGAAAGGTTTTCTATTTTATACGTGTGCTCTCCACCTGTATATATCGTTTTCGCATATCGATCGCTTTTCATCATCCATAAAGTAGGTGGAGCCAAGTGTGATTCTTCGTAGTGGTCTGGTATTTGGTAAGCGTGTTTTTCAGCTGCTAATTCCTTTTCCGATTGTGTCGCCGTTTTCGGCTTCTTCGTATGTGGCTTCCATTCTGATTCATCAACGTCTGCAATTCGCTTTCCTTTCTTTGTTTCCGGTTTCTCCGTTTTCGATGCCAACACGAGCTTTTCGTGTGCTTTTCTAATCCTTTCTTGGTCGGTATACCTCAAATCCTTGAAACCAACGAAAACTGACGATGTTTCCGTGTCATCTTTTAGTTTGATTACGAAACAAACATTTCTTGAAGAAGCAACTAAAATGAAACCAGGTCGTTCCACAAAGATCCAAATCACGTTTATATCCGATTTTAGCAGCGTTCTTTGGAATAGTTTTTGGGCATGCATTACAACTCCCTATACTTGATCTAGCATATTCACAACAAAAATAAACGTTGTCATCCATTTTCAATCGATTGCTGACAGGTCACGTGAATCAGTTTTGTGTGTATTATCATTCAAATGATAACATTCATATGTATATCTACCCCAGATGTATTGTATGCTTGGTATATTTATTTCATATCGCCAGATAAATCTCGAGAGAAAATTACTTTAAAATGAATATGTAGTAGTGATGATATGATACTTAATGAATTTTTGAAACATTCTGATCTTTATTTATGAATTACGTTTTTTTTCCTTAAAGTGACATGTGAGTATTCTTATTTTTACAGGAAACGCAAGTAAATATAAATCATATAAACTTCATGAAAATATGTCAATTTTATAGAACAAAATGTGTTCAATATTTTTATATTAAGGACATAAATTATAATTACGATCATTTGATCATTTTAATCATTTGATATCTTTAGAAACCATGTAACCACGTAAGACATTAACGAATAAAGATAATTTTGAACATTTGAAGAGTGAACAGTGTTCCCTTTAGATTTTATAAATTTAGGGCATTTATCAATTTTAGAGTTTCCTGATACTATCTTGAGAATTGCAAATCATAACAGAATAATCAAACACAGATGTCAAGGAACACAGCAAAGGTAATAAGCACATCTTATCAAGTTTTGGGAAATTTAATATTTGGATATTTGACATTTTCTCCTTTATTTTTACAAATGTTTTGTCCACACTGGCATAAAAGTACAGCTGTTAATCCCTTAATTAATGGGAATGATGTAACATTTCCTTTTTGTAGACTTTCATTGACCCAAGAATCATTCATACCTTCAACTTTACGACTGTGGAACAACCTTAACGTGGTGAAACGCGACATTGAATGAGTGAATGAATGAATGAGTTTATTTGCAAAAAGCATATACATGAAACGGTAATCAAAACATATATTACAAATATGACACAATGATAAACAGCAGAAACAACATGACATCCCATTGTCCATGCTGCCTATAGATAATTACATAGTTTTATAGTCAGAGTATTATTGGCAGCTTTTAACAATTGATCTAGTTTATAAATATTTAAAAAAAAACAGTAGTATTTTGGCAAATAATGTGACCTTACAGGTCTGTTAACAGGACAAACTACAACAAAATGATATTCGTCTTCAACAACGTTCATATTACAACAATAATCGTAATTATCTTGGAGTATTGGTATATCTGCCAACTTCGATATTTGATTGAAGTGTCCCACTACGTAGATTTGTAAGTAATCGAACATCACAAAAGAAATTGAAATAATTTTCAAAACAAAATTCAGTCTTGATTCTTCTATACATACAAACATATATATTCCAACTATGTACTGGCTTCCGAAGCTGCACAAAACTCCTTACAAGTATAGATTTATTTCGTCTTCAAGAAATTGTTCCACTACTAAACTATCTATTCTACTTACTAGTACACTTGGTACAATCAAAAACCTGGTAATAAATTGTTCAAATAAGGCCTTTGAAAATAGTGGAATTAATTACTTTTGGAGTGTCAAAAATTAGTTGGAAGTACTAAATAAATTGCATGCTTATATTGGTGATTTCAAATCTGTTTAAAGTTTTGATTTTTCTACCCTATATACCACGTTGCCTCATAATCTTATTAAGAAAAAATTCACACACCTGATTAAATGGGCATTTTAATAGTCGGAATGCGAATATATATGTTCAAACTCTTTTAGGTCATCTTTTATTAACAACAAACAAAAGAACTATGTCAATTGGACCTGCTTTGATACTATAACTGCCCTTGAATTTTTACTAGATAACATTTTTGTTCGCTATGGAGATTCCGTATATCGTCAGGTTATCGGAATTCCCATGGGGACTAACTGTGCACCTCTTATTGCGGACCTGTTTCTGTATTGTTATGAGTTACAATTTATGACTAAAATCAGCAGAGACCCATCGAAACAACATCTGATTCAAAAATTTAATAACACTTTCAGATATTTAGATGATATATTGGATTTCAATAATGACAACTTGAGTATGTACACTAAAGAGATTTATCCTGCCGAACTGACTTTAAATAAAGCTAGTACTAACAATGAACACTGCCCTTTCCATGATCTTGATATCTTTATTTTTAACGGGAAGCTTAGTACCAATATTTATGATAAAAGAGATGATTTTTCATTTCCTATTGTTAATTATCCATTTTTAGATGGTGACGTTCCCTTGTCGCCATCTTATGGTGTTTATATATCTCAACTTATTCGATTCGCTCGTGTATGTAACAACGTATTTGATTTCAACGAAAGAAATATCTGTATTACTGAAAAATTATTACACCAGGGTTTTCGATATCACAAACTAGTCAAAACATTTACTAAATTTTATCATCGGTACAAGGACATCATTCGTAAATATAAATCAACATGCAGACATCTTATACGTTCAGGTATTTCACATCCAATCTTTTATGGTAATATTCTTTACAAAGCACAAAAATGTCGGCATTCACCTCAAAAGCTAACCAAACCTTTAAACAGACTTATTCAGATATAGTTATGATACTGTTGTCAAGTCATTAAGGATTACATATTTTGGTATTAATATTGATTCACTCATAGGGTCCTAGCATCGGAATAAACACATTTATTCTGAAACCAGTTGTTGGCATGATACGGGTTATGTTCTTCTTATATATTTTATGATGGTATGATACTAAACTCCTAACGGGAGGGATTGAACTTGATTTTCATATGATGAAGACATAATCTTTCAATCAGTTTAATTGAGGTCTGGAGCTGGCATGTCAGTAACTGCTAGTAGTCCTTTGTTCATTTATGTATCATTGTCATTTTGCTTAGTTTCTTTTGTTACCTATTCTGACATCGGACTCGGACTTCTTTTAAACTGAGTTTTATTGTGCGTATTGCTATGTGTTTCTTTATTCTACATTGGCTAGAGGTATAGGGGGTGGGTTGAGATCTCACAAAACATGTTTAACCCCGCCGCATTTTTGCGCCTGTCCCAAGTCAGGAGCCTCTGGTCTTTTTTCGTCTTGTATGTTTTCTAATTTTAGTTCATTTATATATTTTGGAGTTTAATATGACGTCCATTATCACTGAACTAGTATACAATTTTATTTAGGGGCCAGCTGAGGACCACCTCCGGGTGCGGGATTTTCTCGCTGCGTTGAAGACCCATTGGTGGCCTTCGGCTGTTGTCTGCTCTTTGGTCGGGTTGTTGTCTCTTTGACATATTCCCCATTTCCATTCGCAATTTTATTACCAAGTCAGGAAAATGGCCATTGTTATATTATAGTTATTTCTGTGTGTGTTGCATTTTAATGTTGTGTTTTTGTTGTGTCGTTGTTCTCCTCTTATATTTGATGCGTTTCCCTCAGTTTTAGTTTGTAACCCGGATTTGTTTTTATCTCTATCGATTTATGAGTTTCGAACAGCGGTATACTACTGTTGCCTTCATTTATTAAAGTTTTTCATACTCATATAAAGTTGCTGACCACTCTTGTAAAAATTGATCAGTAATACGTGTTTTTAACAATATCAAAAACTACATTAGCTACATCTTGTGAAATCCATTAAAGTTCAAACAAATAGCGCAATCCTCCAATCTTGACATACATCGGCGAAAAGCACACACTTAAATCGAAAAAAAAGTGAAAATGTGTCCATGGCAAAAATGGACCGAAAATCCAAATTTTATATTCTAAGAGATAAGGTAAGGTTTGCTTTGGATAATTTGGTGAACGGATTCTGCAAATAGTAAGAACTTCTATGATATTATTGAGGGAAGCCAAAATTTAACATACGAGGAAAACTGTGACATATTTAAAGAGGGCTTTAAATTAATTTAAAAAAGCAAACGATTCCTCGCAGTTTAATCAAGTGATATATAAGCAAACAAAGTCGTTGTGTCCAAAGAATTCCATTTAATATTTTTTCTAATTATTTTCTCTTTTATCGTGTTTGGTTTTTTCTTCCACTTTCTGTGTAATTGACTCTTTTTACCTAATACTTTAATGTAGATCAACTTAAATGTGCATGCTTTGTATACTTATTGTAATTATTATTATATTTAAAGGAGATTACTTTGTAAGATGGTAAAACGTCTGTCTCATCCTGTAGGTCTCTTTCAGCAAATATAGTCACCCAACAAGTATACCCGCATACATGTATCTAGTTCAGTTTGATAAAAAAATAAGTATGTTCGTCATGGCAAGAACTTAAAGTATTCATTTTCAAAAGGCTAATTAGAATTACGATTTATCTTCCAAATTCATTATCTTGTACGTTTTATTTAGCAGTTATTTCGTTTTTGGATTTGTTTATATAACATGTTTATGAATAAAAGGAGATGTGGGACTACGTCGAAGAGACAGTAATGCAACGACAACAATAAAAAACAGACATCTAGAGTGCAAATTGTTTGTAGTCTTTTAAAAAGAGATAGAAGATATCACATTGATAATCAAACACAATAAAAGAAAGACTTCAACATGAGAAGGAAAGCTAAGAAAACCCCCCAAAACCGAGGATGAATTCACAAGATCCGGATAGTCAACAGTTCCTTTCCTGGTCTTAAGGCATCTTTCAATAGCATATTAATGCATGTGTTTTGTAACCCTGCATATAATCAAATTCACACACCATATATGTTGGGAAGAAATTATAAAGAAACTTTTAGTTTTGAAGATCTGCCATCAACAACTATTCATCGAATAACAAAAATTTAAAAGACGACAAGTATTGACGAGTTTCCCTGCATGGCTTTTGACAGCCAAATAGATATGTTGCAGGTTTAAACTAGACTTTGTGTGTGATTATTTTTTATCTCAACCACCATCAGTGGCGTACCAAAAGGTTAAAAAAGAACATATAATAAAAAATCAATGAAGAAAAAAAAAAACACTCAACTCTATAAAGTATTTAAAAAAAGAAAACACAAACACACGAACAGGTATAAAACATTTAGGGATTGAACGCTTCTTTTTATTATTGTATTGGGTTATAAGAGCGTTGACAGAATCACGTTTCTGTGCATCATACAAAATGTGCTTCGATTATTGTTTTTACATCTCAATGCAATTATAAAAAACGTGATTCAATTCTTAATTAAATTCTTGAAGGTTGAATTGCACTTCGACAATATATCTCTATATTTGTTTTATCATCTGGTAACTGTTTTGACAAATTTATAATATTTCCATCCATCTGTTGTAGATTATTTTTCGAAATAAGAATATAACATTCGTTGAAATCCAATACTTCCTTCAACCACGAACCAAGTGAGAAAAGCAGACTCCATATGAAGGAGCTAACGAAACATCAACATTATGAGAAAAAATCTTAAAACAGAGGAACGAATAAATCATCATGTTTATAACAAAAGTAAGTTTTATCATTAGCATGAAAAAATTCTTATATCGAGGTTCAAAAGACATAGGTCGCTAATAATTGTTGATTCAGTAATACTCTTTTTTCTCAAAAAGTTCGTCGGAAAGTACCAAGAACTCATATATAAATATTCAATCTGCTGTACAAACAATGCAAGATGTGCTTGAGTTATGGATTCTAGGTGCTGAAGTAATTATAAAAAAGAAGATGTGGTATGATTGCCAATGAGACAACTCTTCACAAGAGACCAAATGACACATAATTAACTATGATTCATCGTACGGCCTTTAACAATGAGCAAAGCCCATACCACATAGTCAGCTATAAAAGGCCCCGAAACGACAAATGTAAAACAATTCAAACGAGAAAACTAACGGTCTAATTTATGTACAAAAAAATGAAAAAAAACAAATATGTAACACATCAACAAACAACAACCTCTGAATTACAGGCTCCTGACTTGGGATAGGCACATACATACAGAATGTATCTTTTTATTCACTTTACAGTGTTCCCTTTATTTGTCTTCCTGCTATTATATTTCTTTGCTATCGTGTTTGTGACCTTAGGCGTTCCTGAGATAGGTGGGTCCTGATGTGCGATTCGGACGCAAGAGGTTTTCCATTGTTGTTTCAATTTGTTTACCCTTGTATTTATATTTTACTTAATGTGTGCTTGATCGCAAAAGTGTATTCTTTATATGGTATGTACTATCAACTAAAAAATACTTTTTTTTGTTTTGACGTCATTGTCAAATTTACTTTCAACTACAACTTTTTTGTTGACGTCTTTGTTAAATCTATTTGTACATTTGTTTAAATTTTTTAGTCAGTTGAGTTGTATGTTAGAAATGTATGTTTACAAAGTTTTTGGCTGAGTTTTGTGAGTTCGAGACCTGCACGTGTAAAGTGCGTCCTCTGGTGTCAAAAATAGATATAACTTGTCCTTAAGTTACCGACAAATATTTGTTTTAATACAGTATACGCTGAAAACATTTACAATAGTAGTATTTCCTAACTTCCTGTCATTTGATCCAGATTCCATGCAGTATTGCCCAAATATTAAATTCGCTCCAGATTTTAAGATGTAGTTACTACTTTCCTGGTTTATGTACCTGCTATAAGCCAGTTATTATTTTTGACTGTCCTAGTATACATGAATGATACAGATTGTAACATTTAAAAAATCATAATAATCAGGCGTGTTCAATTGAAAACAAAACAATAACCACGTACTGTCGGGTCAAATTTCGTTGCAGGACGTGTTACATGATACAAAAAATATCAAATTTTATGTTTTATTGGTATTTTCTTTGTAAAAAAAAATCAGCAAATACTTTATTTCATTTACAAAAAATACATTTCTGAAACAATAGCGACATCGCAGTGGGCCGCAACCGTGAAATGTACCGTCCGACTGAATGATTAAACAAAGACCATCAAAAGCGAATCTTTTATAGTCCATCAAATTGTCGCCTGCAGACCAGTGTATGAATACGGCATGTCATGTCACAAAATCATAACCAAAGATACAAATTTTGTTTCACAACCATTTGTAATGTACCTTAAAAGTGTACATGTTTTGCGTTTAGGATAATGTTTAGACGTTTAGGATTATGTTTCAGATACGTTTAGTCGGAGTAAGTGTGTTTTCAATCTAAACACCAAGACGTTTTGAAATTAAAAGAGACGTTTTCATTCTAACGCGTTTAGATATTTAGATGGTTACCTTTGTAGACGTTTAGATGTTAGACACAATCTTAAACATGTTAAGGTTTAAACACGTTTTCGTTGCGTTTAAAATCTAAACACTGTTTTTACAGTGTAACTATTCCCAATTAGCATTTTGTTTCTATCCTGATTGAAAGTATCTGATCTGCTCCATTTCCTCACCCTTGATGTCCCTATCGAAAGCATTTTTAAATCTGTACTGATGTCTTTTCTTTCATTTATTAAGTTACAGACTGTCTTCCGTTCGACATTGAACCTTTCACTTGTATTTTAAGATCTAAATCGTACTCTGTTATTCTTAAAAAAGAAACCCTAAGCAAACATACTTTTTTGCTTAGCCTTTACTATATACATACTAAACTCGTTCTTTTAGGGATCGTTTAAAAATACCTTTCTCTTATTTAAAATCATAAATTTTATCCTCTAAAAATGAAAACTGCATCGTTCTCTATTTTTAGATGGCAAGTGATTGTATGAAAATGTACAAATAACTTTGTAAGATCAGGCAACTGACAATTGATATTGGGGCATAGACGGGGATTGGGTCGCCCCGCTATTCCGACACCCCATTGGTCCGACACCCTACTGGTCCGACAAACCAATAGTCCGACACAAGCTGTAATTGAAAATCTTCTACAAAAAATCGGTAAACATGGTATTATGGCTATAGTTTCTACTCTAGAAAAGACAGCACTTCTCAACTGATTGGTATGTACGAAATACCATGATCCTATAAAAAGGAAAATTTGGACTGCTACAGGAAAAATGCGGGTATATTGGATAGGGACAGAAAGTTAGACTGGCAACAGACTGTAATGGACTAGAAGTTCCTTTATCATGTATATTCCAAATGGAATAAATATTCTCGAATATTATTTCCACTGGAAAAACTATAACGATATTTGTTATAGCAGAATAAAGGGTATATAATATTTCATTATTAACATTCCAAAAGGAACAGATTTCATAGCATTTTTATAACACAGTTTCCAGAGGAATATCTCTTACGATGAACGAATATACGTAAAGAAGACCACCTACGGACCCATAAAAGAGTTGTTGCAAGGATATTCAAAGTCCAGTGAGCGTTGCACTCCCTCTAGACGAGTCTTTGGATTTCACGCCTTATTCCAACCGAACGTGGCTGCATATTTATACATCCCGCACAGCCAAATGGATGTCCCACTTTGGCAAGGGGTTTACTGCCGGTCGAAAGAAAAAGTGAAACATATTTCTAGATCCCAATCACCCTTGAGGTGAAGAGAATTAAGTA
This sequence comes from Mytilus coruscus, assembly GCA_017311375.1. Taxonomy (NCBI): domain Eukaryota; kingdom Metazoa; phylum Mollusca; class Bivalvia; order Mytilida; family Mytilidae; genus Mytilus; species Mytilus coruscus. Next base: position 96,217,418 of record CM029598.1, read on the forward strand.
TTTGAAGAACAGTCTTTCGTTGTAAATGAAAATGCCAAGACTGCAATTTCTCTCCGAAACGGTCAAAACTGAAAAGATTTCATTTACATATAAAAAAAAAAATTTTCCGAGCTTGTTGTTTTCCAAGCAAGCCTGTCCGGGCCCGAAATAATTAATGTGCATTGTGCATGTCAAAATAACATTCATCTGAATTTACCTTGGTGTCTTAATTCCCAAATAATTATTAACCTTTGCTTGATGTCATTTGATTTTCTTATTAGTTCTTTCTGATTCCAAAGGTGACTGGGGTATAGCAATATGGTAATCTCTTAGTCTTTTTCCGACCAACAGTTCAACCCTCGCCAAAGTGGGGAATCCGTTTCTCTGTTCAGGATGTTAACCGTTCCTTTGTACATGATGTTTAAATTCGCAGCCATTTTTCGATAAGAAAGGAGACGTGTAATCCGATGTCTCGTGTGAAGAGAGTGCCACACTTCTTGATCTTTAAGAACCCTACTCTTTTTGAGGGGTCTGTAGGTTATCTGTTGTAAGTCCAAATTTCTTTCCCTATCAAATATACCATGATTATTCAATGCATTTTAAATTACCGCCCTTCATTCTGGTCGACCCCTTTTACAGGAAATTTTGCCAGTGGTCGTAAACCCAAGAACACTCCATTTATTTCCTTGACTTCTCTGCTCTAGCTTCGAACATATGAGGAGTATTGACATGTTCCTGTGACATATATAGCTACTTAGTATTATAGAAATAAATAATGCGTTTTCGATTTCGTTTGGGTCTGATTTTTTTTTTAATAGCAAAGAAACATACTCAGTTTATACAATACTCCAATAACCTTTTGATCTCATCGTTTTTGATGTGGAGGAAAATTTTTATGAAATTTTTTTATATGATAAACCTTTCGTATTGTTATTTTGTCCTTTTGCATATAACATATTTGGTAAACTCATACAGTCAATAGATTCCTTACGGCGAACGCGACAATTACTAAAGAGCAGTTTATCCACTGTTTGAAAAAGAGTGAAACTACGACAGAACACTTTAAGACCTATTTCAAGGGGAAAGTTCGACCTACCCAATATTCATGCTTTTTCCAAACAAAATAATTTGCTCTTAATCCCAGTCGACCCAATTTTACAGACCCTACCTAATTAGGTTATTGTTGAATTTGTTCTCGTCCTGAATAATCATGATATATCTGCCACTGGACCGTCAAGTTCATAACAATGTATCAAACAATCTATATATGAGGGTCTGGAAGGGGTTTATAGAATAGAGAATAATGGGCAAAATGTTCAGAATAAAGGCTTGAAAAAAAAAAGAATAGAGAAAAATAGGCCAAAAAATAAAGAATAGAGAATAATGGAGTGCTAAAATATAAAGAATATAGGACAACAGGCAAAATTTATAAAGAAAAGAGAAAAATCGTCTCAAAAATTAAAGAATACAGAAATAAATGACCCCCCCTCCCCTGAAAACAAATCAAAAGTAGATACTAATTATTTTTCTCAATCCAGTTGCACACTCTTAGTTGTATAAATCTTATTTTAGAAATTGTAAGCGGTGCATACATAAACGTTTGATCCCATTTGAAAGGAATGCAATTATAGTGAAATTTTGGGTTAAGAAGTTCTCAGTCGTATCAGCATTATTTTCCTGACATGTGTGAGAAAGAAGACTTCTATATTATGGACAAATGAGAGAAAAAAATGAAATCAAAAAATAATTCATCTGAAATACTATTGAATTAATCTGTTTAGATGTAATTTTTCATTTAAGCTTTTTTTTACTTTTCGTTTCGTTGGGTTCCTGTTTCATTGAAAAATAGCCTTTCATCGTTGTTTATTCATATGCATTTGAATATAGGATAAACGTAAAATTGGCACAAAAAAAAAACGATTCCACGAGTTGTTGTCTGAAAATCATCCTTTCACTAAAATCATCCTTACTCTAAAATCATCCTTCTTCGCTAAAATCATTCTTTCTCTAAAATCATTCCTTCTCTAAAATCATTCCTTCTCTAAAATTATTCATTCTTTAACATTATCCTTTCTCTAAGACTAAATATTAAATTGGACATTAGTCTGCCATTAGTGAAAAAAATTATGATTTGGTTTGAGAAAAATGAAGAATTAAAGTATTTGAATTGCTTTCACCCAATAACACTGTTTCTCTGGATGTGTTGCTGATCACAAATCTTTTTTGTCAGTCGGACATCTAGAGTTATGGGACTTAGGCCATTTTTACTAACACTTGTATTGTGAATTGCTTATATGTGTATTTTTAAGACTGGCAAATCCAAAAGACGTTTTTTGGTCTATTTTGTATGTTATTTAAATATACAATATTCGTACAATGTAGTAAAAAATAAAATTTATTTGACAAGCTTTAGAAACAGAGAGAAAAGTGAGGCTCGCCGAGCTTTTCTCCTGTTCGTAGCGAGTACAAACAAATATAATATTGTCCTACACTGTACGGATATTGTTTTTATCCTACAATTTAACATTGAGCTTAAACGTATCATTTGCGTATTGTTTTCCCCATCCAAATCGTTGTTAAATAAATTCGACATGACTTAAATGCGGATGGAGATCTTACATGTGTAGTAGAGTCCTCAATGTCAATTATATTTGGTATAATTGTAGATATATACTACCTTGTATCAGTATAGTGTGACTGGTGTGTTACTATGGTGTGACTAGGGTGTTATAGTAAGAGGGAGATCTTACATGTGTCAAATTTTCATCAGTTATAATGTTACTGCTAGAAGAATTATTCTCAAAAACTTTTATTATATACAAATTGATAAATGAAATGGGTATGTGTTAAGATATAACCTGTCCACCAAGAAACTTAAAACCTTTTAAAATGGTTAAGTTAAAGTTGTTGGTTTTATAACTAGCTTTACCTCTCACTTGTGAGACAGTTGCATAAAACTCCCTCATATTGACAACATTGTGTGAGCAGCACAACATACATAATAGATAAAAGTGAGAATAGTCAATATTGTTACTGATATCAAATACTATGCAAATAAATACCAATGTCAACAAAGCAAAACAGAATGACATACGCAAACACTTCTGATAAAGTACAAAGGCAAAAAATTAAAATAGATGAAAGAATAACCACAACACTGTTACACAGTGGTGGGATGTTTAAATACCCAGATATGCCAAAAAGTCATATTACTTTAAAAATTTACCAAACACTTATAATGATAGTTGGCAATGACAAATAAAATGAAAGCTGTTAAAGTAATAAAATTGATACAAAACGTAAGTCTCTGGAGTCTATAATCCAAGACTTCCTTTGCGTTCAGACACTGGTGTTGTTTTACAAAGTCATTAAAGTTTGTCATAGATCTAGTAGTGAGATGGCCGCTCAAGTCAAATTCGAGGTAAAAATGAGACAGAAGAAGCCCTGTCTGTTGTTTCTTCAGTTTCTAGTTCTGGACTACATATTAATAAAACCCAATCTGATAAGTTTGGATTTTATTTTGAGGGAACATCATCAATATACAAAAATCTATATGTATGTGAAATTAACATGTTAAATGGTTTAACTTTTTGACATTCTTGTTTTTGATGATTTAGTGTCTGAAGAAACTCTGATTCATATGAAAATAAAAACAAGTGGGTAAGTTGAGGCACAGTGCTTTATCATTAGCCAATGGTGACAATCTGTATAATGAAACTGAATTGTCTAATCCTTGCTCCAAACATTTGCCTTATATAAGCAAAACTAAGCATACCAGTATTATAGCAACATAACGTAAACATAGTCTTAACTTCATGTGAAGATTTTAAAAAAGAGTACTTTTAATAAATATTCCTTTAAAGCCCCTTTATCAGATATGAATAATTTGAACTTATCATATCATGCTAATATTCGCCTTTCTTTTACATTTGATTAACCTACAAAAATATTGTGATTAATCAAAAAATCGAACATAGGGATAAAAATGCAAGTTTTGTCTATTATCTGCTATCGAAAGAGAAAATCTGACTGGGACAAACATGTTCATAATGTTGAGATATACCCACTGTCCATTTGTATCAAAACCGCCAGGCGACTTCTTATAGTTATTTTATTATTTTTCTCTGTTATCTAACTATAATAGATAGACATTATCTTTAAAACATAAGTGATCAACAAGACACGATCTACAAATCCATAATTGCAAAGATTTGGTTAGAAAGTTTTGCCTGTACCTGTAGAATTCATATGAAAAACGGGATATCACATCCTAATTTTTACGGCTATGATGTTTATAATGCCCGTAAATTTAGATACCATCCGTGTCATCTAATTGATCATTTGAATAAACAGTAAAATCTTTAAATATTATTTTTATTGGTATTAATATTGATTTTGCTTTTGAAAGATTCAAACATAACTCAATAGATATCGCTAGATATGAACAGTTATGCGTACTGAATTAAATGATCCTACATTCTGAATGAATGAATGAATGAATGAATGAATGAATGAATGAAAGAATACTTTTATTCTCATAAAACAAATGTTACAGATAACATATACATATTTTACAATATACAAATTTATAGTGCATGTGTGAATTACATATACATGTATAAATTAATACACATTAAAAAGTTCTAACCTGGAGGAACGACCTTCTCTTGGACGTTCTAAAAAACGCAGTTTTTTCTAATATGATTACATTGTTTGAAGAAAATAGTTGTTCAAAATTATAAATGTTAACATTTTCATGACAAAAAGGGGGAACCAGATTTTTCTAGCTTTATTAAAGTAGCTACATGATATAATATAGTGGTATTTGTAACCGATTTCCATCGAGTCACAGAGAGGACACACTCTTTCGCTTCTTGTCAAATTGCATGATCTCCCGTCTCGACTGGCAATCGGTGACTACCGCATCTAAATTTACAAAGGATGTACATATAGTAAGGTGATAATTCTGAGATATATTTTTCAAAACAGAAATGAGTTTTGAATAATCTATAGCACAATGCCTTAGGAGACTTGGACATTTCTGAATACCAAAATTACATAAATTGATCCTTAAGTTTCTGTTCAACACATTTCGAAATCCACATTGACGAAAAACAGTTTGGTTCTGCCAAATATTTGACATACCACAATCATCTAAAATATTTTTTATAAATTTTAACCACTTAGATTCATCACCGTAATCTGTATAGTAAACATGTAACAATTTATATAACAATAAGGAAAATTTTGTTTCATTTCCTCTAACCAGTCTACACCAAAAAGTTATCATACGTATCTTTATTTGTAGTGATATAGGAAATATTCCTAACTCACTGTTGATTGCTTCAAATGCAATATAATTTCACAAAATCGCAACTTTGTTTTTCTATTGTATACTTTCCAGAACATCTAAATTTTCAAAACCCCAAATTTCTGATCCATATAATATTACAGGTTCTATTAATTCTTTAAACAAATCAATTTGACATACAATAGATAAATTATTTTTTCTACACTTCTTCAATAATCCATACATAGCTTTAGTTGCTTGTTCTTTTAGATACTTTCTTGTAGACAGGAATGATCCACTTTTACAAAAGAATATACCAAGATATTTATAATCTTTAACTATTTCTAGTTCTCTGTTATTTAAATAAAGTTTAGTATTTTTTGACATCCTGCCTTTTGAAAAAAATCAAAACTTTAGTTTTATCCACATTAAACAATATATCAACAATTATCAAGCATAAGTTGTAAATCTTCAACAGACTCTGCTAATAACATGAATAAAATGGTATCATCTGGATATAAAAGCAAAAATATTTTTGAATATACTGTAAGTTCATTTTCAGCATCTTTGCTGATAGATTCTACACCTGTAATGCCTTGAGTTTCTAAATATGATTGCAAATTATTTAGATACAATGAAAAAAAAAAACAGGCGATAAATGTTCTCCTTGTCCTACTCCAATTTCAGAGAAAAAGATTTCTAAAGTTTCATTGTTATGTTTAATACATGATTTTACATTTTCATACATATTTTGTATAATCTTAAAAAATATCCAGTAATATTTGTTTGAACAAGTTTTAAAAATAATGAATTTCGGTGAACAAAGTCAAAAGCTTTTTTCAAAATCGACAAAAGCACAATATAACTTTTACTTTCTGAGAGAGATTAATTCAAATATAATGCATACATCGAAAATATGTGATCATTAGTTGAGTAACCATGTCGAAAACCAGCTTGGTTTTCATTTAATAATTTATATTCTTCAATAAAAACATTTAATCCAACATTCAAAATGGATGTAAAAACTTTTCCTAAACAAGATAACAATGTAGTAGGTCTATAATTTTTAGGATTCATCTTGACTCCATTGTTTTTATACACTGGTATCATGTGACCTATAAGCCATCATATAACTCTATATTTGATACTTTTTACTTATATTTTGGCATTGCACAAGGTCATGCGTTTCTCAAGTTGACTTTTAAGAAATGACAGACAAATTTGCGTACAAGTGTAAATACGTCTATTGGATGGACAGTGGTGCTGACAATTTGTTAATGGTTGATTAAGATAATGTTTAGCTGCATCGTTCCCTTAGAAATTGGAAATACATATCAAAATCAAAAATATTAAATGATATGGCTGTTAGTTTTAACATTATTTAAACATTCACCGTTATTTCGATGAAAATGAGAACTATATCAAATTTTGAATTTTATTTCGTTTTTAATAATAGAAGATATGGGAAATATGTCAATTAGACAGCATCTAAACGACAAAGCAAACAAAAAGACAAATAGGGGAAACCTATGGTGTTCAACTAGAAGGGGTGTCAGAAATACAACATACAAGCTATAAATCGCACAAGTCTTATAAAGTTATAGACAATGCGTATATATGAAATCTTGCCTTTCTCTACGAATAAACACCTGGCTGTACTGATGTCTATGCTTGAACTAGTTCAACTACCCCATCAACGCAAAGTTTAGAGATAATGATTAAATAAACTTAACGAGGCAAAAACACACAGAACATGTTTTTTTTAATCACGTGACACATCAAATACAAGATGCAATGAAATATCACATTTCTTTGTCTACTTATACAATCATCAAGCATTTGTTTTAGAATACAAACAAAGGAATAATGTAAGATCGGGCTCTCAAATCTTAGTGTAAACAATATTTTGTTAAAGTCATATGAAACGAGTGACTGGTGAAAAATAATGTTTATCCAATTCTTGAACCAGTGCATGTATATATCATAAACTTAGTCTTCTGTGCACGCTTTTATCATTTTTTATGCAAATATATCGTATAATCGTCAATTTTTTTTCTCTCTGTCTGTTATGAGGAGAAAAATTGGCAGCTACTTAATTGTCGTGTTTTGAAGCCGTAGTTTACCGATTGTCACCTTATATTAAACAATCAATAAAGAAGCATGGATATTGAGCACGTGTTTAACATGTACAATCAGATAATTGTTTATTTTAATGACAGATCGATGCGTATTGCGATCACCGGATTTTTACGAGAAGGGTCACGCTAAGGTCACTTTGCATACGGAAAATATGTCGGCGAATTGCTTGCTGGAAGCAAGCAATTAAAAAAAAGTAAACTTCTTCTAAATGTGGACAAATTAAAGAATTTTCTTCAGAAAAAAAGTATATGTACATAAGTTTTATAATGAAAACTATCCATTTAGTTATAAAAAAACATATGCATCTTTTTTTTTTTAATTTGCGGTTTCATATGACTTTAAGAATTATACGAATTACAAAATATATTCACATCCACAAATAGGATTCAGAAACAAGCAACAAGTGCTTATGTTAATCTATTCACATTCACAAATAGGATTCAGAAACAAGCAACAAGTGCTTATGTTAATCTATTCAAATAAATCAAAACTACATGCAATCTGTGTCCATTGGAACTGTTAATTGTAGGCTCTCAAGTCTTAAAATTGTATTTGAAATTGAACAGCAAAAACGTCTTCCATTTATCGCGAACCGACAGGGTTTCGTTTTTATGTCCCCATCTATGTTGCATTTTTCCGATTTAAAGTTTCTGGCGAAACTTATAACGCACCATGTTACCCGATGTTCGCTTGATACCTACGGGTGCAGACATTCGACTCTAATATTGAGATTGATGAAATGTACAGAATTGTCTTTCGAAATATATTTTACAAGTATTTAACATTTGCACACGATTGCCTTTCGGTACTCTCTTAATCGCAGGACGTATAAAAAAGGTTCTGCAATTGGATCAATCAAAGCTAACATGTTAGAAAACTGTGTATGTTTCGTTAGATCGATGTTAGCATTACTAGCCGATACAATATTAATGATTACAGAAGGTAATACACTGACTGTTACTACCATAATTATTATTCCAAGCGTACTTATCGATTTCCTGAATTGATCCGTGTGATCTGTTAAATTTGGGTGTCTGTTTAGTGTTGTTGCTTTTCGTTGTTTGCAATACTTTTTTCTTTGCTCAGAAGGAAAGCTGGATTTTCCTTTACTGCCATCCTGACCGTATGAACAACCTGATAGCTGCTGATCTGAACGTGATCCAGATTGAGCCGGTTTAGCAGGCGTATCTTCATGGTAAACCACAGTCATTCTCTTTTTTAATTGGAAGAAAATCATGCCATAAAAAACAACAATTAATACATATATACAGAGTCTGCATGTTGACATGGAGAGTTGATGTATCCAGAAGTTATCGTTGAAAAGGATATCAAGTTGGCATGTTGTTGAATTCGGATTCCCATATAAACCGCCAATTAAACCGCTGTATGCAGTAATCAATGAAAACGAGGCTATATAAGAAATGGTGTGTCTCTTTGACCATGTGATAGTTTGTCGTGTAGAACGGGTGGCTAGGAATCGTTCAATACAGATAAAAAAGATTTGCACTAGAGAAAATATATGTGCTGCGGACAAAAATGATATAACGACAAGACAAATATAGGGAATATGAATATTCCATAATTTCAGTAATATAATAAATCCAGTAGAAATGCCAGTTGCACTAGCTATGATGTTACCAATACTGAGACACAATGTGAGGCACGTGAATTTTTGCCGCCGTAATGTTTTGGTTTTAATTAAGATGATTATTGCTAGAAGATTTAAGGCTAGTGTTACTGTAGAGACTGACATAAACAATACTGTAGCAGTCACTGTGGTTGCGCTTACTTCTGTCTCATTCATGATTTATTGACCAATGAATATCATGATGGTCTCATTCCAGATCTACAAAACAAGAATTGAATAGAAAACATGCTATATTAAAAATGTTATAGAAGTCAAATTTTTAAGAATTTTATCATCTATGTTTTAATTATCAGTAAATATCATCCTGTTGTCATACCAGATCTGCAAAATAAAATAAAAATAAATGACTTAAAAGTGATTACCTACAAAATATTAAATTACCGATGCATTAAATGTATGGCGATATTGTGTCTGTAAATATGATTATGGTGCATGCTTCAATTTAGGATATCTTAAGGATGCAGATCAAGAAAATGATTCTATAATACAATAACATTATAATAACACCCTTTACTTATACCAGATCTTCATAGTGAGTAAGAAAAATGATGACTAATTACAAAATGTTAAAGTCCCAAAGTATTTCAGTATATAACATAATTAAGAGAGAGGCGTAAAAATGAAAACAACATTTTTGAAAGTTCATGCGTCCGAAGCGCTTTTCTGGATTTACCTTAATTCATCAGGAACGCTCAAAGCCGAATATTTGAAAGTCAAAGATGTATAAGTTTTGGAGTTTAGTATGACGTCTATTATCACTGAACTAGTATATATATTTGTTTAGGGGCCAGCTGAAGGACGCCTCCGGGTGCAGGAATTTCTCGCTGCATTGAAGACCTATTGGTGACTTTCTGTTGTTGTCTGTTCTGTGGTCGGGTTGTTGTCTCTTTGACACATTCCCCATTTCCATTCTCAATTTTATAAGAACCGAAACAGTTAACGAATTATACGATAAAAAGGGGACCTCAAATTAATAGCCAAATCGATTTAAGGTCAACGTTGCCTAAGGGAGTTAAAACCTTAGTTTCCTAATAATTTTCGAATTTATAAACGGACAATTTTAGAAAGGTTTGTTATAAATCATGTTAGTACCGAAGTACTGACTACTGAGCTGATGATATCCTCCACATGTGGCATCCGTTGTGTTGCTGATGTAAGTGCAAACCCGGGTACAAGTCTATTTCGGTAGGTCACAATCGAGGAAAATAGGACAGATTGTTATTAAAACAATTGAAAAATATCCTTCGTTATCTGTGAAACAGATATTCCATAAAACATCATGCATTGCGAAGATGGAATGCACCGCTTACTGCATCTTCATAATCCGCACAGGAGATTTACACATCGTTGATTATTAACCTTATTAATAATCCTAAAATGAGGTTTGTATAACGGTATTCAAAAACGAATCTGAAAAGTTGTAGTGAAATTCATTCAGTATTGCAGGAATATTGACAGAACATGTAACAATGATACATTCAAATCAGTACTAACCAGAATCTTAATGCCAAGTACAAACTAGACTCGTAATGCCAAGTACAAACCAGAATCTTAATGCCGAGTACAAACCAGCATTGTAATGTCAAGTACAAACCAGGATCTTAATGCCGAGTACAAACCAGCAGTGTAATGCCAAGTACAAATCAGAATCTTAATGCCAAGTACAAATCAGAATCTTAATGCCCAGTACAAACCAGAATCTTAATGCCAAGTACAAGCAAGAATTTTAATTCCGAGTACAAACCAAAATCTTAATGCCAAGTACAAACCAGAATCGTAATGCCGAGTATAAACCAGAAAATCTTAATGCCGAGTACAAACAAGAATCTTAATGCCGAGTACAAACAGAATCTTAACGCCGAGTGCAAACCAGAATCTTAATGCAGAATCTTCTACCTCAGGAATAGATAACCTTAGCAGAATTTGGCAAAACTTTTAGGAACTTTTGGTCCTCAATGCTCTTCAACTTCGTACTTTATTTGGCCTTTTTAACTTTTCTTGATTCGAGCGTCACTGATGAGTCTTTTGTAGACGAAACGCGCGTCTGGCGCATATACAAAATTTTAATCCTGGTATCTATGATAAGTTTATTTAATGCCGAGTACAAACCAGAAAATCTTAATGCCAAGTACAAACCAGAATCTTAATGCCAAGTACAAACCAGAATCTAAATGCCAAGTACAAACCAGGATCTAAATTACAAGTACAAACCAGAATATTTATGCCAAGTACAAACCAGAATCTTTAAGCCAAGTACAAACCAGAATCTTTAAGCCAAGTACAAACCAGAATTTTAATGCCAGGTAGAAGAGTAACTCGTTCAGGCATGTAATTCAACAGTCCTCGGTTCTTTCAGTACAGTTATCAGGGAAAAAAACCTTTTCAAGAATGTTTATAATTGTACAAATAGTCATTTTTTCTAACTTTGAATATGTTTTAGTTACTTATCTGAAATTGAATGTCAAATCATTCATTTTTATATTTTAATGAATATGATAAAAAGATATTTGAAAGAGGGACGAAAGATACCAGAGGGACAGTCAAACTCATAGATCGAAAACAAACTGACAACGCCATGGCCAAAAATAAAAAAGACAAACAGACAAATAATAGTACAGATGACACAACATAGAAAACTAAAGACTAAGCGACACGAACCCCGCCAAAAACTGGGGGTGATCTCAGGTGCTCCGGAAGGATAAGCAGATCCTGCTCCACATGTGGCACCCGTCGTGTTGCTTATGTTATTACAAATCCGGTAAATAGTCTAATTTGGTAAGTCACATTCGTGAAAAGGGAAGGGTATTGTAGTTACGACATAAGGAACATATCCGATATCATCTGTGAAACGGTTATTCCATAAAATTGAAATTGCGTTAAATTCAGGATTGTATTCAAAATATCAACAATTTATAAAACTAAATATGTCACGTCTAGTACATGTTATTGAATGTATTGCATTTAAGAGTATCAAAGTTGTCTTCTACAGCAATGCGAAACCATTTAAAAGTTATATGAATAATTGTTGAAATATCTTTCAGGTATGTAGTTAATAAGGTTTAAATAATAAATAGTAGATAGAAACACCATCCTGATTACCCCCCACCCCCTCCTCCTGTAAATGAAAAAAAAGGGAGTGTAATAAATAGATATGACTGTGGAATCAGAAGTAAACATAATTGGCAGTTCTACCGATAGCATTTTGATGTTTTCATACAACTGTTCATTTTCGTAGTCTTGGACTAGTCGTCTGATCTGTCCGATTGTGTCATCGCATTTTGATTGACCGCAAGTTGATGCATTCATAGCATGAGACTCTTCCCTTGTCATCGCACCCGGTCTCGCTCTTTGATTTATGCGATTCCCTCATTTATTGTTTGTTACTTAGATTGGTCTTCTCAATAGATGTTTGAGATTTGAACATAAAGAAATTAATGTTGCCTAAACTAATAACATGTTTATATACTTAAAATTAATTTATAATTCATTAACAAACACAATCGAAGAAAAACCTGAAAGAAATGTATAATTAAACCCTTATTAAAGTTTGATAAAAATAGTATTTGCTTTTATTTAACCAGCTATAAACTTAACAAAAATGTAACAAAATGCTAAACAATGCATTATATATGAGTCATATGAATATCTGTCGAAATATACTTCGTCTCAAATTTAGACCAACAATTTTTTTTTTTTTTTTTTTTATTGCGTAAGCAAATTTGTGTTCTTCTCTCAGCGGCATTCGAAGCCTTGCTTCTGTGACATCGTTGCAACTCCATCTGCACTGTGTCCAGAACCCTAGACCACTCGACCAAATCGGCTTTATAAAAAATATAGCTTTCGTTATTCAAGAAATGCCTTTCCTCGTCGGCTTTTCCTAGGGTTGTAAAACAGTACATGATAAATAGTGGCAAGTAGATGATGTACATTTCAGATCAGTTATGTGTTGTATGTCGTAAACAACGATAATGTTACTCACCATGCGTTGCACAGAAACGACATAAAGTGCCATTAAAAATCGTCAATATCAAACTCGACCTACATTTTGTTATTAGTAACAACATATTATAATTTGAAAACCATTGGTAGAAGGGTTCGTAAGTTTTTGAACGGAAACGACATAAAATGTCATTTTCCAGTACCAGTATATCAAGGACCAAACCTCCAGAACGGTAAACATGAAAATCGTCAATATCGAACTTCCATGACCTCCAACTTGGCATTAGTGTCAACATATTCAAATTTGAACACCATTGGTGGAACAGTTCATAAGTTACTGCACGGAAACTGCTGTCAGCCGCCCGTCCACCTGCCCGGCTCGACCGGTGGACCGCTTTCGACAAAAAAAAAAAAACGATTAACCATAAAAAGACGAATTAATGTCAATATAACACTAATGTTGCTTAAAAACTTATTTGTTTGATTTAACCAACAATAAACTTACCAGTGTTTAACAACCTGCTATATGAGTCTTCTGTATACCATTAGTAAATGTGAAAACTAACACATCACGTAAACCTTTGTCTCTTTTATCAGACATGACCAGTCGTTTGCTATTATCAAATACATCTAATAAGCATCTGTCATACTATTATCGAATACATCTAATAAGCATCTCTCATGCTATTATCGAATACATCTAATAAGCATCTGTCATACTATTATCGAATACATCTAATAAGCATCTCTCACTACTTTGAAATATAACACTACGCCTGTTAACAAAATATTGTGATTAAGGGAAAAAAGCAATTTTTTTTTATTGAAATTTACCTGATCAGCTGACTAGTGGCGTTTACTCTGGCTTATATTAAATCCAATGTTTCATAAAAGCTGAAGTCCTTTATTCGATAAAGTACCCTTGCAATAACTCTCTTAAAGGTTTGAAAGGGGTTTTTATTAAACATACCCTCATTTACTTTTTCGGTTTTGTCTGCTCTTCACCGTTTGTATTAGGTTTTGGATCTTCAAATATTTTGCCTTGAGCATAACTGAAGAGACATTGATTGTTGAAATGTGCATCTGGTGCAATTAATTGGCACTGCTAATGTTATTTCCAGTGTCAGTTCAAATTTACCATCCTTCATGTCGGTCGATCACCATGCAGATGGTATCTATGATGAGTTTATTATGCTATCAATTTCATTCATTATCGTTTTGTTTTGTCCTGAACATACATGTACATGATATATTTTCCACTGGACGTTATGAAAGCAATAACCAATCAATCAATCAATCTGTTGTAAAAGATTGTAATACACGCATATGTTTTGTCAGATATTTTCAAACAAAACTTATACTTTTCATGCAATTTATTTTTGTAGTGGGAATCAAGAATTCATACCAAAAAAATAATTAACAAAACATTTCAGTAAGAAAATTAAGGAAAAATACATACCCATTGCAAACGCTAAGCAATACCTTTAATAAGTTTTAGCATAATTTTTTTTATTACAGTTCGAAATTTGATACAGAGAAAATATATATTGTGACTGTATGAAAAAAATAAAAAAGATGTATAATATTTGCGTATTTTTTTGTTGTTGTTAACATGTGGAAATATGTAATGGCTGAAATCGTCCGTTCACTCCTTATAGGGGTTATTCCCCTTGAACGATGACTTTTGTAGACGGAACTCGCGTCTACCGTACAAAACTATAAGCCTGTTATATGTTATGAGAATTTTTTACCTATTTTTTCATTTATGGAGAAACTTCAGCAGATAGAGAGAAAATGTAAACTGCAAATATGATAGATGTTACTGTTCGAATTTCTGAAACAATGGTGTGGTTCGCCTGAAGAATTGAATATTAACCATGCATCAGTCACACACAATTTATAAAAAGTCCTTAATCGTTACTTTTTCAAGAACTAATATAATTTATTTCAAACATTTAAATTCTGTCAATTATTGCAGTCTTCGTATTTTGATTAAGTAACTACAAATATACTTGTACTTTAATATATTAAATTATTGGTCAAATGTTATCAGTAAGGAAGGCGAGTCTTCAACAAACGACAACAATGCTAGTTAAATGCTGTAGTAGAATGTTACCTGGAAAACATATTAAGATTCTCGTTAAAAATAATCCGATATTGATATAGTATTTTCGAGAATAAAAAAAAAGAAAAAAAAATGTATATTTTTTTTTGTATAAAATTGTCCACATAGAGTATTTCCAGTGATAGCCTATGGTCAATGTAATATAAAGAATAAATAATCGAAGAAATATTGAAAGAGTCCAACTGATGACCGAACAACACTGATGAATAAACTCATGTGCTACGCGCATTCGTGAATTGATGTGTTGTTCTGTCACGCGTTGTATATTTTTCTATACATGTATTTGAATTCCTCGTGAAAAAATTCCGAATATGAATTGTGCAAAATAAGTATCATGAATAAATATAGTTGCGCTTATTTTTACCGGAAGGTTTAAGTCTACAAGTTTTTAAAGGCAAGGTGTATCAATATACATTTTTTAGTACAATGTAAAAAGAATAACCACGTCAATCTAAATCTCAACTTAAAGTTGAGTTGCGAACAATTTACAGAATTAATCACTTGAAATGTTACTGTTACCATAATTAACGTTACAAAGAACATAGTAATATGGAACACTGTTTTGATATTTGCATATGTATTAAAAAACTATGAAATCGAAAAATGTTTGTCCGATGATAGCAATAGATAGGTTTCGATTGGCACAATTTGAGCAAGAGTTACTTCCCTTTTTGTCGCCATGATGAAGGTCTGAGTGCACAACCTTCATCATAAATTAGCTAAATTCAACCTGTTATACTGACCGCTAGACTTTAGAAAAAGTTGCTTTCTGAACAATTTTAATGTCTTTTAGCCTTCCTTGATTCATCACTACGATCTAGTAAGGATCTTTTATCCGACTTTTGTGTAACGCATGTTTCAAGGTGGTAAGTCAAATAGGAAAATCAACCATTTACCCCTCCAAAATGTCGGCCAAGGGAAATAACTCAAATTGAAATGACATCATATCGAAACTTATTCAAAGATATTACAACAATAGCCTGTGTGCCTTTATTAGCAAATTTTTACCATGAACCAATATATTTGAATGAATCACGATCTGTATATAGCACATTACCAGATGCTAAAATGTTTTGATAAAGTTTGTATTTTAGTCTGTCATTTGTTCTTCTTATTTGCCCCTGTTTGACTTTCATTAATTTGTATGAAGCTTTACAACATTATAAGCAAAAAAGAACGTTAGTAACAGTATCCGATTTTTCAACAAGAAAATGAAATACAGATTTCCTTAATAATTTTAATAAGACAGTGAAGTTATAATAAATAAGTGTGTTTGAATAAATGGTTAGAATAACGAAGATAATATAACTAAATATAATATCATTAATAATAATAATCTCTAACTACATCATTAAAACTTATTGATCATAGTGTATACGTTTTGTTTTCGTTTGTGGGGTTCGTTTTGGTCAGTCTTTAGTTTTCTATGTTGTGTTTTATAGACTGTTGTTTGTCCATTGTTAGATTTTCGTTTTTTGCTTTGGCTTTGTAGGTTAGTTTTTTACTTATGAGTTTGACACAGTTTTAATTGGAATCTGAGTTTACTACAAATATCACACAAACTCACATAAATCTCGGGAGGAGTAAAGTCAGTAAATAATATCTGTGGTGCTAGTTTGAGTTGATGTTGTTGACAAGCAGTCTTCAGCAAGTTGAATAAGCGATCTTATGTCTGCTTACTTTTATTGAATAGTAGTTGAGAAAAATGGGAATGGTACCCTTCAAAGGAGACGTATAAGTCAACTTTATTTAATATTATGGTCAATGATTTATCAATTTGTTTACACAATTGTGAAACTTCATAATTTGCATACGAAATCAGGTTCATGCTTTAAGTTTTAACAGAAAATAAAATACAACAAGATCTAGATAATATGTGTAAGTGGTGCTCTACATGAAGTTTTTAAATTACTCCAAGTAAAAACTGTAGCTGCGATATTTATTAGAAGGAAAAATGTAAATACAACTTAGAAATTTGGCAATCGAATATTGGAAAATAGTTAAAGAAATAATGTTTTTTTATGATTAATTTTTTAAGGAACTTAACCCTGCATAAGCATATTCAAAATTTACAAAATAAGTGCATGAAAGTTATGAATTGTATGAAATTACTTACAAGAACCAGATGGGGCGCAACCAGCAATACACTTAAGGTTCATCATAACAAACTGGACTGTTGAAGAACCAAAAAATGGCCGACTTTTCAATGCCTTCAAAATTAAATTATATCAAACCCAAACATTGATTTTTTGTTGTTTTTATAAAATATTTATCCCATTTTTTTTTTAATAAATCAATGTTGAAAGCACTGCAAGTTATTGATTGAATTTTTTTCATACACAGCTCTGGAAAAAAATTAGACGCATATATAAGACAGTTTTGACTAAATATTAAATAAATTTACAATACCTTATGATCACATCTATGGGACACGAGAAATGAATTGACCTTTGTTCTGTATAAATGAAGTAAAATGTCAAATTGAGAACCAATATGTGAGAAATCATGGAGGTGGCCATTTTTTCCAATGTAGTGCAACAGTAGCTTTACCAATAAAATTACTATGCATATTTATGAAATTTCTCAGTTAATATTGGAATTTGTTCAACAAAATGAACATGTTAGACGTAATCAATGCACAATCACAATATCAATTACGATGTAAAACCTATATTATCATCATGTGTACAAGTTTGTTTTGATTTGTCTTCGTCTCTACTTTCTTTTTAAAGTTCAATATTTCTACGCAAATTTATAATCATTGATTTTTTTTAATTGTTTACAAAATATTATTTAGTATAGCATAAAACAAGATAATAATAATTTGTTTTTTTGGTTGAGAGCGATCGTAAATTCAATAAATTAACCCAATTTTTTGTCGGGAATATTTAGGCGTAGTGATATCCGGAATTAACCGGAGGCTGTTCACAGGCTGATCGCTGATCTTCACAAAGAGAAACCGAATGTTATTTAGTTAAACAGTTGATAAAGTTTGTAAACCAATTTGAATTGTGGTAAGATACTATGCCATGTGTTGAAATGCACGAACTGATTACAAAACCAATCCTTCGATCTCCCATGAAGACCATTTTATGTCTGTTGATCTGATGATCATGTATGACGATGTCATACAATTTTGATTCTTTAAAATGATTTTGTTTTGTATTACAGCATATATAATTGTCTATTTCATATGAAAGTTTAATAAAAATATTATTTAAAAAAAATGTTTTTTGTTTTATATGTAATTTAAGTTATATTTCCTATGGAGAGCAACTGGTTGCCATTACAAGAGGTTACATTGTAGAGAGTTAATTTTCAATTTATTATTTGTGGTTTTTACAATGGCAAGAAGAAAGAAAGAGTCGAGAAAATTTGGTTTAGCTTCTGGTAAATACAGAGCAAAGAGACAAGGAATACGCACAGGTTTAGGCAATGTCAAACATGTCTTTAAGTGTACTTTGAAGGAAGGGACTGTAATAAAAATAATCAAGAAGTATAGAGCAATTGCTAACAACAGGAGGATAATTAAACTGTTAAAGCCAACTATCAAAAAGAGATTCCAGGTCTACAGATTTTTTGACAGAGATCTAAAAACTTTTGAATTAAACAATATAGCTGCTACAGGATACCGAATAATAAACTTAGAGTGTTGACGAAAACATATTTCTGAGGTAACATACCACACTATTATATGTGATAAATCTAGGAAAAAGGCTATTGCCGGTGCAGTTCCAATAATTTTGGAATCAAAAGTAGCTCATTTTAGACTCGCTGTCATTCTCGCTGCAAATTGTACTGGATGTGAAAAGAAATTTCATTTGAAACTAGCCCCAAGTTGTTGAACGTGGGAACAAGATATTACGACATCAACGTCCGTGCTGTGTAGGGTTCAATAGTCAGTGGAAATGGTTTAGCATGAATTCACCAACTATGGCACAAACACATTTAGCGTTATAGAACACGAGATTGATCAGTGGTGGAAAGTTATGGTAGACGAAGAAATGTCGGCAGCCATAGACTTGGAGAAAAAAATTGCAATAGAAAATAATAGATATCATGAAGGTCTGTATAATTTTAATACAATTACCAAGAAGAGAAGAAATTAATAACAAATACAACATGTAAGCCGTGAAATGTGGTTGACCAGGATGAAGTACTGGTATTTATATTTTATAAGGTTGTTGGACAATGACGATTTAATGCATAAGGATAGAAACTTTTATAAAATAATTATATCTTCATACATTTTTTTTTTTGTACTACTCGCCCAACCTTCTATAATGTGAAAAATCAACATAAGCAAAATGGGCATTTGCATCTGTACTATAGGGCCCATATGAGCATTGAGTAGCATTTGATATTGGGCCCTGTTAATATTTTTCCGTGATTTCATTTACCCTTGATTAAGGCCCCTTCATGTATATGAACCCCTGTTACATGGGTTCTTTACGGTGCAGAGACCATAGGACTGTTTTAACACAAGGCATGTGATTTACATTTGTAACGTCCATTCTGATTTTAGATGAGATTTGATATGTATAACACATATAGTCAATCATCCCACTTTATCAAGGGTTGTACAGTCGATCAGAAGATGACAAAGGCAACCACCCTTGGGTCCTAGATATATCGCACGATGAATACAGACTTTATAGAAAATTTGTAAAGAACCATAAAAAATAGTCCAACACCGACACACAGATATAAGCACCCACAGAAAACATGGACTGTTATTTAGTGAACAGCCAGTAGCTTATATTTCTTGCATATTCGAGTATCGCTCGGTAGTACCGAGTATCGAATATCAAAACGATACTCGACTAATCGGTTTCCTGTTAGAATATTGCTTTCTTCTTTATAGAAAACTGATCTTCTTGAGAACCTCTTTCGGAAAATTAAATAGGCATCACTGATTAATCATACTAGTAAATAAAATACATTTTGTTTCGAAAGCTTGTGCTAAATTGTCATTTAAAATGCCTCCGAAAATACGTCTGTTATACCTAGGCTAACACTTTAAACTAAACATGTCTTAGCCATTCTGTCACATCGGTACCGTCAGAGCCAATATTTTCGTCTGCAAGACTTTAATTTACAAAGTTGCAAAACCGATTGTCCCCAATAATAGTTGACAAGAAAATGTTTCCAAATAAAATAAATTCGTTGCATCCTCTGGTGACCCTCAGTGAATAATTAAACTTCAAATCCTTACGCCTTTGTAAACATTAAATGTGTGTTTCTTAACGATTACCAAATACTATTGTTTGATATGGTTTTTCCTTGTTATGATTTTTAAATAGGTGTTCATTAAGTTATATTGATTAGATTACTGTTTTTTTATTTAATTAGTACTTGTAGGTAATGAGCTATTAATTATGGTGTGTAAGAATATAGCAAAGTGCTTCCGACCAATGAAATTGTAGGATTTGGTGTTTCTTAATTATGAAGAATGAATGAAATCGTGTTCTTAGTAAGGGATTATCCTATTGTTTAGGCCTAGTTACAATTCAAAATAAAGAGTTTCTATAAATGAGTTACAAATGCCTCGAAGCACATTTATCAGCTTGAAAGACTTTGTGATTAAAACTGACTAAAAGTTGAATTTTGAAACAAACAAAAAAATCAAAATAAGATGAAGTTTACTGGTGCAGTAACATTGGTACCGTTAACGTTATTATGAGAATATTAATAACTTCAAATTACTAAAAAAAAAAAAAAAAAAAAAAATAAACAATATCCAAGAAATGCAGTGCAATAAAAAAAAAGTTTTAAAATTTCAAAAACTCAGATTACTGGATCCGCGGTTGGTGAGAATAGTAATTTCTAATATTCTGATAAAATTCTTTAAAAAGGAACTTTTGAATAAATATTTTAAAGGCATTGTATTTGAACAATTCCCTGACATAATGAAGTAGTATTTGATGTAAAGGACTGGACTAAAATATTGGCTGTAAAATAAAATTTATTTGTAACTCAAATTTTGAATTTATTGATTTGAACTGGAAATAAACAAAAAGATAATTCCTCGCTAAAGTATTACATGATTTACATTCATACTCACAATCAGGAACATTTCTTACCATTTCATTGTACTGTTGTGTCATCTAATGTCTTAAACACAATCTATTATATTTTCCAAAATTATAAGTAAGTCCTTACATCACTAAAACCTATCCATAAATGAAATCATGCCTAAAAAGGAAGTAAACATTGCACTGACAATGAAACTAATTCTTAAATACAACCAATCAAGAGATCATTTAAGCCTTGAGCACTTTACAATATTCTAAGTTTTTGAAAGAATGATAATCCCTTTCTTCATGATAAGTACTCGCTAACGCTCGTAATCATAATATACTAATTAATTCCTTGTCTCAGATACTTATGTAGATGGTTTTTCGTCCGTTGAACAACAAACCACAGAATGTAAAATATGTTTTTTTGTTTTTGTTTCCGTGTTGTAGATATATATCGCTCGATAAAACCAACGACTACTCGATTATTAATTGTTCACCGAGTTGACATCCCTAATAATTATTAAAACTGATGTAGTTATCCTGTTTTTGTTAATTAATGCTTCAGGTTAACAGTAATAAAGAACAACGATTACAATTTTAACCAGAACTTTCAATACTTGATCACATATGAATTGATTCACAGACATCTAAGGTAAAACAGGATAACAATTTTTTTTTTTTTTTCGTAAAAGGAAATTCCACATGTTTGAAAAAAATATAATGAGGTTAAAAAGAATAGTGAAATACATATCATCTTACACATGAATTTTCCGGATAGTCTTGCATGTCTTGTTAAAAGTAACGTAATTGTACATGCACATTGTAGCTGAGTATACTACCCAACCAAGATTTATTAACTCATACATATTTATAAGACATTTTTAAACTCAGAGAACTGATAAATGAATAAAATGAAGTACTATTTTCAAATTTTGAACATTGAACCCACTCCTTAATTAAAAGTTCACTTCTTTAAAATTAATTCACTAAGGAAAGGAATATATCACTTTCACTCAGTTTACTGATTTTCTTCATCTTGTAATTACAGTTACATGTAGACCTTCAACAATAGCAAATGCTCACATCTTTCCGCTATTTTTTGACACAGAACCTTTTCCCTCACTGAATAGCAAGCTATAAAGATCCCTTTAATGACAATTATAAACATATTCACACGAGAAAACCAACAGCCTTATTTATACATACAAAACAATACACTAAAAAAGTAAAAACAAAAATGAAATACACCAACAAAAGACAACCACTGAACTACAGGCTTCCGACATGGGACAGGCACATACAAAAGGGTGGGGTTAAACATATTTTCTGACATAAAACCCTCCACCAAACAAAGTTTTTGGCAAGGTTTCTATACTGATAATAATTATTTTTATTCCAAGAAGCTATATAGTTTAGGTATCCTCAATTAGTACAAACACTATTCTCCCTTGAAGACCTCCCACTCGACTCACTATGTACCACATAAAATTTTACATAAACAAGATAACTTTATTACATATTACAGAAGCATTTACTTTATAATTTATACATTCATTAAATAATTCATGGATTATCATATAAAACTTAAAACAATTAGTTTTAAAAATATTTGTTTTTGACATGCATTTTACAAAATGTATATAAATAGTTTTAAAACGAATTGTTTTAGGTACTATTATGTTACAAGGTCTACTTTTTAAAGCCTTTAAAAAAATTTGGATTCCTTGTGAAATAAAAATGACAGATTTTTGACATATTCCTATCAAATTTTTCATTTTGAAGATAAATGTGTAGAAAAAAACAAAAATAAAAAACCTTACTATTGCACATCTAGTATGATCTACATGTATATGTACACCCTGTTTATTGGCATGCTTTAAGTGGTGGTGGTGAAATGCTTTTAATAGGTTTTTAATAATAAAATTGAGAATGGAAATGGGGAATATGTCAAAGAGACAACAGCCCGACCAAAGAGCAGACAACAGCCGAAGGCCACCGATGGGTCTTCAACGCAGCGAGAAAATCCCGCACCCGGAGTTGGTCCTCAGCTGGCCCCTAAATAAAATTGTGTACTATTTCAGTAAAAATGGACGTCACACTAAACTCCAAAACATATAAATGAACTAAAATTAAAAAACATACAAGACTAACAAAGGCCAGAGGCTCCTGACTTAGGACAGCCGCAAAAATGCGGCGGGGTTAAACATGTTTTGTGAAATCTCAACCCTCTCCCTATACCTCTAGCCAATGTAGAATAAAGAAACGCATAGAAATACGCACAGTAAAACTCAGTTTAAAAGAAGTCCGAGTCCGATGTCAGAATAGGTAACAAAAGAAACTAAGCAAAATGACAATGATACATAAATGAACAAAAACTACTAGCAGTTACTGACATGCCAGCTCCAGACCTCAATTAAACTGATTGAAAGATTATGTCTTCATCATATGAAAATCAAGTACAATCCCTCCCGTTAGGGGTTAAGTATCATTCAATCATAAAATATATGAGAAGAACATAACCAGTATCATGCCAATAACGGGTTTTAGAATAATAGTGTTTATTTCCGATGCAAAGACCCTATGAGTGAATCAATATTAATACCAAAATATGCAATCGTTAATGACCTGACAACAGTATCGTAACTATATCCTTTCCGAATAAGTCTGTTTAAAGGTTTGGTTAGCTTTTGAGGTGAATGCCGACATTTTTGTGCTTTGTAAAGATTATTACCATAAAATATTGGATGTGAAATACCTGAACGTATAAGATGTCTACATGTTAATTTATATTTACGAATGATGTCCTTGTACCGATGATAAAATTTAGTAAATGTTTTGACTAGTTTGTGATATCGAAAACCCTGGTGTAATAATTTTCTTTCGTTGAAATCAAATACGTTGTTACAAACACGAGCGAATCGAACAAGTTGAGATATATAAACACCATAAGATGGTGACAAGGGAACGTCACCATCTAAAAATGAATAATTAACAATAGGGAATGAAAAATCATCTCTTTTGTCATAAATTTTGGTATTATGCTTCCCGTTAAAGATATAGATATCATGATCCAGGAAAAGGCAGTTTTCATTGTTATTATTAGCTTTATTTAAAGTCAATTCGACAGGATAAATCTCTTTAGTGTAGATACTGAAGTCGTCATTATTGAGAGCCAATATATCATCTAAATATCTATAAATAACATATATATTCGCATTCCGACTTTTAAATGCCCATTGAATCAGGTGTGTGAATTTTTTCTTAATAAGATTATGAGGCAAAGTGGTATATAGGGTAGAAAAATCAAAACTTTGAACAGATTTGAAATCACCAATATAAGCATGCAATTTATCAAGTACTTCCAACGAATTTTTGACACTTCAAAAGTAATTAATTCCACTTTTTTCAAAAGCCTTATTTGAACAATTTATCGTCAGGTTTTCGATTGTACCAAGTGTACTAGTAAGTAGAATAGATAGTTTAGTAGTGGAACAATGGCTTGAAGACGAAATAAATCTATATTTGTAAGGAGTTTTGTGCAGCTTCGGAAGCCAGTACATAGTTGGAACTTTCATTGTATTTGGTTCTGCTTGTAAAGAGGTAGCTAAAGTTTATGTTTGTTACAGATGTCATTTTCCGAAAATGGAGTCAGTTGGAATGTTGGTGAATTCGTGATTTCCTTTTGTAGAACCTCAATGTAAAATTTACGTCAAACAATAATGATATTGTTAGCAGCTTGATCAGCCGGGACACAAAAAATTCCTTGGCGAGTTCTTTTAGCTTATGTTTGATACGAGAAACTGGGCTATTATGGTTATTGTTAGGAGTAAAATGATCTTTAAAATGTTGAATACGTATATCAACTATGTTCATTACCGAATTAAAAAAAGAATCTAATGATTTCTTGTCAGCTTTTTCTCGTTTTATCCATTTAGAGCAGTAAGTACGGAGTGAGTCGTGGATGATGTTACAACACTCATTCCAATTAAAATTGACGGGGGACGATTTTAGGTCCTTTACTGAGGAATGATTTCAACTCTTGGTTACGAACGATGTTAAGGTCTCCTGTTATAACATGGGAACTGGGGCCATAAATGTATTCGGAATTACTGCAATTTCATGGAGTAGGTGTATTGTCACTGATAGTAACATCTTTACACACTTCGCTGTAATTTAACACATATTTCCGGGTAGATGTTTTGTAAACATAACAAATAAGAGGGAGTTCAGTATTATCAAAATAGCCAGGAATTTGTTCTTTAACAGAATGATCATTAAAATTACCGGCAATATTTACAAAATCAAAACCTTTATTGGCATATTTAATTTTAATAAAATGTTTTTTGTGATCTTCAGGGCGATCAATTTTGGGAAACAATTTAGAATAACAATATGCAATTATTATTTGAACGATTTCATACTTAGGACTGCAATATGGAATTGTGTTGCATTCCTCCAAAATTTGATGTAATTTATAAACAGGCAAAGAACAGAGCTTGGTTAATAGATAATGCATATATGTCTACCGTTGTTTTTTGAAATAGAAATTAGGTCCGAAATATTTGTAATGTTATTACGAAATGTTCTTTGATTACGATTTATTCTACGCCCATGAGAACGGTTTTTACGAACTGTTTTAGAAACTATATCCAAAATGTTAACAGAATCTGTTCTAGATATATTACCAATTCCCATGATATTGCCATTAAGACCGAGAGGATAGACTGTCTGTAATGTTTTTATCCAATTTTATTCAATTATTTTTCGTGATCGTACAAATTTTAAATGAGATTCCCCAGGCTGCTTATTAACTACTTCTAAAGGTTGAACTGTTAAATATTTAAAAGGATGATTGTGCTTTTTAAGGTGTTGATAAATGATACTTTTGAATTTATGGGGTCTTTTAAAACGATGAAGGTGTTCTTGCGTGCGTTTAGATAAATATCGTCCAGTTTCACCTACGTACTGAATACCACATCCCGGTTCGTTTCATGTGAGTAGATATATAATACAGTTAGTTTTTCAAGTGATATCAGTTTCAAAATTTAGGGAAAATGTGCCGCCATTAAACGTGGACCTTACCGTACCGTATTGTTGGTGGAAAGACGGGGACATGTAAGTCATTTATTGGTATGACGGTTGACCGTTATGGAATAACCGTTTCACAAATGATATCGGATATGTTCCTTATGTCGTAATTACAATACCCTTCCCTTTTCACGAATGTGACCTACCGAATTAGACTATTTACCAGATTTGTAATAACATAAGAAACACGACGGGTGGCACATGTGGAGCAGGATCTGCTTACCCTTGCGAAGCACCTGAGATCGACCCCAGTTTTTAGTGGGGTTCGTGTTGCTTAGTCTTTAGTTTTCTATGTTGTGTCTTCTGTACTATTATTTGTCTGTTTGTCTTTTTATTTTTAGCCATGGCGTTGTCAGTTTATTTTCAATCTATGAGTTTGACTGTCCCTCTGGTATCTTTCGTCCCTCTTTTATAGATAGAAGGGTAACCACGATTTTTGTTATTAAAAATGTTAGCGATTGTAGTATTTTTAGATAATCGATTTTGAAGATGGAGACGTGTAGATACCCTTTGAACGATTTTAGTATTAAGTATTTTTTAGTGAAAACTGTATTTTAAATAAAGATTCCTAAAGTAATAAACATAGAGATGATCTCACTCGGACACACACTCCATTAACTAGTATATTATAAGAGCATAAGAATAGTTGTTTTATAAATAAACATTCCCTTCCAGACATTCCATCTTTAACTGTAATTTGTATAATGGTGGATGGAGCAAAAGGTCCCACAAACACACCTATAACGCTCTTAGATGAGTTGCGGTTATAATAGGTGCCGAATCCAAAATAAATCTTACACATAGGAATACGTAACAAATATTGCTATATATGCAATAGATATGAAACCAAAAAGACCATGAGTGTTTTAAAAATTGGACAGAATCTAGTCAATCGATGGAGTCCGATATCATTGTAGAGGGTGTTTTGAAAGCTAATGATTTCGGCGTCCGCTACATGCATTTTATTGCAGATGGAGACTCATCAATTCATGCACAAATCATGCAACGCGTACCCGTTTGGGGAAAATTTGTTCTAAAGATGGAGTGTGCCAATCACATCTGCAAGTGTCTGAGGGGTAATCTAGAAAATTTAGTTAATGAAAATCTAAGTTACAAAGGAAAAGGCAAGCTATGTAAAAGAACCAGGATAAGAATTGTCAGTACTGTTCAATCAGAAGGAGATCATCAGAAACAAATAAGTCGTAAACAGTTAAAATATTGAACATGATATTAGAAATACAACTTCACATATTTATGGAGACCATACCAGATGTAATGAAGATTTTTGTCAGGTGAAACAGAATTTAGGTAAAAACCAGATTGATGAAGCACAAAGGGATGTTATTGATGATAATGATGATGACAATGGTGATGATGATATTTTCATGCAACAGTCAGAAATGTGGACACAAGGTACTTCCCTACAAGCTCAAGAGCAGTCTAGAGGGTCCGGGTCCTACATGCTAAGCGAGTCAGATTTACAATCTGGAATGAGACAGGACCTTACTCTCCTACTCAATAATGTCGCACGTAAGGCAAGCTCTTTAATAGGTAACTTTACCACTAATTTGGCAGAATGCTGGATGCATATGAGAACTAAATTTGATGTTGGAAAGATGTTAAATCATTGTAACAGAGGATCATGGCTTACGAGATGCTATGCCACAGCATTAAGATTTAACAATGGCCCAACTTGGTCTCCAAATGTGTGGAAGCAAGCTACTCAGTCAACTTCAGGTGTCTATTTCGAAAAGCTTTATGATCAGCATAAAAATGCATAAACAATAACAATACCACCAAGACAAGTATAATATAAAACAAAATAGATGGGAAAAAAATGTCTTCTTTAAAAGAACCCAATACAACAAAAGGCATAACAACATTATGGACAAAATCATTACAGGTTGAATCCGATATTACATTAGAAGAATTAGACAAATCCAAAACAAATTATTTGAAAAAAAACATTGATATTTCTACAGCTGACTTCATTGAAATTGAAAAACACATTAAGTTGCAACTTTGTTCTGATAGCTGGAAAGATGAAAGAAAAAACCGTATAACAGCATCAAATTTTGGCTCAGTTGTAAAAAGAAATTCTAAAATTAAAATAGCACCATTGATAAACAACAAGAAATTGGATTAAAATAGGAGTAACCATCACTGAATTTGTAAATCTTAAACAGAAAGAAAATATACACACCAAAGTGGAACTAGTAACAGAAAACAACACAAAAGGACTTATAGAAATGAAAAATTTGGTTCATGATAAAAATATTAACCTGACACAAGCTTCAATGTCTGTTAAAAATTTTTGCCTTGAAAAGATATCGAGATATAAAATAGGTGTGGCTTTGTCCACAGGAGATACCGAAATTAAGTTGGTAGCATACATTATGTTATGATAATTTATACAGCACACATAAATTATAGGCAATGTAAAAGTTCCTATTGTGTACAAATTAAAGTGTGTTGTTTGAATATGACATTCTTGTAATACTATTTAAACCTTAGACAAAAATTAAATGACCAATCAGTTAGTGGCTGTTATTATATTTTTCTTATTTATTTCAGTACACTGAGGTACCTTATTTAGGAAGCACTTCAAGTCAACAGACATCTGATAAAGTAAAGACAAGACTTGTTTTTGAAGTTTAAAATCAATCAATTGTTCTTTATTTTCAGGTCAAAACGCAGTTGTTCTGTACCATACTTTGTTGGGAGAGAAATTTTACATGAATGGGTGGAGCAAAACAACAATAGAAAGTATTATAAAGGCAGGGTTATTTCGGTTATTACGATAAAAGATGGAGACAAAGATGCTGTCTATGAAGTTTTGAATGAAGACTGTGATGATCCTTATGAGATTGATCATTTGCTAGAGGATTTTACAAATTCTTCTTTGAAATTGATTAATTTATAGATGTAAGTACAATATGATAATTTGATATGCACAAATAGGTTGATATGGATGCTTTCCTTATTAATAATTTCTTTATACAACAACACTGCAAAAATAAGGATTTCTGAGCTTGGTTTTGAAAAGATTTGTACAAATCCAATAACTACAAAAAATGACACGAGTCCTATTAAAAATATAGAATTTATATGTGGTATGATTGCCAAAGAGACAAATACCATCAAGAAACAAAAAGCTGTTGTTTCAAGAAATTATGGTCGATGTATGGCCTTCAGCATGGAACAAAAGCCAACACCTCATAGCAACTAAGTGTTTTGCTGTCTGTTGGTATGCATACTAACATTCAATATTTAAAAAGGGAGGTAAAAAGCAGTAACAAATTTAAAATGATTTTTTTCACCAAAAATTTGTATTTTCTTATTCCACTGCTTTGGTAAAATAAGGTTAATTTTTTATCAGCCACCATTGTTACATGCTAACTTCATTTATATAATATTAAATAAACCATTCAATGATTTTTGAAAACATGCTCACCATACTTTTTACAAAAGTAGTTTAAAGATGGAAGATTTCATTTTTTTCAATTGAAAACCTAAGACTAACATTAGAATTTAATTAAAATAAAACAAATTATGCACTTAATAACCTTGGTAGCACATAGATATAGTTACAAAGAATGGTGTTTTCTCAATTTTTATAGTTTTAGAAGACGAAAGATTTTTAAGGCATTTTTCTACCATGGGACTTATATATGGTATTATATTTCTTTTATTTGACATTTAATATTTAAATCAATGTAACAATATGATAGTATTGACCATGACAAACATATTGACATGTAATAAGTCATAAACTGTTTAGGATCAACATTTTAAAATGTTGGTTTTTTTTTTAATTTTCAAAAGTTTGTTATGAAGAACCTTAAATAAAATATTTTTCTTTGAATGGATTAAAAATGATTACGGTCGTGAAATATCTAATCTTTTACAACTAAACAAATGTTTAGATGACTTTTAAACTCAGACATTACGTAAATGTACCGGCTCAATGAGCTCTTCTTCTCCTTGAAATCTTTACCAAGTTGAAATGGGTGATCCACCTTATGAAAAAAGAAGACCGACTAAAGGTGCGGTTAATGATACTTTTATATTTGATTATTACTCAAAAACTGTTAAACACAAACCTTTTTCAACTAATATATATATAGTAAATTATATTTCTGTTTTATTGTCAATTATGATCGGAAGTTGAGCAATAGTAGAAGAATTTTTATACTAAATCAAATTTATTTTTGAATGTTTCTGAATTGATTAATTATTCTGCATTTATTATTAAACATTATAATATGAAATCAGTAATATACATTGTATACTGGTCTCACTATACCTTCCCAAAAACAACAATCTTAATTGCTATATAAAAGCCAAAAATCTGTTGTTTGACACCTGTGGAATAAACGTAAGTATGATTTTTCAAATATTGGAGAAGCGTGAATAAACCACATATTTACCGCAACAAAAGCCAGTAATTGTTTTTTTTTCCGTTTTCCGAGAGAAATGACAATTATTTACCAAAACCAATTGTACATTAAACAATTTTTACCATAATTATACACGTAAAAGCAATCGACGTTTTCGCAGTGAATATACTTTTTCCGCAGGTGAATATGCTGTTTTATCCAAAATCAAATTCATATAGAAAAACCTGCTTAAGTTCTATCAATATGGAATAAATGTTTTTATTTTTTTTATTTTAGAAAATGCATTTTAAAAAACTAGAATCATATGCGGGAAAATGATATATTTTATATTTTCATAGAAAACAAAGACATCATTGATAATGAATTAATCTTCGAAGAAATAGAGAAAAACGAAACGAAAATAAAGAATAATTCTTATAGAACTGTTATTGTCGACGATGTATTTTTATCCAAAACTTTCCTGAAGATGAGGTCAAAAAAAAAAAAATGATTAAGTCAAGTTATACAATTTGATTAACCGTTCTTATTTTCTAGAAATAATGGCATTTAAAACTCGACAATTTTATAATTACTGTTGGAATCATTCTTTGGCCACAAAACAACTAATTGTCGATAGCCATGGATAAATAATTGTAAATGAAAAAAAACCTTATAAATTCATTGAGTCCGAAATGCTTTTCTGGATAAACCTTCATCGTAAAGTAAAAAGTAAAAAAATGAAAGCCAGGGATGTAGAAATAATTGAAAATGGGTTCAAATGGGACTTTAAAAGAATATCCAAATCAATTTCACGTCAATTTTGTCTGGGAAGTTGGACACTTAGTTTCTTAACATTTTTACATTTATCAAAGGAGAATTAAAGAAACGGTATGTTATGAATCTCAAATGTACTAAATCACTAATTACCGAGCTGGTGATACCCTGAGTAACTAGCAGTGTATCATAGATACTAGGCTTAAAATTTTGTACAGCAGACGCGCGTTTTGTCAAGAAAAGACCCATTAGTGAATCTGAAATTAAACACTTAAAAAGTCCAAATAAAGTACGAATTTGAAAAGCAAATAGGACCCAAAATAGCCAATCTATTTTACAAAATTGAATAAAACGATGTGATTTTGCAGTAATATCTAGATTAACCATCTCCCTTCAACTGAAAAGTATATCCCTGTCAATATTTGAAGATCGCTAGCAAGAAGTGAATAGTTGATGTTTGCAAATTGTAAAAACATATGAACCGGACTTCAAGCATTAAATGCAAGATGAAGTCGCTCTTACATGCGATTTAGGATTGTCTCTTTACCTTAACTTACAAAAGAGAGTGATTTATGTGTAAAATAAACATTAAGCTTACCATATTGTAACAGCATTCGAAAACATGACGTTTGTTAGTATGTATATCTAAGGGAAAATGATAATTCTAACGTCTCTATGGCTTTCTGTCACCTTCATCACATATAGTCAATAATTGGATCATACCAAGCTATACATCTTTAATCTTACAGTTCTATTTCAACAAAACGTGTGATGATTAATTACTCACACCATACAATTATATTCATTTATTTTGATAAGAGAAAATGTTAACCCTACCATACATATTGTAACAGTAATCGACAATATGAAGTGTATGAGAGAATTGTATAGCTTTAGAAAATATAACACGCACTTATATTGTTCTGTCACTTTTATCAATTATTAAAACATAAATATAGGCAACATCTCTTTGTTCTTATTGTGTTATAATCTGGAAAATGCATAGCTAGGGTCATGTATACTGCACAGTTCAAATGTAATTTTGCTTACAGAAGAGGATCTAGGACTTTTCGAAAGGGGTGCTTAATTCCTTAAAATTATAAAATACCGCCGAGTTTGACCATTTTATGATAAAAAACTATATAATTGCCAATCAAAGGAGGGCGTACAAATCTTAAGTCAGTGTTTCAAAGTCACACAAAGGTATATTTTTTGTAATGTCTGACAAACAATAAATGTATTTTAGAATATCCTGGAGGATATATTAATGGAACCCAATCAGAAAAGTTTGGATTGTTAATGAAAAGAACATCATCAATATATTTGAATGTGAAATTAAATGATCTGGCTTCTTTGATCTTCTTGTTAGATCAAAGGATCTGAAGGAACTCCGACTGATATGAAAATAAGAATAGGTCGGCAAGGAGAGGCGCACAGGATTGCCGACAATTTGTTGAAAAAGTCTGCCTCCTAATTCAACAAATATGTTGTCAATAAGAAACTCCAGCATACTGATCACTTGTTCCTTTGTGTAGCGTGTTTTACCTTTTTGTTTACTATTAACAAAATATGCCGTATGGTATCCCAAAGCAATAAATTTATAGCGTATGCTACCATTTTTATATTGAAAAGCATTGTGGATTATTTCTTTTAGACGATTTTTCAATTTCACATGGGGAATAGTTGTATACAGGGTTGAAAAATCAAAAGTTTTGATAGAATTAATTTCAGTGAAAGATCGAGATTTAAAATTATCCAGAAGTTCTTTAGAGTTTTTTAGAATCCACATACAGTATTTCTGAAGACCCTCTTTCACTGTGGATAGAATTTTTTTCAATCTAATGAACAATTCCTTTGTAGAACATGCAGATGAGCCGGCAATGTACCGTTGTTTGTACGGAATTTTGTGAAGCTTGGGTATCTAATACAAACAAGGTAAGTCCTCCGATTTGCTGTTCAATGTAATGTTCATTGAAGCCATTTATTCCTAATTCTTTTACAAAACACTCGTAGTAGTACGATTTACATACAAAAACAATGTTATTTGAAGCTTTTTCCACAGGAATATAAAAACGGACTTTGGTCGATCATTCACACAGTTTTTTAACTTATGAATTCGACGTTTTATCAGAGACTTGATTGATTTGATCCATTCTGACAAAGTGTCCAGGTCAACTTCTTCTCGTTTAGCCCATGCTCTGGCGTAGTCCTCAGTGGAATCCATTATTATTTTGAAGTTATGGTTCCGATTGATGTTTTGGGGTTCTCTCAACTTAGGACCATGAGATATCACCTTTCAGAGATGGTCATGTTGAATTATGTTTACTAGTAGATCCCCAGTAATAACATGGTCAGAAGGGCTGTAAATATAAGGTGAGTGGGAACAGTCACATGTCAGAAGGTTTTTTAGGTGTTTTTCTAAATCAAGGTCCTGCAATGCTTTCTTATAGTTAAATACTTTAGGTGCAATGGTTTTGGTGTAACTGTGGAATACAATAGGAACAGACTGATTTTGAAAATAAAGTGGAATTTTAGATGTTAACTCTTTATGATGAAGAACGTTGCTGGTGTTAATAACATCGATTCCTTTATTGGAAAAACGAACTGGAATGAATTTCCTCTTTTCATCATGTAAAGGTTCCGATCTTACTGGTTTACAAAGACGGAAAAGAGCTACATCACAAATTATACTGACTAGTCTGTATATTGGAGAAAATGTATTTATGCATTCCTTGTCCAGTGCATAATCTCTCAAACATTTAAGAAAAATTAGCAGGCAGTGAAAAAAGAATACATGTAGTTCTAATGTAATGTAACCCTAGCGAATGTTTAAGATGTAACAGAAGGTCATCAAAGGCGATCTAGATTTGAAAGCCTTTTCGCATTGGGCCGATGGTAATGCTTTTGTCCATGCCTACGCTGGGGTCTTAAGTTGGTATTAAATAATCTTATTACATTCACATCACTGCAGGCTGGACTTGACAAATTTCCAACTCCTTTGATAGTGTTATCATTGCAACCATATGACATTGCAGTACCTAATTCCCTTATCCAGGAATGGTCTCTATCTTTTCGGAAAGGGGTACTCAGTATAGTGTTATTGGTGTGATGATAAATTTTCTCGACGATGCGTACTTTCATAGATAAAGAAGGATCATGGTCCGGTTGATTAAAATGGTTATAAAGAACCCTGAATTGTGGATCTTTATTATCAGACCCTTACTGATTCATTCTTTTACGCAAAGTTTGTCGAGTTTCACCAACATAAAGTAGTCCACACAAAGTACATTTAATTCCGTAAACGACATTGTCCGTAGAACAGTCCAGAGGCTCAAAAGATTTTGTATAATATGTTTTTCCTGTTAAGTTACTAGTGAAATCTGCAGTCGTGATTAACATAGTACATGTAGTTGATTCAATTGTAGCAAGTGTCTTTAAACAGTCGAAAATATTAACAGTACATGGTTTTAATTTTTGAAAAGTATCTGAATTTTTAAAGTAATAATTACCTTCTGGATGTACATAAGTCAAATCAGGAATATGGAACACACAAATCAAATGCTACAGTGTTCCATGTAGCAGAAGAGGACGTTGGTAATCCGAGCAATTAAAAGGCTTCGATTGACACAATTTCAGTAAGAGTTACTTCCCTTTTGTCTCCATGTTGAAGCTCTTAGTGCACAAACTCCATTATAAATTAGCCAAATTCAGCTTCTTATTCTGACCGCTAGACTTTAGAAAAAGTTGCTTTCTGGACAATTTGAATGTCGTTAAGCCTTGCTTGATCCATCTAGTAAGGATCTGTTATCAGACTTGTATGAGTGGCCGTTCGTGTCATTGGTGGTATGAACATACCGTATGAAATTTTCAACGCGTTGGTTTTTACTTTCAACGCGTTGGTTTTTATTATCAACGCGTTGGTTTTTACTTTCAACGCGTTGGTTTTTACTTTCAACGCGTTGGTTTTTACTTTCAACGCGTTGGTTTTACTTTCAACGCGTTGGTTTTCACTTTCAACGCGTTGGTCTTCACTTTCAACGCGTTGATTCTTAATTCATACGGTATGAAAAACCAACGCGTTGGTTTTCAATTCCATACCGTAAGTTTTACACTTATTCCTACCAATCAAAACCTTTCTAACAAAGTACAATCTAATTAACCGTTCGGACGGATTCCAGATTGTTTTTAAGTTAGGCGGGAAAATATATTCTCCATTGTTAAAGATACTTACTGACTTGCTACATGGCTACACGTAGAGAGACCGAGAGCGATTTATAGATCGATTCAAGGAAATGGGGAATTATTGCAGCCGGATTAGCACTTCAGATACAATGGACGATGATACATCAGAAAAAGGGTCTGGTCTTTACGAATCTATTTCATGAATACAGACAGAGTAAAAACATCAAATATATATAACAAGCAGTTGTTGTGCAGAATATTCATTGGTCAGTTATAAATAAGGTCTGTATAGGGTTTAGATTGCCTCATTTATTAAATCATTATTTTAAAAAGTTGGATTCAAAAATATAAATTTACCCCCTAATTTTGTAAAACTATCATTTGATCATGTTGATGTTATTTTGATGCTAAAAAAATTATAATAAATAAGTACTTAAGTGATGTACTGCCATTTAATCGGTCAGTTTCTATTGCAATTTGGTAGCTGTTAATTGTTTATATCAGTCTGAGTATAACTGCTTAACTATCATTTAAGTTGAACATATTTCCCGTTTGAATGGTTTTACACTAGTAATTTTTGGGGCCCTTTATAGCTTACTGTTCGGTGTGAGCCTAGGCTCCGTGTTGAAGACCGTACTTTGACCTATAATGGTTTACATTTATAAATTTTGACTTGGATGGAGAGTTGTCTCATTGGCACTCATACCACATCTTCTTATATCTAATTAGACTCGTTCAATTTAGGGGAATTAGGTTTCTGCGAGTGCTTTTTGTGTACTTTTCTTATGTTTTTGACGGTTTGTAAGTCAGTAAAATTTCAATGATTAAGTTAATATTGACATTAAAAGACCTCCTCACAAAAAGGGCTGTTCAAATCCCCTCGCCCTTCAGGCTCGAAGGATTTGAACATCCCTTTTTGTTCGGAGGTCTTTTGATATCAATATTAACATATCATTGAACTTTTACTATTACTAACAGACCTCAATAATTCTTTTCTAGATTTGATAATTGTGGATATTAACTTTTGAAGGCCATATATATATATATAATTGTATATTGTTTGGGCTACAATAACAACACAAGATGATGACACTGACATGACTGACAGTGTAAGTAGAGCTGTATCTAAACACTTAATATTCTATAAAAATATTCAATTAAAACTCGTCTGACCAACTAGACAAGCCCCTTTGATACAAGTTACAACACCACATCAATAAAATAACAGGGACGTGTATAAATACAGGGACAGTCTAGAAAGTCCCTGATAAATATAAATAAAAGAAATCATCGTCATCTTGATTTTCGACAACAGTTGCTTTTGAATTCAATCTTTGTGCCCTGTTTATTAACATTTGCAGACGGGCTGCGGACGATTCAGTCATATTTATACTTTACCGCCAATCTCAAGAAAAATCCGGAGGCTGTCCGAATAGTTAGAGAGATACACTAATGACGACAGGATATTTTTAGAAAATACTTTGTAACAAACATTTTGATTGGTTGACAAAAGTGCAAAACTTACGGTATGGAATGAA
The DNA here is from genome assembly GCA_017311375.1 of Mytilus coruscus. Lineage (NCBI taxonomy): Eukaryota > Metazoa > Mollusca > Bivalvia > Mytilida > Mytilidae > Mytilus > Mytilus coruscus. Next base: position 96,254,519 of record CM029598.1, read on the forward strand.
AAACTTACGGTATGGAATTGAAAACCAACGCGTTGGTTTTTCATACCGTATGAATTACGAATCAACGCGTTGAAAGTAATAACCAACGCGTTGAAAGTGAAAACCAACGCGTTGAAAGTGAAAACCAACGCGTTGAAAGTAAAACCAATGCGTTGAAAGTAAAAACCAACGCGTTGAAAAATTCATACGGTATGTACATACCGCCAATGACACGAACGGCCACTCATAGACTTGTGTGTAACGCATGTTTCAAGTTCTAATGTAATGTAACCCTAGTCAAATAGGCAAATCAACCATTTACCCCTCCAAAATGGCGGTCAAGGGAAATAACTCAAATTCAAATGACGTCATATCAAAACCTATTCAAAGATATTACAATAGCCTGTGTGCCTTTGTTTGTAAATTTTTACCATGAACCAATATATTTGAATGAATGACGATCTTTATATAGCACATTACCAGATGCTAAAATGTTTTGATAAAGTTTGTATAGTTAGTCTGTCATTTCGTAGGAGCGATTGTTCTTCTTATTTGCCCCTGTTTGACTTTCATTAATGAGTATGAAGCTTAACAACATTATAAACAAGAAAGAACTTCAGTAACAGTATCCGATTTTTCAACAAGAAAATGAAATACAGATTTCCTTAATAATTTTAATAAGACAGTGAAGTTATAATAAATAAGTGTGTTTGAATAAATGGTTAGAATAACGAAGATGATATAACTAATAACAATGTTATTAATAATGATAATCTCTAACTACATCATTAAAACTTATCGATCATTGTATATAAGTTTTGTTTGTAGGGTTTGTAGGGTTTGTAGGGTTTGTGTTTGGTTTAGTTTTCTATGTTGTGTTTTGTAGACTGTGTTTTGTCCTTTGGTTGTTTCTGGTATTTTGCTTTGGCATTATCGGTTCGTATTTTACTGACTTTGGCATTATCGGTTCGTATTTTACTGACTTTGGCATTATCGGTTCGTATTTTACTGACTTTGTCATTATCGGTTCGTATTTTACTGACTTTGGCATTATCGGTTCGTATTTTACTGACTTTGGCATTATCGGTTCGTATTTTACTGACTTTGGCATTATCGGTTCGTATTTTACTGACTTTGTCATTATCGGTTCGTATTTTACTGACTTTGGCATTATCGGTTCGTATTTTACTGATGAGTTCGACTATTCCTTTGGTATCTTCCGCCTCTCTTTATTTGCATAATGTTTCTTCGTCGTTTGATGTTTATTGTATATCTCTCATCGTATTAATTGGGATCTGTCTCATTGCCTTACACTCACACACATTCTTTATTCATCTTTAGAATATATTTAACAATTTACGAATCAAAACATATGTTATACACGTATTTACGCACTGAAATTATATCTTCCGGTTTTTTTCTATATAGAATATCATCAAAATGAAATATTATCTAATATAGTATAGCTTGTTTCAGACCATGAATAAACAATATTACTACATGCCTTTCATCAAATGTTGTGAATAATGAAGAAGAGCTCACAATGCATATTTTCAAATCTTCCAATTAACGTAAAAATAATATACAATTACTGTCTTTTGGTGAGGTCAATAGGGGTGTTCATGTTTCTTCAACATTTGATATTTTTGTATACAGGTAAATAATTTTTTGTTGAGAAACGTGATTTTTTTGGCAATAGGTATTAATGAAATTTATCTGTAAATGGAGTTACAGTGAATCCAGCTCAAATTGACTTCTGAATGAACCGATTTATTGAACAAATGTTTAGATGACTTTTAAACTCAGATATTACGTAAATGTACCAGCTCAATGAGCTCTTCTTCTTTGAAATCTTTAACAAGTTGAAATGGGTGATCCACCTTATGAAAAAAAAAGACAGAGTCCTACTAAAGGTGCGGTTAACGATACTTTTATATTTACGATAACTCAAAAATTGTAAAACAAAAATCTTTTTCAAGCTGATATACAGTTTATATATATATCTATTAAATTGTAAATTATATTTCTATTTTTATTGTAAATTATATGTATATTTTATTGTAAATTATGATCGAAAGTTGAACAGTAGTATAAGAATTTTTATACTAAATTCTAATTATTTTTGAACGCTTCTGAAATGATTTATTATTTTGCATTTATCATAAAACAAAATATAATATGAAAACTGTAACATACATTGTATACAGGTCTCACTATACTTTCCTAAAAACAACAATTTTAATTGCTATATAAACGCCAAGCCCATCTATTATTTGACACTGGTTGGATAAACGTGAGCTGGATTTTTCAAATGTTGGAGAAGCGTGAATAAACCCGTAAGTATGTGGTTTTATTTACTTTTAAAATACTCATATTCACTGCGACCAAAGGCCAAATTGGATATTAGTTTTTCAAAAGTCAATTAAACCACATATTTACCGAAAAAAAAAGACAGCAATTAATTCATTACGTATGTCGAGAGAGAACATGTATGAAATGACAATTATTTACCAAAACCAATTGTACATCAAACAATTTTGCCATTAATTATACACGTAAAAAGTTAAATAACAAAAATACCGAACTCCAAGGAAAATTAAAAACGGAAAGTCCCTTTTCAAATGGAAAAATGGCAAAATCAAAAGCTCAAACACATCAAACGAATGGAAAACAACTGTCATATTCCTGACTTGGTACAGGCATTTCCTTATGTAGAAAATAGTAGATTAAACCGGTTTTATAGCTAGTTAAACCTCTCACTTGTATGGCAGTCGCATAAAATTCCATGATATTGACAACAATGTGTGAACAAAACCAACAGACACAATAGGTAAAAATGTCAAAAATAGGGCAACAGCAGTCAACATTGTGTTATTATCTTAATCACTATAAAACAAACAAATATGTCAACAAAGAAAACCAAAAAGCAAATAGACAAAGAACATAAGCAAATATGAAAGACAAGAATACAAAAAATGACCATAGCACAATAACACAGTGGCGGGATGTATAAGTACCGAGTCACGCCAAAAGGATATTACCAAAAATGGAATAAACAGTAAAGGTTGATAATTTACAAAGAAAAACAAAAGAACACTATAACACGTAATTAAGATGATAAACAACGTCAGTACCTAGAATCTATACTTTAAGACCATCATGTATTATTTGTGTAGTTGATACGGAATATTTATCAACAAGGTCTATGTATCTTCCGATGAATTTTTTAGAAAAATGACGAGACGTTCTTTGAAATAACCCTGGTTCATCAACTTTCTGCTCAGACACTGGCGACGTTTTATAAAGTCTGAATGGCAGATGCAAGCTCTTGAATACCAAATGAGTATGTATATCCCATATGTAGGTGAAGTTGGTAAATTGCTACTAAGGTGGGGGAAATTGATAATTTCAAAATTAAAATCGTCTCGTTTATCATAGATTCTGGTACTGAGACGACGCTTATGTCAAATTCGAGGTATAAGTCTAAAAATGAGGCGGAGGAAGCCGTGTCTGTTGTTTCTTTAATGTCTAGTTCTGGAGGATATATTTGCGGAACCCAATCAGAAAAGTTTGGATTGTTAATGGAAAGAACATCATCAATATATCTGAATGTGAAATTAAATGATCTGGCTTCTTTGATCTTCTTGTTTTTGACAAGTGTCTGAAATAACTCCGACTCATATGAAAATAAGAAGAGGTCGGCAAGGAGAGGTGAACAGTTCGTTCCCATAGGAATGCCGACAATTTATTAGGTCTACCTCCAAATTCAACAAATATGTTGTCAATAAAAAACTCCAGCATACTGATCACTTGTTCCTCTGTGTAGCATGTTTAACTTTTTGTTCACTATTTACAAACTATGCCGTATGGCATCCCAAAATAATAAATGTATAGCGTATGCTACCATTTTTATTTTGAAAAGCATTGTGGATTATTTCTTTTAGACGAATTTTCAATTTCACATGGGGAATGGTGGTATACAGGGTTGAAAATTCAAAATTTTTGATAGAATTAATTTCAGAGAAAGATCGAGATTTAAAATTATCCAGAAGTTCTTTAGAGATTTTTAGAATCCACATATGGTTAATACCACAACGCGAGTAAACAGTTGCACAGTATTTCGTAAAGGCACGCGACGTTTTTCGCAATGAATACCATTTTTTCCGCAAGTGAATATCCTGTTTTATTCAAAATATATTTCATATAGAAAATTGTACTAAAGTCCTATTAATATGGAATAAATGTTTAATTTTTTATTTTATTTTATCTTATATACAGGAGATATCTTATATTTTCATATAAAACAAAGACACCATTGATGATGAATTCATCTTCAAAGAAAAGAGAAAAGAAATGAAAAATAAAGAATAATTCTTATAGAAATTTTAATGTGGATGATATATGTTTTTCTAAAATATTCCTCAAAATGAGGTCAAGGAAAAAACAATAAAGTTAATTTATACAATTGAATTAACTGTTTTTATTTACTAGAAATAATGGCGTTTAAAACTCGATTATTTTATAATAAATATAGGAATCATTCTTTGGCCACCAAAACAACTAATTATCGGTAACCATGGATCAATTATTATGAAAGAAAATAACTTATAAATTCATTCCGAAACTTTTTTTCTGGATTAACCTTCATCCGTAAAGCTCAAAGTAAAACATTTGAAAGCCAGGGATTTATAAATAATTGAAAATGGGTTCAAATGGAACTTAAAAGAATATCCATATCCATTTCGCGTCAACTTTGTCCGGGGAAGTTGGATACTTAGTTTCTTATTCATTTTTACTACGTTCATTAACGGCGAATTTAACAGTATGGTATAAACCTTAAATTTACTAAATCACTGAGTACGGAGCTGGTGATAACCTGAGGGACTAGCAGTGTACCACCATGGGTATCGATCCAGTCCTAGTAAATGAAAATAGCGCTTATACATTTATTGCGTACGAATTGCTTTTAACATTATCTGATCAGTCTGTTCCTTGTAAATTAAGATAGAAACATGCGCTACACACAGTTATTACTATTTACTACCCCTTTTTGTTGGCGTCTTTGCTAGATTATTATGTATGTTTCTTTGTATTTTTTAGTCAGTTGTGTCTGTAATAATAAAAATAAGAAGATATGGTATGATTGCCAATGAGACAACTCTCCACAAGAGACCAAATGACACAGAAATTAACAACTATTGGTCACCGTACGGCCTTCAACAATAAGTAAAGCCCATACCGCATAGTGAGCTATAAAAGGTCCCGAAATGACAAATGTAAAACAATTCAAACGAGAAAACTAACGGCCTGATTTATGTACAAAATAATGAATGAAAAACAAATATCACATACAGCAACAAACGACAACCACTGAATTACAGGCTCCTGACTTGGGACAGGCACATACAATATGTGGCGGGGTTAAATATTTTAGCGGGCGCCCAACCCTCCCCCTAATCCCTGGACAGTGGTACAACATAACAATACAAGATCTGTACAAAACAATAAACAAACAACACATATGATCAACAGCAACAAACAACTGCCACTTAATTACAGGCGCCTGACTTGGGACAGGCACATATAGAATGTGGCGGGGTTAAACATGTTTGACGGGCGCCCAACCCTCCCCCACCTAGGACAGTGTATGTTTACACAGTTTTGACTGCTGAATCCCAATTATTGTAACAGTAGCCCATTATTATAAATAAGAAGATGTGGTATGAGTGACAATGAGACAACTCTCCATCACAATGTATAAAACGTTAACAATTATAGGTCAAAGGACGGCCTTCAACACGGAGCCTTGGCTCACACCGAACAGCAAGCTATAAAGGCCCCAAAATGACTAATGTAAAACAATTAAAACAGGAAAGCCAACGGTCTAATCTATATAAAAAACGAGAAACAAGAAACACCTATGAACCACACCAACAAAGACAACCACTGAACAACAGGCTTCTGACTTAGAACAGGTGCATAAAAATGCAGCGGGTTTAAACGTCTTAACAGGCGCCAACATTATGTCTTATTTCTGTTTGGGTTGGTTATCCAATTTTATCAATATAACCGAACTATAAACAATTGCCATACAAGTGGGAGGTTTAGCTAGCTATAAAACCAAGTTTAACCCACCATTTTTTTGTCGGAAAATGCCTGCCTGTACCTAGTCAGGAATATGGCAGTTGTTTTTCACTTGTTCCATTGACTGATATCTTTTGATTTTGTCAGTTTTTGTGGACTTCCCCTTTTAGAATTTGCCTTGGAGTTCAGTATTTTTGTTATACTTTTTTTTTCAATAAACTCATCTTAGATACCAAGCTTACAAGTGTGTACGGCAGACGTGCGTTTCATCTACAAATAAAGTACGAACTTGAAAAGCAAAGAGGACCCAAAATAGCCAATCTATTTTAAAAAATTGAATAAAACGATTTGATTTTTTCAGTAATATCTAGATAAACCATCTCCTTTCAACTGAACCGTAATCCCTGTCACCATCTCAAAATCTTTATGCCAGTAATAAGTGAATAGTTAATGTTTGCAAATTGTAAAAACATGTGAACCGGACTTCAAGCATCAAATGCAAGATGAAGTCGTCCTAACATGCGATTTAAGATTGTCTCTTTACCTTAACTTAACAAAAACAGTAATTATCTGTGTAAAATAAACATTAAGCTTACCATATTGTAACAGCATTCGAAAATATGACGTCTAATGGTATGTATATCTTAGTGGAAAGTGAAAATTCAATTATCAATTGTAACAACATTCGAAAATATGACGTCTAATAGTATGTATATCTTAGGGGAAAATGAAAATTCAATTATCACGTCTCTATGACTTTTGTCACCTTCATCTCACATAATCACACGATTTTAGCAATAATTGGAGAAATATCATAACAAGCTATACATCGTTAACCTTACAGTACTATTTCAACAAAACGTTGTGATTAATTACTTAAATTGCACATCTACAACTACTTTTAATAACAAAAGAGAAAATATTAACCCTACCATACATATTGTAACAGTTTTCGAAAATATATTGTGTATGAGAGAATTGTATATCTTCAGAAAATTTCTGTCACTTTTATTAATTATCATTGCATAATTTGACTTATTAGTACTTTTTCAACAAAGTGTTGTGATTAATTACGAACAGACAGCAAAGTGTGCTTTCAATAGTATTTTCCACCAAAGGTCTTGGTTACAACAATTATCCTACACTGTATGTTTGTGTCACTATATTTAATAATAAATATACAAATATCTTGAAAAAGCTAATTTAAACTAATACCCTTGATGTGTTTTGATACAACAAAATAATTCAAACCCTATTTTAGAAAGGTAGTAATATGTCATTTAGATTTAAATAAAAAAAAGAAGAGTTGATTATGGAACGCCACAGCTGTCTTATGTGGTACTCTGATATTACGTTTCATTATACTTCATGTCAAAATGCCAGATTTTGATTGGTCAATACGAGGGAGACAATTTACTCTATCCCATGGCAAAAACTCTATTACCCTTCACGGTGACGCTTGCTCAAGTGTGCGCTTTAATTGATACGGATGATAGTTATGTACAAGACGTCATTGTTTAAAACTTTGAATTTAAAATTTAATAGACAGTGATAACAGAACATTCAGTATAATAAATAAAATAACACAAATCTGAGAGGGTGATAGAGCAGATTGTTACCCCTCGAAAAGACATTGTCAACCTTGGCTTCACCTCAGTTGACAATGCTTTCTCGGGGTAACAATCTGCTCTATCACCCTCTTAGTTTTCTATGTTGTGTCATCTGCACTATTATTTGTCTGTTTGTCTTTCTATTTTTGGCCATGGCGTTGTCAGTTTGTTTCCGATCTATGAGTTTGACATTACATAATGATGTTTTGATATAACTCAATATGAAATAGTCATTACTTAATGATATTTCGATTTTACGTGATATGGTTTCGTATTGACTTGATATGGTTCTTTCATTACTTAATATGGTTTTGTCATATCTCGATGTGATTTCATCATTATTTAATGTGGTTGTGTCATTAGGCAATGTGGATTTAACATTACTGAATGTGTATGTGGCTTAACGTTATGTATTTGTTTCATTACATGATGTGGTTTTGTTATTTCGTAATGATGATTTGCCAATTCTTCATATGGCTTTAACATTACATAATGATGGTTCAAAATTTGACGATTTTACACAACATGATGTGTTTGTTCCTGTATTTAATGTGGTCCTGTCATTTTTGGTGTGGTTATCACATTACTTGATGAGGTAAAGCCACGTTACGATTTTGGAAAAAATGAGTTCTATTTTTAGACCGATTACCATATGTCGTTTGTTTAATGTGCTTCTGATGAGTGTCGCTATCCACTGAGTTAAAGTTCAAATTAAAGTTCGAGTTGATGTTCAGGAGTTATTTGGTATGAAAAAGGGGAACGGCAGACAAAAATAAGAAAAAAGTACCAAAAAAAAAATCAATATTTCGGACATAAGGGGGATACCCCCAAACCACTTAGTCCTGCCGTTTTTTCCCTTAGTTCTGAAATGGAAGCAGTATTATAATAAATTCGTGAAGAATTCCACGGAACCCTGTGTCTCGCCTGAGATTGCTGCAGTCATTGTAAAAGTGTAATGTTGACTGTAAAACGTCCATTTATCGGTAAAAAACAAAATTAAAAAAATGTTTCAACTCGAAATCTTCATTCTTATGAGACTCTAATTCGAAGTCTAACTCGAAATCTACCTCAAAATGTAACTGAAACTCGAAATTCAACTCGAAATTCAATGCTAACTCGAACTTTAATTCTAATTATGACTTGAATTCTAACTCGAAATCGAAAATTACTCGAAGTTTACATCGAAAACTAGCTCGAAGTTTAATTCGAACAGTAACCCGAACTTTAATTTGAACTCTAACTGGATGGATTGCCAAACTCATCCGACGGAACTAGTTTTTCCCAAATAGTCACGTGGTTTTACCTCATCAAGTAATGTAATAACCACATCAAAGAATGACAGGACCACATCAAATACTGGAACGAACACATCATGTAATGTAAAATCGTCAAATTTTGAAACATCATTATGTAATTTTAAAGCCATATAAGGAATTGGCAAATCATCATTACAAAATAACAAAACCACATCGTGTAATGAAACAACTACATTACGTTAAGCCACATACATATCAAGTAATGTTTAAACCGCATTGTCTAATAACACAACCACATTAAATAATGGTGAAACCACATCGAGTAATGAAAAACCATATTAAGTAATGGCAAAACTATATCAAGCCCATACGAAACCATATCATGTAATATCGAAATATCATTAAGTAATGACTATTTCATATTGAGTAATATCAAAACATCATTACGTAATGTCAAAACCATATTATGTAAAGACAAAATATCATCAAGTAATAATAATACAACATAACGTAATATCAGAGTACCACATAAGACGGTTGTGGCGATCCATAGTTGATTAATTATCACCAATCTTTAATGTAAAAAAAAGTCTTCTTTATCTTTGATGGCTTATGTTGGATTGTTGTTAAAATGGATTTTTTTTCTCAAACATATTAAAAATTTACAGGATATTAACATACTATACCAGACTAAACAGACTAAACAGACTCGTGTATACAAAGTTGTAGAAGTTTGTCATCGCAAATTATCTTTATTTCTGTTAACTACATTGTTTTGCTTATATATACGTTTTTGTACATTATTCTCCTTAAAGTTTCAGCACCTCATTATTATAAATTCTGTTTTTGCCAATTTGTTTCTATTCTTTTTTGTTTTTGTTTTTTGCCCATTATATTGGCCCATTTTCTCTGTTCTGCAAACACATTCAGACCCTCACATAATTTACAATAGAAAAGCGGCAAACTTGACAATATAACTTCATAATCATTTTCGTAGGTTGCAAGACCAATGTGGACTGAAAGAAAAAAAAACCAATAAGACACAAACATTCCAAAGGCCTTTGTGTTAATTGTTTTTAAGTTTTAGTGAGAGAGAAAAATATTTCATTTACTATTATTTATCTTTTAACCTATAAACTTTTATTTAAGAATAACGTTTTTTTCTTCTTCTTTAAAGTGGCTTTTGTGCATACTTAGTTTTACCGGAAACGCAAGTAAATATAAATCCTAGATAATTCATGACAATATGTCGATTTCTTTTTTTACCTTGAATATAGAACAAAATGTGTTCAATATTTTCATATTTAGGACATAAATTTCGATCATTTGATCAATGTAATTAATTGATATCTTAAGAAACCTTTTAACCGCGTAAGACATTTCCGTATGTAGAAAACTTTGAATCATTGAAGAGTGAACAGTGTTCCCTAAAGATTTTATATATTTAGGAAATTTATGCATTTTAGTGTTCCTTGACACTATCTTGATAATTGCATATCATAACATATAATTCAAACATATAGGGTCTGTAACAAGCAATGATAATAAGCACATCTTTTCAAGTTTTGGAAATTGAAATTTTGGGATATTTGACATTTTCACCTTTATTTTTACGAATATTTTGTCCACACTGGCAAAATATAAAAGTACAGCTGTTTATTTATCCCTTACGTAAAGGGAAGGATATAGTATATCCTTTTTGTAGACTTTTTCATTGACCCCAGAATCATTCATAACTTCAACTGTACGACTGTGTAATAACCTTAGTGTGGTTACACGCAACATTGAATGAATGAATGAATGAATGAATGAATGAATGAATGAATGAATGAATGAATGAATGAATGAATGAATGAATGAATGAATGAATTTATTTGCAAAAAGCATATACATGCTATGGCAATCAAAACATATATTTCAAATATGACACCATGATAAACAGCAGAAAACAACACACATGATACAATGTTAAGTAATATACCTTTTTTAACAATATCAAAAACTACATTTGTTACATCCTGTGAAATCCAAACAAAGTTCAGGCCACGATTAGATAATAAATCCCGTACACAAGAAACCCAATTTGTTTACCATTATTAACATCTTTATTAATCATTGACTCTTGAGGTAAATCTTAAACCGAATTAAGAAATATTAAACTGAATCCAAGTGCCTAAACAGTATGAATTTGGAAATCATAAACTCAACAGTATTTTGACTCAACTTAGATGCTCAGCTTCTGTATTGATCTTAATAGAGTCAATATAATTTCAGATCCATCTTGTCGCTGTGGTGCTTACCGTGAAGATTCATAGATCACTTCATTTTTTAATGTCTTTAATAATCTGAACTGGTTACCAGAGAACTCTTCACTAAATTTGAACATCTTAACATCAGGTGATTCGTAATTAACAATTGATGAAAATGAAAAAAATTTAAAGAATGTATATAATTTTTTTAAGATTCAAAGAGGTTTCTAATTGTATAACATAGCACAATAAAGTGCATTTATATTTATATTTATATTGTGTACAACCATTCACATCATCACACATCATCTTTTTTACATATCCAATATATATAATGTATTGTATTGTTTGCATGCATGCTTTTTAAATATTCTGTTGCTATAAATTGTTCATAGGAATGGACTTTATAAGCTTGTGTCTCATACCTTTTGCATATTTATCAAATATAAATATGTTTAAACTAAGTAATAAACTCGTTATTTAATGCTGTTCCAAGTAAACAAGATGCTTGTGATGCTTAATCGATCTGTCAAGAAACCAGTTATTTCCAGTGCACTGTTTTAGCTTGATACATGTGCATTTAATTTGGTGATATTGCTCTCATATACCTCTACAAAACTACCATGTCAATGTTTAAGTATATTCAATGTGCATGAATTGTTGTTATGGACACTGTTCAAGCGAACAAATAGCGCAATCTTAACATGCACCGGGTCCGAGGACACAGTTATCGTCCTTAGATTTTCGTTGTCTACAAATATAGTCCCTAGTGTGGACAGTGTATAACCTGCAAATTTTTTTCATACACTTTTCAAATTTATTTCTTTATATTTTATGCATGAAATATTAAGTAAGGGGATGAAATTACATGTTAAAAAAATTGGGTGCTGAATCTTTATGTTAAGTAGTGATTTGGTCCAGTTAAAAAAGGTCAAAAACTAGTATGTCTGAAGCTGTCAATCTGAATTTTAGACCCCCTTAACATAGAATTGTCAATATTTTGATTTAGAGCTGGTAGACTTTTCTATAATTTTGATATTATTTGTCCCAATAGTAGTACACTACACTGTAAAAATCTTTTTGAGATAGAGCAGGTGCGATTTTTTTTATTTGACTTTATTGTCTAAAAGAAATGCACTACGAAATAACTGTGTTCTCAGGCCACCGGTGAAAAGCAAAAATTAAATCGCAAAACGGTGAAAATGTGTTCACTGAGAACATGGGCCGAAAATCCAAATTTTGATATTCTAAGAGATAAGAAAAAGGATTGGTTTGTGGATAATTTGGTCAACAGGTTCTGCACAAAGTAAGAACTTCTATGATTGAATAAATACACCGAAATAATGAACGATCTACTAAATAACATTCGTTTTAGAGTGATAACTAATCTCGAGTTGCTCATTAAGGGAAGTAAAAATTTAGCATAAGAAGAAAACTGTAGCATCTTGAAAAAGGCTTTGAATTAATGACAAATGTCTTTACAGTATGTCAAGCTCTAAATCGTTCGTAGTTTTTTTTTAAATGTAGAAGATATCACGGGGTTAATAAAAAACATAAAAAAGATACTTTAACGTGGTCAGGAAAACAACGAACACCCCCAAAACCGGGAGTGAATTCACAAGACCCAGATAGTCAACAGTTCCTTTCCTGGTGGTAAGACATTATTCAATGGCATATTAATGCACGTTTTTGGTAACCCTGTGCATAACCAAATTCACATACCATACATGTTGTGAAGAAATTATATAGAAACTACTTTGGGCAACCAAATAAATATGTTGCAGGGTTAAATTAGTTTTTTGTGTATGATTTTGTTTTATCTCAACCACCATCAGTGGCCTACCAAAGGGTACAAAAAACATTTAATAAGAATCAGTATGGAAAAAAAAACCACTCATCTCTATATAACACATAATAAAGATAACGCAAACACACGTACAGGTACAAAACAAGGTTTCGTTTTGTAATTGTATTGGAGTATAAAATTGATGACCGAAGCACGCGTCTGTGCGGCATACAAAATGTGCTTCGATCAACGCTTTTATTCCAAAATACAATTACAAAAAGAAGCATTGTTTTGTACCTGTACATGTGTTTTTGTTGTCTATTAAAACCCATGCTACAACAATCTTTAAAGATCCACATGTTGCAAAACACTTGTCCTACCTGTATGATAAATATGTGGTTGTCCCCGCAGATTAAGCCCCAAACAACATCGTGTAAATCACATTACATAAACTGCTTGATAAATGAATTAGGTATTGACAATTCACTTGGAAACTCAACATATACCCCTAACGACACTTACTAAAGAGGAAATCATGGATAATCATAGGTCTGTTCTATGTTCCTTTGGAATTTCAACCAAAGATGAAGAACTGGATCTTCCATCATTGTATTGGATAACTAACCTACATAAGTGTCCTTACAACCAACGGTATATTGCTGGGTCTTCTAAAGTGCTCCACGAAACCTCTTTCTAAATTATTAACATCCATTTTATCAGCATCAAAGCCGGGCTTCAAAGTTGTTGTGAAAATACGAATCTAGAGGTGGCGTAAATTAGATGTGGATACTGAAAAATTCCAAAGATCTTTTAGAGTACATACACTCTAAGACTCTTTCATCTTGCAATAGTATTAGAACATTTGACTTATCTACACTTTACACAAGTATTCCCCATTCCAAACTAAAAGACAAACTGAAAGAGTTGGTCCTGCTTTGTTTCATAAAAAAGAATGGCCAACGTTGATACAATTACCTTGTCGTAGGGAGGGATAAATCCTACTTTGTAAAAGATCACTTTAATTCAAACAAAAAATTCTTTGAAACTGACATTATCAAGATGCTTGATTTCTTGATTCACAACATATTTGTTACGTTTGGAGGACGTGTTTTTCAACAAACAATCGGCATCCCATGGGAACAAACTGTGACCCTCTTCTTGCCGACTTGTTCCTTTATTCATATGAGACTGACTTCATACAGGAAGAAAGAAAAGAAGTTAGCAGTATCCTTTAACTTTATTTTCCGCTATACAGATGATGTTCTCTCACTAAATAAATCAAAATTTGGTGACAATGTTGAACGCATCTATCCCATCGAACTTGAGATAAAGGACACATCAGATACAGTTAAGTCTGCCTCATATCTTGACTTAATCTCAAAATTTACAATTAGGGTTGGTTGAAAACAAAACTTCACGACAAAAGAGATGATTTCAGCTTCCTAATTGTGAACTTTCAATTTCTATGTAGCAACATTCTAGCAGTGCCTGCATACGGTGTATATATCTCACAGTTGATACGATAATCCAGGGCTTGTTATTCCTATCATGATTTCCTTGATAGAGGGTTGCTGCTCACAAGGAAGATATTAAACCAAGAGTTCCAAGTGGAGAAGCTGAAATCATCCCTTCGTAAGTTTTACGGACGCCATCACGAGTTGGTTGACCGTTATGGTATATCCGTTTCACAGATGATAGCAGTTATGTTCCTATCTACAATCCCATCCCCTTTTTCTAAATGTGACCTACCGCATTAGACTTATTACCGGGTTTGTACTAACATAAGCAACACGACGGGTGCCACATGTGGAGCAGGATCTGCTTACCCTTTCGGAGCACCTGAGATCACCCCCAGTTTTTTCGTGTTGCTCAGTCTTTAGTTTTCTATGTTGTGTTTTGTGTACTATTGTTTGTCTGTTTGTCTTTTTCTTTTTTAGCCATGGCGTTGTCAGTTTAATTTCGACTCATGAGTTTGAATGTCCCTCTAGTATCTTTCGCCTCTCTTTTACATCCCAATGAAATTATGAAAAAACAGGATTCAACTTTGATCAAATTCTTGAAGGTTGAATCACACTTCGACAATATATCTCTATATTTGAGATAAAATTTTGTAACGGTTTTGATAAATTTATAATATTTCCTTTCCCCCTGTTGTAGTTTATTTTTAGAAATAAGAATATAACATCCGTTGAAATCCATTACTTCATCCGAACCAAATGAGAAAAGCAGACTCCACATGAAGGAGCTTACGGAACATCACCATTCAGAAAAAAATCTTAACACAGAGGAAAGGATAAGTCGTCATGTTTATACATGTTATAATACTTGTTAGTATTATCATTTGCATGAAAAATTATTATATCGAGGTCCAAAAGACATCGGTCGCTAAAAATTGTTGATTAAGTAATACTCTTTTTTTCTCAAAAAGTTAATCGAAAAGTACCATGACCTAATAGATAAATATACAGTGTCTACTGCACAAATAATACAAGATGGTCTTGAGTTATAGATTCTAGGTGCTGAAGTTACTGTAATATATCTTTTTATTTGCTTTACAGTTTTCCCTTTATTTGTCTTCGTGCTATTATATTTCTTCGCTATCGTATTTTTGACCTTGGGCTTTCCTGGTATAGGTGGGTCCTTGTGTGCGATTCGGACACAAGAGGTTTTCACGTTGTTGTTCCATTTTGTTTACCCTTGTATTAATATTTTACTTAATTTGTGCTTTATCACTAAAGTGTATTCTATATATGGTGTGTACAATAAACTAAATACTTTTTTGTTGACGTCATTGTCAAATTTACTATCAACTACAACTTTTTTGTTGGCGTCTTTGATAAATCTATTTGTATATTTGTTTAAATTTTTCACTTAGTTGAGCTGTATGCCTGTAATGTATGTGTACAAAGTTTTGGCTGCTGGATCCCAATTGTTTTCACATTTACCTATAATGGCTGTTTGGGTTTCTCATTAAACTTGTAAATATAACGGAACTATGAACAACTGTCATACAAGTGGAAGGTTTAGCTAGCTATAAAACCAGGTTTAATCGACCTTTTTTGTCGGTTAATGCCTGTACCAAGTCTGTTGTTTATCGTTCAATCCGTTGGTTGATAACATTTGATTTAGTCAGGTTTTATGGACTTCCCCTTTTAAAATTTACCGTGGAGTTCGGTAATTTTGTTATACTTTTATAAGGTAACACTGACGTTGCGAATTCGAAACACGCACGTGTAGGGTGCGTACGACTCCCTTTTTTGATAGGGTTATTTCAGAATATTTTCCGTTTAATTGAATAAAAACGATTCAGGTGTTGACTATTAAAGAGGACAAAGTCCATATTATTTACCTATTTGTAATCATATATAAATTTATGCAGAAAAGGGTATGCTTTACAACATGGTAGCCTCCGTTAGCTTGGTAAAGCGCAAGTCCAAAGAGAGGCGAAAAAATCAAAGGGATATTCAAACTCATAAGTCGAGAACAAACTGACAATATCATGGCAAAAAAAAATACGACGAAAAGACAAACAACAGTACTCAAAACTCAGCATGAAAAACTTAAGACTGCCCAACACAATTGCTGTACCAAGTCAGGAATATGGCGGTTGTTTTGCACTCGGTTGGTAACATTCGATTTGGTCAGTTTTTATGGACTTTTTTCTTTTTGAATTTACCGTGGAGTTCGGTATTTTTGTTATACTTTTATTAGATAACACTGAAGTTGTGAGTTCGAGACCCGCACGTGAAAGGTGCGTTCGACTCCAATCTCATTTGACTAGGATTGTCAGTTTTCCTGCCGAAGGTCGGTGGTTCTCACCGGACACTCCGGCTTCCTCCACCAAAAAACTTGCCGCCATGAAATAGACAACAGTGCTAAAAGCGGCTTTAATCAATCATGAGTATATTTTAGATTGTTTGCAAATAATTTTTTAGTCATAATATCTGTTGGAATTGTTAGAAGTATCTAACAAAGCAGTAATTCGTTTTTATGAAGTTTCCAGTAATCCATTACATTCAAGGAATAAATCTTCAATAAGAATTCACAGTCCCATCAGATAACCATCATCTTGGTATTCATGTTCTTTTTATCCATAAACAAACATAACAATTATCAACGAGAAAACTAATGGAGATATATGGAGCCATAAGTCGATGAAAAACACCACATAATGGCCAAACGAAAAATGACAATAAGAGAAGTAGCAGAGCTTAACCTGTTTTAGTGGTCCAAAACAATCAATGAAAATGTCCTTCCATTTCATTGAACAGTTTTGTTTTTTTAACTGAACAACACCTAATTTTAAAAATTTCAAACTATCAACGAGTATAACTGTGAAACGGTAAATGCTAAAAATACAACGGAACTCGACTTGCCTTTGGTTATCCAAAATATCTATTAATATATCAGTTCAATTCCTGTAGATCATGCAAATTAAAATGTAACTGGTAGTCAATGTTTATGCAAAGAGATATTTTAAACACATTTTTTCAAGATATATATGCATTGTTAGCTTTTCTCAAAAGTCTTTTTGCCAACTGTCAACATGTGAAATAAGAAAGTTCTGTAAGGGCCAATTTATATCGGTTCCAACAAACCCAGTTGAATCAAACGTTTAAACCTTCTATTCTATAAACCCCATCCAGACCGTCATGTTTGACTGTAGAAATGAATGCGGTTGGTTTTTAGTACTAATCGTATTGTATGAAAGGAGAGAAAAAAGGTTTTATTTATAACAGAAAATAACAAAAATTAACAGAACTGTCCTGTATTTAGATGTTATCATCAAAGTCGTCTTTTAAGAAAACAATGTTCCACAAAACGAGTCACTCTGATCTACTAAGCACTAAGTTCATCAGCGAAATCTTCCGAATAACCAAAGTTATCTGCCAGGTCTCTAATGACTTTTAAATGCAATGATAATAATGTATTCCATTGTTTTTCAGTAAGGGTGACCGCCTTATCTGTGGATGATGGTATCTCCCCACATTTTTCTGTTGGTGTGCTGTAATCACGAATATCTACTACAACTTGTTGACTCCAGGAAATGAATTCGGATTTAACAATGACCTTTTTGTTTTTGGAAATGTCGAAGTGTGTTTTAGCAGCAACTGTAAAATATATACATACAGTTTATTTTAGTTAATATTCAACATTACATATGTTTTTGACCAGCGTCTTCAATTATATATTTCTTACGTATAATCATTTCAATTGGGTTATTCAAGAATATTTTCCGGTTACCATAGTTAAATTAACTGAATAAAATACAATTCAGGTGTTACCTGTGAAAAAGCACAAAGTTTTATTTTCATTACCTATTTTGTAATCAGATATTAGTATACTTTGCGGGAAATCGTATGCTTTACAACATGGCAACCTCCGTATAAATGGTCAAGCGCAATTCCAAATATTGTAATAAAAGTTGACGATTTTGAATTTACTAGTGCATTGTCATTGTTTTTATCATTTTTTATTGTCAGTATGGAGTTCGTCCTCATATAATAGCAGAATAAGGTTTCTAATAAATACTAAGAATATTGATTAGCCAGAAATATTATCACATGGCCTTATTTCGTCCGACATAAATATGCCGAAGGGCGTCAATGTAAAACAATGCATAAATGCACATTCTTGTCTTATTGGAATAAGGATAATGTTGAATATAATGCCCCGTTTGGGACAGTCAAGCTCTCTGCACCAGCAAAACACTTTGTCATGCAATTTCGGTCTCTTCAATATATTTTTTTTTCAAGTTGTAGGCCAAATTTCGCGCTTTTATTCTCCGTTGAACGACTTTTTACTGCCTTTTTGTTTTATGTAATGTTAAGTTTATTCTCAACATTGAATATGCATCAAATATTTGCCACAGAACGCAAAGCAAACAATAGTCGGTCAATTTTCTACACAAGCATAAATTGTAAAACCTTAAAATGATCTTTACATGTGATATCTATAATAGCTATCTTGACCATTTGATCATCAATACCGTTCATTTTTTAAAATAAATTCATATGAGCACCTTGTTTGTCTTTCTTCATCTGTTTCGTTTTCTTCTTTTTGATCGAACCTTTTCCTTCTGTGTCTTCTTTAATTTGTTTGATTGCGTTTGAAATAGAAACTCTCTTATCGATAAGTCTACGATATTGATCGACGGTGAGGTATATTCCCTTCATCCCAGGTTTAAGGATTATACTCGGTGCTTTTGCATAGAAATGTATTATACCAACAAGGACAATATCTTTCTGTTTACTGATATAAATATGTAAAAAGTCCTCTATTTTATGCGTGTGCTCTCCACCTGTATATATCCTGGGTTCAAATGGACTGTTTATCATCCTATTTGTAATAGGTGGCTCCAAGTGTGATTCTTCATAATGATCTGCTATTTGGTAAGCTTGTTTTTCCGCTGCTAATTCCTTTTCCGATTGTGTCGCAGTTTTCGGCTTCTTCGTATGTGGCTTCCATTCTGATTCATCATCGTCTGCAATTATTCGTTTTCCTTTCTTTGTTTCCGGTTTCTCCGTTTTCAATGCCAACACGAGCTTTTCGTGTGATTTTCTGATCATTTCTTGGTCAGCATCTTTCAAATCCTTGAAGCCAACGAAGACTGACGATGTTTCAATGTCATCTTTTAGTTGTTTACGAAAAAAACATTTCTCGAAGAAGCAACTT
This sequence comes from Mytilus coruscus, assembly GCA_017311375.1. Lineage (NCBI taxonomy): Eukaryota > Metazoa > Mollusca > Bivalvia > Mytilida > Mytilidae > Mytilus > Mytilus coruscus. The sequence goes on from CM029598.1 coordinate 96,274,158, forward strand.
AAATGGAACCAGATCGTCCCACAATGATCGAAATCATGAGTATATCCGATTTTAACAGCGTTCTTTGGAATAGCTTTTTGGCATGCCTTACAACTCCCTTTACTTGACCTAGCATATTCGGAACAAAAATAAACGTTGTCTTCCATTTTGACTGGTCACATGAATCCGTATCAAGTGTAAATAGACGTTTGCGGAAACAATTGTCTATACCTAGGATTACACTTAGACTTACGATTACAGTTGACAAAAAAACATGGGGTCATCTCAAAAATAAAAAAAACAAACAAACAAATAAAGATACAAATTAAAAAAAGTGTTTTTTTAATTCGGTTAATAAGTCTTTTCGACGACACACAATGGCAGCGCATGTGGTCACAACAGATGTTAATCGCTGTCTTGGATGTCTCCACAAACTCCCCATACTTTGTATTATTTTAATTCTCCGAGTGTGAATGCAGTGATAATGTCTGTGTCCTAAATAATATTGTTCCTGTGGTTCTGTTATCGGCCGATAAATTTCGGTTGAAGTTCCGTCAATAGCCCCAACTGCAAACGGAAGTTTTTGTCACCCACCTTGTAAGTTCTGCCATTCATACAAAGGCCAATAATTGAGATGGCTATATGTTTCTTCGAAAACATGTTTACATGTATGTATTTCATCTTTGATAGTCGAAACACTAACGTCAAATATTGCAGAAAGCATATGATAAGACGGATACGATCGTAACCATAGCATTAAAACAAGTACTCTGTTCCTCGGAGAAAGCGTATGGTTTCGACCGGTTCTCTGTCTGAAAAGGCCATTAACATCGCACATGTAACTTCAAAGAAGGTATATCGGTTGGTAGCGAAAGAAGTGAACACATCTCTCCCATTCCAAAAGTGTACGTCATTGCCTATAATTCTTTCTCTGATTGTAAAAGCTTGACTTGGCGGTGGTCTAGCATGGGCTACAAGGGTTAGAATCAGACGAGGAATAAAGTTTATAACATCTGGTGTAGTCTGCATCAGGGCAGGTTATGGTACAATAATCATTTATTCATTTTTACGTATAAATACCGCCGATCGCTTTGTAAAGCGGGTGGTATATAGTAATTGGTATTTCGTCTGTCCGCTCTTCCTTCTTTTACACGATTACAGTTTTGTATCCGCAACTGCTCTTTAACCGATTTGAATAGTGTGTGATTTTTTTAACAATTTTTCTGGCCTGATATATCTTTGCACCTTTGATCCCTTTTAATTAACGTAATTATTTTGCGGATAAACTTCGTCATAAGTGCACTCTATAGTACAATTTCAATAAAATTTCTCCGTGATATCATTACTGTATCGTATGCCCCTAAAGTTAATTGAGCAAAGGTTGGAAAACAGGGAAGGGGGAGGGGGGGTGTCTATTCCAATTATTTTATATAAAAAAATGTGTCTATCTTTTTTTCTTAACCTTTTGGGTGTCTGAAAATTTGCCATTTTAATTAATTTGAAAAGATAGAGGATAGTAAAATTCCAAATATTAGAGTGCACCTATTCCTACATTTCAAGCGTACCTTTATCCACGTTTTATATTCGACCAGCTTGTAGTTGTCAACATGACTGATATAGATGCAAATTAAGGTAAGTTTACAATAAAAAAAATATGTCATTGCAACATCTTTTTTTTGCGAATATAAATATATACAGAGTCCTTTTGCCTTTTTGTGTGTTTTGTGTTCCAAGTCTGTACTTTACCTTATCTTACTATGCAAAATAAAAAAAAAGTTACTTTCTAAATATGTGTCCTACCTTGTATAGTATACCAAAATCAGTTGAAATTTCGTTCAGATAATACTCTTCAAACGGTGCACCTGAAAATCATCAATGCGATAAGGAAGTTAAACAATATAATTATCCGCCCCGCCTTCGCGCAGTTCTTTTGGAATATTGTCGGATGTCCGTCCTTTCGTCTGTGCGTTAATCCGAATTTTAAATGAACTCGCGTGGGATGTCTTGCCATTAAATAATATCCTTGTTTTAATAATTTTTATTATGTCATGTTTGATACCTTTCTAGTTATTTGACCTTTTTGCAGGACCTACAATTTTGAAACAGAAAAAGAAAATTATACCGAGTCACTGCTCATGCTTCAAGCATACAAGACGCACCCATGGGAGAGAATTATAGATACCGTCAAAGAAAACATCCATACTCTCTCAAATGATTCCAAAGATCACCAAAAAACAACTAAGAACCCGGTTGTCAGTCAAGTTGGGAAAACTATTGACCCTTCCAGCAGATAAAATAAAAAACATCTTAGTCAAGTAAGTATTTTTTAGATAACTATTCGCGATGTTTTGTCCGATATATATAGCGTTAGATAGGACAAATCATAAATTTTGAACAAAAAAACAAGCAGAAACAAACATCAAATATCTTATATTCAGCGAGGAGAAAATTTTATTTTTGTTTCGGTCACTTAAACCACATGCCTTTCTGTAAGCGATCGTAAGTCCTTTTTTGAAGATTGAGTTGTTCTACGGTACCACCCCTTCCCCCCAAAACAAAAATCACCCATAACATTCGAAAAACAATTCAATCGTGACGTTACTGTATACAAGTTTATTTGAATTTTTACTGTTGTATCGTCTTGAACATGCATGAAATATTTGCCACTGGACGTTAAGCAACACACAATCAATCAACTGTTGTAACTTTGTATTTTTTAACCTCTTTGTGAATATATTCTTATTACTTTTTATGCCCCATCTAGGGGCATTATGTTTTTCGGTCTGTGCGTCCGTTCGTTCGTCCGTCCGTCTGTTCGTTCGTTCGTTCGTCCGTCCGTCTGTCCCACTTCAGGTTAAAGCTATTTTTTTGGTCAAGGTAGTTTTCGATGAAGTTGAAGTCCAATCAACTTGAAACTTAGTACACATGTTCCCTATGATATGATCTTTCTAATTTAAATGCCAAATTAGAGTTTTGACAACAATTTCACGGTCCACTGAACATAGAAAATGATAGTGCGAGTGGGGCATCCGTGTACTATGGACACATTCTTGTTTTTTATAAATTGTAGGGAAGAGCTTGCTAAAGTTTAATCATTGGAGACTAGGTTGACAAAAGACCGTCAAAATATCCCTGGCCCATCCTCGACAAACGATAAAAGGGATAAACTAGTGGAAGATCTATCCTCCGAAGAAGAAAATAACGGGGCAGGTAATCCACAGATGGAAGAAAACCCACAAAATGCTACCCAGGTACAGCAAAATTTTGAGTAGGAGGAACCGAAAGAGCAGGAGATTGAGCAACTTAAAGCTGCCAAGAGGCCAAAGCTACAAAAAGCAAAACACCAAAAAATGCCGATTATGAATTTGATTCGTAAAAATCATGAGGAATAAAACAAGTTTATAACGAAAAAGGTTCCAAAATTGCTCTGTAGCCTTGGTGTCTCTTCAACAGAGTCTGACGATGATGAATGATAGTTTAAATTATATATTTGAAAGATCGACATAAATAAGTTCATTGATTACGGTGTTGTGGGTTTTTCCGGATACTTTTGATTTTTCTTTTCGATTGATACCAAAAACGTAGACACAAACGTTTTCCCAATTCAAAAAAAAAAAATATAATAAACTGAAATGTACCGAGAGGCAAGTGAAATACCATGAAGAATAAATAGTTCTTAAACACCCGCCTTTTGTACCCCTCATTCTTTTAAAAAAAAAAGGAAAATGTGTACAAACATTTAATACTGTCAACATGCTCATTAGTTGATCGCCCCTTTCATAAAACTAAGTCTTGCTGAAATTAATTTATAACTGTCTCAACCTGTAACCACTGCAACGACAATTGCGAAAATTTCTCAGTGTCAAATTTAATAAATGATTATTGTTCATTCGCTCATATCCGTACATTTAGAGCATGTTCAACAAGTATAACACCACGAACAATATTTAATGTGTACCTATTAGTACATATGATTCTTAAAACCCCAGTTGTTCAACTATACAAAAACATCATGTAGTAGTTAGCCTTTGTTTTGGAACGACGGTTTGTAATATATATATATTATAAGAAAATTGATAAAAGATAATAACATATATAGATATATATATATACATATTTACGTTTTTGATTGAGTTAAGCCTTCCAATTGATATTTTATCGTGTGTTTTCTATGTTGTGATGTTATACTATTGTTTCAGAAAAGGGAGAAGGTTTGGTACCATTAAAACGTTTAATCCCGCTGCAAATGTTTGCATCTGTCCTAAGTCAGGAATCTGATGTACAGTAGTTGTCGTTTGTTTATGTAATTTATACGTGTTTCTCGTTTCTCGTTTTTATATAGACTAGACCGTTGGTTTTACCGTTTGAATGGTTTTACACTAGTACTTTTGGGGCCCTTTATAGTTTGTTGTTCGGTGTGAGCCAAGGCTCCGTGTTGAAGGCCGTACATTGACCTATAATGGTTTACTTTTATAAATTGTTATTTGGATGGAGAGTTGTCTCATTGGCACTCACACCACATCTTCCTATATCTATATATGTGTGTGTGTGTGTGTGTGTGTGTGTGTGTGTGTGTGTGTGTGTGTGTGTGTGTGTTTTATGACACAATTTTATTTTTATATTTTGAGTTATGCAAAATCCCTACACATTCATATATTTGATAAAAAATCACAACACGCATTAGATGTAAGTCTCTTGTATCTGAGGGACTTTAACCCCAATGATATGAGAGGATTAAATCTGATTTACATAGAAGTAATAAATAAATATTTTATCTTTTCTCTTGTTCTAAAAAGAGTTATTAGTTTTTTGATAAAACAGGAAAAGTGTCATTATCTCAAATTTTCCAGAAGCAGTAACACTATCTGAAGATGTTTTGTAGTTATGGATTTGGAATGAATTCTTAATTGCGTCTATTTTTCTGTCATCAAATTGATGCCTTATCACGGCCTTTTGTATGGAAATATGAATTTCTGTACTATCTTGTCTTTTTCTGGTTTTATTGACAAAATCTAAACTTTTTGCTGATAAATGATAACACTTTTATGAACCTTGAGGGCGTTAGCCCGAATAGGTGTATCTAATTTACACCAAGATCATTATTGTCAATGCTTAATGATAGTTTTCAATAATTTAGGAGGGGGTCTTTCATATGTTATTTAAAAGCATGATAAATGTAGGGTATCTGTAAATTTATATGTATTTCCCAGCTGTCCTGACATCTAATTTAGACGTTAACCAGATGGGATCATTCATATTGATAGATACATAGATCAGAACACAGTTTTAACACACATCTTAACAGAAGATGGACATTTATGACCCATTGACATATAAATTCCTACCAATGATACATTACCTGCTGGAAATTGCAACCCATTGATATATTTGACATTCCGAAAAAATGACCCATACCAGCGGCACGTCTGTTTATACTTTTAGGCCTATATAGGGAGAGACCTCCCGTGATATATGTATAAATAGTTAAAACTGAGGTGGGATACGTATAGGTTTCATAACGAGTGAGAATTGGATATCGCTTGATATCAACTCGAATCGTTTGATTTCAATTTAATAATGAACGAGCCTTTATTATTTCTATTTAAATTAAACAACTTCGAGAGTTGATATCAAGCGATACCCAATTCTCACGAGTTGATATCAAGCGATATCCAATTCTCACGGGTTGATATTAAGCGATATCCAATTCTCACGAGTTGATATTAAGCGATATCCAATTCTCACGAGTTGTTAATTATAGATTATCGTTGATCATCTCAACGAGATTGATTTTCTCGCTTGAGCCGGTACGGCGAAAGCGAGAAAAGCAATCGAGTTGAGATGACCAATGATAGTCTGTTTATCGCTATTTTTACCTATGACGACGTTGTTAATTTCATGTCAATTTCATTAGCAACGCCACGTGCCTCCTTAGTTTCTAGCGATAATTTTCCATCTCAAGCGAGTAGCATGATATGAAAAATTATCACAAAAAAGATCAAAGGAAAAATGCACAAAATAGCGATAAACCTATTTCTCTTATGGTCAACACTCGTATTGTGTTAAATCGTTGATTGAATCTTTCACACATATCAGCATGACATCATATGTCCTATTCAGGCGTCAAACTTCAATATTCTAGACATTCTGAAACTTTTTGTAAGCTTCAAAATGTAATAAAATTTGTCAAAAAGAAGATTTCCAGGCGAAAAGTGTGAGCGTTTTGTATATTATTGAAGAAATCATATATGCCCGTTGCCATGGACGAAATGTACATCGTCTTAACCTTTGAAAATTATCAATGACCTAACGAAGAGCCAATGGAAATTTCGTAATATCGTCTCATGCTGCTGGATAAGCCAATTAAATTAACGCAGTTTTCGTATCACTTTTTCGTATCCATGGAGTGTGATACGAGTAATATCTCTTCATGCAAGAAATAGATGCCACAAGTTCACCATAAGAGGATAGTATATTTAAATTCCTCGTTAAGAAATACCCGGCTTAAAAATACTATCGTAAGCAAGTTATCTATTTAACAATTTCAAGTATGCAAGGCTGAGCGTTTTGTTCTTCGTTTTCAGTTAAATATTGTCAGTACTTAGATATTTACTACGTATCTATGCTATTTTGAATTGTCACAGTACATCAGTAGCGTAGAAGGTCTGAATGGAGATCCTTCATTTATGTATTTTTAGGCAGTTTTTCTCTATTCTTTATATTTTTTGTCCTTTATTCTGCCACTTATGCCCATTATTTTCTATTCTGTAAACCCCATCCATACCCTCGTGGGAGTAGACTGAAAAGTGGGGATTGGGGCACACTTCTGAAAAACAAATTTCTATAGTCTAGAAGTAAATCAGTGTCTTCGTTCATTTTCAATTTTTACTTTCATTACTTTATTTTTTTTTTTTTTTGCCAAAAAGGGAAAGGGCAATAGCATAGTTTTGACAGTTTGGGTGGGGACAAATCCGTTACCTCTCGCGGCTCCTATGTCCCTCTTTATATATGATCCCCATTCGTATAATAACCTGGATGACATAGTCGAAAATAATTCAAATGAGAAAATCATTAATACTACAGCGATGAACGAAAATCAGATATGGCAGGCAATCACCAACGACAATCACAGGAATACAGGTTCCCGGCTTTGGACAGGCAAACAATAATTTGGCTGAGTTTAACATGTATGTCAGCGCTCAACCCTCCCCTAACCTGGGACAGTGATGTAGTAATAAAACACAAAAACGAACAGTAAAATTCAGTTTAAAATGGCTCGACTATAATCAAATCGGTCCTAAACGCAAACACAAATAAAAAAAGACAAAAAAGACAAATGACACAAAGCCCAAATTCAATTAATAAATAAATCATATTTTCTTAGACTAAAATAACCAACAGAAAACCTCCAACAGATTTAGTGTAAAGTCATGTGCAATTGCAAATCATGACCATGAGCAATGCCAAACTATAAGAATCGACAGGATGTAGGACCATAATTGTTAATACCTGGAAAACAACACATTTGTAGCTTTGTATTCAACTATTGAGAATAAGATAAATGTTACTATCGATAAAGACAATATTCAGAAATCTAAATACTACAATGCTAACATGGCTAAATCAATTACCTTAAAGAAAAAGTACAAAGGAACACTAAATTTATATGGATCGTATCTTAATTTATAATTTATAAATCAACATCACCCGGAAAAAAAAGGATGCGATATTCAATTTAGTACATATCGGTGGTATTTGAATCCCCGACATAATAATTTATCAGTTATGCATAGATTACGTTCATTGAAATCTAAAACTTCACTTAAGACACGTGAATGGCGAACTATTAGGGAAATATACACATAGTAAGAGTGGACACATGGAAAATTACTGTAAAAAAATTAGATAACCATATGGAACGAAAAAATCGTATCTTCTGTCGTAAATTTTAGTACGAAGTTGTGAAGCTGAGATATCCTTATAAAAGGGACGTTAATTGCTGTTAATAATATATGTATTTCAAGTGGATTCCTTAAGGTAAAATTCTGCAATATGGTTATACAAATTCTTGAATATTTAAAGTAAAATTAGCAGCATCGATGAGTAACGGTGACCGAATATAAAAGTTTGAAATGGAAATATATTTTTTTCATTTAAGAAAGAAATCAATTATTATAGTAGAAATAGTCAGTGCAATTCCCTTTCTTAACTAAGTCATGGACTGATTATTGAGCATTCCAAAGATGGAAATTGTTTGATAAAAGAGAGGCGAAAGATACCAAAGGGACATTCAAACTCACAAGTCGAAGACAAACTGACAACGCCATGGCTAAAAAAGAAAAAGACAAACAGTTAAACAATGGTACACAAAACAAAACATAGAAAACTAAAGACAGAGCAACACGAACCCACCAAAAACTGGAGTGATCTCAGGTGCTCCGGAAGGGTAAGCATATCCTGCTCCACATGTGGCACCCGTCGTGTTGCTCGTGTTAGTACAAACCCGGTAATAAGTCTAAATTGATAGGTCACATTCGAGGAAAAGGGGATGGGATTGTAGTTACGACATTTGGAACATATCCGCTATCATCTGTGAAACTGATATTCCATAACGGTCAACCAACTTGTGATGGCGTCCGTAAAATTTACGAAGGGATGATTTCAACTTCACCACTTGGAACTCTCGGTTTAATAGCTTCCTTGTGAGCAGCAACCCTCTATCAAGGAAATCATGGTAGGAAATTTGTGATAGATGTGAAAATTTTAATCACTGGGTCAAAGTGCATTGCAAAGTACGCAAGAAAGAGCAGATACTGGATTTTACTATATTGACATCAAGCCAAACATTCTTATTGCTTATAAGTAAGAAATTTTTTAGATGCGTTTAGTTGAAGAAGATACTCTGTCTTTTGAATGTTTTAGTTTTGTAGCTGTGCCAGGCACATATATTATACTGGAGTGAACTATCCCGGTTAATCCCGCAATTCGATTGGTTACATAAACAGGGGATATGAGTCCATATCCCATGTGAAGTAAAAAAAAGATCAACATGGTAATTAGTGTTAAAATCAGGCCACTTCAGTATAATACATTTGTTATTCGGGCTTCACGTGAGGATATTGTACAATTACTGTTTTCTGATGAGGTAAATATGTGGTTTTATTGACTTTTTGAAAAAAACTGATATTCACGGAGACCAACGACCGAAGTGAATATTAGTATTTTAAAAGTCAATTAAACCACACATATTTACCGAAACAAAAGTCAGTAATAGTTTTATGCCGTATTTCGAGAGAGAAAATCTATGTAATGACAATTATTAATCAAAACCAAGTACATCAAACGATTTAACCATAATTCTGTACGTAAAAGCTCGCGACGTTTTGCGCGGTGAATAAACTATTTCCACAAGTAAATATGCTGTTTTATTCAAATCCAATTCATATAGAAACACCTACTAATAATATTGGTTAACTTGGTGTAATCAGGTGTGTACTAATAATGTTACCTGTCAGTGCCCTATACCCCCTTCGCCTGGCGGCTCATAAGATATAAAACGCTAACAGGTAATATGAGCCCATATCCCCTGTGAAGATCCCGAATAACATATGAATTAACATGAATAATACCAGGTTCACACAAACGAATGGTTGTGTCTACATATAGAAGAAATCAAACTTACCAATAAGAAGATTGAAGTACAAAAATATGTGTAAATCAATGCAACAGTATTAGACTATTTTTTTTCTAGGGTATGACCTTCATCTTCTCTTTAATACAATATTTTATTAATGTATAACAAGATTTGCTATATGACTTAAGTGTGCATTTTACATTTGTTAAGACATATTCCACTGTATATCCAATGATAAACGACTGTCATATTATAAATGGGTAAAACGTACATATATTTAATTTATAAATTGTTACTTGGATGGAGAGTTGTCTCATTGGCACTCGTACCACATCTTCCTATATCTATATCAACATGAAGAAGTAAAGACTATTATGTAAAAAATAAAAAATAAAACAAAAAATAGTTGCTGATCCTTTGTAATGAGATGATTTTTGTCTCGCCGACATAGGTAATACGATCCGGTAGCGGCGACGGCGATGTAAACTCTTTGTATAAAACTTTATATTTCAGAAGATGGAATAACTGGATGCTTCATACCTTGTATGCAGATACCTTATGTTACGAAGTTTCCGTATGTCATATGTCCATTGTCCTTGACCTCATTTTCATGGTTCAGCGACTGATTGAAAAAAAATTATAGTTTTTTTTTCATGTGAATTTCTCACTTGTTATGGGTAATAGGATAACTATATTTGGTATATGGATTCCTTGCAACGTCTACATGTCCGTCAGACAGAGTTCACCTGACTTCTACCTCATGTCATGGATCAGAGATCAAGGGTTAAGGTCTGTTTCTCAGATACTATAAGCAGTCTGTCAACTATACGAGGTATAGATTGATTGTAAGGGATACATGTTAGTCTAGCAGGTTTCATCTGACCTGGTCCTCATTTTCATGCTTCATTGGTTAATGCAAAGTTTTTGTGTTTTGGTATGTTTTTCAAGTACTGTAAGCAATAGGTCAGCTATATTTGGGGAAAGGAATTATTGGAAGGTGTACATATAAATAAGAAGATGTGGTATGAGTGCCAGTGAGACAACTCTAAATCCAAGTCACAATGTATAAAAAGTTAACAATTATAGGTCAAAGTACGGCCTTCAACACGGAGCCTTAGCTCACACCGAACAGCAAGCTATAAAGGGCCCCAAAATGACTAGTGTAAAACAATTCAAACAGGAAAACCAACGGCCTAATATATTTAAAAAAAAACGAGAAACGAAAAACACCTATGAACCACACCAACAAACGACAACCAATGAACAACAGGCTCAATGTTTAGTTTTTGTGTTTTGGTCTGTTCTACAATTACCATAAGCAATAGGTCAACTATATTTGGTGTATGGAATAATTGTAAGGTGTACATGTCTGTCTGACAGGATTTATCTGACCTTGACCTTATTGTCATGGATATTAAAAATGTTAAGTTTATGTGATACTTGTAGTAAAACCTTTATCTTTAAGACTTTCAACATACAATCAATGTTCAGTACAACAGGCAAGACATTTCAGCGTGTGCACTCTGATTTCATTAATATGAGATAGAGTCGTGATAGGGATATGTCATTTCAGAAATTTTTTTGAATATGAGGATATTTTGTTCCGGTATTATACTTTGATAAAATATTCCGTAAGCAGAGGTACTAAAAAATCAGTTACGATTATCATTGACATATTTTCTACAGTTACGTTTATCTTTCCAATTATTTGTCCACAGGTTACGATTATCTTTTTGGAGTTACGATTATCTTCCTTAAATTTTCGATGGCTATTATCTTTGTAACGAGACCATATATGATATTAAAAACACATACACAAAACAAAATCGTAAAGATCAACCAGGCAGCTGTGTAATTCTTGAAAACAACACGTTTACACGGAGAAATAAGCAGAAAACGTTTTTACCGATTTCTACCTCCGCCATGTTGGATCGTGGTAACCACCACGATCAGTTTAACACCAGTGACTCGTTTTGTGGCATGCCGTTGTTCAATGAATTATGGAATATTGAATTCAAGTACAAAGGTGAAGTAATTCAATATAAACAAAAGTTACACTTTGTTTGCTTTTGTTGTTGTTGTTGTTGTTGTTGTTGTTGTTGTTGTTGTATACTGTTTGCTTTGTTAATTTTTTCCCTTGTTTTATATGTTATATTATTAAATGAAAATAACTTATAAATTCATTCCGTCCGAAATGGGTTTTTTTTCTGGATTAACCTTCATTCTTAAAGCTCAAAGTTATAAAAATTGAAAGCCAGGGATGTATAAATAATTAAAAATGGGATCAAATGGGACTTAAAAGAAATATCCAAATCCATCTCACGTCAACTCTGAATGGGGAAGTCTGACACTTAATTTCTTTTTTTTTTCATTTTTACATTTATCAAAGGCGAATTCAAGAAACGGTATGTTATAAATCTCAAATATACTAAATCACTGACTAATGAGCTGCTGATACCCTGAGGAACTAGCAGTGTATTAGCATGGGTATCGATCCGTTCATAGTAATTATAGATTTACTGCCTCCGAATCGCTTGTAACATTATCTAGATCAATCGGTTCCTGGTAAAGATAGAAACATGCGCTACAGGGACATTGCAATTTACCACAGCTTTTGTGTTTGAATGTTTTTGTCAGTTGTGTCTGTGATGTATGTTTACACAGTTTTAACTGCTGAATCCCACTAATTGTCACATTAACCTATTATGTCTGTGTGGGTAGCTTACCCAATGTTGTCAATATAACAGAACTATAAACAACTGTCATATAAGTGAGAGGTTTAGCTAGCTTTAATACCAGGTTTAACCCACCATTTTCTTCAGAAAATGCATGTACCATGTCACGAATATGGCAGTTATTTTTCACTTGTTCCGTTGATTGATAGCGTTTGATTTTGTCAGTTTTAATGGACTTCCCCTTTTTGAATGTGCCTTGGAGTTCAGTATTTTTGTTATATTTTTTTTCCAATAAACTCCGAATCAAACAGTTAAAAAGGCAAAATAAAGTACGAAGTTGAATAGCAAAGAGGACCCAAAATAGCCAATCTAATTTACGAAATTTAATAAAACGATGTGGTTTTGGAGTAATAAAATTGAGAATGGAAATAGGGAATATGTCAAAGAGACAACAACCCGACCAAGAGCAGACAACAGCCGAAGGCCACCAATGGGTCTTCAATGCAGCGAGAAAATCCCGCACCCGGAGGTGGTCCTCAGCTGGCCCCTAACTAAAATTGTGTGCTAGTTCAGTGAAAATGGACGTCACACTAAACTCCAAAACATATAAATGAACTAAAGTTAAAAAACATACTAGACTAACAAAGGCCAGAGGCTCCTGACTTGGGACAGGCGCTAAAATGCGGCGGGGTTAAACATGTTTTGTGAGATCTCAACCCTCCCCCTATACCTCTAGCCAATGTAGAATAAAGAAACACATAGCAATACGCACAGTTAAACTATCTAGATTAACCATCTCCTTGCAACTGAACAGTATATCCCTGTCAACATCTCAAGATCGCTAGTAATAAGTGAATAGTTAATGTTTGCAAATTGTAAAAACATATGAACCGGACTTCAAGCATCAAATGCAAGATGATGTCGCCCTTACATCTCTTTGTCCTTATTGTGCTGTAATCTGGATAATGCACAGCTAGGGACAAATATACTGCACTGTTCAAATGTACTTTTGCCTATAGGGTCGAATCTATGACTTTTCAAAAGGGGTGCGTAATTCCATAAAATTAAAAAAATACTGCCGAATTTGACGATTTTATGCTAGAAAAAAATTTAATTTCCATTTTGCGGGGGTTTTGGGGGCGAACAGATCTTAAAACAGTGTTTCAAAGTCACACAAAGGTATTTTTTTTGTAAATTCTGACAAACAATAAATGTATTTTAGAATATCCATATATTTGAACCTGATTTGGATTAGTTTTGTGCTCAATGGAATTAATTACGCCTAACTGTTTAAGTATTTATTCCTTTTAAGTGACTGTTTTGGGATCGAATTTAATGAGGTAAAAAACCAAACTAATGACATCTAGAGGGCAACATATAGTTTTCAACAGTAGACAGGTATATTCACAATATGTCAAGTTCTAAAAAGTCACGAATTCATAAAATAAATTGTGAATACATTTAACAGAAGGAATCAAAGATCTGCCATTAAAACGCAATTATCCAAATAATATAACAATTTCGGAGAAAACCTGAATATAAAAAAAATTAAAATTTGAAAGCTACCAACCTTTGACTTTTTCCCTCATGTCTGAATGTAGAAATGAATGTATGAAGCGAGAGAACTAAAAATGGTTTTATTTGTAATAAAAGATTTTAAAAATGAACTGAACAATATATTCTGTGTTTAGACGTAATAATTAAAGTCGTCTTTAAAGGAAAAAATGTTCCTCAAAACACATCTCTCTGTTTTACTAAGAACTTAGTTCATCAGCGAAATCTTCCGAATAACCAAAGTTATCTGCCAAGTCTCTTATGACGGTTAAATGCAATGATAATAATTTATTCCATTGTTCTTCAGTGAGGGTGACCCCCTTATCTGTGGGTAATGGTATCTCTCCAGATTGTTCTGCTGTGTTGTACTCGCGGATGTCTACTACCACTTGTTGACTCCCGGAAATGAATTCGGATTTTACAATTACTCTTCTGTTTTCGGAAATGTCGAAATCTGTTTTAGCAGCTACTGTAAAATATATACATACAGCGTATTTAAGTTCGAATCCAACATTACAGATTTTTTTGGCCAGCGTTAACAATAACATATTTCTTACTTATACATATTTCAATAGGGTAATATCAGAAAAATTACCGATTAAATTAAACGAAATACGATTCATGTGTTGCCATTAAAGAGGACAAAGTCCGTATTACTTTCATTACCTATTTTGTTATCTGATATACAAATATGCGGGAAATCGTATGCTTTACAACATGGCAGTCTCCGTAAACATGGTATATTTCAAGAGAGGCGAAAGATACCAAAGGGATATTCAAACTCATAAGTCATAAACAAACTGACAAAGTCATGGCAAATAAAACCGAAAACGATGGAAAGAAAAACAACAGTACACAAAACACAACATAGAATACTAACGAATGTGCAAAACGTATACCACCATAAACCGGGGGGTGATCTCAACTGCTCCGGAGGAGTAAGCAGCTCCTACTCCACATGTGCATGGCACCCGTTGTATTGCTCATGTTAGTACAAACCCGGTGAGGAGTCTAATTCGGTATGTCACATTCGAGGACACTTGGAATATATCACTCGTCATCTCTGAAACAGATATTCCATGACAGTCAACCAACTCGTGATGGTGTCCGTAAAATTTTCGAAAGGATGATTTCAACGTCACCACTTGGAACTCATCGATCAATAGCATCCTTGTAAACAGCAACCCTCTATCAAGGAAATCATGATAGGAAATGCAAGCTCTGGAATATCGTATCAACTTGGGAATATATACTCCATATGCAGGCGCTGCTGGGACGTCGTTACAGAAAAATGGAAATTTCACAATTGGGAAGCTGGCATCTTCCCCCTTTGTCGTAAAGTTTTGTTCTCTACCGACCCTCATTGTCAATTGATAGATGTAAGTTAAGATATGAGGCAGACTTAACTGTATACCTACATTTCACTGTAATACCTAGAAATGCTCTTTACCACGGGTGTCATTAGGTATATCGAGAAAATGACCGTGAAAGAATAACTAACGGTGGTCAAGTATTGCGATCGGATTGTGAATGCAATTAAATGTAGTTCTACTTCAAATTCCATATGATCAATCTGCTGTATTTTCAAAATGTGGAACAAATTCAGAGAAAAAAATCATGTCTGTTAAAATGACCGTAGTTAGGTATATGTGCATCCAGCTTTCATGTATTTGTCTTTTGGCGTTCCTTATGGGGTTGGGTCAAGAGATGCGATTCGTACACATGAGGCTCTTAAAGGTTTGTTTTCATTTTGTACATTCTTGCATTTATATTTTACCCTTTTTGTATTTTATCGGATAAGCGTATATGGCATTATATGTCATTATGTAAGGAGCCCCTTAATACCTATGCAAATATAAATATGTTCGTTTAGCGGAGATTAATTCTGGTGCACGCTAGTTTAAAAAAAAATCGTGCGCACGACATTAAAAAACTGGTGCGGACGACTAATATCAAACTGGTACTCACGACTTTCATGCTCCGTTACCAGATTAAATCTCCGGCAAACGAAAATACTTATATTTACATGACACTTAAGGGGCGTCGTTTACCAATTATGTCTGTTTGGGTTGCTCACCCGATTTGTCAATATTACGGAACATTAAACAACTGTCATACAAGCGGGCGCATTAGGTAGCTAGAAAATCAGATTTAACCCACCATTTTCTTAGTGCCAAGTCAGCAATATAACAGTTGTTTTCCTGCGATTTTTTTTAAACAATGCTTTTTATACACAATGTTTACAAAAATCAACAAGGATCTTCATTTATATAGATACGACTGTGCCTAAAAATTAATGAAAATCAGATGAGACAGCCTTAACTTTTCGAACGACATAAAACTTATGCAGGACGGACAGACGGATTTACATTGATACACGAAAACTAGTCGAAAGTGTGGTATTATCAGATAATCAGATCCAATTGCACTGAACCATGCATCATTGCCCTATTCACAAATTAACAAAAGTGAAGTTGAATAAGTCATGCAAATCCAATCTTTTGTTATATAAAAATAATGAGATGTGGTATGATTGCTAATGAGACAACTATCCACCAAAGTTCAAATGAGAATACCCCATATCGTATAGTCGGCTATTGAAGGCCCCGACATGAATTGAGAAAACAAATTACAAAAATGAGTTATCGTTTGTTTAAAGAAAGATTTTTCGTGAATCATTTTTCAATAACGAATAAGTGGTAACAGATCTTTCACGATCATCAAAATGCGGTATCCGATCTTTAACGGTCCGAAATATCAATTTTTTACACACATTACCATTTTTGAAAAGTTTCTAATTAAACTAAATCCAAATAATTTTAAGAACTATTTTAAACAGTAATATTGAACGATATTTGTCATATATTTTTAAAAGAAAAATAGTTTATGCATTAAAAATTTGAAGAAAAAAAATCATGTTTGCTTACATTTTAAGTTCTCTGAAATTTCGATGAGAAATCTGCCTTTTGTAATTAGTTAAAAACGGTGTACTTTTAAGCTTTGATTTTTCTCGTATACTGATCATAATGTTGAACCATTTTGACAAAAAGTTTTTTTTTCCAATTTTGTCATCTTTATTGACTAAATTTGACTAATTACTGACGTTGAATGTGTCTTCGAGATCTTTCAAGATCCAATCGCAATACTTGACCACCGTTACTTATTCTTCGATGATCATTTTTCGCGATAAACCGAATGACAGCCGTGTTAACATGTGATATCTACAAATCTGATTATCAATGTCCTTATGTCATATTTAAAAATAACATGATATGAGCACCTTGTTTGTCTTTCTTTGTCTGTTTTGTTTTCTTCTTTTTGATTGCATCTTTTCCTTCTTTGTCTTCTTTGATTTGTTCGATTGCTTTTGAAATAGAAAGTCTCTCATCGATTAGTGTACGGTATTGATCGACGGTGAGTGATATTCCTTTTTTCCCAGGTCTAAGTTTTCCACCTGCTGCGGTTCTGTAGTATTCTCTTATACCAACAAGGACTATAACTCTCCATCTACTGATATTAATGTATAAAAAATCCTGTATTTGATAAGTGTGTTTTCCAACTGTTAATTCTTTTTCCGAGTGTGTCGCAGTTTTAGGCTTCTTGGTATGTGGCTTCCATTCTGATTCATCGTCGTCTGCAGTTCGTTTCCCTTTCTTTACTTCCGGCTTCCCCGTTGTTAACGCTACAACCAGCTTTTCGTGCGCTTTTCTTATCCTTTGTTGATCGGTATCTTTCAAATCCTGGAAGCCAACAAAGACTGACGATGTTTCAGTGTCATCTTTTAGTTGTTTACGAAAAAAACATTTCTTGAAGAAGCAACTAAAATGAAACCAGATCGTCCCACAATGATCGAAATCAAGAGTAAATCCGATTTTAACAGCGTTCTTGGAAATAGCTTTTGGACATGCCTTACAACTCCCTATACTTGACCTAGCATATTCACAACAAAAATAAACGTTGTCGTCCATTTTCAATCGATTGCTGACAGGTCACATGAATCAGTTTTAAGTGTAAATAAAACATGTATTATCTTTCAAATGATAAAATCATATGTATATCTACCCCAGATTTTGTATGTCTGATATACTAGTATTTATTTTATATCACCAAATAAATGCTTTAAAGTGTACATGACTTGCATGAAGAGGTGGGATACTAGTGTTTTACTTCCGCGTTAAGAAATATCCCGACTTAAAAATGTTAAAAATACTATCCAAAAAGGCATGCTATCGTAAGCCAGTTATCTATTTTATAATAAATAATTATCAAGTACGCAAAGTTCGTTCGGTTGTTTTTAGCTAGATACTGTGAGTACTGTTACTACTTCAGATATGAGGGTCTTGATGGGGTTTACAGAATAGAGAATAATGGGCAAAAAGTGCAGAATAAAGGACAAAAAATATAAAGAAAAGAGAACAATAGGCCAAAAAAAAAAAAATAATAATAATAATAATAAAAGTGAATAATTGGGAACTGAGAATAATGTGTCAACAAAATATAGAATACAGAAAAAAGGCAAAAAAAAAAAAAAATTAAAAAATACAGAAATGAAGGAACCCCCCTCCCCAAATCCAGACCCACATGTATCTACTTTCTATACTATTTTGAATTATATATCATACATGTGCCGTAGGACAGGCTCTGGATGGGGGTCCTTCATTTCTGTATTTTTAAACAATTTTTCTCTATCATTCTCTATTCTTTTTCAGTGGCGTAGCAACGCCATTTTTAAGTGTACGCCCGAACCTCGGCGAGGGCTTTGAAGGCCCCCAGCGGCCCCAGGGCAGAGGACCTCCGAGTAGGGGCGTAACCCCCGGATGCTCATGCGTTATTGTGAAAAAGATACCATTTCTGTCATTCAAAATTCATCAATAGCAACATACTTGGTCGGTTGAGAACAAAACTTTACCAATAGATATGATTTCAGCTTCCCATTTCTATGTAGCAACATTCCAGTAGAACCTGCATATGAGTATATATTATTAATCGAATATTTTTAAGGATTTGTGATTCGTTAAAACTTGATCACATGTACTTTTGTATTTACTCAGTTTGCACGCAAATACTGTTGTGTTTAGCTTTTCGTAGGTCAAACACAGCATATTGCACAGGGCATACAGCATGTTACTAAAAATACATTCTAGAAATCCCCAATTTTACATTGTTCATGCAATAGTTGTTGATTAATAATATAACAATTGTAGCCTTTGGTTGAGGTCAATTCGATGTTATATCGAGCTAGAGAAGCATATCGACCTCGGACTTTGTCCTCAGTCCATATGCTTCTCTTAGGTCGATATAACCTCGTATCGACCTCATACAAAGGCTATAATTGTATAATAGCTCCCAATTAATATATTTAGAACTTGCATTTCCCATCATGATTTCCTTGAATTAGGTTGCTATTAAACCAAGAGTTCTAAGTGGTTAAGTTGGTGAAGTTGAAAGCTTCCCTTTGAAAATTTTAAGATCGTTATCACGAGTTGGTTGACTGTTCACAAATGACGACGAACATGTTCCATTGCCACAACTCCACCCTCTTTTCCTCGAATTTGACCTGCCGAATTAGACTTATCACCTAGTTTTTACTTTCATAAACAACACGACTGGTGCCACATGTGCAACAGGATATGCTTACCCTTCTGGAGCACCTGAGTTCACCCCGGTTTTAGGTGGGGTTCGGATTGCCTAGACTTTAGTTTTCTATGTTGTCTTTTATGTACTGTTTGTCTTTTCGACGTTTGTCGTCTTTTAAAATTGCATTGTCAGTTTGTTTTCAACTGCATGATGAGTTTGAATATACCTTTGGTATCTTTAGCCTCCCTTTTTAAATTTGATTTGATTTGTTTTTTTCCATGTTGATTTCATTGTGTTGATTTGGAATCTAATTGTCTGTTGTTTTAGAGAAAAATGTCCAAACCAGTTACTTTAGAATATATTTAAAAGGAGATGTTGGGTTAACCAATCAATTGACAAAAAAATCAAAACTATAAAATAGTCAAAAAAAAAAAAAAAAAAAAAGAAAGTTCTATATTAATTATTTGAACTTCATATAATTTTTACACCTTTTTATGGGAAAATTTCGATAATGGACGCATGAAATAATTTTCATAGATGGTCAGGTTTAATAAAAAAATGCAAGCCACACATTGTATCCCAGCAGATACTAAATTGCTTTCAACAAAAGTAATCTGAGTAGAATATTCACCGTAGATTCAAAGTTTGACAGAAAATGAACAAATATATAATTTGATACCATTTGATTAAAAAGTAAATTTGGTCACTTTTATGGCTTCAATTGCGAGTCGTCGAAGAAAGCATTACAATTGCTCGTGTGCTTTAAACAGTTCCTTTAATTTATTTGGGTCAAACTATTTTCACTCCAAAATTCATGTGCACGCCCGGGCGTTTTGACGTAAACGTAGCTACGCGCCTGTTTTTTCCCCATCAGTCTCTATTTTTTATATTTCAGCACCCCAATATTCTTTATTCTTTTTTTTTTTTGGGTGCATATTTTACTCTATTCTTTATATTTTTTGTCCTTTATTTTGCACTTTGTGTCCTTTATTCTGTAAACCCCATCCACACCCTCGTAGGAGTAGACTGATAAGTAGGTATTGGGGACACAATTTTGAAAAACAAATTTCTATAGTCTAGAAGTAAATCAGTGTCTTCGTTCATTTTCAATTTTTACTTTCATAACTTTATTTTTGTGTCAAAAAGGGGGAGGGCAAAACATAGTTTTGGAATTTGGGGTGTGTTGAATTGCTCTCTTGTCCCTCCTTGCTCTTACGCCCCTGTGTATATATGATCCCCATTTTTATAGCAATCTATTTTAAAGGTCCCGGGATGACAAAATGGAATTAATTTAAATGAGAAAACCATTTATACTACAGCGATGAACGAAAATCAAATATGGTAGACACTCACCAAAGACAGTCACTGGAATACAGGTTCCTAGCTGGCTTTGGACAGGCAAAAGAATTTAGCGGGATTTAACGTTTTGGCAGAGCTCAACCCTCCACTATCAGTATGGTCATTCGCGCCTACCTTTTCACTAATGATCATATAATAAAAGCTAAGCATACTCCAAGCGAATATACATGTTTTATAACTTTAGAGCATAATAATATTTGTTCTCTATCGTCATTATTGTTTCAGTCGGTCCTATACGCATTTTGCAAGCGAGTGTTAAAAGGAGGGTGTGAATGGGGTTTATAGAATAGATAATAATGGCCAAAAAATATTGAATAATATAGTAATTTTATGAGAATGTTAAAAATTGTGTTCAACATTTCACATTAGAAACATTAGAAATGTACAGATAAAAAGCGGATATATGGAAGCACTATATATACATGATATATTTTCAAAGACTGCGGTTTTGATTCGACAGGAAACAAATGAGCCATGTGAAAAATTAAAAAGAAAAAAAAAAAAAAAAAAAGATGCTGATCCTTTGTAATGAGATGATTTTCTCATTATTATGAGGTATTGTCATGATATTGATATATCACTTCAGAAAATAAGATCTCAAGTTTTGCAAAATATTGGGTTATTTTGTGCCGTATACATAGAAAATGAAAGGATATGGAGTAAATGTACATACAAAATCGCACTCAATACATAGAAAACATAGAAAACTATCAATGAACAGGGCTTTTATTCCTGTTCTTCATCTTGTCAGTTGATGTAGGGTCTTCAACAATGTACGAATCATTCATACCCTACAACAAGGTCAAGACGGTCCCTAGCGTCGACTTAAGCGGTACTATTGATAAAAATAAACCACAGTTCACCTTCTTGCTCCCCACCGGCCTCGAAGTGCCAACTTGTGCAATGCTTGTGTACGTCGGTTCTCCAGTCGAAAGCACCGGGGATACAAGAACAGTGCAGTAATTTTGAAAGACATCGATCGCCGCTAAAATATGCATTGAAGTTACACATGTCGAGAGCGGTCAATGAATTACATAATTTATAATCACGGGCGAGGTTTTTCAACATATATTTGTCATACATTGCCCAACAAAAGACCAATAACTTCGAAACAACAAATGATAGACAATACATATAAAACTAAACAACAAATAATAGACAGCACGGGGCACATCGAAATATATGTAAGAAAACCTAGCAGTTTAAAATAGTATGAAAGGGCAATATACAAAACAGCCTGAGATGACCAGACCAGTATTTTGAAGAAATTTAACCAAACATGAAATTTTGACGGTGTATTAATATGAGAAATTCTCACATGAACAAGCACACCATAACTGTAAATATTATAAGACCATACAACTCAAGCACGGGGAAACGTTTACTGCCTCCATGCACACAGCACTACTCTAGAATCAATACAACTTGTTTATAACAGTGGCATGGCGTTGTCCAATGAATTATGGAAAATTGAATATCAAATATAAAAGGTGAAGTAACTAAAAAAAACTTAAGTTACACTTTGTTTGCTGGTTTTTCTTTTTGTTGTTAATTGTTAATGCTGCGTATGCTTTTTGCTTTGTTGATTTTTGTGTTGTCTTGTTTTTTATGTTTCATCTAATTTATTTTGTTTTGGGATTTTTTTAAGGGGGTGGAGGGTGGGGGTGTTTTTCATTATTTCGTTTCATTTTGTATAAACTGACGAGTGCTGTCCTTCATTCAATAGTTTACGGTTAAGGCTGATTAAGGCTATTCTTGGTACAGCGTAGTATGGGAACAGCTACTTTATCATTTGGTATTTAGTCGCACTTCAGTTTTTACGTCCAATCAAAATCACGAAATTAATCACTCCGCAGTTATATTTCTGTACTTCCGGTCGAAGCTTTGATTTTTCAAGAAACGCATTTTCAGGTATATTTAAACCCATTAAACTAAAAATTCTCAACATAACTCTCAAAACCTGTCGAATTTACATTGTTTAAGAACAAGATATCGACAGCTAAATTTACTAAAACGTATCGAAAGTATCTTCGAAACAAATGGAAAACAGGGCAAACAATGTATACCAAAAATGCCAGAAAATACACACGTTCCGATACTAGACTGATAAATCTGTATTTAGCATACACTAGCGAGCCAGGTTGCAACATTGGTCAGTCAATTCTCAGTAAAAAGAAACGATTTCATTAAAAAAAAAAAACGACCAAACACAAGTTACTCTTAGACTTGTGACAGTTATGTAAATATATTGTATGGCAATCTGATCCATTATGTCCAAGTCGCATAATATGAGGCAGGTGTTACCTGTGAAAGGGAACAAATTCTGTATAAATTATGTTTTGATTTCAATCATATTTTAACTTCAGCATCTGTTGAAAAGAAACGGAAATACGGAAACGTTTTTGATGTTAGTTCTGTTGTTAGGTCCGTTCGCCCAAAAACATGTTCACCCCTTTCACATTCGCCCCCACACGTTCGCACCCTTTTTATTGGTTTTGAGTTGAATACATTTTTAATCGTGTTTTAAATAGTTTTTTGCTATAAATAAGTTTATTTTATCATTGTGTCATTGTGTCCGGCTACAAAATGCATGTCAACTATTTTTTGCACCGGAACCTTGTCACTTATGAATTATTTTGACGAAATGAATCATGAATAAAAGATTTTCATGAAGATTAACATGATTAAGGCAAAGTTCGTTCATCTCAGACTTGTATTAAGAAGAAAGTCAGAAGATACCAAATCTTCATGAGTTTACTTCTACCAAGCTTGCTACATGCACATGATGCAGTATTTACACCAAAGCTAGTTATAACAACAATCATGATTTTAAAACACAGAACAATGATACCAAATTTGACTTTGTAAATAACAATTAACAGCTAGTAATCATACATAATCATGATAATTAAAATTTAAATAATTAATCATCAAATCACCAAAAAAAATATTTTGTTTAAAAATTAAAATTTCAATAGTTTGATAAATATATCTAAACACATCTAATAATGAACCAGTATTTAAATAAAAATAGGGAGCGAATGAATTCAGGGGGCGAACGTGTATTGGGATCGAATGGACCCGATACCGGATTTAAGTTGTGTCGTCATTTTCAATGTAAACAAAGAAACACTATCATCAGGTAATGGTTTTTATATGCCCGTTTACGGGACGTATTATGGTATACCGTTGTCTGTCCGTTCGTCTTCAACATGTCAGACATTAACTCAAAAACGCTTTAACCAATTTGCATAAAACTTTGGTGAATTGTTTATATCTATTGATGTGAGCTCCCTTTCGTTTTTTATAAATTTTAGATTTTAAGTTTCCGAGTAATGGGGTTTTATTCATTCAAAAAAGAGGGATTTTCCAGTTTTCGGACAATTACTCAAGAATGCTTTCACCAACTTGCAAGAAATTGTGGTGAATTGTTTATAATTATTGACATGCGCTCCCTTTTGATTTTTATAAATTTTAGAATTTACATTTCCAAGTTACAGGGTTTTATTCATAAAAAAAGAGGGATTTTCCAGTTTTTGGACAAAAACTCGAAAATGCTTTCAGCAGTTCTTATGAAACTTTGGTGAATTGTTTATATCTATTGATGTAAGCTCCCTTTAGAATTTTATAAATTTTACATTTTACATTTCTGAGTTACATGTATGGGGTTTTATTCATTAAAAAAGGGGGGGATGATCCAGTTTTCGGACAATAACTCAAAAATGCTGTCAGCAATTCTCATGAAACTTTGGTGAATTGTTTATATCTATTGATGTAAGCTCCCTTTTGATTTTCATTAATTTCTATTCTAACATTGAGAATTAATTGAACTTTATTTGTTCATAGTCTGACAACAGATTTACTAAGTATTGCGCAACAGCACAGTGTATTGCACAACAGCAAGAAATCTTTAATTGAATATAAATTCAATTCATATAACCAATTTCAAGTTCTTTGACTACATTTATTTAGAAACCTATAATATGTCAAATATTTAATTACAATCCAAATTCAGATCTGTATCAAGCTTGAATATTGTGTCCATTTTTGCCCCAACTGTTCAGGGTTGGACCTCTGCAGGTGTATCCAGCTGCACTCAGCGAAGCAGTTTATTATTTCATATCAAAGATTACTTAAAATGAAATTGTTATTGTGCTCCTTCCTTTATTTTACTAGACTGATAAATATATATTTTACTCAACATTTGCTCATGGTCTCGTGACAAACGAGACCGGAAGAAAGAAAGAGATTTCTGCACAAATGCGGGAAAATTAAAAAGTTAACGATTTTGAATTCATTAGTACCGTGTTTTGGGGTGTCTAGTGCGCATTTGTGTAAAGTGAGCACCCCCTTTATGGTCGAAGAAACGTGAAAAAAAAGTTTATTGTTCGTATAAGACTCATAGACATTTTCAGAAAAGTTACAGCTCCAAAATCGGCAAACAGGAAGTCTATTGGTAAACAGGAAGTTTTTTAAATGGACACCGATGTCGGAGAATTCCGTACGGAGTACATAATTAATATGAAATTGCAAATATTCTGACAAATGAATAAGAATTTTATTAGATTGAGATAAATCTACATTTAAGTTTGTTTTTTTAAAACCAAATTTAATAAATTGTTTGAGTATCAAGGACAAGATTAAATATCCAAATTAATGTTCTGATTGAAACAATAACATAATTACGAATCAGTCAAATGATTATCATTAACATCATTAGTAATAAATTGTGAAAATCTCATTATTAGTCCCCTACTGACGAAGTCGAAGGGGACTTTAGGTTTGCACTCCGTCCGTCTGTCCTTCTGTCAGTCCGGCAAATCAGCTTTCCACACTTTTTTTCTTCGTTCTTGAAGATATTGATTTGATATTTGGTATATAGTTTTATCATGACAAGTTATAGATCAAGTTTAAATTTTGTTCCGGTCTGATGATTTAGTCCATAGTTATGGACCACCATAATTCTGGACCATATCTAATGTTAAAGTACTATGTTAAACCATATTTCTGTACAAAGGGAGATAACTAATTTTTTAAAAGACATTCTTTGTTCAATTATTTGAAGAATTTTTGGCAGGTATGTTAGTTATTTAGTATAAACTAATTTTCTGAATGCTATATATATAAAAAAATTATGAAGAGAAATCCTTTAATTAGATAATAATCTATTTGTATATATTTCAATACATTACATTGTGTAGATAAAAGTTGTTGGAACTATTAATTATATTTGATTATAATTTGAAAATAGATATACACTGAGGGCCTCGGTGGCGAGTGGTCTAAGTAGTTACTACTGTAATCACTAGCCAGTCAACACTGAGGTTGTGAGTTCGAACCCGCTCGGGCGGGTGCACTCGACTCAATCTTAATTGACTAGGATTGTCAGTTTTCCTATCGGGTCGGTGGTTTTCTCCGGCACTCCGCTTCCTCCACCAATAAAACTGGCCGCCACGAATAGCCCAAAAGCGGTGCTTAAAAGTGGCGTTAAAACACCAAAATCAATCAATCAATTAGATATACACTGTATTACATCATATCTAATTTTAGAGAACTATTAATCATATCTAATGTTTTTTCATCATGCTTATAAGATATTGATTGATAATTGGTATATAGTTTTATCATGACAAGTTACAGATTAAGTTCAAATTTTTGTTTCGGTCTAATAATTTTGTGCAGAGTTATGGTCCTTGGACTTCATGCTTGAAGATACTGACATGATATTTACTTTTTGTTTACACCATGGCAAGTTATATAACAAGTTAGCATTTTGTTCCAGTATAATGAATTTTTACCCGGTAGGGGACTATGTATTGCCATGCAATACTCTCAGAATGCTTGTTTTTATTTTTTTTTGTTGATTCTAGCTGTTAATCCGGATTATCACACCTTAATCAACGGGTCTAATCGATGTCAAAACAAATCATTGACAGGTTCACCTTGTTCCTAATTAAATTTGTTCAGGTTACATTTATGGGATTATCATGTTTTCAATCATAATTTCTTGAACGCTTTTAAACAGTTGTATAAAAGTTACAAAGTAGAAACGTATTTATAAAAATAAACTTCTCATAGACTAAATCATTACTTTACAATATCAAGTCACATGACTGACCCACATGACTGGCGATCACCTGATACATTAGAAAAAATGGTGGTTTATCTTTTCAAAACGAGCGTGGTTTATTCAATTTTCATACACTTTTCTTCTACTCTCCATGATGAAAACATACAAAAACAGTAACATGAGAAAGTTATGACAACAACATGACAAGGAACACATAGGCTAATTTAACAGACAACAAAAGCTTTATTGTGTCTTTATTAAGACATGGCAAATTTCCGGATTGCAAACAGATGGAAAAATTTACACGATAAAAGTAACTACAGAGATATAAAATGTATTTTATTTGAATAAAACATGACAAATCAAGAATAATAAGATACATATTACAAATATAACATGTAAAAAACATAATAACAATTGAGGTTTTAGCAAAAATATTCCATGCTCTTCACTTCTCCTGGAAATTTCTTTGTCAGAGTTTGGACCTGAAAAAAGACTAAGAAAATGTCTGTAAGCATGTATAACGCGCACCCCTCTTACAAGAAACATGACCCAGGGTATAAATGTGTGCACTATAAATACCAAAAGAATACTGTAATTGGGGAGTTCTTCCCCATATCACTACGTTTTTACCTGTGTCCTCAGGTAAATTTTGTGTTGTGCCATTTAAAAATGTGATGTACTGACAATGTATTACAGTCAGGGATATAACTCTATAGGGTTATTA
This sequence comes from Mytilus coruscus, assembly GCA_017311375.1. NCBI lineage: Eukaryota > Metazoa > Mollusca > Bivalvia > Mytilida > Mytilidae > Mytilus > Mytilus coruscus. The sequence continues at coordinate 96,301,733 of CM029598.1, forward strand.
GAGAAAAATAACATACATTTGTTATTGTGGACTAAAAAATCAAAGAACTGTGATAACATATGTATGTTACATGTTTCAAAAGGCCAATATACATCATTTGTTTTGTTAAAATATATACAAGTTCTATTGATATTATTATTGTCTTTATGTATACTAAACTATATCATGTATAGAAAGATATAACAGTTCATAGTTTGCCAATCATGCATAGTACACCTATGTTATTACAGAAAATATGCCTGTAATAACTAAAGGGCGTTCTTACAGCTTCTCTACATCACTTCAAAGCCTTTGCTGAGACATACATCATGCTAAATCACAATGTACAGGCCATAATCTTGCCGCGAAATGACGATTTAAGTCGCCAAAGAATTTTGAAAATCGCTAAATCTCGCCAGCCGACTGACTTCATAGCGAAGTCAAATCGCTATCAAAATCGGTAAAGGAAACAACTTGTGATTGACAAGTCTCACAGGTAAAAAAATGGCGGCTGACACGGAAAATCGAGATTTTGAAATGACCCAGGATTAATACTGTCAACGATCAAATTAATAAATACAACGGCGACTTTGAACATCCTTGGATGTAACTTTCAAAACTATTCAAACAGAAAACGGATCGTCTGTTTAAGTTATCATTTTACGATGATTTTCATCTGAGGATGTTGCGTAATCACTCAGCTGATTTGTTTTATTTTTATAACTTGCACGAGTCGATCAATTTTACTATTCGGTAGGTAAAAGGTGGGAATTAAGGGTAGATTTATCATATTGATTGAATAAAAATTGAAATATAAAAGGTAGAAAGACTGCTGATGGATAATGTGATTGCAAACGACGGTGAAACGTCGACACTCGACCGGTTGTGATCAGCAGTGGATTTTTTTCTCACGACCATTTCGTTGATATGGATGATATTTTAAAAAATGATAGAAATTAGCTCTTTGTTGGATAATTAATATGCGATTGAAAGATATTTTCATTTATAGACTTGCAATCTTCAACGATAATCTCAATTTACAACTAACATAATGTCCTGGACATTCAATACTGTTTTACAAAATAATGACAAGTGGTGATCTAAATTAAATTCCCAGTCATGTGAAATTCATCAGGTAAATTGGGAGTTATATTTTTTCTGGACTTTTAAAAATAAATTGAGGCAGATGCACATGAATTTAATGCATCATAATCATGATAATATTACTACTCCCTCATGTCCCAATCAACTAATTTTATTTAGAACACAAATGGTATCAATAAATAAATAATGTAACAACTATATATGTATATATTGTCTAAACCTTTTATTTAGAACTTTCTTTATATACATTGTGTACAAAACACATGAAAAACTGCAAGTATATCTTTTATTGAATATATATAAAACAATTTCCTTAGTGATCAGCATGAAAACACGATGCAACCGAAACGGTAATGGAATCTCACTTCTCCAAGAAATTGACCACTTCTCCCTTCTCTCTCTTGGAAGGAGAAGTCACTTCTCCCTCTTCAAAATCCTAGATTAGGCCCTGAATGTATTTTAATTTATTGTAAGAAATAATGATCAGAGCATGTAATGAGGTTCTGTGCAAGCTTCCCAGTAATTCCAAAGTGTCTCATATAATAAGTTACATGCCTTTAATAACTAAGCCTTGTTATTACAGCTAAGTTTATCCCTTAAAAGCCTTGTCTCATTGATTTACCATGGTTGATGATTTATAAGGGTTTTGAGTCTGTATTCATGGTATTTGTTCAAAGTCTTTAAGTTTTCATTCATTTTATTCTCAGCTGATTTTACTGTCAAACTTGAAGTGGGAATTAGCTGGTGCAGAAGCAGGAATTTTTAGTAATTTAATTTCATTGGTCTATTGATATAGTCAATCAGAGCATGATTTGTAAAAATTATTTGTAGTCTTTTGGATAGATAGTTATTTTTATATCCTATAAGCTAGTTATTTTACGAAATTAAAACCTGTGAACTGTAAAGGTTCATTTAAGTTTAAAAGGTCAGACTGTTTCTACATGTTCTACTATATAAGTCCGTATATTTCTCATATTCATTGGTAAATGTCTATAGTTTAATACCAGAGAGAATTTTTCACTCCATTTTATTATACGACCGCAAAAAATTTTGTGGTCGATATTGGTATGACGTTAGCGTCGTCGTAAACGTCGCCGTCGTCCGGCGTCGTCGTCGTCGTCCGAAGACGCATTGGTTTTCGCACTCTAACTTTAGTTTAAGTGAATGGATCTCTATGAAATTTTACCATAAGGTTCAATATCACAAAAGGTAAGTTGGGATTGATTTTGGGGTTATGGTACCAACAGTTAAGGAATTAGGGGCCAAAAGGGGCCAAAATAAGCATTTTGTAACTTCCAGACAATAACTTGTGTGTAAGTGTATGGATCTCTCTGACATTGTACCACAAGGTTCCATATCACAAAGGGAATGCTGGGATTGATTTTGGGGTAATTGCCTCAAAATTTTAGGAATTAGGGGCCAAAAAGGGCAAAAACAAGCATTTTTCTAGTTTCAGGACAATAACTTGTGTGTAAGTGTATGGATCTTTCTGAAATTGTACTACAAGGTTCCATATCACAAAGGAAAGCTGGAATTGAGTTTGGGGGTAATTGCCCTAAACGTTTAGGAATTAGGGGCCAAAAGGGCCAAAAATAAGCATTTTCTAGTTTCAGACAATAACTTGTGTTCAAGTGTATGGATCTCTCTGAAATTGTACTGCAAGGTACCATACCTCAAAGGGAAGGCTGGGATTGAGTTTGGGGTGATGAATCATAAGGGGTTCAAAAATTGGGGGATTTTTTTTTTCTTTTTTTTCTTTAAAATTTTCCATTTTAAGTTGGTTATTTCTGATTTATACTTAAAAGCAAATAATAATGATATGGCAGGAGATACACACCAAACAGGATGTGTAAATTATTATATAATAAGTATTGTGCAATAGCAAGAAATTTTCAATTGCACAATATTGCGCAATAGCAAGAAATCTTCAATTGCACAGTATTGCGCAATAGCAAGAAATATCCAATAGCATAGTATTGCACAATAGCAAGATATTGTCAATTCTACAGTATTGCACAATAGCAAGAAATATTCAGTTGCACAGTATTGCGCAATTGCAAGAAATATTCAATTGCACAGTATTGTGCAAAAGAAGATACTTTGTATAAATTGCTTATTTCTTGACCAATTTCAATGGGGTTTTATTCTTGAATTCTTGGGGTTCTTTAATATGCTGAATCTAACCGTGTATTAAGTTTTTGGATTTTGGGCCCCGTTTTTAAATTGGTCCACATTGAGGTCCAAAGGGTCCAAAATTAAACTTTGTTTGATTTCATCAAAATTAAATTATTGGGGTTCTTTGATATGCCGAATCTAACCGTGTATTTAGATTCTTAATTTTGGTCCCGCTTTCAAATTGGGCTACATTAAGGTCCAAAGGGTCCAAAATTAAACTTAGTTTGATTTTAACAAAATTGAATTCTTAGGGTGCTTTGATATGCTGAATCTAAACATGTATTTAGATTTTTGATTATGGGCCCAGTTTTCAAGTTGGTCCAAATCGGGTCCAAAATTAAACTTTGTTTGATTTCAACAAAATTGAATATATGGGGTTCTTTGATATTCTGAATCTAACTGTATTTAGATTCTTAATTTTTGGTCCGTTTTCAAATTGGTCTACATTAAGGTGCAAAGGGTCCAAAATTAAACTTAGTTTGATTTTAACAAAAATTGAATTCTTAGGGTTCTTTGATATGCTGAATCTAAACATGTATTTAGATTTTGATTATGGGCCCAGTTTTCAAGTTGGTCCAAATCGGGTCCAAAATTAGACTTTGTTTGATTTCAACAAAAATTGAATATATGGGGTCCTTTGATATGCTGAATCTAACCATGTATTTAGATTTTTGATTTTGGACCTTGTTATCAACTTTGTCCTCATTGAGGTTAAAAGGGTCCAAAATTAAACTTTGTTTGATTTCATCAAAATTGAACTCTTGGGGTTCTTTGATATGCTGAATCTAACCATGTATTTAGATTTTGGATATTGGACCATAATAGGTAAATTAAAAAATTAAGTTCTTAGACTACATTCATTCTGTGTCAGAAACCTATGCTGAAAAAATTAAGTTCTTAGATTACATTCATTCTGTGTCAGAAACCTATGCTGTGTCAAATATTTAATCACAATCCAAATTCAGAGCTGTATCCAGCTTGAATGTTGTGTCCATACTTGCCCCAACTGTTCAGGGTTCGACCTCTGCGGTCGTATCAAGCTGCGCCCTGGAGCATTTTATTGGTATTTAAACTTGCACAATTTTATAGTTTATATAGCCTCCCATTTGCTAGTATACATTTTGTTAGATTTTTTTTGTAGATACTCCCTGCAGGTAAACTGTAACACAAAACCTGGTTTAAAGTTAGAAAATAAAATATATAAATAGAATTTGTTTGATATTTGATGCTTATTTATAATTTTGTAATTTGTTATAATAAAAGCTGTAAAAAATCTGGCTTTCCTAGCTTACAAGCATCCGAGAGATACCAATCAGGATGGGTACTCCACTACACAGTCTAGGATTAGTCCCTACTGAACCCAACCGTGTACTGGGAACTGCTCCTGTTACAAATGTGAGAGTCATCTATAATGAGTAATAATTGAAAAATGCTCTCTGAGACAGTTGTTTACTTAGACATGTTAGATAATATTTAAATATGTGTATTCTTTTTTTTATGCCCCCGTTCTCTAACTTGAGTTTGCCTCAACCAAATGTTATGAAACTTATACACAATGCTTATTACCACAAAACACAGATCAAGTTTGAATTTTGGTGGCGTCACTTTAACCGTTCTAGAGTTATGCCAAATTACAAATGGAATAAACAGGTGCGCCATGAGCGCATGATATGCCCGTCTTGTGTGTGAATTTCTTTTTACAAAAAACTCAATATCTCTAAATAAAAAGTTTAATCAAAACCAAAAAGTATACAGATCTTTAGATTAATATAACTAAGAAGTGTGTAAAATTTTAAGCAATAATCATAAATTGTTTTTGAGATACAGCGCCACATGTGAAAAACCCCTCCCCCTTTTTTTACAAAATACTCAATAACTCAAAAATAAAATTTTGAATCATCACCAAAAAGTATACAGATCTTAAGATTAATATAACTAAGAAGTGTGTAAAGTTTTAAGCAATAATCATAAATTGTTTTTGAGATACGGCGCGGCATGTGAAAAAAAAACACACACCTTTTTTAGTTACTAAGTCCCGTAACTGGAAAAGTTTTAATCTTTATTTTCACCAAAAAGTATACAGATCATTTGACCATCATAAGAAACAACTATGTTAAGTTTCATGAAATTTGGATAAGTTGTTCTCTAGTTACAGTGCAACATGTTTACGCCGGACAGACAGACAGACAGACGACATTTGTATACCATAGTATATCCGGTCAAAATTTTGACGGGCGTATAAAAATTGCTGAATTTTTTCGTTTCTGTTCTCTAACTTAAGTTTGCTTCAATCAAATGTTATGAAACTTATACACAATGCTTATTACCAAAAAACATTGATCAAGTTCAAATTTTGGTGGCATCACTTTTACCATTCTAGAGTTATGCCCCTTTACAAATGGAAAAATTGCCAATTTTTTTGTTTCTGTTCTCTAACTTTAGTTTTCCTCAACTAAATGTTATGAAACATATACATGTACACAATGCTTATTACCACAAAACTCAGATTAAGTACAAATTTGGGTAGCGTCACTTTTACAGTTTTTGAGTTGTGTCCCTTTATAACGTTATATGAAAGCGGGGCATCATCTGTGTCCCATGGACACATTCCCCATTTATTGTTCTCTTGACTTAAGTTGGCCTCAACCAAATGTTATGAAAGTTATGCACAATACTTATAACTACAAAACTCAGATTAAGTACAAATTTGGGTAGCGTCACTTTTACCATTCTTCATTTATGTCCCTTTATAACTTTATATGATATGCAAGAAGGGGCATCATCTGTGTGCCATGGACACATTCCCCATTTATTTTGTAAATAAAATACTTATTACATGTATTATTGATATTTCTAATAGATTCAACATTCCTGTAATTTACAATAGTAATTAGAAACTCACTTGAGCAAAACATCTGTCACCTGAAGTGTACAATTAACACTTTCATGTTGATGTCTACCGCAAAATGCATGGAAGTATGGGAAACTAAATTAAATGTATTTACAATTTATTAAACAGGGCCTCAAAGATGTCTCATTAGCAATTTCCCAAAGTGGTTTTAACTAATGAATTAATTTCTTATTAATTAGTCCTTATTTTGCATGTGTTCATGGAAGGTGTAATTTAGAAAAGTTTACAAATTTTTTCATGTGAGATTTGGGTCTGTCGGTCGGGGGGAAAAATTTCACATAACATAATTATGTTTACTGTCAACTTGATCTTTTTTACAATATTTGTTTTCTTCTTTTTTTTGTCCTTCCATTTTAGTGCCAAAGTTTGTAAAAAGATTGGGGGTATGTGTATTTACAAACAGGACATAATGGTATTTTCATAATGAACAAAAAATGAAAAAAATGCTGTTGGCGGTGTCAACAATCCATTAGTTTGTGACTAGGTCTAGTTTATGGTGAACCACTAGTGGTAGGTCAATGATTTTTGGTATGCAGTTGCATTAGCATTGGCACATCTCATTACCATGGAGATTATTTGGCACACCCCCTCAGTCATGGAAGGTCAATGATATTTGGTATGCAGTTGTATAAGCATTAGCATATCTCATTTCCATGGAGATTATTTGGCCCCGCCCCCTCATTATGGTTCATTGACTTTGAAACTTTTACATAGTTTACAAGTTACTGTTTGTGTTTAGGTTTGTTTAAAGGGAACGACTTATGAAAGGTCAATGGTATTATCTCTGTGTTAACAATTTATGTGATTTACAGAAAATATAGATAATGGACTTCCTGGAGGAAGAGGCAGAGGAAGAATCCAGTTTGTCATCTGATGGTGGGAAAGTTGTAGAATCAGGGGAAGAAGACTCAGATGCTGTAGAGGGAAGGAAGAAGAAAAAGGTTAAAAAGAAGAAAAAACAAAGAATTATAGATGATGATGATTCTGATGAAGAGGAAGATGAAGAGGAGGATGGTAAGATCTTGGTTGAAGTAATGAAAAGACTTTAAATTCTTCCACTTAAACTTTCAGTTCTAATCACAGAAAATTGAAAAAAAAGTATTGCAAACAATTTCATATAAGTCTTGAACAATATTGCACTGCAGAAAATAAAGAAATATTTCTTTTTATTTTGTTTTTCATCTTCAGAAAATGAAATAAAAATTTAGTAAATTTGTCATTTTTTTTAAAAGCCTCATGTCAAATGCATGTATGAATTAGATTTATATTTGTATAAAAACTTACATTGAATGTACTGTTTAATCTTGTAGAAGCTCAGATTCAAGAAGAAATGAAAGATTTTATTAAAGACGATGTAGAGGAAGAAGCTGAAGAAGAAAGTGGAGATGAAGGAGGGAAGAGGAAACATGAGGATTCAGATATAGATGATCGACTAGAAGATGAAGATTATGATCTTATAGAGGAAAATCTTGGTATCAAAGTTAAAAGAAAGGTAATATATTAAAACAAGTTTTCAAGCAATAATGCATTAAATTTCAAATAAAAATTGGCCAAATTGTGTGGATCAAAGTACACTTATAATAATATGATATCAAATATTTTAAATCTGACAGTACTATACCATTTCAATTTGACTTTAATGCATAATAATAGACACTTCCTTCAATTCTTCTGTTAAACTAGAACTTTATGTCAACAATGATTTTAGTCATGTTAGTTATTTTGCAAACTTTGGAACCTTTTTATTGCATGTTTTACGTTAAAGTGCAAAGTAAGTACAAAAATATATTTTCAGCATTAAGTATTTTATACAATCTGATTAAAATACAAATTTGCTTACAAGGAAGGATACACAATATTCTGATTTACTTTCTGTATAAGTAATCAGCCTATTAATTTTCTGCCTTTAGATTTATAAAGATGTGTATCATTACGACAAAACCTGAGGATCCTGAAAGGTCTTCAAAAACAGAAAAGAAAGAGGCGTTGTTAGATCCTTGTAAGCAAAGCATAGACTAACCTGTATTTCAATCAGTTTGTATATTATGTATTTCATTATTGATTTGGAGGGTTCCATCTTTTAGGTAATTTTTACAAGGAAGTCTAACAAAATCATTGATAATGTTGATTTTTGCCAAGAATTCTATGGGTAATATTTGGAACTACAAGAACTCTATGCACTATATAATAAGTAAATTTTATTTCAGCCTAAACATAAACGTATCAGAGTTTTGTCTGAGGATGAAGACAGTGACAGAGGTGAAGAAGAAGGCGACAAAGGCAGGGAAGCTGTCGCTGAGCAACTTGGGTTTGATTCTGATGTTGGTGAAGGGGAGGAGCCATCTCAGCCTGCTGAGACAGATTATCAAAACTTGGTTGAGTCGGAGGAAGAAGAAGATGGTATGTAAAAACACATCCAAGATTGCGGGCTAATTATTTGTAACACCAGACATGTGTTTCGTTGACATAAAACTCATCAGTGGCGCTCGAATAAAAAAAAAGGAACAGCAAAATTACACACAAAGTTGAAGAGCATTGGGAGTAATAAATTCCATACATTTTATTATGTAAGATGATAAAATCAATTCAACAAATGAGCATGGTAGAGAAGATGTTTAGAAAACCTTTATGAGACAGCAAAGCTACAACTCTTTATATAGATAAGGAGATGTGGTATGATTGCCAATGAGACAACTAACTAAAAGAGAACAAAGGGCAGGGATGTTCACAACTATAGGTTCTTATGCTTTGTCTGCTGTTACATAAAATATTTATTTGTACAACCACAAATTTCAATGGCGAAACTGGTATTTTTGAACAATAGGCATAATATTTACTCATTCACTTTTTGAAAAGATGTTTTTATCCTGTTTATTTTGCTATGTCTGGTATCTGATATGCAAAGAGAAATTAATAACTGATGTTTGCATATAATTTTAGAAATGGCCGGTTTTATTGTTGACGAGGATGGTGAGCCTATCCATGGCCAGAGAAAGAAGAAAAAACACATCATTCATTCTGATTCGTAAGTAATCAATGTTATTTGGATTCTTGTAATAAGTCAACCTTCCTTTTGTTGAATTCATATGCAGAGGAAAATTGTTAATTTAATGAAATAACCACATTTGTTGAAGTGTGCTTGCCATGAGTATGAAAAGTCATGGTTTCAATTTCAAGTCAAATTCAAGACTTCAAAAATGGTAAATTTTAATACTTATATACAAACTGCGAGACATTCTTCAAAGATTTATATAACAATATAAATTGATGTATTTTCGATATATATAAATTGTCTTCATTTTTTACTTGCTCTTTTTCAAAGAATAATGTGATTAAAATACATGTATTACTACAGCGCTCTGCAAGAAGCCCAAGAGATTTTTGGTGTGGACTTTGACCCTGGTGAATTTGAAGACTTTGGGCCTGAAGAAGAGGAAGATTTTGAAGATGAGGTATAAGAGAAGGAAACAACTTGTACAACTAAGGGCTATTCAAGAAAATAATACTCTGGTATCTCAATTCTCTCTCATTGTCAATTTTTCAATTATATAGATTATCTATAGTTCTGAAAACAAGAAGATGTTTCTTGGCTAAAATTTCATCAAAGTCAATATAAAGGAGTCTTCTAGAAATCGTGTTAAGTTGAATGCCATATGTAATGTATTTATAGCTAATTTCCTAGGCAAGGTTAAAGACATTTTGCTTATGACATCATCACATTCTCATTCTTCTTGACTGTCAGAGAAAAGACCCATCTTAGTTGAGCAGCTTGAGATTGAAAGTTATCACACAGAAAGTTCAAAGGAAGATTTAAGAAAATAGAAATGAATTTAAATTCTACTGCATTGAGTTGGATACAATATTTCTTCACTAGAAAGTGTTAAATTTGAAATTGGAAGCTTGCCACACATTGATTGATAAAAAAAATAATCAACTGGTTAGGAAAAGCATACTTCGGCTTAGAATTATTACTTGATGAACATCACTAATTCATATTAATAAAATTCCTGTAATAAGATATGTAACATTTTGCAGTATGCTGATGAAGATGATGAAGATATGGAAGGAAAAAGAAAGAAAGATAGAAGAAAGAAAAGATCAAAAATGGGTATATATGATGTAAGTAATAGAAAAGAATATATTGTATCAATAAATGACACAAAATCATACACACAACTTAAAAAACCCATATTATTAATAAGTATTAAATTAATTAGAATACTGATGTCTTCAAAGCTTGGATATTCTTAATTTTTAAACACAAGGACCTCTTTTTATACGACCACAAAAAATTTTTGCGGTCGTATATTGGTATGATGTTGGCGTCATCGTTGTCGTCGTCGTCCGAAGACACATTGGTTTTCGCACAATAACTTAAGTTTAAGTGAATGGATCTCTATGAAATTTTACCATAAGGTTCAATACCACAAAAGGAAGGTTGGGGTTGATTTTGGGGGTTATGGTACCAACAGTTCGGGAATTAGGGGCCAAAAAGGGGCCAAAAATAAGCATTTTTGTAACTTCAGACAATAACTTGTGTGTTAGTGTATGGATCTCTCTGACATTGTACCACAAGGTTTCATATCACAAAGGGAATGCTGGGATTGATTTTGGGGGTAATTGCCTCAAAATTTTAGGAATTAGGGGCCAAAAAACAAGCATTTTTCTAGTTTCATGACAATAACTTGTGTATAAGTGTATGGATCTTTCTGAAATTGTGCTACAAGATTCCATATCACAAAGGAAAAGCTGGAATTGAGTTTTGGGGTAATTGCTTAAAACGTTTAGGAATAAGGGGCCAAAAAGGGGCCAAAAATAAGCATTTTTCTAGTTTCCAGACAATAACTTGTGTTCAAGTGTATGGATCTCTCTGAAATTGTACTGCAAGGTACCATACCACAAAGGGAAGGCTGGGATTGATTTTGGGGGTAATTGCCTCAAAATTTTAGGAATTAGGGGCAAAAAACAAGCATTTTTCTAGTTTTAGGACAATAACTTGTGTGTAAGTGTATGGATCTTTATCAAATTGTACTACAAGGTTCCATATCACAAAGGGAAAGCTGGGTTTGAGTTTGGGGGTAATTGCCAAACGTTTAGGAATTTGGTGCCAAAAGGGCCAAAAAGCATTTTTCTAGTTTCCAGACAATAACTTGTGTTCAACTGTATGGATCTCTCTGAAATTGTACCGCAAGGTACCATACCACAAAGGAAGGCTGGGATTGAGTTTGGGGTGATGAATCAGAAGGGGTTCAAAAATTGGGGGGTTTCCTTTTTTTCCTTTTTTTTTTCTTTAAAATTTTCCATTTTAAGTTAGTTATTTCTGATTTATATATAGATTTCATCAAAAATTGAATTCTTTGGATTCTTTGATATGCTGAATCTAACCATGTATTTAGATTTTGGATATTGGACCATAATAGGTAAATTAAAAATTTTTAAGTTCTTAGACCACATTCATTCTGTGTCAGAAACCTATGGTGTGTCAAATATTTAATCACAATCCAAATTCAGAGCTGTATCAAGCTTGAATGTTGTGTCTGTACTTGCCCCAACTGTTCAGGGTTCGATCTCTGCGGTCGTGTCAAGCTGCACCCCAGCGGAGCATTTTATTGTTTCTATAATAGTTCTAAAGATTGGCAGTGTACTTGATACTCCCATTCACAGAAGATGTATACCTAATGATCTGTTCGTCTGTCCTTTCCCTACTTCAGATACATATTACTTATCTTCTATGAAATTGTGAATTGTCACAGGAGGGCAAAAAGTACTAAAGTATTTTCATATGGCAGACAACATGAATTCAGTCATAAGTAAAACAGGCGAGACATTTCAGTGTGTGCACTCTTGATTTTTGAAATATTCTGCATTCATGCATATTGGAAATTTAAACTTTGTGAAGCACTTGAACTTTGGTTCACTCACAAATTCCACAAATTTTGGCATACTAGGAAAGAATGAACCCACAGTATTATTTTATCTTTATTACAGGTTTATGAACCCACTGAGTTGGAGAGAGGGTTTTTCACAGATAAAGATCAGGAGATAAGAAGCGCTGATATTCCCGAACGATTTCAGTTACGACAGATTCCAGTCAAACCTACAGAGGAAGGTGAGCTAGAAGAGGAGGCAGAGTGGATATATAAACAGGCATTTGTAACTACTACAGTCACACAACAGGTACATAACTTAGAATAAAAAGATATATGAAGCAAAATGTGCAGTGATACATTCTATTGTGAACCACTGACTTTGGAAAAACAGACTCTTACATTACACGAGGTTGGCAGTATAAAAAATTATAATAGACAGATTTAAAAGGACAAGCAATGTTCAATTGAAATACTGTAGATTCATTATTATTCATGGTATACCAATTTCCGTGGATTTCGTGGGAATAGGTGAACCACAAATTTAAATGTTCAACAAAGTACTATTTTTCTATAGGCTTGTATTCAGACTTTGTCAAACCACAAAATTAAATATCCACGAACATACAACTTTTCCTCATTCCACGAAAATTGGTACCCTCGAAAATAAATGAATCAACAGTAGTCCGTTTTCAGCTGATTGGCTCAGTCTCAAAATTTTAGATTTTTTGCCAAGGGAAATAACTAGGTATGACAGACAGTGGTTCCTGTCTTTAAAGGCAAGTGGCTTGAGCATGATATATTGTGCATGTTGTGTGGGATCTGACATAACTTTGATTTTATAAGTGCATCACCACTTTTGGTAAAAGGATTGCAAATGTGGTGATTATGGAATAAAAAATTTGAAAATGGATTAATAAGGATGTAAGGGAAGTATAGAAAATATGTATAATTTATTTATGCTCTCTATAAAGAAGGAGAAAATCTTTGGAACTGAGCTTTTCTTCCCATTTCCAAAGCTTGTACAAATTATGTCTGTTTTTTTCTGATAATTTACGTGAATACTACTGCATGGTGAAATATTAAATATTCTCAGTAAAATGAAGAAAACTAAAACATGTATAAAATTTATGGAAACAGAATTTAACTGTTTTATTTTATTATTTACAACCAGGGTTTTATGGAACAAGACAACCATGGTAGAAATCACAGTACAGTCAATAAAATCAGAGAAGCTATTAACTTCATGAGAAATCAACAGTTTGAGGTAAAATAGGAAATAAAATGGCTGTATTGGGTAACATGACACGAAAAAACTAGTTCAATAGCATAATACATGTAATAGGGTTATTATACTTAAACAGTATAAACTAAAAATGTAGAAAGCACACAAATCACATAAAAAAATTAAAAGCAAAACAGTCAGTCAATCTATTGGGTCATCTCAGTCATTATAACATCCAATTGAAGTTATGTTCCTTTATAAATGGAAAAATTATAGATTTTTGCGATTTCGCACTCTTTACTTTCCCTGAACCAAGTGTTATGAAATTGATACACAAAGCTTATTTCCACCAAACTCAGTTCAAGTTTGAATTTGGGTGGCGTCACTTTCACTGTTCTCGAGTTATGTCGCTTTATTAATCTCTGTCATTATACATCCCAGACCATTATAACTTGGGTAGATAGTTGTGTCATTTATAATCATACCATATCTCCTTATTTTATATGCATTTTGTATAGTTTGATCTTTCTATGAATCCTTCAGGGTTTCAGCTAGGATTTTGAGGGCTTTAGTCACTTTTGCACGATATGAAAATCCACCTTATTTTGGATAACAGCAAGGGATGGAGGATGTATATTATACTAGCTATATATATATATGCCCAAGTCCTTCAAGGACTAGGATCTTTGAAGGCCTTGGCTTAGGATTGCTTATGTAGGCAGTTATTGCATGAATTGCAAAAATTGAAATTAAAATGCGAACTGTCCGGGGGAAATCAATTTTGTTCAAATGACGAAAATACAATAAACGAACTAAAAATTGTGGTCGTTTGAGAAATGTTGAAAATGAAATGCTGACTGGTTGATTTAACTGGAATAGATTATTATGATGGTCAATTATGAGGTTTAATAATAATTAACGGATTAGTGACCCATCTGATGGCGATAAGTGGATTACTTGTCATCACAACTTTTAACACCTTTTGTAAACGTTAATTAGCTGAGGGTCATAAACTTGTCAGAAACATGAAGACAGGTAGAATTATAGTAATTTAATGTGAAAATATTTTTACACTTTCCAAATTTAAGTGACGAAATTGATATGAAATACTTTCGTCATTTTGAAAACCGTTTCGTAAAATACGAAAATGACGAGCGCTAGCAAAATCACTGTATGAATCCTTTGATACTCTTCAAGCCTCTACATGGGCATATTGTAGGCCAAAAGTCATTTACTCTGCAATTCCAATTAATATAAATCTATCATTAAAAGGATAGTAGTAGGGTATTCATCAAGTAGACCAAATGGCATCTGGAGGTTGGAATTTAGTCTTAAATAAAAAACAAGCGTCTATAATATGTGTCAAGTTCAATATTGATTCTAGGTCTAGAAAAGTGAAATAAATGTTTTCCTTAAAGAAAAAGGGATGTAGAATATTACAGTTCTTCATATTTTTACTCAGTAATTACATTTTGTTTCTGTACTCAAACACCACACAATTTTAGACCATGGAACTTATAATATATTAATTACTTGAATATTATGTTTACGATCTTTCATGAATTACTTTGAATAGTGGAAAGTTATTAAAGGCCATCATTATTCAAGTAAAGCAGTTTTAGTTTTTGTTGTAGGTACCATTCATTGCCTTCTACAGAAAAGAATACGTTGAACCAGACTTGCATATCAATGATTTATGGAAAGTTTGGCACTGGGATGAAAAGGTATGAATTAATCAGTATTACCATAATACATTTAAGAAGTGTGTTGGAAGTTTCCATAAGGTCTGAAATATACATATATAGTAATAAATCGCAGAACAATTTACTCATCACTCACATTGGTATTAGTGATATCCCCAAGAAAGACCACTAAAGATTGTGTAGTCTCATTTGACAGAGACTCATTAATTTTATACTTCCATTCATTTTACAGATGCAGCTAAACTCAGCATTTAAGAAACTCATGTGAATTTGCAACAAGTTCAACTAATGTGTTTTACCTTAATCACTCTTAACCTTCACAGACATAACTTCAGTGGTTGTTATACCCCAAAAGTGATTTAGGTATTATTAGTTACACAGTGTTATTGACCTAATACAATATATATTGGGTCAGTAAATTCCATATGGGGTGAGAGCGAATATTGAATTTACTGACCTCATATATATCGTATTAGGTCACTAGCACACTGTGTAACGAATTTATCTTACCGACTATCTTAACATGTGGAATTTAGACTAGTGGCCTATCAAAGTGATCAAGTTTTCAATAATAAGAACCTACTTCCATTGATCTATACAAAAACAAATGCCAACAATGACAACTTGTTAGATTTTAATGTGTTTTCTGCATTTATTTCAGTCCACCATCATCAATTTGTTTGTCTGTGGAAACCTTTCAGATTTTTCCTCAATACGTTTTGTTTTAACAAAGTGACGTAACACCACTACTAACCGTGTATTGAAATAAAACATGCCTACTAAACCCATATGAAATATACACGGTGTCCACACAGTCGCTTTTAACCAATCATATTCCTAGAAATGTATAGGAGGTAAGATAAAGAAATATATGTTTACCTGGATTTCATTGTGGGCATTAAGACCAATGATGAGGGCACATTCATTTGACTGTGCAGGATGTACAAGTAAGCAGGCATCTTACTGAATAGGGATACAACAATTCTTCGAGGGGTCCCTAGATTGTCTGTTGCAGGGAATTTGAAATGTTACTGGAAAAAGTAGATGTCCCTATACCTCCCAATTCAAACTGCATATTTATACATTCTGCACACCCAACACGATGGTTTTGCTGCCAGACATAAGAGGTACAGGTAGTAACATATCTATACACCCCCAGTTAACCCTTGGAGTACTATGAGATTGAAGATAATGGTGAAGTAGAGAAACAAAATCTAGGGACTTAGCTCGATTTCTTTTATATTGCAGTGGACCCAGTTAAGATCAAGAAAAGAAAACCTGATTGTGTTATTTGAGAAGATGCAGAATTATCAGTTTGATATGAACTCTGACCCTGACCAGGTCTTAGCATCCAATGTGCGTCCTCTGACAGATGAAGATGTGGAAAGGTAATTATCCCTTATTTTTTTAGTAAAAGAAGGGGCATATCTCTATTTTTAACTTTTGTAGTATGATGACCAGTGAGACTACTATCCCCCAGATACTGAAGGATGAGGATGTTAGCAATTATAGGTCACTGTACAGCCTTCAACAATGAGCAAAATCCATACCATATAGTTGGCTATGAAAATGAACCAACTTTTTTTGCCTTTAAAAAATAATTTTTTGTATACCTGTTTTTTGTACACTAGTAAGTGACTGCAGGATGAAAGAGAATTCCAGTTCATGAATAATAAGGTTTAGTCATGTTTTATGTCAGCAGTGATTGACAATTATATTTTAGAATTTTCTTACAAATCATCTAAACCTAGAATTTAATAGGTAATTGTTGGAAACATACCTTTGAGAATTGTCCATTGTATATGGATGTAACTGAGTGGGATAAAAATAAAAATAACAGAGAGAAAATGTCTACATTTATAATTATCAGCCAGTTAATAATGACCACTGATTACTTACATCAAAGTAAAATCTTAAAATATGATAGAAAAACTTAACAAAGATTAAATATTGTTTAACTTTAACATTTTTATATTAAGAGCCAATCCGCCAGAAAACCATGCAATATTCAGAAAATCGTCCAAATCAACAATCACAACTTGACAAATTCTTATACATCATCTTTATCCTTGACATAAAATAAAAGAATTTTACCACTTAATTTTTCCCAGAATCGTATCTATTTTTAGTAACAGCCTCATTTGCATAATTCTGTTAATTCATAATGAAACCAAGGAAAAATCCAACTTTTTTATGCCTTTTAAGAATGACCCACAAGCATATTAAATGGGGTAGTTGAGTTTTTAGAGTAATGTCAGCTGGATTCCATCCATTTTACTATGTTATGATTAATACAAATGAAAATTTAAACGATTTGGCACACTGCCAGGAGCACGGACACAAAGGTGGGTTTTTCATACATGAATTTACGTGGTTTTCATTCGCTTCTATCTTGCAAGACCCATTCGGATATGTTTGCAACTAATATCGGTTTTAACTATGGGGTATGTTTTATATCAAAACAAAATATTAAGCTTGGCAAATGACAATTAAATGTTAATTTATGCCTTGGAAGAATGGTGATTTTAGTCCCAAATAGACACATTTTGATTTTGATTTTAATTAAATTCTAAACATAATTGGTAATAAAATGGCTCATAAAATCATTTGAAAAAGTAAAATCAATTTGTCTAAAAAATGAAATAAGACGTTTTTGTACTGCAAGTGCAAAAATCAATAAATTGTCTGAAACCAGGAGTCCATCTTTTATGCTCTTCCATTGACTTATCTCCCTTTGGTAAGATCTCAAACATGTCAGCTCCCAGTGATGGTTTGGCAGACAAATGTCTACAGTGAAGTTTGCGACTTTAATAATCTAGGAGGAGCATGTGGGCTATTCCAGCATTATACATCTGCATATTACAAACTATTTAAAATATCTGAATGCACTAAAGACCAAAATAGCATTTCCAAAAAGAATGATTACTGCCAAGAAATTTGACAATCATGACAATATTTATAATTTACCAGACAATAATTTAGTGAATAAACATAATAAATATTGATTGGAAAAATAAGGCCATTAACAGCAAAAGTGTTTTAGATTTCAACGAGCAAAACAAAATATTCTAAATCATTCTTAGTAAAAACGTGAGGGAGTGGAACCACCTTGATTGGCTTGAAGACACTATTATGCATATGGATATGCTCGCACCAGAATTGCGATTGAGAGTGTCAAAACTGCTCTGGCGCACCATCAATAAATCAACGACACTCTCTCTACCATTGTATTGAAACCAGCATTGGTAACCAAACATATTCATACAGATACAGACTACCATTTATCTCAGAAGACTGAATAATTCTGAAAACTATGGTGTTGAATTTCCAACAGGCAACAGGACTCCTTATTATTTTTATAAGACAAGGAGTGGTTTACATCATCTTGTCTTCGAATATGCTCAAGTACAGGGACTTTTATGGAATTCATTGACATAATAGTCAAGTAAGATGTCAACATCCTGTCCAACCCTCTTCCAGCAAAGACAAAGCTGACCAAGGATCTTCACCCTTTCATAACAGGCTGTATACAGGACGAGTTATTCCAGTAGGAACAGGTACAAATCTTACAATCTATTTTCATTTGTTCCTAATAGTCAATCTAAAATTAGGGACCAACATTTGATACATTAGCTAGATTAAAAAAAGGGGGAGGGGGGTTGAAGGGGCATGTGAATATTCTTTTACACCTGACCTGTTTCTAAGACATCTTATTTATTTCCTACGGCAAAGTGCAAACAAATAATATATATCCTTATATACATTGTTCTGTCTTGGGTCCATTTGTTTAATTTGATTATAAAAAAGCAAAGGTCCGAGGGTTAGAATGGTCAAAATATTTATGTCCTTGTCAGCTACGGACAGAATTTTAATTTTCAAGCTATTAACCAGGGTACAATATATATTTATTTTCTGCTTAAAAAAAAAATCAATTTATAGACCATAATCATGATAATAATCTAAATTTATTTCAACATGACTTCAACATTTATATGTAGCAGGACAGGTTTTTATTCCCTTCCCCTAAGTTATACTTTCAGTTCTTACTGGAAGTTGTTCAGCTCTTTGTCTACTAAAAGAACTTTTATCTCTTGAAAAGCCTCATACAAATACATGTTTTACATACAACATACTGTACATGTAACACTAGACAACTTTATCCAGAGAATGATATTTTTTAATGAACTAATAGGCCATGGAGACTAAAAAAATCAAAAGCATTGCAAACTTTTGTAAAGTTCTATTTTAGGACCCTACATGTACATGTATGTAGATTACTTCTAGAGCCCTTTTTAAAAGAAAAAAAAAAACATTTAAACTACATGCACAACTACCCTACATTTCCTGTCTGATATATTTTATTTCATGTAAAACAAAATTGAACAATTATTTTATAGTTTAACACTTTTTATTTGTAGGGCTATGCAAGCAATGCTCAATTAAGATGAGTTTTTGTAAAAGTGACAATAGCCAGGTCAAACTAAATACATGTATAGAAGAAGATATTGGTAAGATATTATTAACTAATATATCATGTATATTAATTTAACTGTTTGTATAATATGGTAATCATGCAAAGTATATGTAATCACTTATATAATAATTATACATGTACTACATCAGTTTTATTGAACATGTCTTTGTTAACTTGGTTTTCCCATTGAAAAATCACTTTACTAATTTAATTTGTAGTACTATATTTGGCGGCTCCTATAGTTTCCATTCAATAACTAACAATGACTAATGAACTGTTCATACATTCCATTTCAAATATAAAAGGGGGAGATTTTTATTGGTACTTTTGAAGATATTTCACCTGTTAGATTAATTGATTGGTTGTTGGTTGCTAATATCCAATGGCAAATAGTTCATGCATGTTTACACAAATGGTTTAGGACAAGAACAAATTAAAATAAATACTTTTTTGGGGATCTCAAATATTTCCTTAATCTTACCATGTATTTAAATTTAAGATGTTGCAATTGGGCCCCATTTTAAATTGGTTCACATTGATTTCAAAATGGTCCCAAATCGTTTTTTATTTCTACAAAATTGAATTCTTGAGGTTCTTTAATATACAAAATGCAAATGTTTAATATTTAGATTTTTATACGACCGGAAAAAATTTTGCGGTTGTATATTGGTATGACGTTGGCGTCGTCGTCGTTTGAAGACACATTGGTTTTCGCACTCTAACTTTAGTTTAAGTGAATTGATCTCTATGAAATTTTACCATAAGGTTCAGTACCACAAAAGGAAGGTTGGGATGGATTTTGTGGGTTATGGTACCAACAGTTAAGGAATTAGGGGGCCAAAAAGGGGCCAAAAATAAGCATTTTTGTAACTTCCAGACATAACTTGTGTGTTAATGTATGGATGTCTCTGACATTGTACCACAAGGTTCCATATCACAAAGGGAATGCTTGGATTGATTTTGGGGTTAATTTCTTCAAAATTTTAGGAATGAGGGGCCAAAAAGGGGCAAAAAACAAGCATTTTTGTAATTTCAGGACAATGACTTGTGTGTAAGTGTATGGATCTTTATGAAATTGTACCACAAGGTTCCATGTCACAAAGGGAAAGCTGGGTTTGAGTTTGGGGGTAATTGCCCTAAACGTTTAGGAATTTGGGGCCAAAAAGTGGCCAAAACAAGCATTTTTCTAGTTTCCAGACAATAACTTGTGTTCAAGTGTATGGATCTCTCTGAAATTGTACTGCAAGGTACCATACCACAAAGGGAAGGCTGGGATTGAGTTTGGGGTGATGAATCATAAGGGGTTCAAAAATTGGGGGATTTTTTTCCTTTTTTCTTTAAAATTTTCCATTTTCATGATTTTAAATTGGTTATTTCTGATTTATATATAAAAGCAAATAATAATGATATGGTTTGAATAGGTAAATTAAAAATTTTTAAGTTCTTAGACCACATTCATTCTGTGTCAGAAACCTATGCTGTGTCAAATATTTAATCACAATCCAAATTCAGTGCTGGATCAAGCTTGAATGTTGTGTCCATACTTGCCCCAACTGTTCAGGGTTCGACCTCTGCGGTCGTATCAAGCTGCGTTCAGCGGAGCATTTTATTAACTGTGGTCCGGTTTTCAAATTTGTCCACATTTTAAAGTCCAAAGGGTCCAAATTTTTAACTTAGTTTAATTTTAACAAAAATTGAACTCTAATTAGGGCAATGTATGGTTCTTTGATATACAGAAATAATCAAATATCCTGAATATAAATATGTACTTAGATACATTTATGATTTTGGTCCCAGTTTTCAAGTTGGTTCAAACAGGGTCCACAATTTAACTGTTTGATTTCAACAATAATTTTATATATGCTGAATCTAACCTGTATTAAGTTTTTGGGCCCTGTTATGAAATTGGTTTACATTGAGGGCCAAAGGGTCCAAAATTAAACTAAATTTGAAATCTCAATTTGATATTGGGGTTCTCTGATATGCTGAATCTATTAAACTATATAAAGATATACCATATTTATTCTGTGTTAGAAACCTATTCTTTGTCAAATATTTAATCCTATTACAAATTTAGAGCTGTATCATGCTTGAATGTTCTGTCCAAACTTGCATTTTTTCTTCATCTTCAACAAAATTTGTACTTTACTGAGATAACTGGTGTTATCTTTTTAAATGAAACTTTAATGAAAAGATGAGCACAATCATGACAATATGTGGATGATTTTCTGATGTCAAACATTTTCAAGATGGCCACCAAGGATGGCAAAAAAAAGTTGTCAATTTTAATTCCTGTCAGTGGTATACATGTATATGAAATATAAAAATAATGTGGTAGGATTGCCAACAATGAGAACAAGTGACATAGTGGTCTTCAACAATGAGCAAGACCCATACTGCATATATATTCAGTCATAAAAGGCCCCAAAATAAGAAAAGTAAAAAATATGAAAACTAACAGTCTGATTTATGTATGTATGTATGTATGCTTTTGTGGTTTTCAGATCTAGACTCACAGCTAACCTTTCTGTCAACAACAACTGAACTCTCACAGCAGTCAGCATCAGATTGGGAGACTGACAGTGCTTCTGACAGAAACAATTTCAACCAACCAAACAAGTAACAGAAACTTTCCAACTTTAAAACATCAGTTAAATCTTCCATAGGATGATGTCTCAAAAAATAGCAGTTCATCATTTATGGAGATTTTAATGTTATGGATTTTCTTTTACAAGAAAGTTAATGTACACTTGCTTTATAGTAAAACCTAGCTGTTCAAGTATAAAAAAACACATTCAACTTTATTGAAATTTGAAGATTCATATGACTTATTTTAATTCTGTTATTTCCCAGGATGTGATGTATAGCCTTATAGGTACAGTAATCTTAACAGCTATCCAATTTCATTCAAAATTCTTTATACATTTTTCACTAGTATATATAGACTAAGTAATTTGTTTTTTGTCTAGTTATGAGAATTTTTTTATATGCATTTATGATTTTCATGTTTGTATTGACCACATTGCAGCAACATAGATATAGGTACCTAGCAAATTTTGCCTTGTTAGCATACTAGGCTCAAAGGATCATAAAAAAATTTCCATCACTAAGTGTCTGTTAAAATCATCTCTATATTGTAACTATTTACAGTTTTCTCTTTTAAAGCATTATCTTAATAACTTTAGAAGAAGTATATAAAACTATCAACATGACAAGATCTAAATAGTTATACCCAAAATTTTTCTGAAAAATTGGACATAACATCAATGAGCTATTGTCCCTGAAATGTGTAAATTTACAATTTTCACAGTTTTCTGCTATTATCCGACAGCTATATCAATATATTATAAGAATAAATTGCAAAAGTGGTCAGAAGAAACTTTTTTTAGTCTGAACTTATTCTGAATTGTTTAACTTCTTATTTTAAATTTATTGCTTTTGAAATATGTGTTTTTATTGTTTTACATGTTTTAGGTGCACAATTTGTCAATCGAGCTATTTCAGCTCCTGGGAGCCTCTAGATTTATAATGAATAATTTGTATTTATGTATGATTATTTTTAATGTATTAAATGAAACATTAATTATTCTTTTCCATTTGTTGTTATACTTATTTATAAGTCCATATCCTATCATATGTCAGATTTTACAAATTAGATGGCAAAATTGAGAAAATCTGAATATGCAGGCTACCCATTTTGTTGTGGCATATACCAGACACCAACATTATTTGCCGAGCTTGATATTTTTTTGATTGGGTATATATAGTTATACTTTGCGATAAGATATGTTGTTTTACAATAATAAACGGGTCTTGGAGTATTTTGGCTCTGAAAGATGACCAAAATCAGCCATTTTGGACATGAAGCTAAACAAGACATATTGATACGGTTAGATTATACATACACTTAATAGACAGCATTGTTATTTCTTTGCATTCTTACACTTAAAGTGATGTATTATGAGGAACAACTATCAAAAATTATTATTGTTGCCATATTTTTATTTAAACCAGCGAAATATGCCAAAAAGGCTTATTTTGCTGTTTTCGAGCAATTTCATCTGTTAAAAGATGGCACCTAAAAAAAATCCAGATCGGTTCAATATTTTCCCAAAAAAATTTGTGTGGTTATTTACATTACTAAGGTGCACCAATGTGCCAAATATGAACTCATTTGGCAAAAGTGACATTCGGACGGTTTTGCATGGTTTTCTGGCAGATTGGCTCTTAAATGGTATTTCATTTTTGAATTTCAGAGTGAGGCAGGTTCAGACTCTGGAAGAGTTAAGAGATGTGTACCAACACTTCCTGTTATATTACGGTACAGATCTACCTAAAATGAGGAATGCAGAGAAGAGAAAAGCCAAAGAAGCATCAGAAAGTCAGGAAGGAGAAGACCAAGAGAAAAAAGACGAGGAAATTCACGACTCGATGAAGCAAGCTTCCAGGAAGAATGGTTACACAATCTGTACCAGAAATAAATTAGGTCAGAAATATTATGAATTTTTAGAAATTTTTAAAGGGACAGTGACAAAATGCATCTGGACTAAGAGAAATAAAATTTGTTGAAAGCATTGTATGAGACCCCAGATACAAAAGAAAGTACATAAAATTTGACAATCCCTTCATTTTTATAAGTTGTAAATAAATAGAAAGAATATGGCGCATTGATTCAATATCTAAAAATTCTACATGGACAAGATTTTATTGGTGTTTTGCATCTCAAAGTCAATGAAACCTTAAAAAGGGTTAAACTTTACTGCAGATACAAGATTGTCCCTAGCACTTGTTTGAGTGTAATTATTTGCTACATATTGATAACCCCAAGGCTAAAAAGTTTGTTTTTAAGGACACTTAAGATTGTTGTGTCCAAAAGTTTGACTCCAATCTTGATGGACTAGGATTGCTGTCAAAGGTTGGTGGTTCTCTCTGGGCGGCTTCCTCCAACTAAATAAACTGACAGCCACTATAAACACATCAATCAATCAATAAATCAATATGATTGTATATATACTATAGGCATATTTTAAAGACTCATAATTACACATTTTGAAATGTTTTCCATTGTTGTTTTAGATGATATAGCTATGAAGTTTGGTCTGACACCAGAACAGTTTGGAGAAAACATCCGAGATAATTATCAAAGAAATGAGGTGGAACAATTTCCAATAGAACCTCTAGAATTAGCAAAGGATTTTATCAGCAAGTATGTATTTCATTATATAATAGTCTCAAAATAACAAGCTTTTTAAAAGACTGTTATAAATTGATAATATATTAATAACAGAACTTTAAAAGTAGAAAAAATGATAGGTCCATGTCCTTGTTTTTGAGATATAATCAATTGAAATTTGACGGGAAATGATTCTCTCTAGATTTTTCATACATTTAACATTGGCACATTTTTTCTTTCCAAAACTTTGAAAAAATAACAAGGATTTTATAAGATTTTCAAAAATGGCTTTTAAAACTATATCTAATAAAATTATGGAAAGAAAAGTAGGGTTACCCTGCAAAATTTTTTTTGGCACTACATGGATAAAACTAGAGGATTCCGAATATCTGACAAAAGGTCGAAAAGAAGAGTAGCAAACATCCTTAAAAGGAAATGAATCATTCATAAGCCCATGATAATTGAAATTGTTTAGAAACTATAAGGATTAGAAAAATTAAATATAATTTTATTTTCATCTTTTTAAAATGAATGTTGTATTTCAGAGAAAATTAGAATATGATATTGGTGAACGCCATATACAGGAATAATTTATTGGAAAAGGCCATACCACAAATGTTGCATAGGTCACAAAGTTCTCAATTTAATAGCCAAACAAAGGCTGATTTTGATCTTTTTTCACATGCTAAATAATGTTATTTCAATTTTTTCAGTCAGTTTCCCACAGAAGAAGATGTGATGTTAGGGGCAAGACATATGGTTGCTATGCAGATTGCCCATGATCCTCTTGTCAGACAAAGTGTCAGACAGACATATTTTGAACGAGCCAAGATAAAAGTTACACCAACAAGGAAAGGCATTAAGGTAAAGTTAACAAGGAAAGGCACTAAGGTTAAGTTAACAAGGAAAGGCATTAAGGTAAAGTTAACAAGGAAAGGCATTAAGGTCAAGTTAACAAGGAAAGGCATTAAGGTTAAGTTAACAAGGAAAGGCATCAAGGTTAAGTTAACAAGGAAAGGCATTAAGGTCAAGTTAACAAGGAAAGGCATTAAGGTCAAGTTAACAAGGAAAGGCATTAAGGTTAAGTTAACAAGGAAAGGCATTAAGGTCAAATTAACAAGGAAAGGCATTAGGGTAAAGTTAAGAAGGAAAGGCATTAAGGTAAAGTTAACAAGGAAAGGCATTAAGGTAAAGTTAACAAGGAAAGGCATTAAGGTAAAGTTAACAAGGAAAGGCATTAAGGTAAACTTAACAAGGAAAGGCATTAAGGTAAAGTTAACAAGGAAAGGCATTAAGGTAAAGTTAACAAGGAAAGGCTTTAAGGTAAAGTTAACAAGGAAAGGCATTAAGGTTAAGTTAACAAGGAAAGGCATTAAGGTCAAGTTAACAAGGAAAGGCATTAAGGTCAAGTTAACAAGGAAAGGCATTAAGGTCAAGTTTTTATTGTACCAAATTTTGAATTGTTTTTACAACCATCATCAACTAAAATTCCTGATAGTATCAAGGTTTATTATTGTTGTGGATGATGGCAGTGGGGCGTGGGATGATATTTTGTTGAAAAATACAAAAGAAAACGAAGTTGAGATTTTGAAAATAAGCAAAAACTAGTAATTTAATCATGTACATTTAACTATCGGCTTATCACTTTTGATATCATTGTAGTGGTAGCTTGCCCAAGCCAATAAACTGTTCAACATTCTAAAATAAATATTTGGTATGCTATCAAACAAAAGAAAATTGAAGATCAAACATTTAAGATCGAAAATGAATTCAACTCAGACTGTGAAAACCAAGCTTATCCCTTATGGTATATAAAGAAATGTTTAATTTTCACTATCATACCTTCGAATTGTCATTACCAGACGATGGGTAAAATACGTCAGTCCTTCACCGTTAAAGAAAAACTTAAAGTTGTCGCCTATGCTGAAGCCCACGGTAACCGTGCCGCTGGTCGAGAGTTTACCATTGATGAGAAAAATGTCCGTAATTGGAGAAAACTTAAAGAACGTTTGCAAAAAATGCCAAAAACAAAAAAGCCAACAGAGGTAGTGCCCCTCACTTCCCTGATCTTGAAAAGGCCCTAATGCCCTGGGTAACAGATCGTAGACAACAAGGCTTTGCCTTATCTACAACAGAGTTGCGTCTTAAAGCAATTCATTTGTCAAAATCACTGCCTGATCACAAGAACTTCAGAGGCTCTATAGACTGGTGTTATGGGTTTTTACGTCGTCATGATTTGTCAATCCGTCGTCGTACCCATATTTCTCAAAACTTCCAGCTGACTACGAAGATAAACTTCTAAATTTCAGAAATACATAATAAAAGTACGGAAGCAAAATAATTATCTTTTGTCTCAGATAGGCAATGCAGATCAAACTCCTCTTACATTTGATTTGCCGGCTGATACAACTATTGACCATAAGGGTACATCAACCGTAAATATTAGAACCACTGGCAATGAAAAAATCGGTTTACCGTAATGCTAGTGTGCACAGCAGATGGGAAAGCTTCCACCATACGTTGTATTCAAAAGAAAACCATGCCAAAGATACCTTTCCTAAAGGTCTAATAGTACAGGTGCACCAAAATGGATGGTTTGATGACCGCATTACAAAGATTGGTTGACCCGAGTGTGGGGTAGGGACCGGTGCGGACTCAGTCGTAGTTTGCTAGTGTTAGATGCCTTTAGATGCCATAAGTCAGAGGAAGTAAAGACTTTACTGAAGGACGAGCATAAATCCGATCTTGCCATTATCCGGTGGTATGACTAGTATTTTACAACCCTTGACGTTAGCATCAACAAGCCAATGAAGGTTGCACTGACAGAAATGGAACGCCTGGATCAGCGGAGATGACCATTCATTCACCAACACAGGTAGAATGCGAGCCAGAATTGCCAGTCATCTGTTCCTGGATAGTAGAAGCGTGGGAGGAACTTGACCTCAAATCATCTGCAGATCCTTCAAGAAATGCACAATTTCTAATGCCCTCGACGGATCCAAAGACGACATGGTATGGGAAGAACACGTCAAAGCTTCCATTCCACCAACAGAAGATGAAGGTGAAGAAGATGAAGAACTAGAAGATGATAGGGACATCTATTACTATGATGAAGATGAAGATGACGACATGCCACTTGCTGCACTGAGAGACATCTTTGCCATATTCGTGAAGAAGACGAAGAATCATTTGATTTGGTTTTATACGACCGCAAAAAATTTTGTGGTCATATATTGGTATGACGTTGGCGTCGTCGTCGTCGTCGTCGTCCGAAGACGCATTGGTTTCGCACTCTAACTTTAGTTTAAGTGAATGGATCTCTATGAAATTTTACCATAAGGTTCAATATCACAAAGGAAGGTTGGGATTGATTTTGGGGTTATGGTACCAACAGTTAAGGAATTAGGGGCCAAAAGGGGCCAAAAATAAGCATTTTGTAACTTCCAGACATAACTTGTGTGTTAGTGTATGGATCTCTCTGACTTTGTACCACAAGGTTCCATATCACAAAGGAATGCTGGGATTGATTTTTGGGGTAATTGCCTCAAAATTTTAGGAATTAGGGGCCAAAAAGGGCAAAAACAAGCATTTTCTAGTTTCATGACAATAACTTGTGTGTAAGTGTATGGATTTTTCTGAAATTGTACTACAAGGTTCCATATCACAAAGGGAAAGCTGGAATTGAGTTTGGGGTAATTGCCTGAAACGTTTAGGAATTAGGGGCCAAAAGGGCCAAAATAAGCATTTTCTAGTTTCCAGACAATAACTTGTGTTCAAGTGTATGGATCGCTCTGAAATTGTACTGCAAGGTACCATACCTCAAAGGGAAGGCTGGGATTGAGTTTGGGGTGATGAATCATAAGGAGGTTCAAAAATTTGGGGGATTTTTTTCCTTTTTTTCTTTAAAATTTTCCATTTTAAGTTGGTTATTTCTGATTTATATTTAAAAGCAAATAATAATGATGTGGCAGGAGATACACACCAAACAGGATGTGTAAATTATTATATAATAAGTATTGTGCAATAGCAAGAAATTTTCAATTGCACAGTATTGCGCAATAGCAAGAAATCTTCAATTGCACAGTATTGCAATAGCAAGAAATATCCAATAGCACAATATTGCTAATAGCAAGAAATTGTCAATTGTACAGTATTGCACAATAGCAAGAAATATTCAATTGCACAGTATTGCGCAATTGCAAGAAATATTCAATTGCACAGTATTGTGCAAAGAAGATACTTTGTATAAATTGCTTATTTCTTGACCAATTTCAATGGGTTTTATTCTTGAAGTCTTGGGGTTCTTTAATATGCTGAATCTAATCGTGTATTAAGTTTTTGGATTTTGGGCCCGTTTTAAATTGGTCCACATTGAGGTCCAAAGGGTCCAAAATTAAACTTTGTTTGATTTCATCAAAACTGAATTAATTGGGGTTCTTTGATATGCCGAATCTAACTGTGTCTTTAGATTCTTAATTTTGGTCCTGTTTTCAAATTGGTCTACATTAAGGTCCAAAGGGTCCAAAATTAAACTTAGTTTGATTTTAACAAAATTGAATTCTTAGGGTTCTTTGATATGCTGAATCTAAACATGTATTTAGATTTTTGATTATGGGCCCAGTTTTCAAGTTGGTCCAAATCGGGTCCAAAATTAAACTTTGTTTGATTTCAACAAAATTGAATATATGGGGTTCTTTGATATGCTGAATCTAATCATGTATTTAGATTTTTGATTTTTGGGCCCGTTATCAACTTTGTCCACATTGAGGTCAAAAGGGTCCAAAATTAAACTTTGTTTGATTTCATCAAAATTGAATTATTGGGGTTCTTTGATATGCGAATCTAACTGTGTATTTAGATTCTTAATTTTTGGTCCCGTTTTCAAATTGGTCTACATTAAGGTCCAAAGGGTCCAAAATTAAACTTAGTTTGATTTTAACAAAATTGAATTCTTAGGGTTCTTTGATATGCTGAATCTAACCATGTATTTAGATTTTTGATAATGGGCCCAGTTTTCAAGTTGGTCCAAATCGGGTACAAAATTAAACTTTGTTTGATTTCAACAAAATTGAATATATGGGGTTCTTTGATATGCTGAATCTAACCATGTATTTAGATTTTTGATTTTGGGCCCGTTATCAACTTTGTCCACATTGAGGTCAAAGGGTCCAAAATTAAACATTGTTTGATTTCATCAAAATTGAATTATTGGGGTTCTTTGATATGCTGAATCTAACCGTGTATTTAGATTCTTAATTTTTGGTCCTGTTTTCAAATTGGTATACATTAAGGTCCAAAGGGTCCAAAATTAAACTTAGTTTGATTTTAACAAAATTTAATTCTTAGGGTTCTTTGATATGCTGAATCTAAACATGTATTTAGATTTTTGATTATGGGCCCAGTTTTCAATTTGGTCCAAATCGGGTCCAAAATTAAACTTTGTTTGATTTCAACAAAATTGAATATATGGGGTACTTTGATATGCTGAATCTAACCATGTATTTAGATTTTTGATTTTTGGGCCATGTTATCAACTTTGTCCACATTGAGGTCAAAAGGGTCCAAAATTAAACTTTGTTTGATTTCATCAAAATTGAATTATTGGGGTTCTTTGATATGCGAATCTAACCGTGTATTTATATTTTGATTATGGGCCCAGTTTTCAAGTTGGTCCAAATCGGGTACAAAATTAAACTTTGTTTGATTTCAACAAAATTGAATATATGGGGTTCTTTGATCTGCTGAATCTAACTGTGTCTTTAGATTCTTAATTTTTGGTCCTGTTTTCAAATTGGTCTACATTAAGGTCCAAAGGGTCCAAAATTAAACTTAGTTTGATTTTAACAAAAATTGAATTCTTAGGGTTCTTTGATATGCTGAATCTAAACATGTATTTAGATTTTTGATTATGGGCCCAGTTTTCAAGTTGGTCCAAATCGGGGTCCAAAATTAAACTTTGTTTGATTTCAACAAAAATTGAATATATGGGGTTCTTTGATATGCTGAATCTAACCATGTATTTAGATTTTTGATTTTGGGCCCGTTATCAACTTTGTCCACATTGAGGTCAAAAGGGTCCAAAATTAAACTTTGTTTGATTTCATCAAAATTGAATTATTGGGGTTCTTTGATATGCTGAATCTAACCGTATTTAGATTCTTAATTTTTGGTCCTGTTTTCAAATTGGTATACATTAAGGTCCAAAGGGTCCAAAATTAAACTTAGTTTGATTTTAACAAAATTTAATTCTTAGGGTTCTTTGATATGCTGAATCTAAACATGTATTTAGATTTTTGATTATGGGCCCAGTTTTCAAGTTGGTCCAAATCGGGTCCAAAATTAAACTTTGTTTGATTTCAACAAAATTGAATATATGGGGTACTTTGATATGCTGAATCTAACCATGTATTTAGATTTTTGATTTTTGGGCCATGTTATCAACTTTGTCCACATTGAGGTCAAAGGGTCCAAAATTAAACTTTGTTTGATTTCATCAAAATTGAATTATTGGGGTTCTTTGATATGCCGAATCTAACCGTGTATTTATATTTTGATTATGGGCCCAGTTTTCAAGTTGGTCCAAATCGGGTACAAAATTAAACTTTGTTTGATTTCAACAAAATTGAATATATGGGGTTCTTTGATCTGCTGAATCTAACCATGTATTTAGATTTTTGATTTTTGGGCCCTGTTATCAACTTTGTCCACATTGAGGTCAAAAGGGTCCAAAATTAAACTTTGTTTGATTTCATCAAAAATTGAACTCTTGGGGTTCTTTGATATGCTGAATCTAACCATGTATTTAGATTTTGGATATTGGACCATAATAGGTGAATGTCAAATTTAAAATTTTTAAGTTCTTAGACCACATTCATTCTGTGTCAGAAACCTATGCTGTGTCAAATATTTAATCACAATCCAAATTCAGAGCTGTATCAAGCTTGAATGTTGTGTCCATACTTGCCCCAACTATTCAGGGTTCGACCTCTGCGGTCGTATCAAGCTGCGCCCTGCGGAGCATTTTATTAATCATTAAAACATTTTAGTGCTATTGTGACATTGAGCAAGATTGTATTATCATAACTTTAATAGTGCATTATATTGTATTAAAAATTGTTTGATCTTATTATAAACTTTAATAGTGCATCATATTCTGATAAACCTTTGTATTGTTATGTTTGATGTTTAAAAATTGAATAGACCTCATTAAAATGTTATAACTCTTTAATCTTATCATTTCTTAGCACATACTTACAACTTCTTGTCCAATCAAATTGCTAGAATTTGCATTCTAATTTTCATAGTACATACTAAGTAACTACGCATGAATGACCACAAGGGTAAGATTTCATTGTATCGTAATTAAGATATTAAAACAAAAATTGCCACTGGCTATTTTGAAATAAAATGCTGTGTTCCAAATTAAATTAAATAGTTGGTAATAAAGTTTTCACATTGATTTTAAATATCCTGCTATTAAAATCTTTGGATCTAAAAATGTTTTGACGATTGCCAGTTTCTTTCATTTAAATAAAGAGCAACAAATATGGTTCTTTATACCTTGATTAGAGTACAACGCCATCTTAAAATTGTGATATTCATCATCCATGCAATTACTTTGTACTATGAAACCTTGTGAAGGGAAATTAAGGCAACTTGATCTATTTCGTCATGAACTGATTGATTGATTGATTATTGGTTGCTTAATGTCCAGTGGCAAATATTTCATGCATGTACAGGACGATGTCCTGAATTGAAAAACCGTAATAATGTCTGAAGAGAATGTGCCACCTATATATATATATATATATATATATATATATATATATATATATATATATATATGTATATACATGTTCTGATACATCTTTTAGTTTTTACTTTGAAATAAAAAAAAAAACATAAACCCTGGTATCTTTGATCTATTGGTAGTTGCATTTTAATGACTATCCTCTAGATTATCTATGGGGATATACCAGGGGCGGATCCAGCCATTTTTAAAGGAGGGTTCCAACCCATGATAAAGGGGAGGGGGGTGTTCCAACCATATGTCCCCATTCAAAAGCATTGATCGTCCAAAAATGGGGGTTTTCCAACCCCAGACCCCTCCCTTGGATCCGCCACTGCATACTATCTATATGTTTCAAATTTATTATAGCTTTAGTTTTACTGTGAAATTGAAAATGTTTTCAAGACATGTAAAGCTTCCATTGCAATTTAATTATTGCCTGCTTTTGGTCAATTTATTTTGTCATTTTACCATGTAAGGAAGTACATATATAGTAAAACACGCTTTCTACCAATAAACATACTTACACCAGCAGCTACCATCTTTTCATTCTGGAGTCAAGGGCCTTTTGAAATCAAATATTTTACAATGATACTAGTGAGTAGATTTACAAAACTTCGTTAATGAGCTCCGTTTACAAACACTTGAGATACAAGTAGTCAGCCAAAAAACTATCAATAGATTAATTAAAGGTTACTTGAGTTGTAAATATGTGCTAAATTGGATAGTCTATGAAAAGGTATTTACTATGAAATTAAGAGCTCGGGGCAAGCCCCTCGCTCTAAATTTCATAGTATATATCTTTTCATAGACTAACTTAGACTTTTATTGATTTGAAGAACTGCCTCAGGTTATTGTATTACATTCATCACTTGTCAAAAGTTGACATGGTTAATTAATTGCTTTACACACAAACCCGTAAACTCATTCATGTAAGACGATTCACCTGCACAATATGACCTTTCACCTGGAAATATAGTTTCGTATACAAATTTCCTTTTCAATCCGGTTTACACTTTCAGTATTAATGGTTACGATTTACAATTAAAAAATGTCAGGTCTTGATTTATTCACGTCGATAAGTTAGAGTAAAACACAAAAAGTCGGAATACGAAAATTTTAATCACACACTTTCAAAATGGCGCATCGTGGTTTACTTGGGTACTGTACACACGCGAATAACATTAAACAAAATCGATCTTGGGAAGATTTCACTTGATTTCAACATGACTATTATGGTTTTATCATTGAAGGTTTCATCTTTCATTGATATTCAGGATTCATGTACACTGTTAAGATGCAATGACACAAATTTGACCAAATCCGAAACAAAGCGGACATTCGATCAAAGGCTGATTTTTATGCAAATTACTAAGTCAACACTGATAGATTGTTTATTTTATTTTTAAATAATACATAGAGTAGTCATGAATACAGTTATATTGTTTATTTTATTTCTAAATAATACAAAGAGTAGTCAAGAATACAGTATAACATTGACAACACTCGATGTTTCTGTTTACTTGGCCAAACCTCGTTCAACATCGTATCCCAACACTGAAAAAAATGTCATGAAATCCTATAGTACTGTAATGTTAAATTGAAAATTACCATAACAAGTACAGGAAATTATATTTTTTTACAGGAAATTGATGAAGAAAAACCAACATATAGCATGAAATACTTAAAAAATAAACCAATCAGAGATCTGAAAGATGACCAGTTCCTGAAGCTGACACAGGTATTTTAATCAGTCATAACTAATCATTATTCTATCCATCATGTATGGGAAAGGATTTATATAGGCTGAGCTTTTATCCAATCCCTTTGTTTGAATATAATTGATTTAAACATTGGTAAACAATAAATCTCTGCATTGAAAAAGAAATCAGTCATGATGATCTGATATTGATTTCTAAAGAAAACAGAAATTCATATTTACCATTGAACTTTTTTTCTGACTATACATTTTGAGAAGACATCTGGTAATGGCCAATGCTTGACAACTTAATTATTCATTAGGACACAAATGTTTTTAAAGCAGAAGATTTTGATATTGAATTATTTTGTATATTCTTTGTCTTACAGGCAGAAGATGATGGTCTATTGACAATAGAAATGTACATAGATGAACAAGTTGAAGGTCGACAGACATACTTTGAAGAAATTAGACAACTTTACTATAGGGTAAGATATATTTTTTTATATTAAGAGAAACATATGATAATTCTTGTAAGTTAAAATGGAAAGTGCTCTTGAATAGTCTTGTAAGTGTTTTTGCATTTGTTCAGATATATATGGCATAGGAATTAAGAAATGAGTATATAGAAAATAGCAGGTTTAAAAAGACCTTATCGCTATTTGGGAATCTGCGACACTTGACCCGAGAATCTGCGACACTTGAACTATTGACGTCATACAACAATCACTTTTCCTTTGTGGCGTCAGACATTTTCTATTGTGACGTCAAAATTTTACTGGAACCTTTGTGATGTCGAGTAATAGCAGAATAATAGCGATAAGGTGTATTCTTTCTGCCGTTTTGAACTGGAATTAATTCACTATAATGGACAATTGATTAAGATCCTCAACTTTTCTAGTGAAAAGAGTACCAGTTTGAATAATTACAAATTTTTTTTTGCATTTTTGAAGAATCTTAGAACTTTAATATGATTTTCCATGTCTAATGAAATTCGGCATTTATAGACAGTAACAGCATTGCAAAAGAAGAAATCACATTATGACATGGTTTGCCATGAAATAGCATGATTTCCCTGTAAAAGATAAAGTGATAATTTCACACATGGAATAAATCCAATAATTTCACTCCTATGATGTCATACAAGAGTGGCTGTTGTCAATACATTGTCATTGACGTTACATGAAATTTAGAATTTTTTGAAAAACATTTAGTTTCTTGCATTTTCTATTTTATATCCATTAAAAAGTCCACGGTCAATGTAATAAAAAAATTAACAATTCCAAGATTTAAAATATCAAAAGATATTCAACTGGTGGTCGAGTGAATGATGTGCCATGCCAATTCGTGTATTATTAATGTGTTGTTTGGTCACTTGTAAATTAATTTTTTTATATTTGAATTCTTAGACTAGTTATTCTATATTCTATTCAAGATTACATGACAGTTTTTGTATTACAGGATGAATTCAGTCACTTGGTACAGCAATGGAACTCTCAGAGAAGTCAGGCTCTTGAAAGAGCTTTAACAAAGATCTTATATCCTCAGATGGAGAAAGAACTCAGATCTAAAATGTTGGCAGAATCCAAAGAAGGCATTGTAAAGGTATATTATTGCTGAAAGCTATCTGAAGATGACCTGGGGAGGGTTGGTTAACAAAATTGTATGTGGTCTGATATTTTAAATAGCTTACAAGTATAGGAAATATCTGTATTGTAAACTGTGAAACAAGTAGAAGTGTGAGAAATAAACTGATTACACCAGAGTAACTAAGTAGTGACTTATTGTTTTTTTTTCATTTTAAAGGCACTTTGTAAATTATGTAACCCCCTAAAGAGGCAAAATTAGAATTTCACATCCAATTTCATAATACAAAACAGTGTTTGACACCCACTCATAAGTATAATTTGAAATGCCTTCCATGGGTCCTATGTATGATTAAATAGACCAGTCCATCTATCCCTTCACTCTTTCAACAATGTACCACCATTTTGTGAAGGAAGGGAATTCTCAAAATTTATGAGTGATTTTTATATGATTAAAGGACTTAATAAATAATAGCAGTTTCAGATATCTATGTCATGAATATTGTTTAATTAACTTACATTTTCTCTTATTGTAGGCCTGTTGTAGAAAGTTATACAATTGGTTAAAGGTTGCCCCGTACCAAGCTGATCAACAGTTATATGAAGATAATGACTATGATGAAAAAGATGGCATCCGTGTGCTAGGCATAGGTTTCTCTACTGACCAGTAAGATTACACTTTATACAATGCTGTTTAATTTGTTTTTTTAGAGTTACTTTCTTTTATTATAGTTATTTCAAAGTAAAAAAATCTAGACTTAGGCATGTTGTTTCAGGCAGGGGCAGCGTAATCTATGTATTAGTTTGTGATTAAGTCAGTTTGAGGGGAACCACTTTTGGTAGGTCAATGCTATTTGGTATGCAGTTGTATAGGAATTGGATCATTTCACTTCCATGGAGACTATTTGGCACCACCCCCTTAGTCATGGTCTATTGACTTTGAAAATTTTGCTTAGTTTACATATTAAAGTTTGGATGAGGTCAGTTCAAGGGGAACCACTAGCGGTAGGTCAATGGTATTTGGTATGCAGTTGTATTAGCATTTGCACATCTCATTTCCATGGAGCTTATTTTGTCCTACACTTTCAGCCATGATTCATTGACAATGAATTTTTAGCTCACCGGGGCCCAAAGGGCCCCATGTAAGCTTATGCCATCACTTGGCGTCCGTCGTCTGTCGTCATAAACTATTTCAAAAATCCTCTCTGAAACTACTGGGCCAAATACCTTTAAAAATAAATGTTCCTTAGGGTATCTAGTTTATAAATTTTATCTGAAGTTTTGATCCATCGACAAACATGGCCACCATGGCTAAAAATAGAACATAGGGGTCAAATGCAGTTTTTGGCTTATATCTCAAAAACTAAAGCTGTTAGAGCAAATCTGACATGGGGTAAAATTGTTCAATTGGTCAAGATCTATCGGCCCTGAAATTATCAGACGAATCGAACAACCCATTGTTGGGTTGCTGCCACTGAATTGGTAGTTTTAACAAAATTTTGCAGTTTTTTGTTATTATTTTGAATATTATTATAGATATACATAAACTGTAAGCAGCAATTATGTTCAGCAAAGTAAGATCTACAAAAAAGTTAATATGACCATAATTGTCAATTGACCCCTTTAGGAGTTATTGCCCTTTAACTTCTTATCTACCACAACATATGCTATAGTTCACTACTACACACAACTGATAAGTCAACTACTGCAGCTGATTTGTAGGTTAATTACCAGAGATATTTTTGCAGTGAGAGAATTCTACAGTGGCGATGTATGGTACTATAATTAGAATTGGAATATCTCATTAATTATTTTATGTATATTAAAAATTAAAAATGTTATGAACTCACCAGTGTTTGTATTTTATTATAGTCTTTTTTTCCCAATAAAGTCTATGTAGCGACACTTGAACTATTGACGTCATACAATAGTCACTTTTCCTTTGTGGCGTCAAAATTTTACTGGAACCTTTGTGATGTCGAGTAATAGCGGACTAATAGCGATAAGGTGTATTCTTTCTGCCGTTTTGAACTGGAATTAATTCACTATAATGGACAATTGATTAAGATCCTCAACTTTTCTAGTGAAAAGAGTACCAGTTTGAATAATTACAAATTTTTTTTTGCATTTTTGAAGAATCTTAGAACTTTAATATGATTTTCCATGTCTAATGAAATTCGGCATTTATAGACAGTAACAGCATTGCAAAAGAAGAAATCACATTATGACATTGTTTGCAATGAAATAGCATGATTTCCCTGTAAAAGATAAAGTGATAATTTCACACATGGAATAAATCCAATAATTTCACTCCTATGATGTCATACAACAGTGGCTGTTGTCAATACATTGTCATTGACGTTACATGAAATTTAGAATTTTTTGAAAAACATTTAGTTTCTTGCATTTTCTATTTTATATCCATTAAAAAGTCCACGGTCAATGTAATAAAAAAATTAACAATTCCAAGATTTAAAATATCAAAAGATATTCAACTGGTGGTCGATTGAATGATGTGCCATGCCAATTCGTGTATTAATGTGTTGTTTGGTCACTTGTAAATTAATTTTTTTATATTTGAATTCTTAGACTAGTTATTCTATATTCTATTCAAGATTACATGACAGTTTTTGTATTACAGGATGAATTCAGTCACTTGGTACAGCAATGGAACTCTCAGAGAAGTCAGGCTCTTGAAAGAGCTTTAACAAAGATCTTATATCCTCAGATGGAGAAAGAACTCAGATCTAAAATGTTGGCAGAATCCAAAGAAGGCATTGTAAAGGTATATTATTGCTGAAAGCTATCTGAAGATGACCTGGGGAGGGTTGGTTAACAAAATTGTATGTGGTCTGATATTTTAAATAGTTTACAAGTATAGGAAATATCTGTATTGTAAACTGTGAAACAAGTATAAGTGTGAGAAATAAACTGATTACACCAGAGTAACTAAGTAGTGACTTATTGTTTTTTTTTCATTTTAAAGGCACTTTGTAAATTATGTAACCCCCTAAAGAGGCAAAATTAGAATTTCACATCCAATTTCATAATACAAAACAGTATTTGACACCCACTCATAAGTATAATTTGAAATGCCTTCTATGGGTCCTATGTATGATTAAATAGACCAGTCCATCTATCCCTTCACTCTTTCAACAATGTACCACCATTTTGTGAAGGAAGGGAATTCTCAAAATTTATGAGTGATTTTTGTCGAGCCTTCGACTTTTGTCGAAAAAGCGAGACATAGCGATCCTACATTCCGTCGGCGGCGGCGGCGGCGTCCACAAATATTCACTCTGTGGTTAAAGTTTTTGAAATTTTAATAACTTTCTTAAACTATCCTGGATTTCTACCAAACTTGGACAGAAGCTTGTTTATGATCATGAGATAATATCCAAAAGTAAATTTTGTAAAAAAAAAATTCCATTTTTTCCGTATTTTACTTATAAATGGACTTAGTTTTTCTGCCAGGAAACATTACATTCATTCTGTGGTTAAAGTTTTTGAAATTTTAATAACTTTCTTAAACTATCCTGGATTTCTACCAAACTTGGACAGAAGCTTGTTTATGATCATAAGATAGTATCCAGAAGTAAATTTTGTAAAAAAAAAAAAAACCCATTTTTTCAGTATTTTACTTATAAATGGACTTAGTTTTTCTGCCAAGAAACATTACATTCACTTTGTGGTTAAAGTTTTTAAAATTTTAACAACTTTCTTAAACTATCTTGGATTTGTACCAAACTTGAACAGAAGCTTGTTTATGATTAAAAGCTAGTATCTAGAAGGAAATTTTGTTAAATTTTGTTCCATTTTTCCGTATTTTACTTATAATTGGACTTAGTTTTCTTCCAGTTAACATTACATACAGTCTGCTGTTTAAGTTTTAAAACATTTATTAGATTCATAAACTATCCTGGATTTTTACCAAACTTGGACAGAAGCTACTTACAATCAAAAGATAGTATAGAGAGGAATATTTTTATTAATTTTTTTCCTCATTCTTGTTGAGCCTGCGATTAACAGCAAAAGTAGGCGAGACACTGGGTTCCGCGGAACCCATACGAATTTTTATATGATTAAAGGACTTAATAAATAATAGCAGTTTCAGATATCTATGTCATGAATATTGTTTAATTTACTTACATTTTCTCTTATTGTAGGCCTGTTGTAGAAAGTTATACAATTGGTTAAAGGTTGCCCCGTACCAAGCTGATCAACAGTTATATGAAGATAATGACTATGATGAAAAAGATGGCATCCGTGTGCTAGGCATAGGTTTCTCTACTGACCAGTAAGATTACACTTTATACAATGCTGTTTAATTTGTTTTTTTAGAGTTACTTTCTTTTATTATAGTTATTTCAAAGTAAAAAAATCTAGACTTAGGCATGTTGTTTCAGGCAGGGGCAGCGTAATCTATGTATTAGTTTGTGATTAAGTCAGTTTGAGGGGAACCACTTTTGGTAGGTCAATGATATTTGGTATGCAGTTGTATAGGAATTGGATCATCTCATTTCCATGGAGACTATTTGGCACCACCCCCTTAGTCATGGTCTATTGACTTTGAAAATTTTGCTTAGTTTACATATTAAAGTTTGGATGAGGTCAGTTCAAGGGGAACCACTAGCGGTAGGTCAATGGTATTTGGTATGCAGTTGTATTAGCATTTGCACATCTCATTTCCATGGAGCTTATTTTGTCCTACACTTTCAGCCATGATTCATTGACAATGAATTTTTAGCTCACCGGGGCCCAAAGGGCCCCATGTAAGCTTATGCCATCACTTGGCGTCCGTCGTCTATCGTCGTAAACTATTTAAAAAATCCTCTCTGAAACTACTGGGCCAAATACCTTTAAACTTAAACTAAATGTTCCTTAGGGTATCTAGTTTATAAATTGTATCTGAAGTTTTGATCCATCGACAAACATGGCCACCATGGCTAAAAATGGAACATAGGGGTCAAATGCAGTTTTTGGCTTATATCTCAAAAACTAAAGCTGTTAGAGCAAATCTGACATGGGGTAAAATTGTTCAATAGGTCAAGATCTATCGGTCCTGAAATTATCAGACGAGTCGAACAACCCATTGTTGGGTTGCTGCCACTGAATTGGTAGTTTTAACAAAATTTTGCAGTTTTTTGTTATTATTTTGAATATTATTATAGATATACATAAACTGTAAGCAGCAATTATGTTCAGCAAAGTAAGATCTACAAAAAAGTTAATATGACCATAACTGTCAATTTACCCCTTTAGGAGTTATTGCCCTTTAAAGACAATTTTACACAATTTGTTCATCAAGTTTGCTAACATTTAAAAATCTTCTCCTCTGAAATACAGGTGAGCGATTCAGGCTCTTGAAAGCCTCTTGTTTAAAGTCTTTACAGTTATTTGAAAAAACAAGTAACCATTTGAAATTTTTCAAAAACAACTGTTTTCTATTATGCCGCTGACTGAAAGCTTTTTAATTCCTTACAGCGATAGAGATGTTGACACTGCTTCTTTTGGTGCTTTAATTGATGGAGAAGGACAAGTCACAGATTTCATTAAACTTGTTAGTTTAATAAAGAGCCATCGTGCCTGGAGAGCAGTAGATAGGGAAGGAAAAGTAAGCACTATACCTGTTTAAAATATTTATTCTTTTATGGAATTTTTTTATAGAAATAATGAATTTTGGTTCATAACCCATGGTTATTTATTTAAGGCCTAAAAAGTAATGATTATGGAATTTTTACTTTTTTTTAGCACACATTTTAGTTTGGAACTGTTTGCAGGTTGAACTTTTTTTTTTAAAACGGCAAATGTGAAAAAAAGATTTGGTTAGGATTGTAATCAGAGTATTTATTAGGAATCAAAATTAGGGAAGAAATTACTTGAATATGACCGTACATTTTTGGTGTTAGCCTCCTGTTAATTGTAAGGTTTTATAAATGTTTTGTCTCTTGGAATATAACTTTCAAATATAATCACACATTGTACGTAATGTGAATATGTTTTTTTTTATAGGCAAATGATTTGAAGAGGCTAAAAGAATTTATTGCAGATAAAAAACCACATGTTGTAGCAGTCACTGCAGAATCAAGGTGAGTAGATTTTCAAAAAATTGTTATGTATGGAAATTGAGGATTTAAGGTGTCAAAGAAGCTAGTTTATTCAGATGAATTTTAAGCTCAGAATTATCAGAGTTCTTCTAAAAACCAAAAGGCATATAGAGGTCAAAAAGTATTCTTCAACAGAAGATAAAGTTCCATATAAAGTTGCCCAGAGGTTAGTGAATGATTAATCAGACTATCAAAGAACTGCCATCACGTACATATATCTCATGATAAAAGTATTGCCCAGTCAATAGAATATAACTGCCATCACACACATATATCTCATGATAAAAGTATTGCCCAGTCAATAGAATATAACTGCCATCACACACATATATCTCATGATAAAAGTATTGCCCAGTCAATGGAATATAACTGCCATCACACACATATATCTCATGATCAAAGTATTGCCCAGTCAATGGAATATAACTGCCATCACACACATATATCTCATGATCAAAGTATTGCCTAGTCAATGGAATATAACTGCCATCACACATGTATATCTCATGATAAAAGTATTGCCTAGTCAATGGAATATAACTGCCATCACACACATATATCTCATGATAAAAGTATTGCCTAGTCAATGGAATATAACTGCCATCACACACATATATCTCATGATAAAAGTATTGCCTTGTTAATAGAATATAACTGCCATCACACACGTATATCTCATGATAAAAGTATTGCCCAGTCAATGGAATATAACTGCCATCACACACACATATCTCATGATAAAAGTATTGCCCATTCAATGGAATATAACTGCCATCACACACATATATCTCATGATAAAAGTATTGCCCAGTCAATACAATATAACTGCCATCACACACATATATCTCATGATAAAAGTATTGCCCAGTCAATAGAATATAACTGCCATCACACACATATATCTCATGGTAAAAGTATTGCCCAGTCAATGGAATATAACAGCCATCACACACATATATCTCATGATAAAAGTATTGCCTAGTCAATAGAATATAACTGCCATCACACACATATATCTCATGATAAAAGTATTGCCTAGTCAATAGAATATAACTGCCATCACACACATATATCTCATGATAAAAGTATTGCCTAGTCAATATAACTTTCAATAATCTAATCTGTGGCATGGATTGGTAACAAATTAAGGTGGTTACTGTGCTGAGAGTTTTCTGGGTCTGGTAGGAATCAGCTCTGGTTTTGGTGTCATTTACATTGATAGAGGACAGGGATAAATGTTGTCATAAAAGCATGCATAGTTAAAGAATTTGGTTGGTGAAAGACATACACAGGAAGATCTGTTGCTAAATGTCTTGTACTAACTGATAAATATAAATACCAAGACAAATGCAAACTTTAAAAGAAAACGCTATTTCTATTACAGGGATGCTTTGTCAATTATAGAAGATATAAAGAAAATTATAGATGATTTGTGTCAGGAACAGGCTATAGCTCCTATCAATGTAGAACTGGTAGATAACGAAGTAGCTATGATATATGAGAATAGTAATAAAGGAAAGGTAATATATTTTGGTTCAGGGGTTTATTGCCGTTTTAGTCTTACGGTATCCCTGATATATGTCATGTTTTTTGTTGTTTTTTTTGGGGGTCCTTGTTGCCCAAAGCTTAAGCATGTGATGTTTTCTTCCTTAAAATACAACTTGCCTTCTAACCCAAGCACATGTTTTTATACGACGGCAAACAATTTTTTGCGGTCCTATATTGGTATGACATTGGCGTCGTCGTCGTCCGAAGACACATTGGTTTTCGCACAATAACTTTAGTTTAAGTGAATGGATCTCTATGAAATTTTACCATAAGATTCAATACTACTAAAGGAAGGTTGGGATTGATTTTGGGGGTTATGGTACCAACAGTTAAGGAATAAGGAGCCAAAAAGGGGCCAAAAATAAGCATTTTCGTAACTTCCAGACAATAACTTGTGTGTTAGTGTATGGATCTCTCTGACATTGTACCAAAAGGTTCCATATCACAAAGGGAATGCTGGGATTGATTTTGGGGGTAATTGCCTCAAAATTTTAGGAATTAGGGGCCAAAAAAGGGGCAAAAAACAAACATTTTTGTCGAGCCTTCGACTTTTGTCGAAAAAGCGAGACTTAGCGATCCTACATTCCGTCGGCGTCGTCGGCGGCGTCCACAAATATTCACTCTGTGGTTAAAGTTTTTGAAATTTTAATAACTTTCTTAAACTATCCTGGATTTCTATCAAACTTGGACAGCAGCTTGTTTATGATCATAAGATAATATTCAAAAGTAAATTTTGTAAAAAAAAAATTCCATTTTTTCCATATTTTACTTATAAATGGACTTAGTTTTTCTGCCAAGAAACATTACATTCACTCTGTGGTTAAAGTTTTTGAAATTTTAATAACTTTCTTGAACTATCATGGATTTCTACCAAACTTGGAAAGAAGCTTCTTTATGATCATAAGATAGTATCCAGAAGTAAATTTTGTAAAAAAAAAATTCCATTTTT
Organism: Mytilus coruscus; assembly: GCA_017311375.1. Classification (NCBI taxonomy): domain Eukaryota; kingdom Metazoa; phylum Mollusca; class Bivalvia; order Mytilida; family Mytilidae; genus Mytilus; species Mytilus coruscus. The sequence continues at coordinate 96,346,022 of CM029598.1, forward strand.
TCCGTATTTTACTTATAAATGGACTTAGTTTTTCTGCCAAGAAACATTACATTCACTCTGTGGTTAAAGTTTTTGAAATTTTAATAACTTTCTTAATCTATCCTGGATTTGTACCAGACTTGGACAGAAGCTTCTTTATGATTAAAAGCTAGTATCTAGAAGGAAATTTTGTTAAAATTTTGATCCATTTTTTCTGTATTTCACTTATAAATGGACTTAGTTTTTCTTCCAGTTAACATTACATACAGTCTGCAGTTCAAGTTTTAAAACATTTATTAGATTCATAAACTATCCTGGATTTTACCAAACTTGGACAGAAGCTACTTACAATCAAAAGATAGTATAGAGAGAATATTTTATCAATTTTTCCTCACTTTTGTTGAGCCTCGATTAACAGCAAAAGTAGGCGAGACACTGGGTTCCGCGGAACCCTTACGAATTTTTCTAGTTTCAGGACAATAACTTGTGTGTAAGTGTATGGATCTTTCTGAAATTGTACTACAAGGTACCATACCACAAAGGAAAGGCTGGGATTGATTTTGGGGGTAATTGCCTCAAAATTTTAGGAATTAGGGGCCAAAAAGGGGCAAAAAACAAGCATTTTTCTAGTTTCAGGACAATCACTTGTGTGTAAGTGTATGGATCTTTATGAAATTGTACTACAAGGTTCCATATCACAAAGGGAAAGCTGGGTTTGAGTTTGGGGGTAATTGCCCTAAACGTTTAGGAATTTCCTTTTTTTCCAATTTCCCTTTTTTTTTTTTTTTTTAAATTTTCCATTTTAAGTTGGTTATTTCTGATTTATATATAAAAGCAAATAATAATGATATGGTTTGATTTCATCAGAAATTGAAATATGGGGTTCTTTGATATGCAGAATCTAACCATGTATTTATATTCTTAATTTTTGGTCCTGTTTTCAAATTGGTCTACATTAAGGTCCAAAGGGTCCAAAATTAAACTTAGTTTGATTTTAACAAAAATTGGGTCCAAAATTAAACTTTGTTTGATTTCATCAAACATTGAATTCTTTGGATTCTTTGATATGCTGAATCTAACCATGTATTTAGATTTTGGATATTGGACCATAAGAGGTAAATTAAAATTTTTTAAGTTCTTAGACCACATTCATTCTGTGTCAGAAACCTATGCTGTGTCAAATATTTAATCACAATCCAAATTCAGAGCTGTATCAAGCTTAAATGTTGTGTCCATACTTGCTCCAACTGTTCAGGGTTCGACCTCTGCTGTCATATCAAGCTGCACCCAGGAGCATTTTATTTGATTTGCTATTGATTTTATTTGTTGATGTATTCTTATCAAGATTCCAATTTTTTTTGTCCCCCTCATTTTGGTTTTTAATTTTATGAGATTTTATTTTCAAAATTACTGTTCGAAGCTCAAGTCAAACATGTTTTAAGATTGTCCCTTAAAAAAACCAGGATGTAAATCATTTTAGTGACATCCTTGCACAAGCCTCCCATTGACACATTTGAACAACTAACTAACAAAGTAATTCCACATGATTGAGGGCTTTTGTTATCTGTTCAAGTGATTTTGAATTCCTACTGTAGTGGGCTTAGGTTGGAATGATTTGCACTGGTAGGTTTTGAATAGCTTACTTAATTATTCTGTCACTAAGGCTTCCCCAAAAGGTAAGAATTCAATTTTATGTGCAAATGATATAATATATATTTACTATACCATTTGGTATTTCTTCAGAATGGAAATAAAATGTATTTCCAGAAAGAAAGAAAAAAACGGAAAAAAAAGGATGACATGTTAGAAAGGTAAAAAATGATTTTTTCAAATGTTATTGAAAATTAAAAAAAAACATGTTTCAAGTGTTTCTTGTTTTTGAAGACGTAGTTTGATTAGATTTTTTTCAAAGCTGATAATTATTCTTGTGTTTGTAGAGTGACTTCAGAGAATACCCAGTAGTGTTACGACATGCTGTCTCCATAGCCAGACGTTTACAGGACCCTCTTATAGAGTTTGCACAGCTATGTAACCCTGATGAGGATATATTATGTCTCAAGTACCATCCAATGCAGGTTAGTTCACAACTAAGGTGGTCAAACTTTTTGGCCATCAGATACATCATTTTCTCTGTCCTGTGTAATTGCTGATGTAGAAGTACTGTACTAAAGTGCCTATTTTATGTATAAATTTCTTTAAATCATAACTTAAGAAATAATTCATGGAAGCCATAGATTTGTTGGAAATTTACACATGGCCCGGGCCAAATCTATGACTTCCATGAATTACTTCGATTCTAATAGGACAAATACGGTCATTTAAAAAACTGAAGCGAGGGTGGGTATGCCGTGTGTGTGGTTGTTCTATTTTACCCCATGTTAGATAAAGCTAAATATTTCCAATAAATCTATAGCTTGCATGAATTATTTCTTAAATAACCGCTAGAAAAAATGTGTTTACTTCTTTTAATTCTCAACCCCAACATTTGCCATTTTGTTTTTCTCATAAGCTGCCGTCATATCCGCTAAGGAGCCGCCATGTTGACTTGCTGAAATCAGTAAATGTGCGAATAATGTAAAAGAATAGAAAATAAAACAACACCTACCTCAACACTCCATTTTAATGCAATATTATCCGAATTTTGGAGGGTTCACGCAACGGGAAAACCTTCAGCTTTGCGGCTTTCATTCGTATGACGTCATGCTTTTAATGCGCCAAAAGCATTAATGGAATTTCGTGAAATTTTATTTTATTTTGATTTTGTACATTTTTCCAAGCTCTAATGCATTAATTTTTTTTTGTGATCATCATAATAAGAATAAAGGTTTTGTAGTTTTTTTTCAATTGCAATTTTAAACACAGTGAAATCGGCACAGCGTTTGCACATAGGTTACGATACATGTGGCTTTACGTGGGAGGTATATTGTAACATTATTATGTATATCTCTGAGTCTGCGGTAAGTATAGATATATCGAGAATTTTATCACGGTGTTGTTTACAAAGCAAAAGAAGCAGGTCATATTAGAATAATGATTTACATATAATTGCAGGTTTCAGGTTGAAAATTGAGAACATCTTATATTGTGTTGACTGTACCATAAAGGGCATACATTCAACTTTTCTAGAGTACATTTTAAAATAGCTGAAAACATGAAAAGAGTAGTCCCATTTAAATTTTGACAGCATTATTTAATGCTGCATTTCTTGAAATTGCAATAATTAATCTCACATTCTTGTACATTGTTCAACAAATGCAATGATAAATGGAAGCAAATATTTATGACTTTCAAAGTATATTATAAGTTCTAATATTTGAAAGGGGAGGACATCAACAATGAATATAGCTTTTGCTGGGGTATTAATGTTTTTACTTTTTATTCATCTATAGGACTGTGTAACAAAGGAAGAACTTCAGAATGCATTGACCCTTGAGTTTGTGAACCGTGTGAATGAAGTTGGTGTAGATGTGAACAGAGCTTTAGATTATCCACATACATCTCTACTTTTACAGTTTGTGTGTGGACTGGGACCAAGAAAAGGGAGCAATCTCCTCAGGGTTTGTACTCAATCACATTTAGACCAGATCAAATAAATTGCTACTACCAGATCCTTCATTTATTTTGTGTAGTTTTTTTTCCTTTTTTGAATGTTTGCTGCATGATAGTAACATTGTACTTTTTGGGAAGTTTGCTATAGCAATACTTTCCAAAGGCGTCGGCCTCTAACTTCCAGTGACAGACTATCGCAAATGTTCTGCTCCAAGATAATGTAGTACTAGTGTTTGAATACTGATTCTAGGAAGATGCTTTTGAAATTTTGAGTCCTTTTGAAAAGATTACAGCTTGAATAAAAAAGAAATGAATGTTCAACGACAATTCAGATGAATTTAACTTCATTTTGAAAATGATTTATTACAAACACTACTTGCTGGATTTTCCATGTGCTGAAGAGAAAATCAAAAGATATCTACACGAGACATCGTTTCATTCATGAATATTTCATGAATGAACATTTTCCCGCGCAATTTTTACTACGTACGATTTTTACTAATGTTTAGTATTAAATATGAAGTAAAAGCCAGAGTGTATCGAAAGAATCCCGTATGACTGACATTACTGAATGCAACGTACTTTTTAACATGTTTATATTTTGACCAAGCCGTCGGATAATTGACAAGTGATAAAAGTTTGATTGAACAATTATACACAGGTGACAGAAATACTCGATAATCATATGGCTTATGTCACACGCCAAGGATGAGTAAAGGTAAATACCGGCTATGATAGAAAAGTGCATGTTTTTGTCAAAACATCGATCCAGAGACTACTATATGTGTTATAGTAGTCTCAGATCGATCGGAAGGTTTTAATGCTGAAAAACATTTGAAAACTTTTGAATTCCGCTATTTAAATACTAGCTATTTCACATTCCAATGTGAATTTAAGGACCTTTACTCGTCCAGCATGCTAAGTCACATTGATCAAACTGACAGCTGAAAAACATTGACTCAACGACAGTTCGTACAGAACATATCACAGCCCATGTCCTCAGTGTTACGATTAACAATAACATTTGTACACAAATCGTTACAAGGATAAGGCAGACAAGTCAGCTTCTACCGTTAGAATAACTCAGTGTATCAAGACAAGTGCTGTAGCAACATGATTAAATAAAATCTGTCCATGTAATAGCAAAATGACTTTCTTACTCTAAGTGCTAGTCCAAATAATTATGACGAACCTAAAATCTCAAATGTTATTGCCTTAATGCTAAATGTCACAGCATCAACTTTAAAATGTGTTACAGTTTTATAAGCACCTCTATGAATCTAGTGTTTAAAAACTTTTTATTCCTTTCGTCATACTGCTATTGTTATGTCCCCACCGTATTAAGTTTTACCTTTTTCTTCTGTTAGTATGTACGTCCCTTAATTGTACATATGTCTGTACATCCAAAATTAGTTTCTGTTCTCTAACTTTAGTTTTCCTAAACCAAATTGTATGAAACTTATACGCAATACTTATTTCTACAAAACACAGGTCAAGTTGAATTTTGGTGGCGTCGATTTTACAATTCTAGAGTTATGCTCCTTAACAAATGGAAAAGTTGCTTGAATTTTTTGTTTACGATCTCTAACTTTAGTTTGTCTCAACCAAATGTTATGAAACTTATACACAAAGCTCATTATCACAAAACACTGTTTAGATTTGAGTTTTGGTGGCGGCCGTCAGTTTTACTGGTCTAGAGTTATGCCCCTTTACAAATTTAAAAATTGTGATTGTTGTCGAGCCTTCGACTTTTGTCGAAAAAAGTGAGACATAGCGATCCTACATATTGTCGGCAGCGTCCACAAATATTCACTCTGTGGTTAAAGTTTTTGAAATTTTAATAACTTTCTTAAACTATCCTGGATTTCTACCAAACGTGGACAGAAGCTTTTTTATGATCACACGATAGTATCCAGAAGCAAATTTTGTAAACAAAATTCCATTTTTTCAGTATTTTACTTATAAGTGCACTAATTTTTTCTGCCAGGAAACATTACATTCACTCTGTGGCTAAAGTTTTTAAAATTTAATAACTTTCTTAAACTATCCCGGATTTGTACCAAACTTGGACAGAAGCTTGTTTATGATCAAAAGCTAGTATCTAGAAGGAAATTTGGTTAAAATTTTGTTCTTGTTTTTCCGTATTTTACTTATTAATGGACTTAGTTTTTTTACCAGTTAACATTACATACAGTCTGCAGTTAAATTTTTAAAAACATTTATTAGATTCATAAACTATCCTGGATTTTTACCAAACTTGGACAGAAGCTTCTAACAATAAAAAGATATAGTATAGAGAGGAATATTTTTATTAACTTTTTTCCTTATTTTTGTTGAGTCTACGATTAACAGCAAAAGTAGGCGAGACACCGGGTTCATGAACACTTACAAATATTTTTCAATTCCGTGCTCTAACTTTAGTGTGTCTCAACCAAATGTTACGAAACTTATACACAGTACTTTTAACCACAAAACCAAGATCAAGTTTGAATGTTGTGCCGTCATTTTACTGTTATGGTTAGGGTTATGCCTAGTTACAAATGGAAAAAAAATACTATAAAATCACAGGTCCTAGATATGGCATGGGCACATAAAGAAATTTAACAGAGCTTATTGTATATTTGATTATTTTAGAACAACAGTTTAAGGTTTCAATAGAAAATATAAAAATTTAAATGACAAACAATGAAAAAAAATCTTTTTTGATAATTGCTGAAAAGAAAATGGTTTAGTTAAAAACATCAAAGCTGTGATTAAATACATATTTGAAATAATACACATCTACAACCTATTTGAAATAATACACATCTACAGTTGCAAACTTCCCAGAGGTGCTATCCAGCACTTTGATTCAGTTTTGAAACTGTTTATGCCTATTTGTGATAATGACATTGAAATGGATAAAGGGATACAGTGTATTTTGTTTGGTCTGATTATTTGGAGAATGCTTTTTGCTCAGTTTAAAGTCGACTTTGAATTATGAAAAAATCACTGTATTCATGAATGAAATTTGTTATGGGTAAAAATAGTTGATTTGTGATGTAATAATGTTACTTCACATTAGGAGAACATTTTACTCATTTGTAATGGTTACGTTGTTTTGCTTATTGTAGATATTAAAACAGACAAATCAGAAGCTAGAGAACAGAACACAACTCGTCACACATTGTCATATAGGACCAAAAGTCTTCATTAACTGTGCTGGATTTATCAAGATAGATACTCTCAAGTTTTCAGATTCGTAAGTTTTTTACAGTAATTTGTTGTAGAAAATGGCATAATTTCCTATCTATAGTTTACAACTTAAAGATCTAAGACCCTTGTTAAAATTATTGTTTAAGGATCATAATCAAAATGGTGGTCTTTATAATTTAAAAAAATCAGACTATAAGTCATTAACTTTATTATAGACTCATGCAACTGGCCTTAACCACAACTCTTTAAGAAGGACTGAAGAATGAGTTTGCTTAATACAGGTGTTTGGTTCAAAGTATATCGCTGTTGGTATAAAAGGACTTTGGGGCCAATCTTTTTCATTTCCGTTAGGTCACTGTTTTGTTTTAGACCAGTTTCACTGCTCTTTAAACCCTGTTCCTTTTCCAATGGTATTTACTAGATAAAAATGATTTAAATTTTTTTGAATATTTAGATCTTTGCAAAAGTAATTTAAATTCAGCAACCAACAGCTATATTTGATCCTGCAAATCATATATTTAACAGGACAGACAGTTACATTGAAGTGTTAGACGGATCTCGTGTACATCCTGAGACTTATGAATGGGCACGTAAGATGGCTGTGGATGCTTTAGAGTATGATGACACAGCTGAGGGTGCTAATCCTGCTGGAGCACTGGAAGAAATTCTAGAAAGTCCGGAAAGACTCAAAGATCTCGATTTGGATGCCTTTGCTGAAGAACTGGAAAGACAGGTATGTTCTGTTGGTCAACAAATTAGTAAAAATTAAGATATGCAATGGCATCTTCTAAATATTTCATAGCAGCTCTGCATAAAAATGATGCCCTAAAATTAACAATTATGTAGTATAATCGTCCTAATACTGCATGTAGGCTCTAGAAATAAACATAATTTCAATTAATGCTGCATATGACTTACAGGTAAAAGAAACTGTAATTTTGCAGCACAGTGCTTGTTTAAGGGTGGAACAAAGTCACTGTTGACTCATCGATAAATGCTTTTATTTTCAGGGTTATGGTGATAAACATATTACACTTTATGACACAAGGGCAGAATTAAATCATCGGTACAAAGATCTGAGAACACCATATAGATCTCCATTGAATGAAGAAATTTTCAACATGATCACAAAAGAAACACCAGAAACATTTTATGTTGGTAAGAATTTCTAAAAATTTACCATGATTAAATGTTTCTATGTATTTTTTATGTGTATATTGCTATTCTTTGATATTTGTATAAAGTCATTTTGGAACCCTATGGGATGATGAATTGCTGCTAGAATGAAATTTTACTTTATTTTGAATATGAAATGCTTTCTTTACTTGAAAGCTTAAAGGCCTTGTCAAACCTGATACTTTTAAATGGGTAATTGCTGCATCTCCATCAACCACATGGCATTTTAAGAGCAAAAGCAAAAACTTGTTTGCTTGCAGTTAAAAAAATAAAATGTTTTGAGTAGGGTCTTTCAACAGTTACCTTTGTAACAAGTATGTTAAAATGTCATGTCTAAAGTCAACTTACTTTGTCATGTTAATACATTGCAGGGTATCAAAACCAAATAAGCATGTGCATCTTATTTTTGTGACTACATATCTCACTGTATTCAATGTTTTTGACAAAAAAATGATTCTTAAAGTTTTACCAATGATTAAAATTCTATCAGAGAGCTTGTTTTTTAACATTTTATTCAGTGATTAACTATACTTCCATATTTGCTGCATTTCATTTAATTAAAAGTCTATGCATTGTGTATTTCTGACGTTGAATAGTTGGTGAAAAGACAAGGATAGGAAAAATTAGCACAGGACTTGAAAGACCATTAATTCTGAACTTATTGTGACACCTTAAACTTTTTCCTTAGGTAAATTAGTGCTAGCTAGAGTTGCAGGTATTGCCTACAGAAGACCTCGTGGTGAGCAGTTAGATCAGGCTAATCCAGTCAGGGACGAGGAAACAGGGTTGTGGCAGTGTCCTTTCTGTAACAGAAATGATTTCCCAGAACTTAGTGAGGTAAATTTTAAATTGTATTCTTAAAAGTATTCTTACCTTACTTTTGGTAGTTAAGTTTTATTTTAGTCCAAAATAAGATGTGATATTAAATGTTTTACTGAGATAACTATCCAACAAAGTCCAAATGATGTGGTAGTAAGCTATAAAAGGCCCCCAACATTACAAAATGTGAAACAATTCATAGAAAAAACTAATAGCCTTATTTGTTCACTGATGTAGATGATGTTGAAACATTGTTCCTTAGCACTGAAGTAAGATTTGACAGTTTCTGCAACGGTTGGTCCAGAAAATGTAAAGAAATGAGGATTTAAATATACATTTATTTCTGGAATAGCCCGTATATTAAGATACATGCACAGTTTAAATCTATAAAGAGTCTGAAAGTTTAACAAACAAATCAAAATTATGAAAATAAACATTAGAAACTTTTGTACTGAATGATTTGATAACACTTCAACTTAAAGTTAAGGCACTTAACAAAGGAAATCATTTTATTAAGTTTGAATTAGTCTGTGCTATCCCAATAGAAAATCTCTTTGGAAGTCTTACATTTTTTTCCCATTTCAGGTTTGGAGTCATTTTGATGCAGGAAGTTGTCCTGGTTCAGCGGTCGGTGTGAAATGTCGACTAGATAATTCTGTCAATGGTTTTGTACATACCAAAAATATCAGTGACAAAAATGTGAAGAACCCTGCTGACAGAGTACAGGTAAGTTTTAGAAACAAACTGTCAACAAAAGATTTCAACAGATGGAGATTTTTTCGTTTAATTGAAGGGTTTTATTTTCAAAGTTATATGGTATAACAAATATTCAATAGAATATTTTTTACCTTATTGAAGCTCCCCTTTCAGCATAAGAAATGTGGCTTATGCATTATGTTTTTTTACAACATTTGATTAATGCTTTGCCATAAATATCTGTTTCCATGTTTTCTATTTGACATTTTTACAATGGTCATCAGTTGTCTTTGTAAACCGAGAGCTTTAGAGGTGGTGAAAAATGTGGTTACTAAACTTGATATGACACCCTGTCATGAAAAAGAGGATTTTGTATGGAATGTACATCAAACTTTATAATTTGCTTAAAAGTTATGTAGAGGAATGGTTTTTTATAAATGTGTGAAATTTTACTTCTGATGTGATTGTAGATAACAGAAAATGTACTAATTTCTTTATAGATTGGTATGACAATTCACTGTAGAATAACTAAGATAGATATAGACAGGTTCCAGGTAGATCTGACGTGTAAATCATCTGATCTGATGGACAAGGAAAATCAGTGGAGGTAAGGAGTGAAAATTTGGAAATAACTGCAAAATTTTCTTATTGCAAAAGATTGCAACGATATGGGTTTGTGGCAAAAATGAAAACTTAAATTTTGATAGCATTATTTGTACCTGGATTTTCTTAAAAACTCGATAACTTAAACTCAGCATTTGTGTTGATTATCCAACAATTGAAATCCTAGATGCAGGCAATAATTGCTGAATTTACAATATCCATTTCTCTATTGCATTTATATATTGTACACACACCAATTAATTTTTGCAAGTGATTTTTTCATGACCTTCGTAAGTAGAAAAGTAACCTGAAAATTAATTGTCATGAAAATGTCAAACTTAACCCGAATAATTCAGTCCCTCCCGTGATCGACTCTCCCACTCGCGAGGGCCTGAATTCTTTATACAATAAATGATGTGATTGTAGATAACAGAAAATGTACTAATTTCTTTATAGATTGGTATGACAATTCACTGTAGAATAACTAAGATAGATATAGACAGGTTCCAGGTAGATCTGACGTGTAAATCATCTGATCTGATGGACAAGGAAAATCAGTGGAGGTAAGGAGTGAAAATTTGGAAATAACTGCAAAATTTTCTTATTGCAAAAGATTGCAACGATATGGGTTTGTGGCAAAAATGAAAACTTAAATTTTGATAGCATTATTTGTACCTGGATTTTCTTAAAAATTTGATAACTTGAACTCAGCATTTGTGTTGATTATCCAACAATTGAAATCATAGATGCAGGCAATAATTTCTGAATTTACAATATCTATTTCTCTATTGCATTATATATATTTTACATACACCAATTAATGTTTGCAAGTGATTTTTTCATGACCTTCGTAAGTAGAAAAGTAACCTGAAAATTAATTGTCATGAAAAATGTCAAACTTAACCCGAATAATTCAGTCCCTCCCCGTGATCGACTCTCCCACTCGCGAGGGCCTGAATTCTTTATACAATAAAAACGCGTCACGAATCCAGGATTTTGATTGGTGCTCTCTGTGAGAGAGAGCCAATCAGCTAATAGCTTAATGTTATCGAGATAGATAAATCCCGAGCTAATTCTGAATGATTATTTGACGATTTTTTATTGACAAGGCCTTCAGGCGTTATTGTAGCCATCGTAGAGCAGTGGAATATAACGACTGAATTATTCGGGTTATGTCAAACTTGGATATTTTCTTTAACAAATACATTATTTGTTTTATTTCTGTAAGTATTGTTTGCTATAATTGAATATTTAAATGACAATACATATTTGTTATATTTAGGCCTCAGAAAGATCTATACTATGATGCAGATCGAGAAACAGCTGATAAAACAAAGGAAGAAACCAAGAAAAAGCAGCAAGCTAGACAATGTAAGATTTACAGAATGATTTCTTAGTTAAGCTTTAAAATTTGACACTTTCCCTGTTTTTAGAAAAGATTCATGATAAAAGTGCAATTTTTTGCATAGTTAATTTTTGAGGGGGTAGGTGAGGGTGTCATCTGGAATTCCCAGAAAGAAATATCCTATATTCCTGAAAAAAGTTCCAATAAGTTCTGCCAAAATAATGGCCCAAATCTGACATCCTGAAATATTGTCCTTCCGCCCCTCATATATTTAATTTGCAAAAATTAAAATTTTGAAGTCATGTTTAAAAAAAATAAAATGTGAAAGTTCAAAATAATAGGTGCCACAGATGCAGATGGAATCAATATTTCATAAGCTAGTTATCTAAATGGTCAAAATGCTGCAGAAAAAGTGATGACCAAGGAGGGGGGTATATATAGTGATGCACATGTCCATCCATCTGTTCTCCCCTCAGTCACACTTGGTTTTAGGCTGATGAGCTTTTGCAATCGTTTGGCTTCATGGTTGACTGTCGTCATCATCCGTTGTCCATTAACTTTTACAGAGTTTATCTCCTCTGAAACTACTGGGCCAAATTTAATTAAACTTTGCCACAATCATCAATGGGGAATCTAGTTTAAAAAATATGTTTGATGACCTGGCTGCCGAGAAACATGGCTGACATTGCAAAATGTTACCTAAAAGATCAAAATTCTCATTAAATAAAACTTAATTGTTTGTCTATTTCAGCATATGTCAAACGTGTAATTGCACATCCTTCCTTCCATAATATTGGTTACAAAGAATGTGAGAAAATCTTGGCCAACATGGACCAAGGGGAGGCAATCATCAGACCAAGTAGTAAGGTTTGTATATGATTTAGAATTATTGGGTTTGTTTCAGCTGAAAATTGAAAATACCTCAACTAATTGAGGGATTGGCTCATACTCCTATAGGCTGCATGCTTGGAGAATAAGTATTAAATTATAGAGGTAAATAATACAGAATATTAGGTATGATCAGCCAGGGATAAAGCAAAGTTTTGTGCTCATTTTAAAGGATTTGTTTTAAATATTGTTCTGCAAATTTCCCTGTGAAAAATTGTTTTCACCTTCAGGAATCAGAATTTTTGTTTTTGATTCATTATTATTCCTAGGGTACTATTTTTGTTAATTTCTTGCGTGTACAATAACCATGAATTTAAATCTTTAATGAAGTACTAATTTCCTGTAGGATCCTGTGCATCCTTTTGCAAAACATTGAAAATGCTATTTTTCTGGAACTGGTACCCGCAAAAATTATCATATCTATAGTAGTTACTAATTAGATAATTATTTGATTGATATTACAGGGAGCAAATCATTTGACTGTTTCATGGAAGATAGCTGACAATTATAATTATTTGATTGTTATTATAGGGAGCAGATCATTTGACTGTTTCATGGATGATAGCAAACGACATTATATTTATTTGATTAATATTATAGGGAGCTGATCATTTGACTAGTTCATGGAAGATAGCAGACGACATTATAATTATTTGATTTATATTACATGGAGCAGATCATTTGACTGTTTCATGGAAGATCACAGACAACATAATAATTATTTGATTAATATTATAGGGAGCAGATCATTTGACTGTTTCATGGAAGATCACAGACAACATTATAATTATTTGATTAATATTATAGGGAGCAGATCATTTGACTGTTTCATGGAAGATCACAGATGACATTATAATTATTTGAATAATATTATAGGGAGCAGATCATTTGACTGTTTCATGGAAGATAGCAGACGACATTATACAACATATTGATATTAAAGAAGAAGGCAAAGAGAATGCTTTCAGTCTGGGATCGTCATTATGGATAGGAGGAGAGGTATGCAATTCCATTTTAAAGTTTATGGCAATTGTTTTTCTATAAGTTGTTTGTAGTTACATTCGTGGAATTTATCATAAAACAAAGACCACCACAGGTCTATTTAAGGGTGGTGTACCTCCACCCTTGAATTTCTAGGACAACGCTTGGTATTCCAGCACCACACTTGATTTTCTAAGGATCAGCCTTCAATTTTAAGATTATAGGATAGAAGTTTGAAAAATAATTTCTTATAAGTATAGTTTTTAAGACAATGATAAAGTTTTTATTTTTTTTGTAATAAAATCCAGGTACATGCACCCATACATTTGTAAGTATATTTAATAATATTACTAAAAGTATAGAATGGACATTTACATTTTAACTTCTATTTTATCAGCTCCATCCTCTCATAATGAATTCTTTATTTGTTGTATTGTCTGTTATGTATCTCACTTAGTATTGGAAGTAAAATGTCAGTTAACAGATCATATTGTCAAAATACAATTAGCAAAATTAGTTGAATTCATATTATGAAAATAAGATTAGCACTCGTGTTAGTATAGGTAAATTTTATTTAAGAAATAATTCCTTTATGTCATGCTTTATGCTCATTTTAACATGGGACATGGGTAGGCACTATTTTTGTCGATATTTTACACTGAGTGTTAGCGAGGTGTAAGATATAGTCAAATATAAAGCCTATCATGGATTTGTTTACAAAGCGAAATAAGGATGTCATATTAGAACGTAAATTTTTGTAGGAATTTGAAGATTTGGATGAAATATTGGCACGATTCATTCAGCCAATGGCAGCCTATGCACGAGATATTTTAAACTTTAAATACTACAGAATGGCAGAGAACGGTAAAAGAGAACTGCTGGACAAAGTATTACATGAAGAGAAAAAGAAGGCACCATCAAAGTTAGTGTTTAATAATTTAATAATTGTTCAATCAATAACTATTCATAGTTATTATAAAAATAAAGAGATGTGGTATGATTCCCAATGAGACAACTATCCACAAAAATTCAAATGAAGTGGATGTAACCAATTATAGGCAACCATACGGCCTTCAACAATGAGAAAAACCTATACCGTATAGTCGGCTATAAAAGGACGACATAAAAAATATGAAACAATTCAAATGAGAATACAAATTTGGTCAGTCTCGATTGAAGGGAAAACTATTGTACAATTTTGTCAGTCTCGATTAAAGGGAAAACTACAGTCTTGATTGAAGGGAAAACTATTGTACAGTTTTGTCAGTCTCGATTGAAGGGAAAACTATTATACAATTTTATCAGTCTTGATTGAAGGGAAAACTATTGTACAATTTTATCAGTCTCAATTGATGGGAAAACTATTGTACAATTTTGTAAGTCTTGATTTGAAGGGAAAACTATTATACAATTTTATCAGTCTTGATTGAAGGGAAAACTATTGTACAATTTTATCAGTCTCAATTGATGGGAAAACTATTGTACAATTTTGTCAGTCTTGATTTGAAGGGAAAACTATTATACAATTTTATCAGTCTTGATTGAAGGGAAAACTATTGTACAATTTTATCAGTCTCAATTGATGGGAAAACTATTGTACAATTTTGTCAGTCTTGATTTGAAGGAAATCTATTGTACAATTTTGTCAGTCTTGATTGAAGGGAAAACTATTGTGCAATTTTGTCAGTCTCGATTGAAGGGAAAACTATTGTACAATTTTAAGTATTGATTGATGCAACTCACTCAAGTGTGTAAAAAACTGAACTAAATAAAACTGAGGAGTATAATAGCATACTGTCATTGATGAAATTTACAAAAAGGATATTTCTTTGGCATTTGCTATGTAATATTAGTACAAACCTTTTGGATTCGTCTGTGCCATGTTAGGAATATTTAACATGGTAAAGATTAAGGTTTTTCTCATTTATTTTTCAGGATTCCCTACTTTTGCAGTTTGTCTAAGCAGTACCCAGGAAAGTTTCTGGTATCCTACATGCCAAGAACAAAACCCAGACATGAATATGCCACAATCTCATCAGAGGGTATCAGATATAGGAACCAAATGTTCCATTCACTTAATTCTATGATGAGATGGTTTAAAGAACACTTCAGGGATCCAATTCCAGGTATGTACAGAGAAAGAGATTGTAAGGCCCAATTTCGTCCATTCTTAAATTGTCACCCCATTTTAAGCTCACCTCACCTGGCCCAAAGGGCCAAGTGAGCTTTTCCTATCACTTTGGCGTTGTCCGTTAACTTTTACAAAAATCTTCTCTGAAACTTCTGGGCCAAATTTAACCAAACTTGGCCACAATCATCATTGGGGTATCTTGTTTAAAAATATGGCCGCCATGGTTAAAAATAGAACAATTGGGGTAAAATGCAAGTTTTGTCTAGTATCTTGAAAACCGCTATAGATAGAGAAAATTTGACTGGGACAGAAATGTTCAGAATGTTGAGATCTACCTGCTGGGTATTTACTGAAAAACTGTCAGAAGACTTTTAACAGTAGTTATTGCCCTTAAATGACTGATTTTACCATTTTTTTTTCATTTTTGCCTATTAATTTGAAAACAATTAAAGAGAAACTTTAAGGAGCAACAATGATATTAAGCTAGTCAGGATTTATAAATTAGTCAACAAAGTCGAAATCTTTTCAACTACTCCTTGTTCTTGTCCTTAAATGACAATTTTTACCGTTTTTTTTTTTTTTTTCAGATTTGCTTAATATCTTAAAAACTGTTGTAGATAGATAGAAAGTTTTAATTGTAAAAATAATAAACAAGACAAGATATACAGATATGGCTTCATTATTGAAATTGTCAGTCGACTCCTTACTGGAGTCATTGCTCTTTAATAACGATTTTTATGTCCCATTTATTATGCCCCATTTATGGGCATTATGTTTTCTGGTCTGTGCGTCCGTCCGTCCGTTCGTCCGTTCGTCCTGCTTCAGGTTAAAGTTTTTGGTCGAGGTAGTTTTTGATGAAGTTGAAGTGCAATCAACTTGAAACTTAGAATACATGTTCCCTATGATATGATCTTTCTAATTTTAATGCCAAATTAGAGATTTTCCCCCATTTTCACGGTCCACTGAACATAGAAAATGATAGTGCGGATGGGGCATCCGTGTACTGGGGACACATTCTTGTTACCAATTTTTTTGCGTTTTTGCCAATTATATAGATAGAAAGACAATTTAAATAGCATAAAGGATCAGCAAGACAGATAAAACAAATTTTGCCAAAATCAGAAGTAGAATCGTAAAGGAGTGATTGCCCTCAAATGATGATTTTTATACCCTTTATGTTACGTTTTGGGTAAAATCGAAAGAAGATCGATAGAAACTGTAAACAGAAAAAATGATAAGCAATACAAAATCAACAAAAAGAGATTTTTGTTATGAATTCTATTCTATTCCACAATGTTGGAGAGTGTCAAATGTTCAAGATGCACATAGACCTAGATGAGCGACACAGGCTCTTTAGATCCTCTAGTTAAATTGTTTTCCCTAGTCAAGAATATTGTTAGTGATCAACACACTATTTATCCTGAAACACTTATTACCATTCTGACACACTTATATCTAGATTGGTATTATTGGACTATTAAAATGTAATTTTCCTTCCAAGGTAGACAGATATAAATGAAATACATTGAAATATTTGTACGAGAAATAGATATTTCAAAATTTTACTTTGTGTGAAATGAAGAGTATAATTCTCTTTTATTAAAAAATAATAATTGATGAAAAGAATCTGTTTCGTTTTATTTTTAGATTTTAGAAATACTTTTGTGATTCATAATTAGTTTTCTTTCTAAAATGTTTGAAATATTTGTCACTGGACATGCAAGATAACAATCAATCAGTTACTCTTGAATTACAATTACTCCTTTAGGTACTCCTGCTAGTAGAACTCCGGGCATGGCATCTTCAACATATGCTACACCCAGTATTAATTTACAAGGTCAGTATATTAAGTTAACGAATAATATTATGCATTTATGACTTTTTAAGAATTTAAAAAATAAATATTTTTATAAGTTTGAATTTATATGAGTGCAAGCAATTTTTCTTTGAAGCAGATCTGCTGTATCACATTTGCATAAAGTAGATAAGCCATGTAAAATTTTGCAAAATCAGAATATATTTTGATGTTTTTAAAATTCTTAAACTTTTTTGTTTTAAAAAAAAATATTGTTTTAAAATGGCTGTTCCTTTGAGAAATCTGAAATAGAAAGAAGCTATTACGTCATCCTTCATTGATATTTTTATGCTTCACCATGGTAGTCTTCATGCTTTACCACAGTAGTCTTCATGCTTCACCTTTCTAGTCTTCATGCTTTACCACATGCCAATCAGCCAAGGCTAATGGGTCTGTATCGCCATCTACAGGCAAAAAAGAATCTAACTTAAATTTGCTTAAAATTGAGCTTCATGCCTTTGGATTTAAAATTTTATCTTGTTGACTGTCATGGTATAGTTTTGTGTATAGTATTGAAGACAAATAGTCATGCAATGCAATTTGTATTTTAGCAAGAACAGTTTTGCTTTATATTTTTTGTATAGTGTATCTACATTTTGTAATGCAGAATACCCTGTATTTAAAGTATAATAGACATGTCATATAAATCCAGTTTTGTCTTTTTTTCAGGTGTGGATGCTGCCACAATACAGAGAGCAGCTGCTGGGTTACCTAATAATATCTACAACACACTGGCCCAGGTGGCTGGAGCCACACCACGAGTGGGCACCCCTAGAGTTGCTAGAATGACACCTGGAGCCACACCACAACAGTTCCCTCCTGTGGCTGGGTTTAGTGGAGGCTTTGTAAGTTTGAACAATTTAATACAAATGCAAAAGTAAAACAATAAATAAGATTTGATTGAATGCAATGTAAATTGTTTTTTGAAAGAAAGAAAAAAATAATACATTTCTGAATATAGAAGAGAATTTTTTTTTTCGTTAAGCCTTCACAGATAATAATTTCCCAGCCTTATTGATATTTTTGAACTACATTCAAATCTGACATAAAGATCTCCACTATTAAGCAAAAACCTGTCTTGTCTGTTTAGCCTCTTTTGTACAGTTGTAACATGTTTGCATTTTGAACTTCAAATTAAAAGTTATCTCCCTTATAAAGTAAGTTTAGTCTGATTGTAAGGTGATCTCTCCCTTACAAGGTAAGTTTTGTCTGATTGTAAGGTGATCTCTCCCTTATAAGGTAAGTTGTCTGATTGTAAGGTGATCTCTCCCTTATAAGGTAAGTTTTGTCTGATTGTAAGGTGATCTCTCCCTTATAAGGTAAGTTGTCTGATTGTAAGGTGATCTCTCCCTTATAAGGTAAGTTTTGTCTGATTGTAAGGTGATCTCTCCCTTATAAGGTAAGTTTTGTCTGATTGTAAGGTGATCTCTCCCTTACAAGGTAAGTTTTGTCTGATTGTAAGGTGATCTCTCCCTTATAAGGTAAGTTTTGTCTGATTGTAAGGTGATCTCTCTCCCTTATAAGGTAAGTTTTGTCTGATTGTAAGGTGATCTCTCCCTTATAAGGTTTGTTTTGTCTGATTGTAAGGTGATCTCTCCCTCATAAGGTATGTTTTGTCTGATTGTAAGGTGATCTCTCTCCCTTATAAGGTAAGTTTTGTCTGATTGTAAGGTGATCTCTCTCCCTTATAAGGTAAGTTTTGTCTGATTGTAAAGGTGATCTCTCCCTTATAAGGTAAGTTTTGTCTGATTGTAAGGGTGATCTCTCCCTCATAAGGTAAGTTCTGTCTGATTGTAAGGGTGATCTCTCCCTCATTAGGTAAGTTCTGTGTGATTGTAAGGGTGATCTCTCCCTTATAAGGTAAGTTTTGTCTGATTGTAAGGGTGATCTTTTTTTACAGGTTTGACTGTATGTATAGTTTCCAGCTAATAATTTCTTTGAATTTAGATTTTTATGCCCCACCTAGGGGCATTATGTTTTTCGGTCTGTGTATCCGTTCGTATGTCTGTCTATCCGTTCGTATGTCTGTCTGTCTGTCTGTCTGTCAGTTTGTCCGTCTGTCCCGCTTCAGGTTAAAGTTTTTGGTCAAGGTAGTTTTTGATGAATTTGAAGTCCACTCAACTTGAAACTTAGTAAACATGTTCTCTACGATATGATCTTTCTGATTGTAATGCCAAATTCAATTGTAATCCCATGCCGAATATCAAATATATGCATTTCATGTCATTAAAAAAAGAATTATGTTTAAAATAGTCTGAAGAATAAATAAAAATCGTTATTTTTTTACCATACATATTATATAAATCCTTAGATTCATTTTCATATTGGTTTCTGTCTTGTTGAAGAATACCCTTATCTTTTATTCATTACAACTAAATGTGCCAGGTTACAAGACTTCCAAGTTGTATATGAATTTTATATCAAGTTTATTTTCATTTCAGGGTCTCGGAGCCACCCCTATGATGACCCCAATGATGACACCTTCTCATCACATTACAACGCCAGCTGGACACCCTACCCCATCATACAACCCCACCCCCAGACAGCCACACACACCAGCTTGGCCTGGGCACACACCAAGGGCAACACCACGAACACCATCACATCCACCATCTCAGAGAGCCATGGGACCCACAGCAGGAACAGATTGGGCCAAAGCTGCAGAAATGTGGGCTAAAGGTAGACCCAGTAAGTCAACACCTAGGGCTAGCCCAGCTGTTCACAGAAATAGTCCAATGCCTACTGGAGATTCAACGCCATTGTTTGATGAGCGGTGATACATACTGGATAGTGACAGTTGAAAGTATGTGGACTTCTGTTTGAAGACAATATTATCGCAGATTATTGATATCTGCTAATAAGCTTCTATTGTGGAAAGTATCAAATATTGACTGAAACCAGTTGTAACTGCTATGAATAGGGCTTCTCCACATCAAGGTCTCACATCATATTTATGTTGTGTACATCATGTGTATTTATAAGTATTCAGCGCCAGAGCATTATAGATATTCATCTGATATCTGATATCTGTATAGTTTATGTACGACACAGTGTACAAGTATGTTACCATCTTAAGTATCATAGCAATACTTCGAAGTAATAAAGTTGTGACCACCAAACTTGCATTTTTCTGATACAAGATTATGTGAGTTGTTGAATTTATTATAGATATACATTACATAGGATATTGGAGTGCTTTAATTTATTTTAAATGTTCATTACATTGAGAAATATTCAATTATTCTTAAAATGTGTTTAATGATACCAAACAGTTCAGACCAGTATTAAAACAGTTTGTTTTCATTTTTTATTCTGTTTCATTTCAACTTGCCAAGACAAATGATAATCTGTAAGAAAAATAATATTTCTAGATGTATTTAGAACTTTTTATGTTACTTATAAATCTTTCATAGATCGAGAAATTATGTATAATGTTACAGTGGTACCATATTTATGTTTTTTTCAGATGATCATTTTCACTGAAGGATTGATTTTAAAAATGTGTCTTCCAAATAAGAATTTCAACATAAATTTTGTCACTACCTGTCTTTTCTAAATCGCATATTAACACAAATTTCATGCAAAAAATTTCAACACATACTTGAGTCCATTAAAGGAAGACAAATCTAGATTGCATGGTATGTGTCAATTGCAGGCTGTACGTATCTTTTTTTAACATTTTATTATGATACCTGTTACTTGTATTATTATAAGGATGTTTTAAGGTAAACTTCACAGTCTGATATTAAAAATGAATAGAAATTCATTATTTCTTTTTGTAACATTTGTTTATTTCTATCCAAACGATTTTGGATTTCAACACATGGTTATGAACATTTTGATATATTTGAAGTTATCACTTCAAGTTAGGATTTTCAGAAACGAAAGAATAAAGTGATAATGTTTTATTGTATATACATGTACAATTTATGATGTGTTTTACCATGCTAAATCATTGTAAAACAACCATTATGAGGAATTTTACCTCAATAAAAATAAGAAAATTGTTTTTTATTACAAGTTTTTTGTCTGGCCATTAAATTTAAGGTTACATGTATCCATCTGAATTAGCTGGGACTACAGCATAAACTGTTTTTGTGTCGCCTGTGACGAAAGTCGCGGAAAGCGAGACATAGGGATTGCTTTTCCAGCGCCGGTGTCAACAATTGTTAAGTTTTCTGCTTAAGTCAGTTTGATAGGAACTACTTGTGATAGATCAATGATATTTTGTATGAAGTAGCATTACTATCAATACATATCAGTTTGACGAATATTTATGAGGCCCTGTCCCTAGGACATGGTCCAGTGACTTTGAATTAATAAGCAATTTTCAATGTTAAGTTTTCTTCTTAAGTCAGTTTGATAGGAACTACTTGTGATAAATTAATGATATTTTGTATGAAGTTGCATTACTATCAGTTCATATCAGTTTGATGACTATTTTGAGGCCCTGCCCCCTAGGTCATGGTCCAGGGACTTTGAATTAATAAGCAATTTTCAATGTTAAGTTTTTCTGCTTAAGTCAGTTTGATAAAAACTACTTGTGATAGATCAATGATATTTTGTATTAAGTTGCATTACTATCAGTACATATCAGTTTGACAACTATTTTGAGGCCCTGCCCCCTAGATCATGGTCCAATGCTGAATTAATAAGCAATGTTGCTGTCCATCAGATTGTTTTTTCTGAATTTTCTGCAGATAGGCGAGACATATCTCTGTGTCAACAGTTTATTATAAAGTTAGAAATCAGAGCTTAACATAGATAGGTCCTTTCTTTGAATGCATTTGGCTTATAGTAAGAAAATTCTGTATTCGACTGAGTATTGACAAAATAAAAACCCCTGTATCTATGATGAGTTTATTTACAACCACTAGGTCGATGCCACTGCTGGTGATGTTTTTCTCACCCAGGGTATCACCACCCCAGTAGTCAGCACTTCTGTGTTGACATGCATTATCATAGATACGGTCATAATTATAAATTAACTGTTAACAGAACTTTAAACTTTTCGAATTACTAAGGATATTCTACACAAGGAATAGATTACTTAAGCTGTATTTGGCAAAACCGTTTTGGAATATTGAGTCCTCAATGCTCTTCAACTTCATACTTTATTTGGCCTTTTTTTTTTTAAATTTTATGCGAGCATCACTGATGAGTATTTTGTAGATGAAACTAGCTTCTGGCATACATAATTTGAATCCTGGTATCTATGATGAGTTTATTGGACTGTTGCCTACAAATATTTTGAAGAGTTCAACATGCCTTTCGGTCAAAAACTTTAGAAAATGTGTGCTCAAAAGTTAAAACACCAAATCAAAGGTTTTGATTGTTCAACTTTTGAGTGTGAATACCATAATCATACTTTAACATTTTCCGACTATAAACCATGACCACACCAACCAAAAATTCCTTCTGAATGATAGGCCCACAGGCTGTGACAACTAACAAATGGTCAGTAGAGATGTTTTTGGTACATGCACACAATGTTGAAGTATTAAACCAGTTTGACACAAACATCCCCATCTAGACCACATGTCATAAAAGAAAAACACAATAAGATGTCTCATGGTCAGAAGTGCTCATCAAGCATATGTCCCTTCCTGTGACCTAATTTTCACGGTTCATTGACTGCTTAAAAAAACTAGTCTTTCAATTATACCTGTATAGTTTTTATGACTCAACAAAGTTGCAGAGAAGCCTGCAGTGGTTGCATCATTTACAGGGTTTAAGGTTGTGATTAGGTGTTGAAGTGGGAACTCTTAATGGTAAGTCAATGCATGGTATTTGGTATGCAGTTGTATAAGCATTGGCACATCTCATTTCCATTGAGATTATTTGGTCCAGCCCTCACACAGGGTCTATTTACTTTAAATTTTGCTTAGGTTGAATGTTCATGTTTGTAATTAGGTCAGCATTTGCACATTTTATATCTATGGGTATGCTGTCTGTATTCCCTTAATTCAAGACCAGATGCCAGGCTAGACTGATAACAGGGGTTTATTACTTGGGGTCATCTGATAGGTTAGGACACTAACCTGGAACAGTGGTGTAACAGAAGAAGCAAGTAGAAAAATTAGGTGGAAAGGGCTTGACGCATCAGCACACAAGCATGCACACAAAAAACCTTAGCAAAAGCAAGAATGATCAGCAAGACAAGTTCTACAAATAAGTCTCCCATGGTCGAAATCGTCAGTCGACTCCTTATTAGAGTTATTGCCCTTTGATGACAATTTTTTGCATTTTTATACGACTGCAAACAATTTTTGTGGACGTATATTGGTATCACGTCGTCGTCGTCAGCGTCGTCCGAAGACATTTGGTTTCCGGACAATAACTTTAAGTGTATGGATCTCTATGAAATTTAAACAAAAGGTTCAATACCACAAAAGGAAGGTTGGGATTGTTTTTGAGGGTGATGGTCCAAACCATTTAGGAATAAGGGGCCAAAAGAAGCATTTTTCTAGTTTCAGGACAATAACTTTTGTATAAGTATTTTGATTGCTCTGAAATTGTACCACAAGGTTCAATACCACAAGTAGAAGGTTGGGATTCATTTGGGAGGTAGTTGCCCAAACCGTTCAGGAATTCGGGGCCAATAAGGGTCTAAAACAAGCATTTTTTTTCTAGTTTTCAGACAATAACTTGTGTTTAAGTGTATGGATGTCTCTTAATTTGTACCACATTTTACAAAAAGAAAATTAATTTTTTGGGAAAGGGGGTTAAAAAAATTTTGGGGGCAATTTTTTTTCCTCAAAAGAAAATTCTCTTCAAATATTATTTTTTTTGGAGGGTAAAAAATTTTTTGGGGGTCAATTTTTTATTTGGGGGTCACAATTTATTTTGCTAATTCTTTGTATATAGTCTGAAAACAGATTTACTAAGTATTGCACAACAGCAAGAAATCTTTAATTGAATATAAATTCAAATCATACATTTGGATTCCGGACAATAACTTTAGTTTAAGTGTATGGATCTCTATGAAATTTAATCAAAAGGTTCAATACCACAAGTAGAAGGTTGGGATTGTTTTAGGGGTGATGGTCCCAACCGTTTAGGAATTAGGGGCCAAAACAAGCATTTTTCTAGTTTCAGGACAATAACTTGTGTATAAGTATTTTGATTGATCTGAAATTGTACCACAAGGTTCAATACCACAAGTAGAAGGTTGGGATTCATTTTGGGGGTAATTGCCCAAACCCTTCAGGAATTAGGGCCAAAAAGGGTCTTAAACAAGCATTTTTCTAGTTTTCAGACAATAACTTGGGTTTAAGTGTATGGATGTCTCATAATTTGTACCACATTTTACAAAAAGAAAATTTCTTCAAAATTAATTTTTTTGAAAAGGGGGGTTAAATTTTTGTTTCAGGGGGAGGGGGCAATTTTTTTTCCTCATAAGAAAACTCTCTTCAAATATTATTTTTTTTGGAGGGGGTAAAAAAAAATTTGGGGGTAAACAAATTTTTTTTTGGGGGGGGTCAATTTTTTTTCCCTCAAGATTCAATTTTCCAAAGAAAAAAATTAGGGGTCACAATTTATTTTGCTAATTCTTTGTATATAGTCTGAAAAAAAGATTTACTAAGTATTGCACAACAGCAAGAAATCTTCAATTAAATATAAATTCAAATCATACAACCAATTTCAAGTTCTTTGACTACATTTATTCTGTGTCAGAAACCTATAATGTGTCAAATATTTAATTACAATCCAAATTCAGACCTGTATCAAGCTTGAATATTGTGTCCATTTTTGCCCCAACTGTTCAGGGTTGGACCTCTGCGGTCGTATCCAGCTGCACTCGGCGAAGCAGTTTATTGACTTATATCTTAAAATTTTTAATACAAAGATATAAACTTAAATAAGCATTAATGATCAGCAAGACAATATGGCGGAAATCGTTCGAAGACTATTTATTGGAGTTATTGTTTTAATGACGATTTTTACCTTTTTTTGCGTTTTGCCTTATATGATAAACATTATGATAGATAAATAGACACTTTAAATCACAAAAATGATCAGCAAGGCAAGATCTACTAACAAGTCAAATTTTGCCGATATAGTTAGTAGACTGTCACTCTTTATAGGAGGGATTGCCCTTAAATTATTTTTTTTCCTCTTTTGTGTAAAGAAGATAGAGAGAAACTAAACAGACTAAATGATCAGCAATACAAGATCAACAAAACAGATTTTTATCATAAATTATATTCTCGTCTACAATGTTGGAGAGTGTCCTTTGTTGAATATGCACATAGACCAAGGTGAGCGACACAGGCTCTTTAGAGCCTCTAGTTCTAAAATCTGATGTTCGTATGAAAAATTCACATCCTGTGTGTCCTTGAATACCACTTAAGGTTAAGTACGTGTTACAAGATATAATTCCCATTCAAAAAGGTCTTTACACACGCTATATATGTCAAATGTCAACTATATTTAGGGTATAGAATGCTTGTAAGATACATTTCTGTCTGAAAAGATTCATCTGACCTTTCCTCTATTTTATGGTTAATCATAATTGGTCAATGCTAGGTTTGTGTGATAAAGCCCAGTCAGGATTCTACCTCGTCAAAATTACATCCCCATTATACCACCTAATTTTGTCTATCATGAAATTGGAAGCCATTTGTAAGGACAACGCGCTGTCAATTTAGCTCTTAAAAACCGATAAGTTTATTCACAATTCATTATTCTGATCCTTACATTACAGATGTATTTTGAAAGAAAAATAATGTATCTACTATAGCTATTAAGCCTCATTTAATTTGTATTAAGGCCTTTTGTCAACTCAACATATTTGTATATGATTAGTTGTCAGGGGGGAATTTTCAAGTTAGAAAAAACCACTAAAAATCCATTTAATTATTTCGTAGAAGGGCAGACTATAGAAATCTCTCAGCGATTGAAGACTAATTACCCTAGATAACATCAACAATTTTTTTTTAAAGATATGCATTTAAAGATTCCACAATTAAAGTCGGTCGTCAAGAGATTTTGGTAAAAAAATAACATGGGGATGTAATTGAACTGTGTGTCTGACTTTTCATTTTTAATACATATCATGAATAAAATTACTTAAGTTTCATTGAAAAATGATTGAACGAAAATTAAAAAAGGACAAATAAGAAATACGCCTAAAGTTTTATCATTTGTATAAGCACAAGCTTTTTTTCATTATTCAAACATAACAGCTACTCTATTGATGTGACCCATTATGGATTTAATAATGGAAAACCTATGAAAAGCTTAATGTGTCACAATTTCAACGATGCAATTCTTCAACTCTGTAATTTTGAAATTCAAAATTTGCAATTCTTAATTTGTAACAGTGCAACTCGACAATCTGAGAATTGCAACTCGATCCTTAAAAAGTTTAACAACTCTGCAACTATGTAGTCAGCTGGTAATTCAGGATATAATTCGTATTTTCCGTACTTGCTACATGGTTTATTTCCAAATTTGTTTAATGTCAATTGGCATCTTGCATTTATGTTTTTTGAAAAATGTATTCATCTGAATACCTGTAAATCGACATCAAGCAGGCGTGAATAAACCGGCAACATATGTATATCGATCTTTGTGTTTCATTTCGTATCATAATAACAGACGGCGTAGCCTGGGGTCCAGGGGCCTGTTTATCGAAGCGCTCTTAGGACTATGACATGTCCTAAAATCACCTTAGGACGAATCTTTGTCCTAAATGGGTTTATCAAACATGTCGTAACTTGGGAAAACTCATTGGAATCGTCCTTTGTTTAGGACACCTATTTAGGTGACTTAAGATGGTCTTAGGATAGTCCTATCTTTAGGATATTTTCTATGATGATAAATTTACAATTAAATACAACCACCGCCTATATATGTTTATTTAGGGAGCGGTACAAATAATATACATAAATAAATCACATTCAATAAATGAAAAAAAGGTTAAAATATGAAAGAATATTTACTTTAAAAAAACTAAAAAAAAAAACTAAAAAAACTAAAGATTCAGAGAAAGGGATCCCCTAGGGACTGTAATCCGTAATGAAACAATATATGTACTCCGTATTTATATGAAAGATAAACGAGATTTGCCTTTGAAGTCGGTAAAGTATAAAACCGTGACACTTCGAATTAACTCACTCAAAAATATATATTTAGTTCTCACGATTTAGAAATATGTTGTTCAGTTCTTATATATACAGTATAAAAAGTATGTACATATTTTGTTTTTTTCTTCTTTTGTTTCATAAAGTTTGAATGTACAATTATTATTTTTATAATAATACTAATGATAATTCTAATTTTTAATCTGAAAATGTTTACTACTGCCGAAATTCGATGCATTTTTATATATCTTTCATTTCAATATCCTATTTTCCTTTACGCTAACACTTAGGACAGCGGTTAGGACATCCTAGCTAGGATAGTCCTAAGATAGCTTCGATGTGCATGCTGAGACATGTCGTAAGTTAGTCCTAAATTTATCTTAATTTATTCCTAAGATAAGATAGGTCTTAGGACAAATCCTAGGACAGCTTCGATAAACAGGCCCATGGTTCACTGCTTGCTAACGCTGTCAGTACGTATCCTCTAGTATACATTTCTATCAAAACTGAAAAATCCCTTGTCCAGTGTGAACCACATTATATCATCAATCAATTTTACACCTTGTAATATTTCCTGTTTTTTAAGTAGCTAAACCACCTCTAAGGTATCGTATCTAGGTTTTGCATGCACTGCACGCATGATCGGTGAGCAGGGGGTCTGGGGTCGCTTAATTTTTATTCATGAAAATATAAATATTTTGATATATACATCTAATAATTCAACCGGTATTTGAATAAAAATAGGGAGTTCGCACGGACCAAGGGGGCGAACGTGTAGGGTGCGAATGTGTTTTGGGAGCGAACGGACCCGATACCGCTTAATGCTTACAAGAGGGAGGGGCTCTGGGGGGCAAAGCCACTCCGACTCCAAGGATTTGTCAAACACAAAGAACAATTTTGATTTTGGAAATTTATCTGTTTCTCAACAGTTCCTCTGTTCTGTCTCACTTTCTTTAAAATTGCATTTGCTGGGATTGATTGTTTTTTTTTATAAATCAGTGCCGGTATATTGCCTCGCTGATAATTTGCCTTCTGTGTATAAACGCGTTCTCGACCTTCAGTTTGCCATTTTATGCGTTATCGACCTTCAGTTTGCCATTTTGTCTGAAATAATTGAAGTATTACTAGTAATTAAGTAATTGTTGCCTCTTGTCATGTTTTCATTTGAAGGTATTCAGTTAGCAGGAGAGTTTGGAAGGCATTTCCATTTGTTTGAATTTTAAGAATTACTACTCATAGGTTAAGTTTCTTTAGGAGTAATGTCATGAGACTTTCAGAACTCCAGTGTTATCAGTTTACAATCTCTTTGGAGGGGATATGTGTTTTTGAAAGAAAGAAAAAAAAACCAATATCTGCAGTCATGATTTGACAAATAATATTATCATATAGCTTACAAACTCTCTTACCACTTATTCCGTTAAATATTTCATTAACATTCCAAGAGCTAATAGATAATTTTTGTGATACTTAAATACACACGATAAAAATATAAATTCAGAAATAACTTTCAACATGCACAGGGGTTTGTTGATTACCAAACAGACACAGAGAAAACAAATTATTACTTGTATTTTAATAACTAAAACTCTACTAGCTATAAATATTACAAAACCTTTCTTTTGTTTCCTACTGAAAATCTAAATATAAACATGCTTGACTTCTACAAACTAAAAGTTTACTTGATATTTCAGGAACTATAACACCATTTAAGCATTTAAAAAACTTCCTGTTGTATACCTATTTATGACCAAAAGGAGCACAAAAAGACTAGGCAAATTCATCTAGAATCACCTTTGCCTGAAAGAGTTGGAACTTTAGTTTCGTAATGATTTCTATATTTATCAACGGAAATGGTGTACATGTCTGACTGACAGGGTTCATCTGGCCTTGAATTGTCCTCATTATTTTCATGGTTCAGTGATCAACGTGTAACCAAGTTCTCAATTAGTAATGGTCAGCTATATTTGTTGTATAATCAATAAAATCAGGAGATTTTTTTAGCGTGTGGCGTATTTATAGGTTAGACAATAGTTGGTCGTGTTTTATGAATATTTAAAGCCCGAGGCGTGCCGAGGGTTTTAAATGTTCATAAAATGGCCAAGTATTGTCTGACCAATTTAGAACATATTCACAGCTTCGAGTGACATTATTTCCCATAGTAATAAAAACATCAATATTATTTCACTTCAAGTGTGAATATGGTTAATAAAAGGGATGTAAATCATATTTAATAGTCATTTCAACAGATGACATGAAATAGCACTAATATAATATAATAATATATCATAGTTTTGTGTTTACAAGAAGGATAAATTGTTCAAAAATGGATTTTTTTTCTGCTTCAGGTAAAATTTAATACTAATAGATATCAAAGTCCTTCATTTAAAAAAAGGCACACAATGTTATATAAATCAGCTTTTTCAAAATTGTACATTTTGAATTATAATATAAATATTTAAAAAATAAATATTAAAATTACGATCTTTCCAACGTCAGATGCTTACTTTTCATTATAGATGAATGCATTGTTTTTTTTTATCTCAACAGTCATTTTTCTAAAAAATAGACTAATGTCTCCTATAAAATTAGATTTAATATTATTTAACTACACCTTGGCCTCCTTTTCAGTTGTTTTTTTTTCATTGATAGTTTTATTATACAAACAACAGTACTCATTTTGCCCTTTTCCTATGGAAATTCCTTCAGGGGATTGCACACTTCGTTAGTGCATTAAGAATTTGCATGTACATATAATAGAATGATAATCCCTTTCACCCATTCTCGTCCATGGAAAATCATTATTTTCCCATCTATTTTTAATGTTATAATATGTCTGCTATTTTCGGTCCTGAATCAAGGTTATATAGATATAAGAAGATGTATGAGTGCCAATGAGACAACTCTCCATCCAAGTCAAAATTTATAAAAGTAAACCATTATAGGTCAAAGTACGGTCTTCAATACGGAGCCTTGGCTCACACCGACCAGTAAGCTATAAAGGGTCCCAAAAAATTACTAGTGTAAAACCATTCAAACGGGAAAACCAACGGTCTAATCTATATACAAAAACAAGAAACGAGAAACACTTATGAACCACATCAACAAACGACAACTGCTGAACATAAGATTCCTGACTTAGGACAGGTGCAAACAAATGCAGCGGGTTTAAACGTTTTAATGGTACCAACCTTCACCCTTTTTCTGAAGCAAAAGTGTAACATAACAACTATATAGATATAAGAAGATGTGGTATGAGTGCCAATGAGACAACTCTCCATTCAAGTCAAAATTTAAACCATTATAGGTCAAAGTACGGTCTTCAACACGGAGCCTTGGCTCACACCGAACAGTAAGCTATAAAGGGCCCCACAAATTACTAGTGTAAAACCATTCAAACGGGAAAACAAACGGTCTAATAACATATAAAACGAGAAACGAGAAACACTTATGAACCACATCAACAAACAACAACTACTGAACATCAGATTATACACATATAAAATTAGGAAGATGTGGTGTGATTGCCAATCACTACCAGATACAAAATGACGTAATAGTAAGCAACTATAAGTCACCGTACGGCCTTAACAATGAGCAAAAACCATGCATACCGCATAGTAAGCTATAAAAGGCCCCGACCTGAACAAAATGGTTTTGAAATATTGGTTTTGCATTGCCCTCATGGCGAGCTTGATCAAAAGCTTCCAATATATAATTTTCACTGATATTCATATCCAATTACCTAAGTAAGGCTCCATGAATTATCTGTCATCTCTTGTTATTATTTTTGAACTTCGAAGAAGTTTTACTAAATTACGTGTATCTTCTCGTAGATTACAAATAGAATAAGGTAGATATCAGGGTATTCCCCGAATTAACAGAATATGTAATAAATGTTCTTCCAATACTGTCGAAGATGAGGCTCATTTTCTATTTGATTGCAATAAATTTGAGGATGATAGAAATTGTATGTTAGCTAGTATTGCAAAATATAATTCTTATTTTAATCATATGAGCAGTCAAAACAAAATTATCTGGTTATTTAGTGTAGAAAATGTTGATTTACTTAAAATAATTATATGTAATTTTA
This sequence comes from Mytilus coruscus, assembly GCA_017311375.1. Classification (NCBI taxonomy): domain Eukaryota; kingdom Metazoa; phylum Mollusca; class Bivalvia; order Mytilida; family Mytilidae; genus Mytilus; species Mytilus coruscus. Next base: position 96,377,417 of record CM029598.1, read on the forward strand.
TATACAAACATCTTCCTTAGTGAAGATTAGTTAAAGGAAATCTATGTGTGTATATACATTTGTTTGGACATAGAAAATATATTCATCTGAATATCACAAACATACTAGCTGATTAAAAGAAAAGAGAATTAATTGTTAAGATATATTATTTATTCAAATGTTCTCTTATATCCTTGAGGCATCGTCCCTGGTATCGCTTGTTTGACTCGAATAAGAGTCTTTGTTGGAAATTCAAGTTGGTATTCTTGGTGTTCGAAATATAGATTTCCACAAGATTGTTTTAGAATTTTTGCCCTTACACTTTATTGATTTTAAAGAAGTAGATATCATGTCGGAGATTTAATCTTTGTTTAACGTCCAATCGATCGTATGACAGTTACTTGAGACCGTTGTTTGATAGACAAAAACTTCGCTGTTAAAGCTTTTTGGTACCGTAAGCATTTCCTTCTTAAGTTCGTATATGGGATTTTACATGAAAAATGATATAATCATACTTTACCAAAATGTAAGACCTTGAATGACATGGAGGCGAACTGTAGAAGCTAGTCAACACCAACAGACATGGGGCACTCTACAGTAAACTGCCAACGACCGACAAAAGTGGAAGATCTTTTTGCTGCCCTACGCGAAATAATGTCCAGGGCAGTAAGTAAGTTAGTTAGTTACCAAAATGTAGTTTATATATTGCGATATGTTCAAAAACAATATAAAAATGATAATCACTGAGGTAAAGATTTTGAAAAAAATGACACCTTTAGATGGATTATACGGAGAAAAAACATCACTGTGTGCACAGAATGTAAACTTAATGATAAAATTTTGAAATCAAGTATGAGAAGATAGCTCTTATAAAATGCTTTCAGAATTTAAAAAGATAAATGGGTTCACCTTACTATTTGTCCCGGCTTTTACATGAAATAGAAAATTTTCCTGTATAGTCATTTATAAATTATACAATTTATGAGTTACCAATATTAAATTAAGCAAAAACATTTTACATTTGTAACAAGAGGCTGTCAAAGTGACAGCAAACCGGGTTTCCTGCAGAGGTCGAATCCTGAACAGTTGAGCAAGTATGGACACAACATTTAAGCTTAAAACAGCTCTGAATTTGGATTGTGATTGAATATTTAAAATAGATTATTATCAAATTAATAATGAAAATGATATTTGCAAATCTGAACCCCCAAACAGGATCAAGTAACAATTAAACATTAACACACACAACAAAAATAAAATACCACATAACATGACTTAAAAAAAAATAACCATTTCAGTTCAAAGGGAAATAACTCAAACTTATTTCCATGAACCAGTAATGTAAACAGCAAAAATAGTTCTCTAAAATTAGAAATGATCTAACCACTAAAAAATAGTTCTCTAAAATTAGATATGATGTTATATCTATTTTCAATTTATAATCAAAATCTAAATACCACTTAGATTTAACATATCAAAGAACACCAAGAATTCAATATTTAAAAAAAAAAAAGTTGTATTTTGGACCCTTTGGACCAATTTGAAGACAGGCCTCAAAATAAAAAAAAAAAATCTAACAAGGGACCAATTGACAAGGAAATTAATTATTAATTTCTGTTCAAAGGAAATAACTCTAATTCATATAATAAAAATAAATTTTGCTATTGAAAGGTCTAAAACTCAACAACGAGAACAGCTAAAATCGTGAAAATTGAACTTGACCTTCATTTAGTCACGGGAAACAACATATCTAAATATGAAATGATTTCGTCAAAGCGTTTTCATGTTAATGAACGGACACTGTTTGGCAGCCGCCCGCCCGCCTGCCCGCCGTACATCCCCAAATCAATAACATATTTTTCTTTCGAAAATCCGGTTAAAAATATATGTTACTATAGGATAAAATCACATAAAAATTCCGTTATTAGCAAATAGAATTCCTGCATCGAAATTTGATGACTTTTTTTTAGAATTCAGACCTATTTTGTACTGATATTTTACAATCCAAGATGGCGGAAGACCACTCTATACTACATTAAAGTCAGACAAGAAGATCGCATAGATTATATTTTTTTGATAATTTGAATTCATTTAATCAGTTTACCAAAGAACATAGAAGACGTAGGGTATACGTTGATTATATAGAAACCATAAACAAACAAAAATCCAAACACAATAAGTCCTAAAAAGACATGCGCCCTAAGGTTGTTTACATCCACGTCATTTGGTCTCAGGTGGATAGTGTCTCTTTGCCAATCAGATCACATTTTTTTATTTTTTTATGTTTAATTTCCTTTCAGTGTTATTTTCCCAATTTGTGTCTCTATAAAATCCAAATCTTACATTTACAGAAATACATAGTAGACATAATTATAATATAAAAGGTGAAAGTGCCTGCACTGCAAAAGCGAAAATTCGTACCTCCAATTTGTCAAGAGAAGCAACATTTAAAATCTTGAAAAGGATTGGATCAATCATTTTAAAGTTATCGCACGAAATCAACACCAAGGATCATGTCCAAAGCAGTCGAAGATCACAACTCTAGATCGACAAACGTGAAAGTCGTCAATATCGAAATTAACCTACTTTGTCATGAGAATTAACAAATTAAACCTGCAAACCATTTGGGGAGAGGGTATAAACGGTTCAACACCGCTATTGCGTGATGTCTAATCACTTGCTTAAACTTATCAATGTATTTATAGCACTACCAAAGACGGATGTAACATGTGGAGCAGGATCTGCTAACCCTTCCGTAGCACCTGTGATCACCACGGGTTTATGGTGGGGTTCGTGTTGTTCGGTCTTTTTTGCCATGCCGTTGTCAGTTTCTCTTCGACTTATGAGTTTGGATTGTCTCCTTGGTAACTTCCGCCTCTTATTTTCACAATTAATTGTATGGAAACGACATAAAGTGTCATATCGTAATCAATGAAGGACTATATCTTCCTAACGGCAAAAGTGAAAATCGTTATTAAAGAACTTTGAAATTTTGTCATCATAACATATTAAAGTATACACACCCACTCTAGGGGTGGTTTTTTTTTTTATATTGTGACCACTTTGTCCGTTAATCCGTTTTTCCAACAAATATTTTCATAATACTTTTCTAAGAAGCTACTAAACAGGATGATTTCACATTTGGTCAGCAGCTTGACAATGATGATTTGTAACGTGTGGGCACTTTCCGGATGATTTGTAACGTGTGGGCATTTTCCGGATGATTTGTAACGTGTGGGTACTTTCCGGATGATTTGTAACGTGTGGGCACTTTTCGGATGATTTGTAACGTGTGGTCACTTTCCGGATGATTTGTAACGTGTGGGCACTTTTCGGATATGTCATGCATACATTCTTTTTGTCGATACATTGAATTTTTATCAATATGTTAAATGAACATAGAAATTTTCGTCAATAGTTTCTCCAATACTACCGAACCGAATTACTTCATATTTGGTCAGTAACTCAACAGTAATGAGTTGTAACATGTGTGCACTTTTCGGATATATCCTGTTTTCTGATACTTTGAATTACGTGTGGGGAGTATACTTAGCACGACAACGCGTACATTCTTGTTTGAAAAGCATATTGGTTGAACGGCTCTTTTCTTATTGTACGGAAACAGCTGGAGACGCAAGAAGACCGTGCTACCCCAAATTAATAAACCGATTTCCGTCGGAGAACCCAATCTAAAATAGATCAAAACCGAGAATTTTATGTTTTTTATATGGCAAGCCGTTTTACTGTTTATTCTAACGTCACGATATCTCATATAATATATCAGATATCTCATATAATATATCACATATCTTATATAATTTAGTTTTTATAAGATATCATATAAATTTTATAAGATATCTTATAAACTTTAATACTTTATAAGATATCTTATAAACTTTATAAGATATCTTGAAGTTAGAATAAAAGTAAAAAGGCTTGCCATAATAAATAGTAAGAAAGCCATATGATTAAGTTTAAAAAACCATAAGTATGAAAAATAACTTCGTTATTTTATTATTGAAGAACAATGAACGTCTTTTACCTGTGTCTAGTGTTTCTTTGATTACAAGTAGCAGTTGTATGCACATGACGGAAATGTTCACTTATTCTAGCACAGAACAGCAAATTTCATTTGGTGAACATGAAATATGCAAAGAGTCTCTGTACACGCGATTACTCACATTATCGAGCACCTGTTTCTACGCAAAGCATCCTGAACACGCACTGCTGTTGGTTTGTGACCATAATCAATATGATCTATTGCTTTCATTAATTCTTTAAACAAAAATATTATATGCCAGTTATACTTAGCCGAACATTCAACATGTATACATTTTCGATGCTTTTTCACCATATTAATTACATCCCGCCTCGAGACTCCTCGGTCGTCTGCTAAGTCATATTTGTTTCCTACAATGAATAAAGGAACATCGTGCATGTCTCGGCTATCCAGAATTTGTTCTCTTAAAGCTTTCATATAACTGAAGCTTTCCTCTGAAGTAATATCATAGACCAAGACATAAGCTGTAGCAATGCGAAGATTGAAACCCCGAAAATCCGACCATTCTTGCAAGGAATTAGACGGAAAGTACGGAATATATGGACAGTCCACTATTTTTAAATCGTACACGTGTTCGTTGATTATTACTGAAGGGAAATAAAAAGATTTATCATCTGAAGGTTCATAATCCTCTGTAAACGTATGGTGTACAAATTGTTTAACTATCGACGACTTTCCTACACCGGGTGCACCCAATATTACAATAGTCACTTTTTGATGGTCTGTATAACCGTTGGAGGTCATCCTTGTTTTTTCACCTACTCATAGATTATATATCTTGCCTTTTTATATAAGTGAATTCCGTTCAACAATTTTATCTCTGGAAGTGTATCCTGTTCAAACAAATTTATCTCTGGAAGTGTATCCTGCTTAAACAAATTTATCTCTGGAAGTGTATCCTGTTTAAACAAATGTATCTCTAGAAGTGTATCCTGTTTAAACAAATTTATCTTTGGAAGTGTATCCTGTTTAAACAAATTTGTCTCGGGAAATATATCCTGTTAAAACAAATTTATCTTTGGAAGTGGATCCTATTAAGTAAACATTACTTTGAAAGCGAATCATGATAATTAAACATTACTTTGAGAGCAAATCCTGTTAGCTTCATTTGTCTCTTAATGAGAGTCCTCTAACTGAAAAAATGTATTTTAACTTTATTCTCGTTGCAAGCATATTTCTAATTGTAAATATGGCTTAATTGTCAAAGTTTATACTTTTCAGCTCACCTCAATATGAAAATGAATCATATTGTTCGATGAGAAGCCGTCTTATGTTGTAAATCCTGTGTAAAACGCTCAACTAATAGACATTTACCTATAAATTTGAAACCTTCTCTGTAAACTGAAATGCCACGACGCAGGTCTATTCCATCGGATTAGAAAATTAATGACCATTGCAATATTGAAAGAAATCTCTACTGTAATAAACTGTTTTCTAAAATTCAATTATAAATGTTCTTGCGTATACAATTATTGATCGTTGGTATATTAGTCCCGATAGAACTCGTTGTTTTATGTTTTTGTTTTGTTAAATTGATGTTAATTTCAAAATTGAAATAGATTCCGTATAGTTTCCATATAGGTTTACATCCCCGTTGTATCAAATCAATTTTTTGGATGAGTGATAATTATCTAAATTGCAAGTGAGTTTCCTCCAACACACGAAAACTTCCGTAGAAATGATATTGACTGATGAATCGACTGTTGACCAATAATTCCTAGAAACTCATCTAAATAAAGCAAAGTTTTAAGTCTTGATGATGTTGACAACAAATTTTGTAGATATCCAAAGGCAAATTATATTGTCACAGGTGTGCGTTATTGTGATAAATAATAGAGATGTGTAAAATGACAATATTTATATGTAATTGCAAGTAATTTAAAGCAAACATTACAGATATTCCGTTTCATTTCCATGGTTCCATCGTATGTTTTAAAATCCGTAGGTCTACTTTAGTAAAACAAAACAATTGTAAATTATTCAAATTCTTAAATTATTCTCAATTTCTAAATGAAGTTATATTTCTTGCAGCAAAACAAATTCCAAATTATAATCCACAAGGTTCAGTAGAGGCTATATAGAAATGAAATTAGATCCATTTGCTTCTCGTTTGTAATTTTTTTGTTGACAATGCTTTTTGTTTTGTCAGGCAAGATACATTCAAATAAAGCATGTATCAACACTCTCGCCTGTAATTAACAAACAATCAACTCAATTCATACAATTCCTTCTCATATTTCGGCATCATACCATACATTGTAAGTCGACAATGAATACATTCTGCATCAAACATATCCTATTTAGATTAAACATTGTTCACACGAAGACAAATAACAAAACGTTGCAATGCACAATTGACAATGTTCGATGTCATCTTGAGGCGTCGACTTCGTGTTGTCTAATGGCTCCTTTTGATGTTTCTGATCGATTGTAAGAGACAGTTCTTACTACAATTGATTTTTCTCTTTGTTGATGAGGTTTTTCTATTCTTCTTATCGATGTTAGGATATCTAATCTAAAATTAAAACTTATTTACTGTGTCACTGTTTATATACATAGAGATCGAAAGCCGATAGGGAGCGACGAATTAACAATTTACCACCAGAGATTTTTTAATTGATCTTACAACTTAATAAATATTATTAGATGAGGGATATTTTTCTGTAATTTGTTTCATTTGGGAAATAGCACATGGCCAATAACTAGTCTTTGATCAATATTTCTTGAAACGATATAATGTTCGTCTGTCAATCACGGCACTGGCAGACGATAGATCGTGATTGTAAATGAATTTCCATAATGATCTTTAGTCAATCGATTCCCGGATCGATGCTGATAGGGAAAATTCCTCAACACAGACCATTCTAATTAAATTGCCAACTACTTTTCGTTTTTTCATCGGATTTCAATTTCTTCGCGACTAAATGTAGAATAGCTAGAATGTCAGAGATAACTGCACTTACGAATGAAAGTGGCATTTAAAAATATAGCATCTTTTCTCTCAATTCTTATGCATATATAAGTTTACACCTTTAGTGTTTGAATTCTATCTTGCGTTTAAAAAAAAAAACACATTTATAATTATATACATTTTGTAATTTAAATCCCCTCAGTATTTTTGTACTCTTAAGTCACTGATATGACATATACAACTAAAAGTGATAAGACATAGAATTTTTGACATCACCATCCTCATGATCAAAAGGTAGAATTAAACAGAAAGTATGTAATTTACAATGGCTACCTCAGATAATTAAGTTTAGACTCCTTTTTCCACTTTATCAACATGTACAACATGCAGTATTGATTTTAACTGTAATTCAAACCTTGAATCCGGGAACACATAGTGAATGCATGGAAATCATATACATAGTGAACGCATGGAAATCATATAAATGGTGAACGCTCGGAAATCATATACATGGTGAACGCTCGGAAATCATATACATGGTGAACGCTCGGAAATCATATACATGGTGAATACATGGTGAACGCATGGAAATCATATATAAATAAGAAGATGTGGAATGAGTGCCAATGAGACAACTATCCATCCAAGTCACAATGTGTAAAAAGTAAACAATTATAGGTCAAAGTACAGCCTTCAACACGGAGCCTTGGCTCACACCGAACAGCAAGCTATAAAGGGCCCCAAAAAGACTAGTGTAAAACAATTCAAACAGGAAAACCAACGGTCTAATCTATATAAAAAAACGAGAAACGAGAAACACTTATGAACCACACCAACAAACAACAACCACTGAACAACAGGCTCCGGACAGGTGCATAAAAATGCAGCGGGTTTAAACGTTTTAACAGGCGCCAACCTTCACCATGATCACCCTAACCTGAAACAGTGGTATAACATTACAACATAAAAAGACACACAATAAAATATGATATAGTTACATGGTGAACGCACGGAAATCATATACATGGTGAACGCACGGAAATCATATACATGTTGAACACATGGACATCATATATACATGGTGAACTGTATTGATCAAAGGTTTTTTTCCAACTTATGTTTGTGAAGCTGCTTAATTTTTGGACTTTCTCTATCTACGACGGGTTCTCTCTTTACATTAATTTTACAGAAAATAGTGATGCTTTTGTTGAATAGGTAGACAAGGAAGTATTAAGTATGCAAGTTGGTTTATATTTTTAGTCGGCGTGTATTTACTGAAAAACAAAATAATATGAGTTATACATTCAAGTTCTTGCAACCGACTACAACATACAGTATTCACAGACTAAATACAAAGATAGTATTTAAAATAAAAGTATGTAAGCAATATTATAAACGAAACCATTATTGAGAAATTCTTGACCAACCGAAGATTATTAAAACATTTTTCTTATAAATACGAATGATCTTATTCGCTATATCATAACTATACAGTTTTATCTTGTTTTGCAATACAGACATTTAACAGAAATGGAAGTTTCCTTTTGATCGACATTCGTTTATGTCATAGGTTTGACCAAGGATTAAGGTACTAAACTGTTTTATACCTCTTCGACAGACCAGAAGGGATATGAGTTGGGTGTATCTTTATGGGAAGTTTTAAGATAGGGTGTGTTAGCTAAACAACATAAAATTGAGAATGGAAATGGGGAATGTGTCAAAGAGACAACAACCCGACCAAAGAGCAGAAAACATCCGAAGGCCGCCAATGGGTCTTCAATACAGCGAGAAAATCCCGCACCCGGAGGCGTGCTTCAGCTGGCCCCTAAACAAAAATATGTACTAGTTCAGTAATAATGGACGTCATACCAAACTCCGAAATATATAAAAGAAACTAAAATTAAAAATCATACAAGACTAACAAAGGCCAGAGGCTCCTGACTTGGGACAGGCGCAAAAATGCGGCGGGGTTTAACATGTTTTTGAGATCTCAACCTCCCCTATACCTCTAGCCAATGTAGAAAAAACAAACACACAGCAATACGCACAGTAAAACTCAGTTTAAAAGAAGCCCGAGTCCGATGTCAGAATAGGTAACAAAGGAAACTAAACAAAATGACAATGATACATAAATTAACAAAGGACTACTAGCAGTTACTGACATGCCAGCTCCAGACCTCAATTAAACTGATTGAAAGATTATGTCTTCATCATATGAATATCAAGCACAATCCCTCCCGTTAGGGGTTTAGTATCATACCATCATAAAATATATGAGAAGAACATAACCGGTATCATGCCAACAACTTGTTTTAGAATAAATGTGTTTATTTCCGATGCAAAGACCCATATAAGTGAATCAATATTAAAGCCAAAATATGCCATCTTTAATGACCTGACAACAGTATCGTAACTATATCCCTTCTTAAACGTTTATTCTACGAAAAATTAATGCGAGTATAAATTTCAAACATGAAGCAGATAAACTGAACTCTGGTACTTAAACAATGTGGACAACTACTTGAATTATTAGAGACGTATTTTTGATATTTTCAGTATGTAAAATTCGTATTGTTATGGTTGTTACTTACAACAAGAAAAAGATAGCATTGAAAAGTTCAAAGGAGATGGGCCCGTTTTGTTACCAACAAATACAGAAATACCTCAAGCGTTGGTACTAGTAACACATTGAATGGCGCAGCCTCTCTGACAGGAGAAAAGATTCACGATTGGTAATGATGTATTCAATATAACACGAAAAGAATGCAATACCTAAGAACAATAGATTAATTCCACAAATAAGACAAATATGACATTCGAATTCGAACAGTTTCCAAATTTCGTCTTGCAAAACACAGTATAGAAAAGAATCTTTTTTCCCGAGAACTATAACCGACTGGAACAAACTACCTGATAAAATCATAAGTTGCACATCAGTAGACTCTTTCAAATCCTCAATCTCAGAACAACAATATTAAACTCAGCTATTTACATCAAACTGTAATTTTCATTGTTTTCTCTATTTCTAATTTGTATATATATATCAATCTATGTCTTGTTGTAAGTTATCCTCCTGTGACATAATTTTAAATTTGTTGAAGGCGGTCACTAGGTAGAAGAAGAAGTAGAAATTGTACAGTACTACATACACATGTGCATACAAATTTGGAAACTTAACCGTTTATTTAATAATGAAAGAAAAAAATCAAACTGTAATAACAAATTGAAAACCTATAGAACATTTAAATTTAATTTTGAATGTGAACATTATCTGATGATTGTAAAATAGGGAACAACAACGGTTATTGTCTAAATTTCGTATAAGTGACCATTCATTAGAAATTGAAACAGGTAGATACAATGGAGTAGAGGCAAACAAACGTATTTGTAAGTTATGCCACAATGCTTTAGAGGATGAATTACACTTCCTTTTAAAATGTCCATCTTATGATGGGAAGCGTTACCATTACTTAAATAAAATTAAATCCAAACATAAAAATTTTAATACTATTAATGATGAAAAAAATTCATCTGGTTAATGATGAATGAGGATAGGTATGTCATTGAGATCCTTCAGCAGCTGCTTACAGAACTATCTAAAACAAAACAAGAAGTGATAGGTAATATTTAAAGATAATAATAATAATAATATTCATAACACATGGATTCATGACTAATTTGGTCTAAGTTGCAGTATTACTTAAACATTTTGTCAATTTTATCGAGGATTTGTATATTCCTTGATTTTATCATTTACATTAATTATATTCAAGTTATTTTTTCTACATTCAATTTGTATTAAACCTTATTTTATTACAATCATGCTAATCATTAATAACTAATTATTTTGTTATTTTATTAAGTTCAAATATTATATTGTATTGTATATTGTTTTATAATTACGATAATTATTCTGCTCAGTAATGGGCGCCGTGATTGGCACAATAAAATATCTTGTATCTTGTATCATGTACTTCGGCTTTACAATGATATTAAGGGACTGGAAAGTTGGAACAATTATGCTTTCTATTATTTTTGTTAAATTTGACTATAACATTTTGTAGGTCTATCTTCCATCATAATCATAAAATGCTTGTTTTGGGTATCTCGGTTCTGGCTCGGGATTAGCAGTATGAATATAGCAATTAATTATAAGGGAAGTAACTCAATAGGTTAAAGAGAAAATGCAGAATTTTTTGAAGAAGTTTCCGACGCAACGAACGAAAAGAGTGACAAGAATTTTGACACGAACAGCTTACACAAAAGAAACCAAGTTAAATGATAATGAATTTGAATACACGGTTCCATTCTCAAGTGCCCGTTTAGGTTACTTTACACAGCCACAACCTAAGTTGGGAAATTTTCTTAAACAAGACCAAACTTTGATAAAAATTCTTAAGAAGAATATACCAAAACAGGTACTAGTACTTATTTTAGCTCTGTTAAAGGGGCCAGTTTAGTTCGCATCTGATGTCATCTGACTTTTATACTTTAAACAGTTAAATAAAATCTCAGAACTGCTGAAACCACTAGCACTGGGCCAAATTATTGCTACCTAAAATAAATTTCAACAGGTCAAGTTTACCTACCATGAAATTTTAGTGAAATCGGACAAACCAATTTTGAGTGATTGCCCCTAGACATTTAAGAAAATTTCATAGATTTTTGCAGAAACTATAATCATTATGATATATAGGAAGAAACTGTTATTAGCAAATATGTCATGCACAATTCGATCTACAAATAAGTTAACGTTGCAGAGATTGTCATCTAACCCATGATAGGAGTTAGTGCCCTTGATAGCTGATATTTACCCAGTTTTGCATTTGTGCAGAAACCATAATGGATAGAGAGAAATTGTAAATAGCAAGATGTTTTTTAGCACAAGAAGAACTACAAATAAGTCAACATGTCTTAAATTGTCAACTGACATCTTTATTGAGTTATGGCCCTGAATGACAATTTTTTACATATTACAGAAACTAAAATAGATAGAGAGCAACATTAAATTGCAAAATATGACTTTAAACATGGTCTAAATCATCGATTGAGAAGTTATAGCCATTGAAAGATGATTTTTACCCATTTTTAAAAATTTTTGGGTAAAGATTGCATGAAAACCCAAGGTACTCCTTGATATCTTTATCTTCCAAGGTTGACAATACATCAGTGATTTTGCTAGCGCTCGTCATTTTCATCATTTACAATAAGGTTTTCAAAATGACAAAAGTTTTTCAAATCAATTTCATCACTTAAATTTGAAAAGTGTAAAAATATTTTCGCATGAAAATACTATAATTCTACCTGTCTTCATGTTTTTGACAAGTTTATGACTATCATCTAATTAACGTTTACAGCAGGTGTTATAAGTTGTGAATACAGGTAATCCGCTTATCGCCATCGGATGGGTCACTAATCAGTTTATTAATAAACCTCATGAATTATTGACCATCATAACTATTTTTCCCAGTAAAATCCCCCAGTCGTCATTTCAATTTCCATATTTCTCAAACGACCACATTTTGCAGTTTGTTAATCATAGTTTCGTCATTTGAACAAAGTGTTTTCCTCACCTGTAGACAGTTCACATTTTAATTTCAATATTTCACAAACAATCACAATTTGCAGTTCGTTTGTCATAGTTTCAACATATGAACAAGTTTTCGTAATATTTTATATAACTTTTTATCAAAAACTTTCAACAATTTCGATTAAAGAGAAAGAACTTTATTCAAAACGTTCAGAAATATTTCCTTGAGTCAAACAGGTGTGCTTCCTTTACTATGTACTGCGCATGCGTGAAAGTATTCTAATAAATTAGACATTAAAACATAAAATAGGAAATCATTTAGTATAAAAATAAACGGAGACAAATATATTTCTTACTACATTGTCATGATTGTAAGCAACTTGATTTAGAAATATGATAATTTCCTGCCTTTTGTTAAAAACTAACCAATCCATATATGAATCAGGATTCATTCATTTCAAATTGGTCCACATTAAGGTCCAAAGATTCCAAAATTAAAGTTTTTTTTTGTTTGATTTCAATAAAAATTGAATTCTTGGTGTTCTTTGCTGGATCTAAAAGTGTATTTAGATTTTAGATTTTTGGGCCCAGTTTTCAAGTTGGTCTAAATTGGGATCCAAAATTAAACTTTGTTTGATTTCAACAAAAAATGGATATGGGCAATAATTTGGTATTGGGACCGTTTCCGATAACGATAGAAAAGTGATAAAATATTGTATTTTGTTGAGAGAAGTTGTTGCTCTGCAATCAAATGCTATTATTTCTATTAAAATATAGGTGCTTTCTAATCTCCCCTAGAGCGAATTTGAAATAAACAAATGTTTAAGATTATTCGGCCACTTTTGTATGTCGTTTCTTACCGTTATTTTCGCTTCCGAAGTGCGTAACGCTGCCCGATTTAAAAATAATCGTCGCCTGCAAAATCATAACTTTTTGCTTCAAATAATAAAGAACATCGATCAAAAAGAAAAGTCAGAAAAAAAATTCCGAGAACTGTAACTATTTTTGTACCAGGTGGAAGAAAAGTAGCGTTACTTTGGTTTCCGATTTCGTAACGCAAATTTTAGATGGTGTAGTCTGCTTTATTGTACTTGAATTATTCATTACAATATGCAAATATGAACTCTCGCGAGATGTTCAAACAGGTAAATCAGTGATTATTTACATTCTAGTTTTGTTCTTCGTAATAATTAAGTTAGAAAATGACGTTATCGATATGCGTTACATTTCACACAAAACAGAAGTCAAGTTATATTCTTTTTTTTATTAAAATTGTTTTTGTCGTTCAGTCCAAATCATTTTCGGTCATACGTGAAACATGTGGCTAACATGTGATTAAGCGCTTACGGTCGGGTATATGAAATATCAGGTCTAAACATCGTTTTTGTTTCCAACGGGATAGTAGCAAGCATATTCTGTAGACTGTTTTCATATTGTTTAAAAAAGGAAAATACAATTTTCAAAGAGATCACGCCGGGGGTCTATTATTTTTCCTACGTGCATAATGTTACATACGATCTTGAGTGAAAATAAATGCCCAATGACTTGACAAATTCGATTTCTTATTCGAGGGACGTTACAACACACTTTGTTTCCGGATAACGATGAAAAGGGTCCTTGGAAAATTCAACCAACATTACGTCTCTTATCATTCTGCCAATGCTCGTTGAATTGATTTTGCTTTAGCAGTAAATTGTACTTGATATTTTAGGTAAATAAAGATAATTTGAAAAAAATATATGTTGATATACTGTTACACTTGGAATGTACAGAGTTGGTATCTTTGTCACAATTTTTTTTTAAAAATTTTAATCATATTCTGCAAACACTTTTCAAAAATGCAATAATATTGTCAAAGGGGAAGTAAACTTTTACCATGCATGATTTGAAAGGAAGTACTTTATCGATTTTAGCCCACTAAAGCAGGTTAACATGTGGAAACCATGTAGATGGTGTACAGGTCACAAATATCACATGATGCCTATTATAAGATTTTAATTTCAAGTTAAAAGTTTTTTACTTTACTGGATTAATAGGAATTTGACATTGGAATTAATTGTATAAAACTGGAATTTCAAAACCATTAAATACATTTTTTTGGCTAAAACATCAAGATACAACGATTATGGTATCCTGTATCAATAAAGAAAACGTGGAAATTTCTGAATAAATTGCACTAATTTTTTTCAAAACAAACACATATTTAGGAGTTTTAACCAGAGATGCAAATCTAAATGCATAAGTATGACATTAGTAATTCAATACACGGAAACCGCCAATGTTGTATCCAGTTCAGTTGTATGCGTCACAATTTCATAGCTTTTCAAAAGTGTTATTTCCCTTCAGCTAAGTAGTGCCGGTTCACTGCCTGCATGGCCAATATATCAAAACACTTTTCTTTTCAACTTAAAAGCAACATTTTGCTTTGAAAATATGTTCACCTATATCAAATTTGCCATAAAACATTGCATGAAATAACATGTCACTTTAATGTTGACATGTAAAATAAGCTTTTTACAGTTGCCCTTGCTTAAAGGAACTAGGGTTCTGTTTAATCTTAGGACTTGTGACTTTGAAGATCGGTCATAATTTGTATTGAATGATAAGAACGGGAAAACCAATGGTCTAATCTATATAAAAAACAAGAAACACTTATGAACCACATCAACAAACGACAACTACTGAACATCAGATTCCTGACTTAGGACAGGTGCAAACAATTGCAGCGGGTTTAAACGTTTTAATGGTACCAAACCTTCACCCTTATCCGAAACAATAGTGTAACATCACAACATAGAAAGACACACTATAAAACATCAATTGAAATGGCTTAACTCAGTCAAAAGACATATTAACACCAGTGAACATACACTGAACAAATTAATTTGATCTATGATACAATATTTAAGTACACTTAATAATAATATTCGACACCTCAAACAAAGATAAAGGTTACAACAATTCTAAAGTATGTATGTCTCTTTATTTTTTTTTCATTGATTTTCTTTTATGACCACCTATATAATTTGCAATTTGGTATGCAGCTACAGCATGTTTGGTTGTTGCAGTTGGGTCCCTTTCAGACTCTGTTATATAATTAGGTGGGGCTTTACTTTCAACACATATCTTCTACCTCATTTTTCAATATGAAATTTATTGTATCTAGCATATTATTTATACACAAACTGTTGTAATAAAGTATTTAAAGTTTTTCTCTCTTGTCCATACTAAGATTTGAACCTACATCTATCAAGCTGTAGAGTGCACACCACCTTAATACTACAGTCCTTTAAGATGTGAAAAAATAGTTATATCAAAGTTTTCATTTCTAATTATTTGTTGTTTACTACTTTTGTCATCTATGATACATGCACCTTGTATATACGCCTAACCATGATAACACATGCAAATTTATTAAATGGTTGATGTATATAATCAAGTTTTGTAGTCAATAACTATTCAAGTGTTATTGTATTTGTATCTTTGAATTTTGTTTCATCTTCAGATCAAAGTTCAGTTTTGTTGTATATCATAGATAATAAGCTATGCCACCAGCCATTATCATTATTGTTGAGTACACATTACAGGTCACAAAATTTAAAAATCCATGGCTGTGGTTTCAATTTTACAAAAAGCAAGGGACAGGGTGGACGTTACAAGATACTACTTATACTGTGGATAAAATGGACATCACTCACATATTGGATGTTCCAAACATTAATATGTTTGTTGGATCATGCTTTTTGTTTTGTGTTCAATAAAATTTAGATATTTAAAATGTCCTGCATCTTTCCAATTGAATCAAAAGTGAGAGCTGAGAAAGTGCCTCCCAACACCCCCATACATTCACTTCTGGAACAGCCCTTTATAGAAAAGTACATTATATAAGATAAGTAGCTCTAGCTAGATTTCCAAGTTTTTACAGTGCTTGAATTTTCTGGTTAGTGATGCATAAGCACAAAATGTAAACCATGCAATTGAGTTACAGAGCTAGCTAGCTAGCACACTGCATTGGGTTTCTAAGGGTTAGTAGGTACATGTGCTACATATAAAAGTGTATAAGAATAATAACAAAAAGCAAGAGAAAATACATTGGTAGTCAAAATCAGTAGATGCAAGTCGGCGCCCAAAAATAGTTTATTATAGTGACATCATAAAGTGCCCTTGTTTCTATATTCTCATAGTTTTTATTGTCTATCATGTCTATTGGAAAAAAATTATCAAAAACAGTCCTAAATTTAAAAACCAAAGTTATAAGTAACATTATGAAGAAAAAGTTTACTGTTCAGATTATTTTAAGCTGATTTTCCAATAAAATAAAACTAAAATAATGCTTTCGGTTTCTTATGGTTTCCTGTCACGTTTAAAAAAAACCTTAATTTAACATTGAAAATAGATTTTAAATATTAACATGAAGCAAGTAACGCTAGTAATGGTGTTCATTTATGTCTTTTGAAATAAATTGTGCAAAATCAAGAAAATAAAGTTTTGTTTCCTGTTTGGTTTCCTGTCACGAAAACGGTGAATCAAAATGGATTAATTTTTTCTAGAAAAACCCACTTCTTCTATTAATACCATTCTCACACCAACACAACCAAAAGAATAAAAGTTAAAGTTTTAGAACTTAAAAAAAAAGATACAAAAAGAAACCAAAGGCCGAATACCAAATTATTGCCCATATATGGGGTTCTTTGATATGCTGAATCTAACCTTGTATTTAGGGCCTTTATTGTAGTTATGTTTTGACATTTGGGAAAAGCTCACCAAAGTATCATCATATATTATCTCCATACAGGAATTCCTCTGGAAACTTTGTTATAAACAATGCTTTTATCATGTTAATATTTGTTCCTGTTGGAAGAAATAATCTGTACCTTTTATTCTGTTGGTAGCAAATACTGTTATAATATGATCCATTTGGAACTAATATTATAAAAAACTCCTATTCCATTAGAGAGCATAGTTTAAATATATTTGTGCTTTATAAATGTCAAATTCAAATACAGTCTTCTATGTATCTTTTTTGTTCTTCATTATTAGATCCATACATAAGAGAAATAAGATACACTATTCACATTTCAGACTGATAACTTTCATAATTATATGACAAACAAATGAAGATAAAAGTAAACCAGGCCAAAAATAAAATATTGTTTGTTTCCCCTCCCACTACTGACCCGGTAAAATCACCGTGACCTGAAAAATTTTATTGGCCGTTCGTGTCCAATATTTTTTTTTTGCTATTATGGTTTTTGGTGATACCTTTCCGATGCTGTAATCCACGAGCGTTTTAATTCAAAGCATTTTTGCATGGAAGCGTCTAAATGATTCGGCATGGATTTTTCTAGCATTCCACCATTCCACAGGATCTGGTATTCGGACCCATTCCCAATGACAAAACCCTACATTTTCCCCAATTTTGGTAGCAAAATTCCCAAACGATCTCAAAAGTCATTTTCATCTTTAATACTCATGACAGCGATGTTTATTTTGTTCAACCGCTAGCTTTATACCGAAAAAAGGCTAACAAGTAATGTGTAAATCCGAGTAAAAACATATCTGATTGACAAAAACAACATCGATAACAATGAATCTACAAGAATTATATAACTTTATATGTAGTATTGATGTGTGCATGAAATGTAGTACTCATAGTAACATCACCCTAAACACTAACTTTATATTGGATCCTAGTAGCTTTATATGTGCCTGCGGTTGCAAGTGTAAATGCACTGATGCTTGCTACACTATAGAATACATAACGAGGAAGCTTTGCTTTGCTCTACACGGACTACGAACTCGTAAAATCAAAAACCTTCCGCCAAGCAAGCGTAAGGGTCTCTGACGGTAACCAACACTCATCCCACGAGGCGTACCTAGTATGTCTTTTTAGGTATATATATATAAACATTTTATTCGTCATTGTGCGAAGTGCTCCTTTGAAGGAGGGATATTCTTAACCAGAACAGAACAGAATGGCTGCTAGAAACCGGAAATGTAGACAATTACAATACCGGATCAGATTCCGGGAACGGATAAGACTAATTCCGGATTTGGCGATCAACTACAATAAAATAAATTAAAAAAAAATCCAAGCAGGTCACAAAATACAGCTATGAAATATAAACACTAGAATTGAAAACCAAAAGATATATGAAAAGAAAGAAGAAAAAGGAAATATTTTATACAGTAACTCAAAATTATTTTTAGTTCATAAATTTCATGTCAAAATCCAATAAAAATATCGTTAGTAAGAAAATTTTGAAGATGAGCCCCAAACTTTATTTAGAATTAAGAAAAAAACATGGTTTAGAAAATATTGAATAATATATATATATAAATCTGTGATAGAAAATATGCCTTGTCATTAGATAAAAATTCTCTGAAACTGAACAATGCAATCCAATTAATCTGCAGCAAAACAATTCATTAATTAAAAAAAAAAACAAAAAAACTGAAGCATCTTTCAACCCTTTTATGCCCCACCTACGATAGTAGTAGGGGCAGTATGTTTTCTGGTCTGTGTGTCTGTTCGTCCGTCCGTCTATCCCGCTTCAGATTATAGTTTTTGGTCAAGGTAGTTTATGATGAAGTTGAAGTCCAATCAACTTGAAACTTAGTACACATGTTCCCTATGATATGATCTTTCTAACTTTAATGCCAAATTAGACTTTGACCCCAATTTCACGGTTCACTGAACATAGAAAGGGCGTTTGTCCCCCTTCAGGTTAAAGTTTTTGGTCAGGGTAGTTTTTGATGAAGTTGAAGTCCAATCAACTTGAAACTTAGTACACATGTTCCCTATGATATGATCTTTCTAATGCCAAATTCGAATTTTGACCCCAATTTCACGGTCCACTGAACATAGAAAATGATAGTCAAGTGGGGCATCCATTTACAATGGACACATTCTTGTTTTTGATTTTGGATTTCAGTTAAAATGTTTGAAAGTGCATTTGGATATACAGTTTGTATCAACTTTAGTAACTTATCTTAATTATTGTGTGACCTTTCTGTTACATGTGACCTTACCCTGAGGATGTCTGTTAGTAGTTATTTGTGAGTTTATCAAGTTACAAACTTATTTTCATTTACCTGTGTTTAAAGTTATTGCAAATGGCTGATATTTTGTTCGAGCATATTGTTTTCTTAAATTGTTTAACATTTCATATCGATATAACATGTTACTTTTATTATTCTTCCTTAGTTTATTTATTTTGAATTTACATTGTATCATAGGTCAAATTTATTTGTTCAGTGTATATTCAATGGTGTTAATATGTCCTTTGATTGAGTTAAGCTATTTCAGTTGATATTTTATAGTGTGTCTTTCTATGTTGTGATGTTACACTATTGTTTCAGAAAAAGGGTGAAGGTTTGGTACCATTAAACGTTTAAACCCGCTGCATTTGTTTGCACCTGTCCTAAGTCAGGAATCTGATGTTCAGTAGTTGTCGTTTGTTGATGTGGTTCATAAGTGTTTCTCGCTTCTCGCTTTTATATAGATTAGACCGTTGGTTTTCCCGCTTGAATGGTTTTACACTAGTAATTTTGGGGCCCTTTATAGCTTACTGTTCGTGTGAGCCTAGGCTCCGTGTTGAAGACCGTACTTTGACCTATAATGGTTTACTTTTATAAATTTTGACTCGGATGGAGAGTTGTCTCATTGGCACTCATACCACATCTTCTTATATCTATTTGTGACCAATAAATACTGTATTCTGCTGTGTTGTCTATCCTATCGTGCCTATGCATGCTTAGACCATTTAATCTGCCATTTATTAGGAAGCAAGGTAAAAAAGGAACTGATAAGAACAAAAGCCATTGCAAATCAATATTATGTTTGATAAACCAGAATTTGACTTTTGAATTAAAGATATGCCTGTCGATGAAATTAAGACTGTAATATTCTGAATACAGAAATTGTTGAAAATAGTTATGCTATTACACATTTAATAATTTTTCAGTACTACCAAACAGTTGAAGATGATCTATATAGATTTAGTGAGAGGATTTCATCAGAAATTGATGACCTGGGTTTTCAATGTGAAAAAAAGAAACCGTATGTACAGACATTTGATGCATGGGGTAACAGAATAGATGAACTGGTTACCTGTGAAGCATGGAAGAAAATGCACACTATTTCAGCAGAAGAAGGTCTTATTTCTTTAGGATATGATAACCCAAAAGAAGAATGGAGGTTAGATATTATGAATTTATTAAACATTTTTGTGATGTCAATTCTGATGCCATTATTCATGTGGAATTAGAAGTATTGTGTATAAAATTTTGCCTCCATCAGTTAATGATTTGATGCTTGCAAATACAAACAATAAAATATACTGAGGTGTAGCCAGTAAACTTAAAATCAGCAACAAACATGACAAAGCCAATCATGAAAATCTAGAATACATACTATCAAATTTCAAAGTTTCGTCATCCCTTATTTTATAATTATTTAGATTTAACATTATATATATATATACATGAAACAATAGAGTAACACTGAAGATTACTTTTAGACAACTATAATAGCAGTGTTCTCCCCAGGATTTTTGGATAGCACCAGGGTAACGCGTGTGGACAGCTTGGTGAAATGATTCATACAATCAGTCGTGTCGCATCGCTTAGCTATTTTTCTAGTTACTGCAGTTCTCTTGTTTTGTTTTAATATTGTGGTACTGTGTTATGTAGTCATTGAGTCAGAAAATTATTGGTAAAAATGAAGTAAATCAATTAACAGTTTGTACACTTTAATATTTTTTTAAAATAAATAAAACAGGATTCTTAAAGTAATTAAATCTTTTATAAAATCCATGATCAATAAAAATAAGATATCATTCAAAGGAGACTAAAATGTTTAATTTAAAAACTTTCTAGTTTCTAAAAGAAAGTTGTTGTATGTGAAATGATTCTTGTCATAAGGAGATATGAAATTAACAAGCACAAGTATTGTTTTATTATTTGAACCAGGTTCTATCTTAAATTTTAATAAAAAGAAGTTTTTCATAAATTTTAAAACATTTTGCCATAGATTCCATGTAAATATTAACCTTTCTTGTCTTTGGTGATAATCAAACATAGATACAGACTTAATACTGCACTGAAATCTAAATCTTTATTTGTCATGATCCATTTAAAAAGAATTCCTAAATCTATAAATTTATTTTAGGTCTATAGATCTACAAGTAACCATATTCAATGTCAACAACTTTCAACAATTTCAATTAAAGAGAAAGAACTTTATTCAAAACGTTCAGAAATATTTCCACGAGTCAAACAGGTGTGCTTCCTTTACTATGTACTGCGCATGCGTGAAAGTATTCTTATAAATTAGATATTAAAACATAAAATACGAAATCATTTAGTATAAAAATAAACGAAGGAGACAAATATATTTCTTACTAAGCAACTTGATTTAGAAATATGATAATTTCCTGCCTTTGTTAAAAACAAACCAATCCGTATATGAATCCAGATTCATTTATTTCAAATTCATTTAAATTGGTCCACATTAAGGTCCAAAGATTCCAAAATTAAAGTTTTTGTTTGTTTGATTTCAATAGAAATTGAATTCTTGGTGTTCTTTGATATGCTGAATCCAAAAGTGTATTTAGATTTTAGATTTTTGGGCCCAGTTTTCAAGTTGGTCTAAATTGGGATCCAAAATTAAAGTTTGTTTGATTTCAACAAAAAATGGATATATGGGGTTCTTTGATATGCTGAACATGCTGAATCTAACCTTGTATTTAGATTTTGGGCCTTTTATTGTATATGTTTTGACATTTGGGAAAAGCTCACCAGTGTCATTGTATATTATCTCCATACAGGAATTCCTCTGGAAACTTTGTTATAAACAATGCTTTTATCATGTTAATATTTGTTCCTGTTGGAAGAAATGATTTATACCCTTTATTCTGTTGGTAGCAAATACTGTTATAATATGATCCATTTGGAACTAATATTATAAAAAAAAACTCCTATTCCATTAGAGCATAGTTTAAATATATTTGTACTATATGTCAAATTCAAATACAGTCTCCTATGTACCTTTTTTGTTCTTCATTATTAGATCCATACATAAGAGAAATAAGACACAATTCACATTTCAAACTGATAAATTTCATAATTATATGACAAACAAATGAAGATAAAAGTAAACCATTTGTTTACTGATTCATTAAACATTCTCAATATAAACATTGCTTCTACATGTTTGTGTTCACGAAAGTTGAAATAAACATATGATAGATATTGGACATGATCTATACCATTTCACTTATGTTATTATGCAAGGATTTTTCATGCCCCACCTATGATAGTAGTAAGGGCATTATGTTTTCTGGTCTGTGCGTTCGTTCGTCCGTTCAGCCGTCTTTCCGTTCGTCTGTCCCACTTCAGGTTAAAGTTTTTAGTCAAGGTAGTTTTTGATGAGGTTGAAGTCATATCAACTTGACTTAGTACACATGTTCCCTATGATATGATCTTTCTAATTTTAATGCCAAATTAGAGTTTTGACCCCAATTTCACGGTCCACTGAACATAGAAAAGGCGTCTGTCCCACTTCAGGTTAAAGTTTTTTGTCAAGGTAGTTTTTGATGAAGTTGAAGTCCAATCAACTTGAAACTTACATGTAGTACACATGTTCCCTATGATATGATCTTTCTAATTTTAATGCCAAATTAGAGTTTTTACCCTTATTTCACGGTCCACTGAACATAGAAAATGATAGTGCGAGTGGGGCATCCGTGTACAATGGACACATTCTTGTTTTTATACGACCGCATTTTTTGCGGTCGTATATTGGTATGGCGTTGGCGTTGTCGTCGCCGTCGTCCGAAGACGCATTGGTTTTTGCACAATAACTTTAGTTTAAGTGAATGGATCTCTATGAAATTTTACGATAAGGTTCAATACCACAAAAGGAAGGTTGGGATTGATTTTGGGGGTTATGGTACCAACAGTTAAGGAATTAGGGGCCAAAAAAGGGCCCAAATAAGCATTTTTCTAGTTTCCAGACAATAACTTGTGGAATGGTATATGAATCTCTCTGAAATTATACCACAAGTTTCCATACCACAAAGGGATGGTTAGGATTGACTTTGGTGGGTTATGGCTCAAACCGTTTAGGAATTAGGGGCAAAAAAGGGGGAAAAAACAAGGGTTTCCTGGTTAATGGACAATTTAAAAGCAGTATAAGGGAGGTAATCCAAATACATTTAAAGTATTAAAAAAAAAAAATTGGATCACCTCCCTTACATTGCTTTTAAATTATGTATAAAGATGTTGTATTGTCTTGAGGTGATTAGCTGTCAATTAATTTTTAGAAGTTACCACTAAAGGAATATTAATTTTAGCCATGATTATGTATGTAATTATTTATGATGTATAAAAATTGGTAATTATGGTTGCAAACTCCATTGGAAATTTGAATTGAGATTATGACCATATCTTGAGGGTAAGAATTATTTTTTTGGAAAAGGGGAGGTGAAAAAATTGGGGGTAAAAAGAAATTGTCGGGGGCAACTTTTCTCATTTCAGATTTCAGAAATTAAAAAGAAAATTTCTTCAAATAATTTTTTTGCAAAATAAAGGGGTTAATACGCAACAGCATGGTGTATTGCAGAAAAGCAAAAAATTGAATATAAATTCAAATCATATAACCAATTCTAAGTTCTTTGACTACAATTATTCTGTGTCAGAAACCTTTTATGTGTCAAATATTTAATTACAATCCAAATTCAGACCTGTATCAAGCGCGAATATTGTGTCCATTTTTGCCCCAACTGTTCAGGGTTGGACCTCTGCGGTCGTATCCAGCTGCGCTCAGCGAAGCATTTTATTAATTTTGGATTTCAGTTAAAATGTTTGAAAGTGCATTTGGATATATATACATTTTGTATCAACTTTAGTAACTTATCTTAATTATTGTGTGACCTTTCTGTTACATGTGACCTTACCCTGAGGATGTCTGTTAGTAGTTATTTGTGACCAATAAATACTGTATTCTGCTGTGTTGTCTATCCTATCGTGTCTATGCATGCTTAGACCATTTAATCTGCCATTTATTAGGAAGCAAGGTGAAAAAAGGAACTGATAAGAACGAAAGCCATTGCAAATCAATATTAGGTTTGATAAACCAGAATTTGACTTTTGAATCAAAGATATGCCTGTCTATGAAAATACCATTGTAATATTCTGGATACAGAAATTGCTGAAAATAGTTATGCTATTACACATTTAATAATTTTTTAGTACTACCAAACAGTTGAAGATGATCTATACAGATTTAGTGAGAGGATTTCATCAGAAATTGATGACCTGGGTTTTCAATGTGAAAAAGAGAAACCGTATGTACAGACGTTTGATGCATGGGGTAACAGAATAGATGAACTGGTTACCTGTGAAGCATGGAAGAAAATGCACACTATTTCAGCAGAAGAAGGTCTTATTTCTTTAGGATATGATAACCCAAAAGAAGAATGGAGGTAAGATATGAATTTATTAAACATTTTTGTGGTGTCAATTCTGATGCCATTATTCATTTTGTTCATTAACAGTTGCATTAGAATGGAATTAGAAGTATTGTGTCTAAAATTTTGCCTCCAACAGTTAATGATTTGATGGTTGCAAATACAAATAATGATATACTGAGGTGTAGCCAGTAAACTTAAAATCAGCAACAAACTTGACAAAGCCAATCATGAAAATTTAGAATACATACTATCAAATTTTAAAGTTATAATTATTTAAATTTAACATTATATATATATACATGAAACAATAGAGTAACACTGAATAGATATAAGAAGATGTGGTATGAGTGCCAATGAGACAACTCTCCATCCAAGTCAAAATTTATAAATGTAAACCATTATAGGTCAAAGTACGGTCTTCAACACGGAGCCTAGGCTCACACCGAACAGTAAGCTATAAAGGGCCCCAAAAATTACTAGTGTAAAACCATTCAAACGGGAAAACCAACGGTCTAATCTATATAAAACGAGAAACGAGAAACACTTATGAACCACATCAACAAACGACAACTACTGAACATCAGATTCCTGACTTAGGACAGGTGCAAACAAATGCAGCGGGTTTAAACGTTTAATGGTACCAAACCTTCACCCTTTTTCTGAAACAATAGTGTAACATCACAACATAGAAAGACACACTATAAAATATCAACTGAAATAGCTTAACTCAATCAAAGGACATAGTAACACCATTGAACATACACTGAACAAATAAATTTGACCTATGATACAATGTAAATTCAAAATAAATAAACTAAGGAAGAATAATAAAAGTAACATGTTATATCGGTATGAAATGTTAAACAATTTAAGAAAAACAATATGCTCGAACAAAATATCAGCCATTTGCAATAACTTTAAACACAGGTAAATAAAATAATTATGTTGTTAGGTATACGATACAGTTACAATAGAGAAAGGAAATATTTTAACAAAATAAATAATTTTGATGTTCATAGTACGAAGTGGAAATTTATATTAGTACCAAACACTTATCAAAGCTGGTATATAGACCAGATATAACCCTGAATGACATTAAATAACAAAAAAAGCATTACAATTAGTATCAACAGATCAAATAAACAAGAAAGTACGATTTGAGAGTACTCGCAGTTACTGACAGCTAGTTAAAAGCCAAAACAATTAATAATAAAAAATCATGCATCAGAGAAGTTTACTTTTAGACAGCTATAATAGTATATCCATGATGTCACAAATCTTCAACTTAAGTGAGTCCCCTGAAGCATTTTATTAGTAGTTGCCTATAAGTGTGTTGTAACACTTGTATTCAATGATAATTGTAAGTTGTTTTTCAGGCGTTTACATCAGATGTCCAAGCTATATATATTTGCCTCATCCTCTGGACTTTATAGTTGTCCATTGGCTATGACAGATGGCGCTGCAACAATTATAAGGGTAAGTACTTTTTACTTATACATCAAGTTTTCCAAGTTGAACATGTTCTTGCACCATAGATTTTTGGTGGGAGGGGTAATGTTATCAATGTTTAAATATATGGAAAACAGTCAAAATTCAAAAAATTTTAAACAGTATAATTTCTTTTATACTGCAATCTTTCTATTCGAGCATTAAGTTTTGAAGTTGAACATATTCTTGCACCATAGACTTTTCTCCTGTGGTGGGAGGGGGTCATGCCTCTCCCTCATGTTATCAATGTTTAAATATATAGAAAACAGTAAAAATAAAAAATTAACTGTATATTTTCTTTTACACTAAAATCGTTCTATTTGAGCTGACAGAATGTGTTACTTGTATATCTTTAGACAATTTACAATCATTGTCCGTATATTACTGTAAACCATGCCCACTGCCGGGACGTGTGTATAAGTTGACCACCATTTTACTCTAAATGAAATGAACACACCATGAAGCAGGGAGCAACATAATCTCATTCTTCTTACAGTTAATGAACAAACAATTTTTCTTCTTTGTATTTGTTGATAACTTTGAATTATTACATTCATTGCTTATTGTCTTTATTATTCTTTAATCACACTGATTACTACAAATCACATTTTATTTCTTCATTATGTTCCTCTGTGAAAAAGGTCTTTTAAGGATAAACCTTTAAAAGAAGTTTTAAAAATATTTAGAAAACAAATAAGAATAACACTTAATGAGTAAAAAATGTTTTAGATTGCAGTATGAAGACAATAATAGTGTTTTGACTTGACATAAAAACGATATAAGGATTACATTCAAAACAGAGAAAATGATCAGCTGAGCCTCACATTTTCCCTGTTTCTAAGCCTCATCCTTTCATCATTGTTATGTCAAGTCAATGTACTATAATTGTCTATATAAGCCAGGACTTCCCATGTACTAGAATGTGGAAGTTGTTTTGTTTGTTATATCAAGTCAATGTACTATAATTGTCTATATAAGCCAGGACTGTACTAGAATGTGGAAGTTGTTTTGTTTGTTATGTCAAGTCAATGTACTATAATTGTCTATATATAATTGTCTATATAAGCCAGGACTTCCCATGTACTTGAATGTGGAAGTTGTTTTGTTTGTTATGTCAAGTCAATGTACTATAATTGTCTATATAAGCCAGGACTTCCCATGTACTAGAATGTGGAAGTTGTTTTGTTTGTTATGTCAAGTCAATGTACTATAATTGTCTATATAAGCCAGGACTTTCCATGTACTAGAATGTGGAAGTTGTTTTGTTTGTTATGTCAAGTCAATGTACTATAATTGTCTATATAAGCCAGGACTTCCCATGTACTAGAATGTGGAAGTTGTTTTGTTTGTTATGTCAAGTCAATGTACTATAATTGTCTATATAAGCCAGGACTTCCCATGTACTAGAATGTGGAAGTTGTTTTGTTTGTTATGTCAAGTCAATGTACTATAATTGTCTATATAAGCCAGGACTTCCCATGTACTAGAATGTGGAAGTTGTTTTGTTTGTTATGTCAAGTCAATGTACTATAATTGTCTATATAAGCCAGGACTTTCCATGTACTAGAATGTGGAAGTTGTTTTGTTTGTTATGTCAAGTCAATGTACTATAATTGTCTATATAAGCCAGGACTTTCCATGTACTAGAATGTGGAAGTTGTTTTGTTATTATCAAGTCTTGTTATGTCAAGTCAATGTACTATAATTGTCTATATAAGCCAGGACTTTCCATGTACTAGAATGTGGAAGTTGTTTTGTTTTGTTATGTCAAGTCAATGTACTATAATTGTCTATATAAGCCAGGACTTCCATGTACATGTACTAGAATGTGGAAGTTGTTTTGTTTGTTTTGTCAAGTCAATGTACTATAATTGTCTATATAAGCCAGGACTTCTCATGTACTAGAATGTGGAAGTTGTTTTGTTTGTTATGTCAAGTCAATGTACTATAATTGTCTATATAAGCCAGGACTTCCATGTACTAGAATGTGGAAGTTGTTTTGTTTGTTATGTCAAGTCAATGTACTATAATTGTCTATATAAGCCAGGACTTCCCATGTACTAGAATGTGGAAGTTGTTTTGTTTGTTATGTCAAGTCAATATACTATAATTGTCTATATAAGCCAGGACTTCCCATGTACTAGAATGTGGAAGTTGTTTTGTTTGTTATGTCAAGTCAATGTACTATAATTGTCTATATAAGCCAGGACTTTCCATGTACTAGAATGTGGAAGTTGTTTTGTTTGTTATGTCAAGTCAATGTACTATAATTGTCTATATAAGCCAGGACTTTCCATGTACTAGAATGTGGAAGTTGTTTTGTTATGTCAAGTCAATGTACTATAATTGTCTATATAAGCCAGGACTTTCCATGTACTAGAATGTGGAAGTTGTTTTGTTATGTCAAGTCAATGTACTATAATTGTCTATATAAGCCAGGACTTTCCATGTATTAGAATGTGGAAGTTGTTTTGTTTGTTATGTCAAGTCAATGTACTATAATTGTCTATATAAGCCAGGACTTTCCATGTACTAGAATGTGGAAGTTGTTTTGTTTGTTATGTCAAGTCAATGTACTATAATTGTCTATATAAGCCAGGACTTCCATGTACTAGAATGTGGAAGTTGTTTTGTTTGTTATGTCAAGTCAATGTACTATAATTGTCTATATAAGCCAGGACTTTCCATGTACTAGAATGTGGAAGTTGTTTTGTTTGTTATGTCAAGTCAATGTACTATAATTGTCTATATAAGCCAGGACTTCCCATGTACTAGAATGTGGAAGTTGTTTTGTTTGTTATGTCAAGTCAATGTACTATAATTGTCTATATAAGCCAGGACTTTCCATGTACTAGAATGTGGAAGTTGTTTTGTTTGTTATGTCAAGTCAATGTACTATAATTGTCTATATAAGCCAGGACTTCCCATGTACTAGAATGTGGAAGTTGTTTTGTTTGTTATGTCAAGTCAATGTACTATAATTGTCTATATAAGCCAGGACTTTCCATGTACTAGAATGTGGAAGTTGTTTTGTTTGTTATGTCAAGTCAATGTACTATAATTGTCTATATAAGCCAGGACTTTCCATGTACTAGAATGTGGAAGTTGTTTTGTTTGTTATGTCAAGTCAATGTACTATAATTGTCTATATAAGCCAGGACTTTCCATGTACTAGAATGTGGAAGTTGTTTTGTTATGTCAAGTCAATGTACTATAATTGTCTATATAAGCCAGGACTTCCCATGTACTAGAATGTGGAAGTTGTTTTGTTGTTTTTCCTTTTCATTACTGGAGTGAGAAATGTGTCCAATAAAACAGTTCAAAATCTGTAATTTAATATATGTTTTTTATGCTTTCTCTGTATAATAATTTATGATATATTTTTGTAGAGAATAGAAAATCCAACCAGTCAATTACTGATAGCCTTTCAAAACTTAACTTCAAGAAATCCTAAAGAATTTTGGACATCTGGTCAGTGGATGACTGAAAAGAAAGGAGGATCTGATGTAGGTAAGGAAAGACAACAGGCAAGAAAACCAAATAAATCTCAGATGCCTAATGTTGAAATTCTAGTTGCCTTGGGTCTGAAAACTTGTTTAGATTATCCTGGTCTTTAGTTTACACAGGATAAATTACGTTTTTAGGTTTTTCTATATATAAATCATATTATGTATCTAATCAAAATTGACAAATGTAAATGTTTATCAAATTTTTGTTCAAGAATACATTAAAAGATATAACGAAAACAGAACAATGAAATTTAATCCATTACTGAAGTCACTAAAGTTTAGACGATTGAATAGAATAAAACATAATGCATTAAAATGTTGTACAATTGTATTTCAAGAAATTTATACATATTATTATAATATATACATATATACCAGCAGCTGATTACTAACCTGGGTAATCAGTAGAATATAACAGGATACATCAAGAAAAGCTTGGTTTCTTGGTGTAACAATGTAACAAGTATATTTGGTGAATATATATATAATGTCGTTAAAAAAAAAGGATAAATTACATTAAGAAAACTCACAAAATTCACAACAAGTGTCATCAAGTTAGAAATGCATTAAATTAAGGGGAATTTTAACAGAACTGAAACTACGTTGACTCATCCAGTTTATTTGCAAGACTTTTCTTAAAAATGAAGAAATTGATATGATTTGATAACAAGCCTGACAAATAAAAAAAATGAAAAATTCAAATCTTACTTTATAAAGGGAGATAATTGAGTATTATAAAATGAATTTCTGCAAATATCTATTTTATTATGCAGCAAGAAAACAAATATGGTAACAAAATTCCATTTTTTTCATAACCTTAAAGCATTTTATTAGAGCTATTTTTTCCCCTAACATTTTTATTTACTTATACCCATCATTGCCCATGCTCCAAAGATGTGGGTGAGCATATAACATATAATGGCCGTGCATGAAATTTTTGTTACATTTTGTAATGAACTACAAATCAGAGCTTCCTGAAATTCTGTATCAGGCTTCATGTAAACATGCGTCAGGCGTCAAACTGTCATTTTTCGGCTACCGTTAGCGTCAAATTGCTTAAAATTTTACCGTGATTCGTCAAAATATCCTTATCGTGATTCGTCATAGGTCTCAAATGATTATCGTTACCGTTATTTTTGGCAAAAATTTAACGTGATTCGTCAAAATCATTCGACTTTTTTATCGTCTAAAAGAAAGTGTACATTTTATCATCATGCACCAAAAATTACCGTTAACGTCATTTTGCACTAACTTTTTACCATTATTTGTCATGAAGGTACCCCCTTTACCACCCTCATAGTTGGCATGCATTTTCACACCAATTGGTCATCAACTTCCTGTTAACCAAATACTTGTAGCAGGGTAATCTTAAGTGAGCTATTGCTCTTAGCTAAGCTTCTATTCTCTGTAGTTGCATGATAATACTTTTTCTGTGAATGATCAAGATTTAATTCTTTCATGCCATGCTCTATGCTCCTTTTAACATGGGTAGGCATTCTATTTGTTAATATCTTTATATCAAGCATAAGCGAGGTGTAACATGTTGACAAATATAATGGCTTCCAATGTTAAAATGAGCATAGAGCATGGCATGATAGAATTATTTCCATTCTAATAGGAAAATTTATAACTTCTAAGCGGACCTATAATACCCTAGTAAACTTGCTTTTAGAAAGATTTTATTTAATTTCCTAGCGAGCAACATCCAGACCGATGTCCATTTTGATGTCGAACGTTGTTCAAAATAGAACTGAACTTGCAATTTCATTTTCAGTTGTGACATCAATCATATGGAGCCCATGTTCTATTGGAATAAGCACATGGCTTGTTTCCATTGCAAAAGAAGAACGTCATATTAGAATCTGAGAATTTAGTACCGGTAGTAAATAAATCACTAGAACAGGATAATATTTTAATAATATTAAAAAAATACTGATGAAACTAATAAGAGTTGAGCTCAGTTTAAAAACGTTGCACCATTTTTGTTCATACTTCCATAGTATTTCATAAAATTGAGAATGGAAATGGGAATGTGTCAAAGAGACAACAACCCGACCACAGAACAGACAACAACAGAAGGTCACCAATAGGTCTTCAATACAGCGAAATTCCGCACCGGAGGCGTCCTTAAGCTGGCCCCTAAACAAATATATATACTAGTTCAGTGATAATGGACGTCATACTAAACTCCAAATTATACACAAGAAACTAAAAGTAAAATAATACAAGACTAACAAAGGCCAGAGGCTCCTGACTTGGGACAGGCGCAAAAATGCGGCGGGTTAAACATGTTTATGAGATCTCAACCTCCCCTATACCTCTAGCCAATGTAGAACATACATTTTCATGTTTAAGCAAGTTATACCCACAGTCACAGTAAAAGAGGATGTCTGTAACGATGTAGTTATCAGCTACACATTCTTATTCTCTATGGTAAATCATCATTTGTATTCTCCATGGTAAATCAGCATTTGTTTTCTCTGTGGTAATTGAGAATTTGTATTCTCCTTGGTAATTAAGAATTTGTATTCTCCATGGTAAATCAGCATTTGTATTCTCCATGGTAAATCAGCATTTGTATTCTCCATGGTAAATCAGCACTTGTTTTCTCTGTGGTAATTGAGAATTTGTATTCTCCTTGGTAATTAAGAATTTGTATTCTCCATGGTAAATCAGCATTTGTATTCTCCATGGTAAAACAGCATTTGTATTCTCCATGATAAATCAGGATTTGTATTCTCCATGGTAATTAAGAATTTGTATTCTCCATGGTAAATCAGGATTTGTATTCTCCATGGTAAAACAGCATTTGTATTCTCCATGGTAAATCAGCATTTGTATTCTCCATGGTAAAACAGCATTTGTATTCTCCATGGTAAAACAGCATTTGTATTCTCCATGGTAAATCAGCATTTGTATTCTCCATGGTAATTAAGAATTTGTATTCTCCATATTAAATCAGCATTTGTATTCTCCATGGTAAATCAGCATTTGTATTCTCCATGGTAATTAAGAATTTGTATTCTCCATGGTAAATTAGGAAATTATTTTCTCCATGGTAATTCAGAATTTGTATTCTCCATGGTAAATCAGGATTTGTATTCTCCATGGTAAATCAGCATTTGTATTCTCCATGGAAATTAAGAATTTGTATTCTTCATAGTAAATCAGCATTTGTATTCACCTTGGTCAATCAGCATTTGTATTCTCCATGGTGATTAAGGATTTGTTTTCTCCATGGTAAATCAGCATTTGTGTCCTCCATGGTAAATCAGCGTTTGTGTTCGCCATGGTAATTAAGAATTTGTATTCTCCATGTAAATCAGCTTTTGTATTCTCTATGTTAACTAAGGATTTGTTTTCTCCATGGTAAATTAGGATTTGTATTCTTCATGGAAAATCAGCATTTGTGTTCTCCATGGTAAATCAGCATTTGTATTCTCCATGGTAAATCAGCATTTGTATTCTCCATGGTAATTAAGAATTTGTATTCTCCATGGTAAATTAGGATTTGTATTCTCCATGGTAATTAAGAATTTGTATTCTCCATTGTAAATCAGCATTTGTATTCTCCATGGTAAATCAGCATTTGTATTCTCCATGGTAAATCAGGATTTGTATTCTCCATGGTAAATCAGCATTTGTATTTTCCATGGTAATTAAGAATTTGTATTTTCCATGGTAATTAAGAATTTGTATTCTCCATGGTAAATCAGCATTTGTATTCTCAATTGTAAATCAGCATTTGTATTCTCCATGGTAAATCAGCATTTGTATTCTCCATGGTAATTAAGAATTTGTATTCTCCATGGTAAATCAGCATTTGTATTTTCCATGGTATTCAAGAATTTGTTTTCTCCATGGTAAATCAGCATTTGTATTCTCCATGGTAATTAAGAATTTGTATTCTCCATGGTAAATCAGCATTTGTATTCTCCATGTTAACTAAGGATTTGTTTTCTCCATGGTAAATCAGCATTTGTATTCTCCATGGAAAATAAGCATTTGTATTCTCCATGGTAAATCAGCATTTGTGTTCGCCATGGTAAAACAGCATTTGTATTCTCCATGGTAATTAAGAATTTGTATTCTCCATGGTAAATCAGCATTTGTATTCTCCATGTTAACTAAGGATTTGTTTTCTCCATGGTAAATCAGGATTTGTATTCTCCATGGAAAATAAGCATTTGTGTTCTCCATGGTCAATCAGCATTTGTGTTCGCCATGGTAAATCAGCATTTGTATTCTCCATGGTAATTAAGAATTTGTATTCTCCATGGTAAATCAGCATTTGTATTCTCCATGTTAACTAAGGATTTGTTTTCTCCATGGTAAATCAGGATTTGTATTCTCCATGGAAAATAAGCATTTGTGTTCTCCATGGTAAATCAGCATTTGTGTTCTCCATGGTAAATCAGCATTTGTATTCTCCATGGTAATTAAGAATTTGTATTCTCCATGGTAAATCAGCATTTGTATTCTCCATGGTAAATCAGCATTTGTATTCTCCATGGTAAATCAGCATTTGTATTCTCCATGGTAAATCAGCATTTGTATTCTCCATGGTAAATCAGCATTTGTATTCTCCATGGTAATTAAGAATATGTATTCTCCATGGTAAACCAGCTTTTGTATTCTCTATGTTAACTAAGGATTTGTTTTCTCCATGGTAAATCAGGATTTGTATTCTCCATGGAAAATCAGCATTTGTGTTCTCCATGGTAAATCAGCATTTGTATTCTCCATGGTAAATCAGCATTTGTATTTTCCATGGTAATTAAGAATTTGTATTTTCCATGGTAATTAAGAATTGTATTCTCCATGGTGAATCAGCATTTGTATTCTCCATGATAATTAAGAATTTGTATTCTTCATGGTAAATCAGCATTTGTATTCTCCATGGTAATTAAGAATTTGTATTCTCCATGGTCAATCAGCATTTGTATTCTCCATGGTAATCAGCATTTGTATTCTCCATGGTAAATCAGCATTTGTATTCTCATGGTAAATCAGCATTTGTATTCTCCATGGTAAATCAGCATTTGTATTCTCCATGGTAATTAAGAATTTGTATTCTCCATGGTAATTAAGAATTTG